>CM031235.1:955809465-956449465 GCA_018340775.1 Taxus wallichiana var. yunnanensis
GTGCATTTTTCTAAGAGTGAGGGTCAAATCAAGGGATTCGTCTTTATTATTATTATTCTATGTCACATTTCATCATAGGGTTGAGAGAACTACATGTGACATGATCCCCTTAAAATTAGTAGTATGTAGTTTAATAACTCACATCATTGGTGGTCCGTGAGGTAGTCCAACCTATTCATTGCCAACCCCTTTAATGTCTCAATTACAAAGCTACGGTTTCAAAAAGGACAATTTGTATCTCATCACAACACAATCATATTACTTATCCAAAATTATAAATTAGACTTCCATATATAGGTGAAGTGAATCCCAACATCTAGACCGAGCATGTGTATCTAGAGGATAGGTTTGAAGCTCTAAGAACATTTTCAACCACGACATGTCCACATACCCAAGAACTTATCGTGCACTAAATTCTAGGTTGATATGTTTTATGAGTGGCTTGAAGACACCTTGTATCACTTTTTGCACATTTTGAGCACTTTGTCATACATTGACCATATAAATATGGTTTATTTAATCCTAAAACCTTAATTGCACTTTATCAATTCAAAATTGGATTTTTTTGGAAAAAGCAAGATTAGTAGGATTATTTGGGTTAGTTTTAAATTGTCATTATTGTATATGTATTAAATTAGAAACAAATCCCTAATTTCATATTCACATTCCACGTTATGACTGTTTCACTTGTTTTCTTTATGTTTTCAAAATGACAAAACAAATAAGGGTAGGGGCTAGGAGGAATACATGTTAAATGGGTTGGTTGATGGTTGTTGCGCGCATTTTGACTTCTCGATCCAGTAAGCTTAATTGCGAAGAGATTCCTTTTGGCTAGGAGGAACTACATGTAATAAAAAACAAGACCACAAGAGAGGAGTTAAATGATATGTGACAAAGGGACTATCTAGCATGTGGTAGATTTGGGAAGTGTGATACTCCTAGATGGCTATCAATCTACTTGTTTAAAAAAATTAATGCGAGAAATAAACAAATTCCTATTGTAGTTGATATGATTTAGGTATCTCATTCAAACACAATAAGCAAATCTAATCTAACATGTTAGGCTATAGTCGATTTGAAGGGTAGGTAGGTGTGAGGTTATTGAAACCGGTTAAAGTCGGGTTCGGGTTGTTTAGGTCACTTGGTGGGAGGTGGGTTTTCTCTGTTATTGGAAAAGGTGGAAACACAGAGACCGATGTTGATCTAGTGTAATCGACGACGTTTAGTCAAATTGATGACGACCAGTGTTTTGGGTCATTTAGGTCACTTGATAAAAGGTTGCTTGGTTATGTTGTTGGAAAATGTGTAAAACACAGAGACCGATGTCAGTTGGGTATAGCCGACG
Organism: Taxus wallichiana var. yunnanensis; assembly: GCA_018340775.1. Classification (NCBI taxonomy): domain Eukaryota; kingdom Viridiplantae; phylum Streptophyta; class Pinopsida; order Cupressales; family Taxaceae; genus Taxus; species Taxus wallichiana. Next base: position 955,810,811 of record CM031235.1, read on the forward strand.
GCGGAAGCGGTTTAGGGAGACCGATGATGGTTCCGGGTGTCCAGGCGTCGGTATGGTCGGGGTGATAGGAACTCAATGAAATTTGGTTGTGGGGATTGAGTTGGGGCTAAACAGAGATGGAAGGGTAGATGGGGAGGTAGGTAAAGGTCTCAGTATGCTCATAGGTGGATAATAGGTGACAATGGGTGTTTTATTGGTGTGGGTAGAAGAATGGTTGAGTCTACAAGCATGTAAGAGATGAAAAATGGACATGTAAGGTATGAACTGATAACAAAAGTAACAAAATCCTATTATATTGAAATAGACTATGCTGGTAGAAGGTATACTTATTGTTTGATGTAGGTTTGATGGTGGAATGGTGATGGTAGTTGATCAGAAGAATGGTGTTTGGTGTCATAGTAGTGTTTCCCGGAATGCTCCCGTGAGTGCAAATGCTTCTGGATCTGTCCCGTGATGGCCGGCGTGGGTGTCTGGGTGCGTGAAAAGAATCTAATTCTTCTTGCATGCAGCTCTTTTCTCGCCTCTTGCTCTTAGAATGTGCCAACCCAAAAACAAGATTGCTTAGGTGAATAAATGGTAACCAACAATGGTTCCTTGTTGATTGGCATCGGTTTATGGGTGACCGGCATCGGTTAAGGTGGGATTCTCTAAGTTTACTAAAATGGGTAGATCTTTCCGATTCCCTAAGTTTACGTGAATGTGGTTAGAAGGATTTTAGGGTTTAGACAAAATCTTAGCTCATTAAGGCAAGTAAGACTTAGTCATTGTTAGTTATGGAAACATGCCAAGAATAGGTCTAGGGTGAGGTGGCTGGATGAGATGTCTAGGTGAGGTGGAAATTAGGTCAATTAATGTAATTAAATGATGAATATTGTGAGGATGGGTATTAATTAAATTAAATTAATATTAATGTGGTGTGGAGGGTGTGGTTAGGTGAGTATGTTTGGGTTAATTATTTGACGGGGTGCCAAGGGGAGTGTGACCCAATTTTGGTGTCTACATTTTGCCCCTTTTGTTGTGTTGCTTGTATTAGTAAGTGACGCTGACAAAAATAAGATGTGGTTGCCCCATGTGTGGGTAAAGGTGATGTTGCCCCAAGCGTGGGTGAAGGTGATCCCCCTCAAACCAAGAACTGGTGAGGTAGAAGACAGAAGTGGTGAGTGGTTTGATAAAAGGTGGATATGGCTAAAAATAAGCGTAGATGTGGGTGAATGCGAGAAAGGGTAAACGTCAAAGATAGGAAAAGCGAGTAAATGGACCAGGGGTCAAAGGTAGTGGCAGTCAAATGCATGCACATGTTATAAACTGCGCAACACGGTTCCGTGGATGAAGAGCTTCTATAAAGCGTCCAAGCTCGATAGGTTTATCGAACAAGATTGAAGTGATTCCGGTATCCAAGGTATAGGATATGGTGCGGAAGCACATCACAGTCAGGTGTAGGAATGTTTAGGTATGTTCTGGTACACCAAAGGTTGGGTCAAGATAAATGACACGACAATAGGCAAGGTAAGGTCATTAGGTCAAACAACACGGTAACAGTGTCACAAGGTATAGTGAGCACATGAGTTCATAGGTCATTAACAATGTTCCAGGTCTAGGTAGTGAGGTCACGACATGGGTAGGGCTGAGGTACAGTAAAATAACAAGTCCCTAAACATAATTAAGGATAGGTATAGGTAATGTAGGCTTGGTGGTAGGTTGCGATAAGGGTGGGTAAGGTTAAATGGTGGCTGGGTTGGTTAGGTTGGAGTAGAAATGGGAAAGGGTATTTGACAAGAGTATGACAGGTAATCGATGTTGGTCATACTAAACCATTAACGGTCTAGGTAAGCCAACCACAGTTTGCTAGGGCACATGATCGATGTCGGTTTAGGTATAACCTATCATGGGGTGCTAGGGCACATGACCGATGTCGGTTTAGGTATAACCGATGTCGATCAGGTTGACGTGGGTATATAAAAAGAAAAATCTGTATAATACGAATTTATTTATACGATTGGGATTTTGTGAAAATGACAAAGCGTTGAACGAGTTGTGCTTTGTCGAGAGGAAACGACAAAGGGACGATATTCCGCTGAGGTGGAGAGATCCATTTGGTTAGAGGGGCCAGGTAGGTGGGTCCACGAGATTAGACAGAGGGAAGTGATTGGTAGAGAGGTTGGAGATTGATTTGGACATGGTGGATGCGGGAGAGGGTTTGGGTGGACCACCGACACAGTGGCTAGACATGCCACCACGGAGGCAACATCAAGATGAGGTAAGATCTGATCCGTTCATTGTTGTTTGATATAAGAATAAGGGAATGGGTAGGTCAGTTTGGGTAGGGTAGAGAATTTGAAATGTGTGGTTAAAATTTTGAGGAACGACGGGGTGGGAAAGGTCATAGTAATCTTGTTAGAAATAATCTAACACTTAATTCACCATAAGTGGATTAATGTGTAATTGTAATAAAGTAGTTATTTAATTACTTTAATTAGCTTAGTTGTTGGTGTGTTGTTATCATCCCTTAGATTGTGGAGGATGTTCTTTAGTTAGAATATTGTTCTCGGATGATTTCTGTAGAAGATTTTTAGGGCAATATGCTATTACTACATATTTGCTTTGTTTAGGAGATTTGTTCCATGTATTGTGGAAGAGATAGAAGTCTGTCCAATATCTATAAATATTGCTACTCTCTCTTTTGATTGTAATGCTTCATTTTATATTAATAAAAATCACAAAGAAGCTCCACCTTGTTTTTACAATTTAATCTGGTTTGTAGATTTCATTTGGTACTGACAAGTGAATTAAAGTCAGTAAATAATTGCTTTGAGAAAGTGTTAGAAGATTTGAGGAAGGAGGACTAGAAGCTGAGAGCTGGGGGAGCCATAGATGCCCCCAATCTCTTCACACCCCGCCCTCCTTCACACACCCGGCAGAGAGAAGCAAAAGAAGAAAAAAAATTGGAAGGGCAATCACAGGCCAAAACACCTGGATGCACCTCCCAACTCCATTATTGTTTTCAAGGTGACATTATTTCAATTGGGTTTTAATATTTCTTTTTCATACATTGTTGAAGAAAATATTACAAATTGTAATTCATTTGAAAATTGTTTACTTCATTGATACAATACAATTGTTATACAAAATTCAAAAAAGGATTTTTTTGTCTCTAAATTAGAGACCCCGTACTAGAATCTTCTAATTCTAAATGCGGGCCCCAAATCTAGACGCACCGCTATTATCAATTCATGTGTTTAGATCTAAAACAGGCGCAGATTCTGGACATTCCACCAGGCATCGAGCAGAGTCTATGAGCAAATACGGAGCCGTCGTTCAGACCGTAGAAGGATTCAACCCTGTCCATAGCAGATTGGAGCAGTCGAGGGAGGAGTAGCCGTCTCGAATAGTCTAGTAGAGTGCTCCAACCACCGTCCCAACGTAAAAGATTGTCATTCAAATTTGCAAACCCGAACTCAATGCCATAGGGAGAGCACCGAAAACTAGGCAAAATCTGCGTTTTAAAGCTCAACTGAGATTGCGATGGCAGATTCTCCAAAGCGTCGGTGAAAACAAGGTAAAAGGATAAGAAAACACTCCAAGTAAGCCCTAAATCATTTTTAATATATATATATATATATATATATATATATATATATATATATATATTTTTCCTTTTTGGATTTACTAAAAAAATTAGAAGGAAAGAAAAAGAAAAAAAAATCCATTTTAGGAAAGGGGTCCGGAAAGATCATAAAATCAAAAACTTGTATTTGTCATTACTTTTGCACCTCGGATTGAGGTGCCATTTTTTTGAAAGTATATGTTTTTTCGAGCTCTATAATTTGGTTCGATTAAAGAGGCCAAATACCCCAAAACTAAATTTGTAAGGGAAAAGAGGCCAAAGTGCCCACAAATTTAAAAAATTGTGAAAATATTAATTTTTCGTAAACAAGAAGGGGGGTGCAATTCTTTTTTCTATTTACAAGATGTTTGTAAAAACGGCCGATAGTGCCAAAATTCATTGTAAAAGGCCAAAAAGGAGCCCACACTCAATAAAAATTAATTTTGGGGGTGTGTACTGATTTGAGGGGGGATTTGTTTCGTGTTTGATTCTCTATCTCTCTTTTCTTTCGTGCACAAATGGCTAACAATGCGCCCAAATTCTTTTTGCCCGATTCACAACTCCTACGAGGAGATAATTATGCTACATGGAAAATGAAAATTAAAACTCAACTTGAATTTGAGGACATAATTGGTGTAGTTGATGGCTCGATAACGAGACCAGAAAATGATATTGCTCAACAACATGTGTTTGATCATGCTAATCAAAAGGAAAAACTTATAATTTTGTTTGGCGTAACTGATGATGTACAACCTCATATTCGTCAAGCGACAACTGCAAAAGAAGCATGGGATAAACTAGCAACTGTATATGAAGCTAAGAACAAAAATGCCTATTTGCACTTACAAACACAACTCCATTGTCTCAAAATGAAGTCTAATGAGTCTATTGAAGGTTTTCTAAAGCGTGTTGCTATATTGAGATCATCTCTCCAAGCTTTAGAAGAAGAGGTCACTGATGAATCTCTTGTCCCTATTGTATTGAGAGCTTTACCAGCCTCATACAAAATATTTGTCACAACTCTCAACATTATGGGTCCAACTACAAGTTTTGAAGAGTTAGTGAACATGTTACAATAGGAAGAGTCCATGAACAAACCTGTAGAAGATGAGGAACAAGCCCTCTCTTCATTCCATAAGGGAAAGAAACAAATTCATACAACTGGTAAGCAACACAAGCAACATTCTCAACAGAATAATCAAGGGAACACTCAACAAAAGTAGTGTCAAATTTGTGGCAGAAAAGGACATGACTTAAATATTGTTGGTATAACACATTTTAGAAGGGTTCATCTAGTGGCAAGAAGCCAAATTTTCAACAATCTAGTCAGGGTTATCAAAACAAACAACAAGGAAAAAGGAAAAGTAACTGGAAAAAGAAAACACCGCAACATGACAACATTGCTTTGGAAGATAACTCACCAGATGAGGACTTCCTATTTGCTACACAATCAACTCAAGAAATCAATTCACCATAGGCAATTTGGTATGTTGACTTAGGAGCAACAAGACATATGACCGGGAGAAATGATTGGTTCTTAGAGTTAAAGAATACACCTAACAAAGACTCTGTTTCGTTGGGTGATGATTCATCGTACAAAGTACAAGGAATTGGAAACATCTCCTTACCTCTTGGATCAAGAAAGTGCACAATAAGAGATGTTCTATATGTTCCTGGATTGACAAAGAATCTACTTTTAGTAAGTCAGCTTTTGGAGCACAACTTAAAAGTGGATTTTGATTGTATAGATGGAAAGAAGATGTGTTTAATCAAAGATAAGTCTAAAAACTCCAACATTGTTGCACGAGCTTCTGGTGTGGGTTGTATGTTTCAGTTGGATTTTGTTCAAACCAAAAATTAGGCCCTTGTAGCTAAGGATACATCATCGGCACAATTATGGCATCGAAGATTTGGCCATGTAAGTTTTGGCTATCTTGAAACACTTCGAAAAAATAACATGGTAAGAGGACTGCCAAATTTCAAGAAGAATACAAACAAGTGTACAAATTGTTTGGCAGGAAAACAACATAGAGCTTCTTTTCAAAAAGCAGTACATTCAGGGCACATGGTAAACTTGATCTGGTGCATACCGATTTGTGCGGACCTATGAGACCTAGTCATTCAGGGTTTCAATATTTTATGCTCTTTGTTGATGATTACTCACGAAAAATGTGGGTATACTACATTCGCACCAAAGACCAAGCCTTTGAAACTTTCAAGAAATTCAAATTAGCTTGTGAAAATGCAACTAGTAAGAAAATAAAAACACTCCGCTCAGATCGAGGGGGTGAATACACCAGTAATGAGTTCAAAGCTTTTTTGGAAACACATGGAATTTGTCGGCAAATGGCACCTCCATATACACCACAACAAAATGGTGTAGTTGAGAGAAGAAACAAAACTATAATGGATATGGTAAGGTGTATGATCGATGATTCAGGCTTGAGTAAAACATATTGGGTAGAAGCAGTAAAAACAATAGTTTATCTCTGTGAATAGAGTTCCCACTTCCGCACTTGATGGAATAACACCACAGGAAGCTTGGTCAGGGGACAAACCATCTATAAAACACCTTAGAGTTTTTGGATGCAAGGCAAGTATGCACATTCCTAAGAAAAAGAGAACTAAACTTGATATGAAATCAGAACAACTTATATTCTTGGGATACAGTGATGAAGCCTTGGGATATAGGTTAATGGATCCAAAAACAAGGAAAATTTTCACAAGTAGAGATGTTGAGTTTTTTGAGAATAAAGAAGCAGATGCTCCTTCCATAAACTCACAAAACAATCCTACTAAGAAAATAGAAGATGTTCTTGATGAAGATAATGATGATGAGGATAATTCAACTCCTCCATCTACAGGAACAACTAAACGTATGCCTAAGTGGTATACTAATCTAATTCGAGATGCTAAGTTGGATAGTGATCCTAACACATCCACTTCAGGACCAAGAACTCGTAGTATGGCTCAAAATGAGGTAAACTTAGCCTTGATGAGTACAATAATTGAATCAAGTGAGCCCACTACAGTTCAGGATGCCAAACAGTCAAAACCTTGGTCAGATGCTATGAATTCAGAATTCAACTCTTTGATGAAAAATAATACTTGGCAACTTTCAGATCTTCCATCAGGAAAGAAGGCAATAGGTTACAAATGGATATTTAAAACAAAGTATAAATCATATGGAAGCATTGATAAATACAAGGCAAGATTGGTAGTTAAGGGTTACACACAAAAAGAAGGCATTGATTATGAAGAAACATTCGCACCAACAATTTAATATCAAAACAATCAGGATGATATTTGCTCTAGCTGCACAATTTGGTTGGAAAGTTCATCAAATGGATGTAAAAAGTGCATTTCTCAATGGGGATTTATAGGAAGAAGTCTACATGACTCAACCAAAGGTTTTGTCATACTAGGTAAAGAAGGAAAGGTATGTAGACTCATAAAGTCATTGTTGGCTCCCGGGCATGGTACATAAAGATTGATGAGCATCTCATCAAACATGGATTCAAAAGAAGTCCATATGATCCTAATCTCTATCTCAAAAAGCAAGGGGGGGAGATAGTGATCATAGTAGTATATGTTGATGATCTAGTCATCACTGGAAGTTCAGTGAAGATGATTGAAACAACTAAGGAAGATCTAAATTGATCATTTGACATGACAGATCTCGGGTTTCTTCATTATTGTATTGGACTTGAAGTATGGAAAAGGAAAATCACATATTTGTTACTCAACTAAAATATGCCAAGACAATGCTCGAGAAATTTAGAATGATGGATAGCATACCAATGGCTACACCTATGGAGACAAGGCTTCAATTATCTCACACAGATCCATCGAAACAAGTAGATGTTACTCTTTATCGACAGTTGATTAAGAGTCTCATTTACTTAACTTATTCTAGGCTAGATATCAGCTATGCAGTAAAAGGAAAATCACATATTTGTTACTCAACTAAAATATGCCAAGACAATGCTCGAGAAATTTAGAATGATGGATAGTATACCAATGGCTACACCTATGGAGACAAGGCTTCAATTGTCTCACAGATCCATCGAGAACAAGTAAAAGTTACTCTTTATCGACAGCTTGATTGGGAGTCTCATTTACTTAACTTATTCTTGATTTATGCAAGAACCAAGGGTTTGTCACTTTGGAAAGCAGAAAGAGGGTATTGAGATACATCAAAGGAACCATGGACTTTGGCCTATAATACAAGAAGAATGATAACTTATTCTTGATAGGATATACAGATTCAAATCATGCGAGGAACGTTGATGACAGGAAGTCCACTTCGGGATTTGTGTTCTTTTTGGGATCCGGGACCTATTTCATGGGGGAGCAAGAAACAAAATTGTGTTTCAGGTCTTCCATAGAAGCGAATATCGCGCGCACAGGAGGAGCTATCTGTGAAGTGATTTGGCTCGACGGATACTTGAAGGATTAGGAATTCCACAGATCATCCAATAATCCTACATGTAGACAATGAAGGAGTAATAAAACTTGTTTAGAATCCAGTTTTCATGAACGCACCAAACACATTGAGGTGCATGTACATTTCATTTGCGAACATGTTCGAACAACAACATTCGGCTTGACATTGCCCAGCGAGAACATCAACGTGCGAGATATCTTCACAAAATCTCTTGCACATCCTAAATTTGAGGCATTCAGAGTATTTCTCTCATGTTCACTTGAGTATGATGAATTAAGGGGGAGAATGTTGAAATAATCTAACACTTAATTCACCATAAGTGGATTAATGTGTAATTGTAAAAAGGGCTAGAGGTCTAGGAAGGGTAAGGGGAAAGGTTAGGTAAAGTGGGTAAAATAGATAGCGAGGTGGGGGAAGGGAAGAAGGGAGGGACTGAAGGTCAATGTTGGGTAAAATCAAGTTTTTAATAATGTGTGTGGTTAGTTGAATGCGAGCCGAGGAGCAGCTACAAATGAGAGATAGGGTACCTCCCTTACTCGTGGAGGTATGGGGGTGAGACAACTGATGAATGGCATCATGTTGTAAAGGTTGGCCTGATTGGGGATAGGCCACTACCGGCACATAGTCTAGGAGTTGAGTTTGATGGTCGCTCTCATCGATAGATGGGACTTAGCGACCAATACCTTCCATTTGCCGATGGGTGAGATCACAGTCACCCTGGAGGATGTGTACAAGATCCCGCGGTCAAGACAGTGGGGATGCATGTGTACTCTATCTCCTCGAGGCCTCGAGGAGTTGATGCTTGTTATGTTTGGCTAGAAATTTGCGGAGATGAGATTCCATAGTGCCAGTATGAGATATGGAGATATGTACCAGGCCCATCCGGAGGATATGAGGCTAGTAATGTTGTTGATGGAGGCAATCTGCTGCTTTGTACTACCGGATGCAGAGGGTGGGAGATTCCCATGATACTTGATGGGTGTTCTGCACGACATGGTGGAGGACAAGACCCATTTTGCATGGGCGCGCTAGCATTCCCGGTTCATTATATAAAGAGTTATGGGCTTATGGGCGATTCTGACAGAGATTTAGCATGTGTTGCACGTTCTTACTCCATTCTGGGTGTATGAGCATATTGTATGTGTGCGTCTGGCCTGGTATACCTCGGGATGATGCATTCAAGATGGGTTTTGTTAGGGTGGGCTTCAGGAGATGGGTGCCTGCGATTGGGAGTGCCGAGCTGCTAGAGCTACACATGATGTAGCCTATTACAGGAGATTGATAAAGGGGTTGTCCGGCATGGACATCATTTGGAGGCCCTATGTGGGTTTTCCATCATATGGGCAAATGGCGAGAGAGCTACAGAGCTACAACTGGCCTCCACTGGATAGAGGGCAACGTGCGGAGAGAGCATGAGATGATACCGGTGGACCGGGTCGGGCACAATTTGGGCTGCTTCAGATATACCCCCTCCCTTCCCACAAGATAGGAGGGATGACGTGGAGAGGCCTCTACCTCTACCATAGCTAATAGTAATGACATGACAGGAGGAGTAGGTGATAGACCGATGGATTGATGATGTTGGGATGACTAATAGATCTGCAGTGGTGGGCATCACATTTATGAACAATACATCGCCGAGGCCGAGGCACCAGATTTAGCCACCATCACTTTTTTAGAGGATGCCCTACGAGGCGTGGCTACCCTGATTACATAGTTGGGGATAGTACAGGGAAGTCGACGAGTTTGGAGGCACGAGTTCTTGTGTTGCGAGAGCAGGTGGCCACTCTACCGCCCAGGTAGCACATGGATAGGTACCCGCACAGGTGGAGATGGGGATGGGGTATAGGTGGCCACCCTCTGGCATAGATTACAGGTTTGCAGGCCGGTTGGCCACTACACAAGCGCAGTTGTGGTTGTTCGAGCCCGATACGGGAAGGAGCAGGACAAGGTCCCTCGGGATAGTCCACGGGGGTTCATTAGCTAGGCAATATCCTAGCATGTGGGTTCATATTGAGGTAATTAAAATTAATAAAAGTAAATTCAATATATCGGTAGACATGAGGGGGTGAAAGGGTTTAATTTATTCATATTTTGAATCAAGTATTGGGGGTAGGTTAGATAAGCGGGCCAAAGGAAAGTGAGTTTTAATTTTAATATAAAACTAAAAAAATTGAACCCTAGTTTTTAGAACTAAATACCTTAACATTACAATTTAATGAGTTTGGTCATAAAGTTAAATTATAATCTCTTTTTGAATAAATAAATCTCAATTAAGAGATTCTTAACCAAGAAATAATAAGATGGTAGAAAACTAGGATTGAGTATGTTTTTCAACACAAGTGATATTATTTCACCATCTTAATTATTTGAAGAACTATTAATAAATTAAATATTTAAATTTATAAGGTAATTTGTAATAGGTCTCAAATGGCTTCAAACTATATTTCGAGAGAAAATGCATATTAAAAAAATTGAGTGAGAAATATGATATATTTTCTATTTAATATATTAGGGTAGAAATAAAAAGGGGTAAATAAAATTGTCATGAAAAAATGGGTAAGTAAGGTACATGGAAAAAATAGGGGGTATTTTCATTCTAATAATATAATGGGAGGGGTATTATCAATTGAATAATTAGAGGTAAAAACTAGAATTAAGGGTATTCTTTAATACCCTTCAAACATGTGCTATACCATACTTTTACAAAGTGAGCCCCCATGGGGACAGCCACGAGCACGGGACGGGGTTCCTCTTTATAGGTACCAGTGGGACAGGGTCCCGAGAGACAGTAAAGGGGACGAGGCCAATGACACCACCATAGATAGTACCGATAGGCTGGTTGAGAGATGCCTTAGGCGAGGTCCGGTATTATCAGGATATTTTGATGGCCACAGGAATAGATTTTCTATCCTATGGGGAGTATAGAGCACATAAGGCCTCAAGTGAGAGGACCAGGTCACGTACCCACAGTGTAGAGATTACAGGGGTCCAGCATGCCTTGGGACAAGGTCAAGGTGAGACTACCAATGCACAAAGGCCAGCTCTAGGTGAGGGACCATCAGAGGACATATCAGGGCGTGGTGGAGAGAGATTGGCAGGGCACCCCACTAGAGGGGAGATAGAGGAGACTGATGAGATAGGGATGGATATCAGGTGGGGTGATGATTAGTCATCATTGATGATCAATGTATCCATGTTTTTGACATATTTTTGATATGTATAGCGATCTGCGTGCGAAAAGATGATGAGGATGTAGATGAGAGTTTTTGTTATTTTTGATCATATACCGCCTGTGTGTCGAAGATGGTGAGGTTGTATATGAGATATTTTGAGAGATTGTGATTATTATTGGTATATATGTTCACATGTATTTTTATACAGACTATCTGATTTATAGATGATGGTGTTTATAGTATGGATGGTGTACATGTTTTAATTTGCATTGTTATATATAGATAGGTGGAAATCAAGTGGATTAGGCCTGATAGAGTCAAGGTCATGTAGGCATGGCAGAGTCAGGTCTATTTAGGCATGGATGGAGTCAGGTCATAGGCATGGATTGAGTCAGGTTTGTTTAGGCATGGATTGAGTTTCAAATTCATTAATTTGTGCAATCAATGATGGTGTGGATCATGTTAAGATGATTTGTAGGAAAATGTATGATTATGGTAAAGAAATTGTAGACAAGATGAAATGAATGTATGAGTTATGATGGTAAAGATGTTAAGCAATTGTTGTTTTTGTTTGGTTTAATTTCCAATTATTGATATAGAAAGGAAACTAACTAGGGTAGAATGTGAATAGGAAAGGGAAAGAGGGAATTGGTTAGGGTAGAGAGTGGCCAAGCTAACCTCCAAGGGCCCCATGCCCTCAAAGTGCTGCCTACATAGTCCCGGCAAAAAGGGACCTCAAGTCGATGTAGTTCTCCCATAAGCTAGGGAAGATTAGGATGAAGTAGTGGAATGGGTTGATGGGTGTTAGGCATGGGTGAATGTAGGTCATAGGCATGATTGAGTCAGGTTGAGTTGAGGTCATAGGCATGGTTGAGTTTTAGGTCATAGGCATGGTTGAGTTGTTTTAAATAGAGGTGTCGATGATCTAGCCCTATGTATAGATAATCAATAAGTAATGAGGAAGGTGAATGGTAAGAGGTGGTAAAAAGAGCTACTTAATTGATAAGAACCCTAATGAGTCGATCATACCTAAGAGGGGCTCATGAACAAAAGACCCTAAAGGTGTTGCATAATGGACCATTCTAAGGGTGAAGAAAATCACATAATCACGAAATGTCACGTTTGCAGCAAGTCCCTTGAGTAATGAGGAATTTAGGTGAAAAAGGAAAGGAGGTGAGAATGGGAGGTTTAGTGTAACTTAGTGTATGACAATGTGTGTTTCTTAGAACAAGAAACCTAGAATCCAAAAAAATAGGCAAGTCCATGACAAAAATTTCATCTCTTTTTTTTTTAATAATAGACTGATCGATGCGGGAAGTCTATATGGGATGAGTATATTAGCTCCTTGAGGTCTTTGTGAAGTTGATCGATGCGGGAAGCTTCTAGGATATTTATTACATTTGTGTAATGACCTTATATAGTTGTCCTTCAAGGGAGCAATCTATTTATAGTGGTGAATATAAAGAAGAGATGTCCCTTTTGAGGGAGTCATCTTTTTTGGAAGTTTGACTCAAGGAGTTGTATCCCTTTTTTTTTAGACGTTTAAGTCATGGACAAGACTATAGAGGAAGATTAGGTTCTTGTTTAGAAGACAAGACCGTAGCACACAAAGATTAACATGGAAGAGGTGGTTTCGAGTGATGAATGACCATGGGATTCCATCTTGAAGAAGATGAAAAGTATCCATGAGAATCATGCTATGAGTAGAGCCGTGGTACTCATATTGAAGATAAGGCTAAAAGGTGATGGGAATCACATGATTCTTTTTGAGTCGTGGATCCTCAAAATGGGTAATATGGAAGGTGAACAATGCTCAAGGGATGAGTGATCAATTGACAGAAAAGTGATAGATATAGGACTTGATATCAACAATAGAATGGTCAAAGATGCAAGGCATTAAGGGGCTCAGGTTTGGGTTTACCTTCGAGTGAAGACAAATGATAAGCACCTGATCCATAGGCATGGGTAATGATATAGGGTCCAAGCCAATTAGGAGAAAATTTTCCCGTTTACTTTTCTCCTCTTTGGTTACATGTTGATTTTCCTTCAAGATGAGGTCACCAACTTGAAAGGTTCATTCGTGAACACATTTTCATATGCACGTTTGATACGTTTTTGGTAAATTTGGAGATGGTCAAGAGCATTGAGATGACACTCATCTAATAACTCAAGTTGTGCCAAACGATCCTGGCAAAAGTCATCATCATTGAGCATGTCTTGTAGTGAGATGCGAGAGAGATGGAATCTAGACTTCAGAGGTAAGACAACCTCGGTACCATAGACCAGAGAAAAGGGGGTGGCTGCAATTCAAAGTGTGAATACTAGTATGATAAGCCCACAAGGTGAAAGGAATGTGTGTATGCCAATCTTTCCCAATATCATTGACTACCTTCATAAGAATTTTGTTCAAGGTTTTATTGGTCGATTCGGCTTGACCATTGGTTTGTGGGTAATAAGGTGATGAGAAACTAAGTTGATGCCAAAAGCATCACATAGTTTGCGTAGGGTTTTGTTTTTGAATTGTTTTCCATTATCAGTGATAATGCGGTGAGGGACACCAAAATGAAAATGATGTGATGGTTGATGAATTCACATATTTTCTCGCTTTTGTAGAAATGAGGGGAATGGCTTCTACCCATTTAGTGTAATATTTAGTAGCGGTTATGATCCATTGGTGGCATTGTGAAGAATGGGGGTTGATCTCACCACAAGATCCAAACCCCATTGAGAGAAAGGCCAAAGGTCTCGTGTGACTTATAAGGCGTGACTAGGTGTGTGATGAAGATTAGCATGTTGTTGGCATTTTACGCAACGTTTGACATAATGACAACAATCATGGTTTAAGGTTGGCCAATAATAGCCTAGGCGAAGAATGCACTTTGCATGATGGCTAAACCACTAAAGTGACCTCCACAAATTCCATCGTGGACTTCCTTAATGGTGTAGGAATTTCAGAACTCGTAAGGCATCATAAGAGAATGTCATTGAAAGCCACGCTTTGTAAAGAAGACCACCCATGATGACATAATGGGAGACACTTTTAAGAAAGGCACATTGTCCATTACGAGTGAGATCAATGGGTAGAATGGAAAGGGAAAGATAGTCTGCATATTGCTTATACCAAAGGTCACGTGGGTCAGGGGCAATGGTTCCAAGGAGTAAACTTCATGAGGTAAATAAGAGGGTGATTGTAGCCTTTGTATAGTGACAAATATTTTAGAGTCAAGTGGAAGCAGTATTTGAGAAGCCAAGCAGCCATGGTATCCACAAATTTATTGGTAGAACGTGGGGTGGTTTGAAGTGTGTAATGGTCAAAGGTGGTCAAAAGTATGTCTACGTGATGCTTATACTTTTGAAGTATCTCATTACGACACTGGTATATACCATTGACTTGGTTTATGACCAACTGAGAATCACCAAAGATGTTGATTGACTTAACATCTAAGGCATAAGTAGCTTGGAGACCCAATACGAGTGCTTCATATTCAAAATATTGTTTGTACAATCAAAATTGAAGTTTGAAAGACAAAGGCATAGGTTCACCATCAAGTGGAATGAGGATAACACCAACCCCACCCCCACGCTGACACTTGAGCCATCGAAGAAGAGTGTCATTTGGTAAGCGGGTTCATCCAGGGAAAGGGTAGCTATAGACTCATCTGGGAAGTCAAAGTTAGAGGGTTGATTCCTGGAAATAGGTGCATCGGCCAATTGGTCGGCGATATCCTAGCCCTTGATGGACTTTTGATGGATGAATTCAAGGTCGAGGTCAGGCAAAAGCATAAGCCAACGTGCGGCACATTGATTTTGATAAGGTTTGGCATACATATAGTGTAATGGGTCAGTATTAGTAATGACAAAGGTTTTGTGGTTGAGTAGGTAATGGCGGAGTTTGGTGGCGATGAAAACTAAGGCTAGGCAAAGTTTTTTTGGCATGGGTATATCTAGTTTCGTAGTCAAGAAGGGTACGGACTTATGTAATAAACCACTTGCTCTCGGTGTTGGTCATCACGATGAGCGAGCATGGCACCTAGAGAATGGTCAGTGGCAGAAATATATAGGTAGAAGGGCTGGTCATCCTTAGGAGGAATGAGCACTGGTGGTTGAAGGAGGTATTGTTTCAAGGCTTCAAGGCTTTATGGCATTCATCATCCCATTTGAATGAAACATCTTTCTTGAGAAGATGATGGAATGGTTGATAGTGGTCGAAAAGTTGCGAGATAAAATGATGAATTGATTACAACTTTCCTTGTAGGCTGCAAAGTTGATGGAGATTAGTGGGTGGAGCATTTCAAGAATAGCCTTGACTTTAGTAGGATCAACTTCTATGCCATGCAAAGAAATGATGAAACCTAGGAGTTTTCTGAAAGTACCACAAAGATGCACTTCTTTGGTTGAAGATGAACACAATACTTGATGAGGTGGTCAAAGATGACTTTAAGAATGGGTAGGTGTTTAGTTTCGATGTTTGATTTGGCAAGAAGAGATCATCTACATAATCTTCCAATATGTGATGCATGATGTCATGGAAGATGTAAGTCATGGCTCATGATATGTAGCACCAACATTTTTAGGCCAAAGGGCATGACTCGATAGTAAAAGTCCCCAAGGGGTGATGAAGGCAGTCTTGTGTTGATCCTCTGGAGCTAGTAATATTTGATTGTAGCCCAAGAAACCATCCATGAGTGATAAAATTTCATGGCCAGTGGTGAGATCAACTAGTTGGTCAATGCCTGGTAGTGGGAAATCATCTTTGGGATAGGCGAGGTTGAGGTCATGGAAATCCATGTGCAAATGTGAGTCCCCTATCACTTTTGTGATAGAATGATGTTAGAAATCCATTGGGGATAATCAATGGGTAGAATGAAGGAAACCGAGAGAAGGCACTGAAGCTCTTCTTTGACCAAAAGAGCAATGCGAGGATGCATTTTCCATAGCTTTTTTTTGATGGGTTTGGCATCAAGAATGGTTACGATATTGTGAACCATGATTTTTGGGTCAATACTAGGCATATCAACATAGGACCAGGAAAATGTGTTGCTATGGTCCCAAGGAAAGAGGTGAAGGCTTCCTGTTCAATAGTAGCATCTAAGGATTGGCCGATCTTTAGAATGTGTGGGTCATCCTGAGTATTAATGTTGATTTTGATGGTCGATTCATTCAACATGGTTTATGTCTCTAGAGGGTAATGACCGATGATGAATATAAGAGTCTTCTGCACCAAGGTAGGTGAGGATGGACTCATCATCCTGACATTGAATGACGTTAATTGAAGGCGTATCATCATCGATCATGTCAGATATAGAATGGGAGAGAAGAGGGAGCCTCACCATCACGTTGATAGGTCAATGGTCCCAGGAAATGGTGTTTATGAAAAAAAAGTTAGGAGGAATAGATTCAGGATCTATGGACTCCGTGGGTGAAGATGGTAATGTGGGTGAATGAGAGGGGAAGATTTCTCATCCTTGGATAAGGTCGACACGAACCTTCTTGAGGGTGGAGCATCAAAACCAATGCCACTACGGTCATTGTGTTTACAAGAGGTACAAGAAATGATAGTATGGTGGCCTTGTTCATAAAAAATGAAGCCAAATCCTTTCCACACGCACCAATGGAGGAAAGTGTGAGTGAAGTGGTGGTTAGTGAGGGAGTGTAGGTCAGATGAAAATGGTTGGGCTTGGGATGGAGGTTCGGGTTTATAGGTGGCAATATCAAGTCCCCCATACGTTAGGTTGGTGTGAAGGTGGGGAGGGCCATAAGGAAAAACATCACCGATGCGGATGTCATAACTGGGGTGTTGATGCAGATTCCCATACTCTTGTGGGGTGAGGAAGGTATCGATATTATATAGGTGGTATTCCCCCAGAGTGAGGCATTGAAAAAAACACCTTCTAAGGGATCAATAGTTGGTATGTGGGTAGTGGGTATAGATGGCTCACTAGATGTTGGGGAAACAAGTGCATTAGCGGTAGAGGCTACAACTGCAGTGGGGATAACAAGGTTAGATGCAAGTAGAAGTAGTGGCAAATTTTGGTGGATGGGCTCATGGGTGAAGGTGAAGTGGTGATAGTGGCAGATGCCTTGACCGATACAAGCACATCATTGGGCCGATATAGCATGTTACAGGTCTTGAAAGGTGATGGGTCGGCAGGGATGGTGTAATTATGTCCCTCGTGTTCAAATTTGAGGCATCGATGTAAAGTCAAGGGACACAACCCATGGCATGGATCCAAGGTCGGCCGAGCAGAAAGTTATATTGGAACTCTCCTTCTAGAACATAGAAAAGTTTTGGGATAGTGGGGGGCCCATGGACATGGAGAACAATGGTACCTAGGGTAGAGGTCATGGCATCATTGAAGGAACACAACATAACAGGGTTACCATGCATGTAATTAGTAGGTATCCACATTTGGTCATATGCATGGGAGGAGATGATATTAATGCTAGCACCACCATCGATCATAACACGTCATATGCATATATTATCGATAAAGACGGAGATGAAAAGAGTGGGTCAGGGGTCATCAGACTGAAGGGAGCAATCTCTTCATCTGAAAAGTTGAGGGCAGCCACTTGGTGAGTAGGTGGAGGTGTAGAGGAAGGTGAAGACCTAGTGAGAGAGGCCACGTGGTGAGGGGTAATGATGGAGGCTACGGGTGTGGGGTCATTTGGTAAGACTTCAATAGATTGAAGGACCTCCATGAGGGCTTGACGATGTGACTCCAAGGTTTGGATGAGGTCATATAAAGACATTTTGAGGGGGATTGGTGTAGTTGTTTTAGCATTGTGTGATGTGTGACCCCATCGGAAATAGGATATGCAGACCTCGAATGATGACTTTGGGTATGGGTGTGGATGGTATGTTGGGTATAGGGTTGGTTGATGGGCCAGTTGCTTTTTCCTTGCCCTTGTCTTTCTGAGCACGGGTGGCAATGTTGATCATGTTAATCTGAGGGAGGGTAAATGGAGAAGGTGTAGGATGAGTGGTATAATGGCATGAGGGAAAAAACCTACTGGGGGAGAAAATCCTTGTGAAGTGAGTAGGGCACATTGACATTTGGGTGGTGGTTTGGCCAACTCTCTTATATGAACCATGTTGATCTCAAATCTCAAGGGTGGATCAAAGAGTTGTGGGGGTGGAGATTTTGGTCACTGAGTAGGTAATGGAAGAAGATCTATGGAAATTGGTGAAGGTGAAATGGGGTCCTCATCAAGAAGATCATCATCAAAAATTTTCTTCGGGAGGACATAATTGGACAAGGGCGGTTTTAAAGCCTTATAGTTCTCTACATCATGTGTCCTGGCACACGATGGTAGGCACAAATTTTTTGTTTCATCAAACCCTTTTGGTTTGGGTTTGAGTGGGTCATAAGGTCTAAGAGGTGGTAATGTGATGATAGAAGTTTCGAGGAGATTGGTTAAGATTTTGGCATAGGACCCTACTAGTGGATCACAATGGGAGGTGAATGTGGGTTTGGGTACAGGTATGGCTGATTGTGGAGGAAGAGGCTTTATAGGAGAGGGAATGGGTTGGTTCACTAGTTTGGTGTGTGGAGTGGTCTTAGGTCTTGGTTGCATCTACTTGGGTAGGGCATGGTAGAAGAGCTGGCGATGGAAGGTTTGGTTGGTTTAACTACCTTATTAGAGGGTAGCAGATTTTTAGCTTTAGGTTGCATCTTTTTGGGAAATGATGACACATGTGTATGAGATGTGGAGGGAAAATCCATGGTGGAAGAGGATGGGTTACCCATGGGGGTAATCGAGGTGTGTGGAGGTAGGTGGTGTAGGTTGGGTAGGAGGCATGAGTGAAAGAGAAGAAAATGTCATGGGTAGTGAAGTAGTTATGGATGGTAGTGGTGGTATGGGTGGTAAGAAGGTTACAGGTGAGGGTGGAAGTTGTGTGGGTCACTTGGGTATATTAGAGACTTGTGATGAGGAAATGGGTTGCTGGGTTCTTGGTTTACTACGGTGGATGGGGGTTTTTTTGGTCGGTGGGGGGTGAGGTCCTAGGATGGATGGAAGGGGTGAAGGTGATAATGGCATGGTAGGTGAGGTTGGTGTATGAGGCCTAGGAGATTGGATCTTCTTTTTAGGGGCCAGGGTAAGTTTAGTGTTAGTTTTGGAAGATGTGGCTAAATCTAATTTGATGGGTGGGTGAGTAAGGCTAGATGTCGGTATGACCCCCAAGGTAGTGATAGGTTTAGGTAAGGGAGATGATATAGGCGAGGGTAGGTGTTTGGGTGTAGATGTATGTTGGGTTATGGGTAGAGGTGTGAGTTGGGCCATGGGGTGGTGACATGGAAGGTGTTGCAATAGTCATGATTGTGTTTGGTTTGGTTTCTCAAACACTTTTGGATAGATAGTGGAGGTGTCAATGAGGGACAACTACATTTGTGTTGAAACAAGAAGTAGAAGGCATCCCCAAAGTAAGGCTCTATCGACATAGTCCAGGTGATCGCCAAGCATGAGAATGGTACTGACATGTAGGTGGGGCCAATGTGGATCGAGTGGCAATCCCCATAAAATGTGTTTGAGATACAGGAAATGGCTAGCCTCGAGACTCTATGGGTAAGAGAGCCGAAAGTAGATCAACGGGGATCTTGAAGGTTCCGATGGTGAAGGGTCATCAAAAGACACTGGTACTTCTATAGAATCCTCCATGGGTAGAGGAGAGGATGGGCTAGATGAAGTAGACTCTCCTTGTGTTGGTGTAGGCGGTGGACTTGCATCTTCTATGAGTAGGAGAGGTGCCACTGACAATTGCTCAGAAATTTGAGGGGTCAAAGGTGGCATGCTAATTATAGGCTCTTCCACGGGTGAAGAAGAAAATGAAGGGGGTTCTCTCTGGGGTGGAGGAGTAGATGAAATAGGTTCTTGTGCAGGTAGGTAGGGGAGCTCGAGCTAAGATTTCATCTATGGAAGGAACATGAGGCAATTGGGAAGCAACTAGTATGTCATCAAAAATAGCATGGACCTCACGAACATTGCTATCATTGTTTGAGTGTCACCAACTTGGTTGGAAGATGGGGCATGATTAGGGAATGGCTTCTTGAAGATGTGTAGGTTTTGGTTAGTGGGTGCATTCGGGCTATCCAAGACTAGATCTCCATTGTCTAACATTTCTTGGACGATATTCTTGAAGGTGATGCAGTTATTATCGCTATGACCTTTGACACGATGATAGTTGCAAAAATTCATGTTCCTTATACCATGTGGGCATGGGTCACTCAGGTCAAAACCAGTATGTGGTTTTATAGGTGGAAGGGTAATGGCACCAACCTTAACAAGATTTTCCAAAATAGAAGAATAAGATTCTCCTATCAAAGTGTACTTTTGTTGTTCTCATCTAAACTAGAAAGCTTGGACAGAGAGAGATTAGAAGGGGTTTGGCTGGGTTTGATTGATGAGGGGGGCCAGCCTTGAGAATTATGGCACATTGGCAGACCTTTGGGTTTTGAATAGTTGTTTTGGGGTTTTGAAGATGAAGAAGCATCATTTGATTTGAACGTGATGTTCTTGTTACAAGTTGAATCTTCTTTTCTTCGATAGCACAAATTTCCAATTTCCATGCCATGGTGAATGCCTCATCAAAAGTACAAAAGGTCTACACTGGGGGTTGGTGAGATGTGTCTAGCATAGCCCCAGTAAATAACTCTATGAGTTCAGTTTGAGGTAGTTGAAATGTGAGTTGATTGATTAGGTTGCGCCAACGAGCAACAAAGTCAATGATAGACTCATCATCATACTGTCGAGTGGAATAAAGATCAGTCATGGTAACCTTCTTAACAATGTTGATGGAGAAGTGATCTAAGAAGGCTTGGGCTACTTGATTAAATGAGTAGATGGAATGTCTTGGTAACCCACTGTACAAGTCTAATGCAGGTCCTGTCAGGGACATTGGGAAAGTCCTCAGAAGTAAAGTGTCATCATGGGTAATCAGGTAACACCCATGTTTAAAGGACCACAAATGTTGTTGTGGGTCCTCTTTTCTATTGAAGTGGTTGAATTTTGGCATTTCCCAATGTATGGGGTATGGTCGAATAGGAATGGATGGGTGAATAGGCTCATTACAAATTTCATCATAGGTGAGGGAATTGCATGAGCCGAAACCGATGCTTCTAGTGTCTGACATCTTTTCCATCATCAACTTGATGAGGTCATTGGTAGGTTGTGATGGAGGGACACCTCCTGTGGCATAGGGGGTGGATATTGAACCTAATAGGGAGGTTGAGAATAGGGACCGACATAGAGGGCACATATCCCAGAATGGGTGACAAATGAGATAGGGGTGGTTGATAGTATGTGTATGTAGGTGGGATGGTCATGGTGACTCTAGTAGTGATTGGGGGTAGTGTTTGTGGGATGGAGAGGACAAGATTCTGGAATGGAGTAGGGGTCACCGACACCACAGGTGGTTGTGTTGCAATGGGTATTTGTGAGACAATGGGTGTGGATGGGCTATGGTCTGGGTGGTCAATGAGGGGACAACAGATACGACAGGTGTGAGTGATACTAGCAGAGATGCAATGGTCATGGCGGGTATGGGTCCTAGCTATGAAAACTACTGGGGGTGAAGTAGGTGAGGTAATGCCACATTATTAAGGGGATGATGTAGAAGTAGGAATAAGGGTAGGAGAGATGGATACAGGCATGTCATATATCAACTAACCTGAGGAGTCTCGGGTGGAAGAGTGGGAAAGGTAGAACTATAAGGCTACAAGGGATTCTGATCAAGGAGTCATGTAAATTCTTCATCACCTATGGAAATGGTGATAGGCTGAGTAGGATCCATGGGTGATAGGATGGAAGGTGGTGAGGACTAGGTGGGAGTGGTTGATGACTTAGCATGAAATATAAGAGTGTTAGTTTATCATGCATGTCAGTCAACACCATGTGAATGGGTATATATCAGATGATTATGTATCCTACAGATGACACAAAGGGCAACAGAAAGAATGAATAAAATAGGTGTCTATAGGTAGATTTGGGTAATATATCAGTTGATGTTCAATACAGGGTAACCAACGCCGGTTAAGGTTGACCGATGCTGGTTAAGGGGTAACCGAGGTCGGTTACTATGAAACAGAACAATTTTATCAAATGAAGCAAAGATTGTTGATGGTCAGATGAACAAGTTGAATGATGATTGTTGACCAGAGTAGAGAGAGTACAAGGACTCACAGAACTCTGAACTATAAAGAAAAAAATGAAATAAGGGTTCTTTTAGGCAATTTAACCCAAAAGAATAAAAAACCGATGATGTCGGTTAAGATAAAATCGATGTCGGTCAGGGGTAACCGATGTCGGTTACTGTGAAAATTAGAAAGATGTAGAAAAATGGATTGTTATGAGTTTTAATGAGATAAACCACCAACCCAGAGGTTTGGAGATGATGCAATGAAGTCCTAACACACTCAAAAGAAGTCAGAATACTCCAACTATGATTGTGGAGTGTGTAAGGCAACAAAAATGAAAAAAAAATGGAGAAGTGTATCCTCACACCTCAAAACACATGTCAATCAAACACTAAAAACACACTCCTAACAAGTGATTTTTAATGTATTGAGCTTATGCTATTTATAAGACTGACTCATGAATTTTAGAATAGATTTTTTGGTGAGGAAGGCTTCCTACGAAGAAGATATCTAAAAGGAGAGGTTTTAGGTATGTTATGGCGGGGGGGCCATCCTCTGAGATGATGACTCGACAGAGGCAATGAGCTGGGAGTACCTACCAATCTGATCATGTGTGATCATGGATAGGTGTTCCTAGGTAAGATGTTGTTTAAGAAAGATGTGTATATTTTAATTTTGTGCAAGTTTGGTAAGACACACAGAGAGAGAGAGAGAGAGTGCTTTCTATGATTCTTTGTGTCAACCATCAGCTTGGGCATGACTTCCAGCATATAGGTTGCCCTCATTTTAATGTGAGCTAAATGCAACAAATCAAAATGTAATGCAACCAATTTTAAGCCCAAATCAAAAGATTATGTTTGATGACACAAAAAGATGAATAGGAGAGGGTATGCTCTTTCACTAAATGCAAAAAGCAAGAAGAATGGTTCTTTTTAAATGCACCAAAAGAAAATGTATCCTTTAGAGAAATTAGAAAGAAGAGAAGATTACCAAGGAAGAAGATTAATGTGTAAGCTTTTTGAAGGGAAACAAACACACAAATTTTTCCTAGGAATGAAGAAAATGCAATAGAACCCTTGATGGGTCCCACCGGCATGCCAAAATGTTTCACCATTTTCTTTACATTTTCAAATGATGAAACAGATAAGGGTAAGGGCCAGGAGGAATACCTATTAAATGGGTTGGTTGGTTGATGGTTGTTGTGCGTGTTTTGACTTCTTGATCCAATGCTGAATTGTGAGCTTCCTTTTGGCTAGGAGGAACTACCTGTAATAGAAAACAAGACCACAAAAGATAGTTAAATGATATATGACAATGGACTACCTAGCGTATGCTAGTTCCGAGAAGTGTGATACTTCCTAGATGGTTGTCAATCCACTATTTAAAACAAATTAATGCAAGAAATAAAGTAAATTCCTACTATAGTTGATATGATTTAGGTATCTCATTCAAGTACAATAAGAAAATCTAATATAACAGGCTAGGTTATAGTCAGATCTAAATAATAAGTAGGTGTCAGGTTGTTGGAACTAGTCAAGGTCGATTTTGGGTGTTTAGGTCAACTGGTGAGATGATTGTTGGGTTTGTTCTTGGTCAAGGTATAAAACACAGAGACCGATGTCGGTCGGGTATGACCGATGCTGGTTTAGGTGAACCGATGACGGTTGTGGATAAGGTCAACGCATCGTAAAAGGTCGATGGTTGTGAAATGTAAAAAAACTCAAAATAGATCAAATGGTTTGGGGATCTGAGGTCAAATGAGGTTGGGGGAGATGATGAAAGGTTGATGGGAGATCTCGGTATGCTCAAAAATGAATTAAGGGTCAGAATGGTGATTTGGTGGTGTGGGTAAGGGAAATGGTTGAATTATAAGCTAATAAGAAATGGAGGAATGAACATGCAAAGTATAAACTAATGACAGGAATGAAAAAAGTTAACTATGTTGAAATAGACAATGTTGGTAGAGATGTACTTACTTGTGATGTAGATTTGATGGCTGAATGGAGGTGGTATTGATCAGAAGAATAGTGTTGGATATCATAGTAGTGGCTCCCAGAATGATTCCATGAGTGCAATGCTTCAATATCTATCCTAGTGATGGCTCTGGATGTCTGGATGCATGAAAGGATGTTGGTTCTACTTGCATGCAACTCTTTCTCCTCTCTCTTGCTCTCAAAATGTGCCAACCCAAAAACAAGGTTGTTTAGGTGAATAAATGGTAACCGACGATGGTTCCTTGGTTGACCGGCGTTGGTTTAGGGGTGACCGGCATCGGTTAAGGTGGATTCCCTAGGTTTACTAAAATGGGTAGATCTTTCTAATTTCTTTGGGCCTAGTTAGTTTTTCTCATGGATTAGAATGGAAACTTCCCTTCTAATGGGTGGGAATGTGGTTAGAGAGATTTTAGGGATTGATTTTAGGGTTTAGACCAAATCTTAGCTCATTAAGGCAAGTAAGACTTAGTCATTGTTAGTTATGGAAACATGCCAAGAATAGGTCTAGGGTGAGGTGGTTGGATGAGATGTCTAGGTGAGGTGGAAATTAGGTCAATTAATGTAATTAAATGATGAATATTGTTGAGAATGATATCCCATATAACATCTCGTATAACATACCTTTATTCATAAGAGGAATCATAGATGAAAATAGGAGAGATCAAGAAATGGTTTATAATGTTCCCAACCCCATCATGTGAACTTGCCTTACTGGGCCCTATGGGCGATTAATGCTTCAATCAAGATTGACTTATACGAGTGGATTGGGCTTGAGTAGGTTTCCGAGAATAATCATGCTAGCTTGGAAAAGTGAGATCGAGGTTGATCGGTATGAGTGGATTGGGCTCAAGTTGGTTTCCCATATACACACACACACACACACACACACACACACACACACACACACACACAGCTCGGGAAGTGAAAGATTTGAGGTTGACCTCACCCATTATCCCCTATCTATATAGATTGGGATTGGGGCCTATATGTACAAAGTTAGTTTTCTGTCATACCGATAGAGATCATCCTCTATAGTCGACTACTAGGAGTGGGATCGATCATAGTATGTTGTATATAGAGAGAGTGGGAGAGTAGGATCAACTCAATGAATTCACTTATAGTATTGGAATCGACATAAATGAGTTAGTATATACTTCAACAATTATTGTAGGATATGATGGCATTCATAGAGAGCCTCATGATTTTATTATCTTGCATACGAGGGTGGAACCAAAGACATTTCAAATCTTATTTCCATGTATTGGTACTAATAGTGGGTATTACTATGTATTATTTGGTAGACCTTGAAAACATCAATCCCCTCTAAATTTTAGAAATTCGGGCCAAATTATTACATTTCATAAAGCCTAAAGAGTTTCCAAAAAAAGTAGAAACAAGAAGAAGTTAAAATATGCAAGGAACCAAGATTTATAGTTAAAACAAGAAAGAAAACATTGCAGTGCATAGGCCTATGCCTAAAAAAGTGCAAATAACACAAGCTATAACTTCTAGCAATTAGAAAATCAAAGGGATGTCAAAGTGATACAACTATAAAGACTAACGATACTTGAATATGATGCTTGAATGATGAATTATTATGGCCTAATCCTTATGTGAATTAACACCCCATATGTAAACCTACGTATTGTAATACTTCTTACACCAATTTTGAAATTTATAACTCTAATAGCAGTTATCTTTACTCATGTTTATTACCTATTATGAGATGTTAAGCTATAAATTATTTCATGTCATTTAATTTTTTTCTACTTTGATTGAAAGATTTTCTACCTTGTGATTGTAGTAAAATACGATATGGAGATCAAGGGAGACTTAGAGGACAACACCATAAATTAGGATCTACATGTGTTATTGTAGAAAACATATTGTGAATGAAATTTATTGCAAAAATGTATTATGAATGAAAAAGGTTGAAATATATGTGAGTTCTTATTAAAAAAGAAGACAATTGACACCGTGGGTTAGAATTGTAGTTATAAATTCATATTATGCAAAATCCTTATCAACATGGTTCTTCATTGAATTGGAATAAATAGAAGATACTACGAGAGGATCCAAAATATCTACCGCAATAACATTAACAAATTCAACAAGGCAATACATACAATTTCCCTTCTTAGATGTGTGATGTACTTGACAAAAATATGTAAAGACTCGATTGTGTAATAGGCATGATCAATAGACATGTTTATTCATAGAATGTAATGTATGTATTTATTATATATACCACAAAGTAGGGTTAGTGTAAATTATGTTATTGAGGTGTTATAACATCATATGCAAAGAGAATAAAGCATATTGAAAGTGTATATGAGTTTAATAGTGTGTGAAAATATATGTGAACAACATTATAGGATTAAGTGCATCGGGACTTGATGTACTTATTGAGATGTATATGAATAAAGAAAATTTAGTTCAAGGACTTATCTGTGTTATATGGGTATGCTAGAATCATGGACACACTTTACTTTGTTTTAAGTCATACACTAAGTATTAAATAAGTCATTTTTTCCCCTCTATGTAATATTAGTTCTAGACCATGCCTTGCAAGACACATAAACTAATAGCCACTATCTAGTTTATGACAACATTTGGTGGTGTTGCCTTGGTCTTCGCTAACTAGTGTCCAGTGGAGGATATCCTTTATTATTTTGGAAACCATCGATGACTGAAATTGAAAATTGGTGAGATAAATTCAAGAAATGTTTTGTGTTTGAAGGAAAAGGGATTGAAGAAACTTACTAAGTAATTTTTTTCGAGTTGAGGGTGGGGATTTTTGTCTATATTTCCAAATATGCTTTGGATGTGGATTTTAAGGCTAACAAATGCACCCAAAAATGGTAAATTGAGAATTAAGAAGCCAATTTAGTATGATAAAGAGAAAATACAACAAAATTGAGAATTAGACAAACCTTGGACAAGAGTGGTTGACTACTATTGAAACAACTCTAGATTCATTTATTAGCATGTGGTTAGTAAAAATTCAAACAAGTTGTGTTGCGAAGAAAAATGACTTCTTAGATACGGGATGAAGCAAATTCATCACAATTGTGCTATCCTTTCTATGCATTTTCGTTATGGAGAAGGGATTGGAGAAAAGTGTTAGACAATTATTATAGGGGTAAAGACACCTATGGGATGGCAAATAGAAAAAGGGGATCTCGAAAATATGCGAATTTTAAAAAAACTTGGTCTAATGGTTGGGGAATATACAAGGAGGAAATAAGTGAAAAATTTCTAAAAACAAATTAGAAGAGAATAGATATTAGAGAGAAGACTATATATTAGAGAGGAATGTAGAAGTTAGAGGAAAATTAATTTGTGAGATGAGAAAAAGAGTGGGAAAAACAAAAGGCATTAAGTATAAAGAGTGGAAATTAGTTTGAAAAAAAAGGAGGGATTAGCAAGGAGATTAGAGATTAGTGGAATGAGAAAAAAAGATTAAGAGAAGTACAAACAAGGAGATTACAAAGAAGAGTGGTTAAAAGTCAAAGAGCAAGTAAGTAGCACAAGGTGCGGGAAGCGAGAAGAAAGGAAAAACTTAATTAAGTAGATTAAAAATGAGACTAGGAAATGAGAGGAAAATATTAGCAAAAGAGATTAAGCAATTTGGAAGCCTCCTCGGTGAAGGAGAATATGAGAGAAGAACATGTAGTAGTTGATTTATTCATAGAAAATATATAATTGTAGGAAGCACACATATCACATAGAAGTGTAATGAATGGAATACATGGAACTTGTATGAAGCACATATAGCACATAGAAGTGCAATGAATGTATCTGAAAAACATTGCAGAAAATGAGAGACATTTTAGCAAGGAAGAGTGTAATGGGAATATTGGGAGTTGAAGATAAAGGGGAATTACAACATAAAGCTTGGAGATGAAGTTCAAAGGAAAAAAAACAGAAGTAGATGAGAACAAAAACATAATGGAGGAGGAATTGAGAGTAGAAAGAATGAGAATGAGGAAGCAAAGGGAGTAGGAAGTAATGAAGAAGAGGAGAGCCAAGGATGAAAAATGGATGAGTAAGAAAGATTAGTACAAAAAGGAGTAGTATGACCAATAAAACGAGTAAATTGGGAATAGAAAAGAATAGGGAAGAGAATAGAGATGAAAAAAAGATAGTTGTTACATGAGAAGATCGGGGAGGATAATTATGAAGTGAGAAGAGTAAATAATGAACAAGGAATGAAAAATAAATTGGGGTTACTAAAAAAAGGAGTTGAGATATAGGTCGTGATGCCTCGCCTCCAACCAAAAGAGACCATTTGAGGAGATGGACCCCTTAGACCAATCATCATCCCCCATGATGTTTCGTAAATTTAGAGAGACATCGATTGAAGAAGAAATATATATTGGATAGGAATTGAGAAATAGATATGCAAAGCACAAAGGAAAATAAGAGAAAACGAGTAATATAAGATTCTAGTGAGATATTGGGAAAACGTTACTTTGAGAAAATTAAAAAGAGACGAGGGAAGGAAATACACAATAGTAAGATAAAAATCTAGAACTCAAGGGAAAAGGAAAGAAAGAAAAAAAGAGAGAGAGAGAGAAAAAAAAACACCAAAGAAGAATACCACACAAAGTGTACCAAACAAAATAGTGATAGGACAATGAAAGAACAAAATGACACAAAAATGAAGCTTCCTTTCTTTGGAAAGACACTAAAGATGTTGAAAAACACTTATTTGCACTAGACTCATATTTAAGAAGCCATAAACTTATAGATGATTAGGTGTAGTTTGATTTTGTAAGAATTTTGAGAGATGAGATGTTGAAATGGTACATGAAGAAAACCCTAACTATGTCAAACAACGGGAAAGAGTGGCAAAGTGGTAAAGTGGCAAAGTTTAAAAATGATTTCCACTTTTTAGATATTCTAATAGAGAGTTTAAGCAAGATGAGGGATTTAATTTGAAAAGAAAAGATGGTGAAGGAATTTGACCAAAGATTTAAAAATATAGTGTAGAAACTCTATGAACCATTAAACGAGAAACAAAGAACAAGTGGATTGTATCGGGTTTGTTAACATACTTGAGATCATCGATAGATGGAAAAGAGTTCATGATATTTGCATAGGAATGAGAAATGGCATCACAGTTTGAGGCATAACCCTATAGAAGTAAAGGGGAAGCAATAGGGAAGACATAGTAAAAATTCTTTTAAAATGAGCTAGCACAATTGAGGTTACGATAGGAATTACAGGTGAAGTTTGATAAAGAACCAATTCATCGCCAAAGGTTACAACACGACAAAAAATATGGTGCATAGTATGTTGTGAGGAGCGGTACACAAGGATGGGATGCCCACATGTGGATGCAATTAGGTGAGTTGTCGTGACTAGAATGAACTTGGTAGGAATGACACAACCAACATAACAACTAATTATGGAGAGATTAAGGTGCATAGTGCGTAGTCTATAGGATCAACATAACTAGAACATATGTTGACTATTGGAATCAGCCACCTACAAATCAACTAATATCTTGCCACATACATATCTTTCATCCATTACCATCACACGTGTAGGAGTTGAGGCCATTAAAGAATTGAAGGAATATAGAGCTAGAGTTGTTACAACAAAACAATCACCCCATAATGCACAAATAATGAATATATCACCCTCAACGTGGACATTCCCAATGCAAAACACTTCTAAGACATCACCTTCGTGATAAAATGTAAGACCCCAAGGGCTACCTATATAGTAGAACAATGGCTACCTAGGAAGATACTAAATACTAAGGAAATAGAGGAGGTGAATATCAAAATGGAGGAGAATATCAAAATCAAGGGGGTTACATGAATCTCGGGATTCGAAAATAATCAAGGAGGATTTCAAGAAATGACAGTGGTGGATATTGTGGTGGATACAAAGGAATAATTGTAATGAAGGTGGATTATGCGAGGGTACCACAATAATCATCAAGACAATTAATAAGGCGCAAGAGGTTACCAAGAAAATTACTAAGGTAGACAAGAGCAAAGATAACTCATATGCTACAAGTGCAGCAAGGAGATACATAAGGCAAGAAGTTGTGTAGTGTTGGAGCAAACACAATCTAGGTTTCACTTGAAAGAGGAACCCGCGATTCTTTTAGTTGCTTGAAGGTGACACAATTTTTCACGAATGGTCGAACATAGATGGAATAAGTGGGTAATGCAAACCAATACCATAGGAGCACAAAATGTCACAAAGATATTGCGTGATCTAGAATAACAAGATAGAAGTAACGAGCATAGAGAAATATAAATAGTACACATGTTGATCAACCAAAGTGTTTAAAGTAGAGAGATCATGTTGGCGAGACTAAACGAGCATGAAGATGTTCTGAAGGGTTTAGAAAAAAGAGGTTGTATAATAAGATGTTTGGAGGTAATGTGGGAGAAAACCCTAGGGTAACGGTCACAATAAGAAGTGGTAAGAAGACAAGGAAATAAAAAGTAAAATGGGATGAGTTTGATGAGGAAGAAGATTAAAGGGTTATCCTAACCCAAAAACACATGATAAGAGTAGTCGAAAAAGTAAAAAGATAATTAAACACAAACAACAAAAAAGGAGAAAAAAACCTACTTCGACAAGAGTGAAGTAGTGGGACTAAAGAAGATACCCAAGCTAATAAATGATTTGGGGTTAATAGAGAAGTTAGAGGAGTTCGCAAATACTAGAATAAATAGGAAAGGACACATGGAGTCCAAAGGGTTGATAAAGGGAAAAGCAAGAGGAAAATACCTTGACGAGTTACGTGCATAAAGTCATTTCCTCTTTTTAGGAGAGATCTTCCTCCTCCATGAAGGGGAGGATCTCCATGTCAAGAAGATCACACCTCCTTGGGGTGTTGCATAAACATATATTGTCCCTTGTGCTAAGGGACGAGTCAATATTGGTATCTAAGAATGTTAAACAAACTTATTAAAGTTGTTCCTCTAGGTCCAAGGAGCTACAAGTTGAAAGACGAAACTTCTCTTCGACATTTCCGAGTCATTGAGGATTCAAACCCATAGGATGCCATAAACAACTCGGAAGAGAGTTATCACTTGGAGGATGTTTTAAGCAAGTAGTTCCTTATACAAAATTTCAATTTCATGGAAACAGGGAAATACAAGAGTGGTTATGTAATTATAATCCCTAACGACCAAGGTATTAATAAACAAGAAAGTCCTTCCCCTATGTTTGATTGCTTTGTGTTTCCTAAGATGCTTTCCAAGTATGAGGGCTCATATACTTAGCTATTAGAGCATAATCTCCATTCCACGGGTTGGTCCATTTCCCATTTCAAGCCTTTGCCTCAATGAGACATAGGATGCCATAAACACCTTAGAAGAGATTTATCACTTGGAGGATGTTTTAAGCAAGTAGTTCCTTATACAAAATTTCGATTTCATGGAAACAACAAAATACAAGAGTGGTTATGTAATTATAATCCCTAACGACCAAGTTGTTAATAAACAAGAAAGTCCTTCCTCTAGGTTTGATTACTTTGTGTTTCCTAAGATGCTTTCCAAGTATGAGGGCTCATATACTTAGATATTAGAGCATAATCTCCATTCCAAGGGTTAGTCCATTTCCCATTTCAATCCTCTTCGGGCTTGCCTCAATGAGACATAGGATGCCATAAACACCTCGAAGAGAGTTATCACTTGGAAGATGTTTTAAGCAAGTAGTTCCTTATACAAAATTTCAATTTCATGGAAACAACGAAATACAAGAGTGGTTATGTAATTATAATCCCTAATGACCAAGGTGTTAATAAACAAGAAAGTCCTTCCTCTAGGTTTGATTACTTTGTGTTTCCTAAGATGCTTTCCAAGTATGAGGGCTATTCTTAGATATTAGAGCATAATCTCCATTCCAAGGGTTGGTCCATTTCCCATTTCAAGCCTCTTCGGGCTTGCCTCAATGAGACATAGGATGCCATAAACATCTTAGAAGAGAGTTATCACTTGGAGGATTGGATCTCTTCATCTCTTCCTGGGCACCCTTGAGTCTTCCCTATTTTTCTTTGAATAAACTAAGAATTTATCCTTGCCCTCAAAGGAATACATCTCTTGGGATTGAGATGTGGATGTGTTTCTAGAGGCTTGCAACAATGACCGACAAACAACCTCTTTGTTGAACCAATGCATGACCTTTGCCATACTAATAGAGCCTAGCAGGCCCAGAAGGTGGGTTTCACCCTATTGATGACCATCCCTTGCACATAACACTTTTGAATATGGATGGTGAAAATATTGATTACTAATACAAGCCCATTGTTAGATTATAGCATTTCATCAATGATGGAATAGATTTAATGACAAATAACAATTTTTTCCATCAAATCCATAATCTTCACCAGCTTGACAATATCACTCATATTTTGTGCTAAGGGCGAGATGGTTGAATTCTCATAGACATGACATAAATGAAGAGAGTCAAAATGCCCATCTTTCTTCCTTGTATGTTCATTAACAGAATCTGAATACTAAATTGAATTTATGGATATATGCTGGAATATTTCTACATTAAAGTGAGCTATCTCATCCATCAGCAGGGAAACATTTTTGGCGAGGAATCTCAAATCATTAGTAGGGTATAAATATGTTATTTTATGTAAAAATCAAGTCCATCATTATGTGAAAGGTTACACGTAGAAGTAAAAGGTTTCAGGTTGATTATGGAAGTGTTTAAAGGCAACAAACTAAATTGCTTTAGAAGGATCTTCAATGTTTTTAAATGGCTTATTTTCAGGTTTTTACTAAATTGATTTTTTTGGTTTCTAAGATTAGTCATTAATGATCCCATGGTTGAAGTGTATATGAATGGTAGAATAGTGTTGTTATAAAACCAAAATGGGTTTCAGAATGAAATGATTATGAATGGTAAGATTCAGAACTAACAAAGGATTAGGTAATTAGTGTACATTTGTTCTCTCACTGAAGAGTACACATAAATGACGAGTATATTTTTTTAATTTAAAAAAATGAATAGATGCATCGTATATTAACAGAAAAAGTATTTACAACAAAGGGTTGTACAAAAGAATGAATTGTACAAATGAAAATTATGACTTAGTCTTTAAGGCAACTAGAACAGCAATGAAATTTGAATAATTCCCAGCTTCAAACTTTTTGGCTTCCCTAATCAAAAGAGATCCTTTTAAGAGTTATGTCAGTAGTACCAAGAGCACAAATCACGTTGGGAGGGTCTAGATAACATTAAAAGAAAAATAAAACTAGTTAAAGCCTTGCAAAATACTAAAACAGGTATAATCAATTTTCCCATCAGAAGAGAGTTGTATCCATGCATTTTTGAAGTAAGCCATATCTCTTCCCTGTGTCTATGTATCTTCATTTATTACAGAGGAGGATTTTCCAAGAAAAAGGAGGAAAAACAACATGCACCTTTCAAAACAAACAAGCTAATTTAATTACTCAAATGAAAATTATACATAATGTCTCACAAGACAAAAGCCCGGTGGCCTGGACAACTAGGGGTCATAGGACTAGTACTCGAACTCAAAACTCCATTAATTGAATCAAATATAGCCTGAATGAGATTCAACTCCAACAAAGCATTGTTATTTGCTATGAAATTGCACTTTTATTTCTCATTTCTATCTATAAACAGACCAGCACTCTCAATGTTTTGGAAACACTTACTACTCAGCAGTATCATTGCACAAGGATCTACACCTGTTATTATACACTCTTAACACATTCAATCTTCAATGTAGCCCATAGGGGAGACTAAAACTTATCTTCAAAGAACTTTGAAAACCAAAAGAAACAGAAAATTTCAAACAAAGAACTAGCAAATTACATGAGATGCACAAGCTGCATACAATCAAGGAAGTGTTTTCCCAGGGTACAATACAGCTCCATTGGGCAGTGTTTGGTCAGGTTGGATACTCGAAGGATTCCACAAAAGGCCACTCCATTCTAGACTCTCCTCTGAACCCCACAAATTACTAACCATTTCTTCCACGCTGTTTGCATCCTCAAGGTTGCCGGCATCACTCAAGGAATCTTTCGAGGCTTTGCATTTCCAATCAGGTTTGTGCAAAAGCTCAGCCTGTTGAAAGGAAATGTTTGAAGGAACATCCAAAAGCAAATCCTGTTCAAAGCTTTCACCTCCAAGAGTTCCCGTGGAATCTAGTAGAATAGAACTCCTCCCTAGTGGTGATGCAAACAGGCTACTAGGACTAAAGCAAGATTCAGTCTTTGGTTCAACATCAAATTCCATTGCACCCTTGGAAGTACATCCTGTCTGCACACTCTCATGATATGAGGCTGGATTCCTAATCCTTTGCATGTTCCCAGCACTTTTCGTGCTATTTTCTGATCCTGTAGTTTGTCAAGCCAATTGTCAAAATAAATACAAATGTAGTACTAGTAATGCTACACACACACACATCCAAATGTGCATCCAATAACAGCCTCAGCCCTTTCTTTGTAATAGCATTATTAGAAGTAAATCACTTATCCTATCACAAGAAAGAATCATCTGCAGGTCAACCTCGCAGTATATTCAACCACATATAACATGTTCATAACAATTCTTTTCAAATCCGAAGCATCACAAAAAACATTTATTTATAAAAGTACTACCTTCTAAATACCCACAGAAACCATTCCATGTAAGTGCTTCAGCTCTAATTTGTGTTCCATGAGGATGCGTCCTGACAATTAGGATCCCAAAAACAGGAGTTGCAATGGGCATGTCCCTGACCCTTCCCCTTTGACAAGGGATGGCTCATAGACATCTCCACTACACCACCCCATCCCTATCCCAATTTAGACATGCTGGGGATGCGTAGGCATTCCTTGAGGGACGTCTAGGTGCCCCTCGGTGTGGACCTTACTGGGGGATCAGAACAATGTTACAAAAATCAATCAAAATAAAGAAAGAGAAAATTAAAAATTAAAACATTGTCTACCACTCGGGGCTCAAAATATTTTAAAGAAGAGAGAGAGAGAGAGGATTTAAGGCGTTAAAGAATGTTTTTGAACAGCCAACACTTTGCCATTCCCCTTTTCCTAGATTGTGGGGTACTTCCAGCCATCCCCAAGTCACGTCCCCCTGTTTCCTTGTCCCCCACAAAAGATTACCTAGGAAGCCGGAAACGCGGCCGGGGGGACCGCGGGAGGCGGGAGCGGAGGCGGGAGCGGCGGTGGGAGTGGGCAGGGGCTGCGAAATGCCCGGCACGGCCTGTGCCGTACCCGGGCGTTTCCGCAGCCCCTGCCCACTCCCGCATGCAAAAAAACGTATTTTTTTTTTTTTTTTTTTAATGTTTTAAAGCCCCACAACAATAAAAAATTAAAAATTCTTCTAATCTAAAACCTAAAAGCTACCTCTAAACAATAAAACAAAAGAACAACACAAAAACAAAACATAAAGCAAACAAACTCACATTGTGGCTCTCCAAAATTGCATTGTGCTTGTCTAGGGTTTGAGGAGCTATTGCTAAGCTTGTAGGAGTGTGAGGAGCTGCAAAGGAGGATTTGTGGTTTACTAAGTGAAGGTAAGTTTTTTTTTAATTTCTAGCCTTGTTCCTCTATTTTTTTTTTATTATTTAATCTTTCACACATTACATTTTTTTGCTTATGTTCATTTTTATTTTGCTCTTTCTATTTAATTTTTTTAATTTTCATTGTTCAATCACAATGCAATTGCATGCCATTGTTTTCTTTGCTTAATTTTTTTTTGAACCTTGTAGGTATTTCTACAATGGCAACAAGTTCTGCTTCTTCTGGGCAATCTCTGACCAAGGACTTTGACCCAAATTCACCGTTATGGAGGCACGTAACAATAGTTCAACAACTTGCAGGTGGTGGTTGTTTTGAATGGAAATGCAATGAGTGTGATGGACTATTCAAAGGCTCTTACAGTAGGGTGAAAAGCCACTTGTGTGCCATAACGGGTAATGGTATAAGAGTATGCAGGGGGAGGAATAATGTTGGGGTGCCAAAAGCAAAAGTTTTGGCATATATCAAAGAGCAAGAAGATGCAGAGGCAAAAGTGGCTATGAGAGCGGGTCATCCATTGGCCAAAAGAGGAGGTTCATCTCGTTCAGCGAGGCCTCCAGTTGCTCCATCACCTAGTGGATCCCCAATTGTGGCCATGCCACATCCATTTGTGGCTCCTATCTCCACGGATGAGGATGTTTCCCTTGCACGAAAGAAAAGTAAGACAAAAGGGCCATTGGAAAAGGCCTTTCAGAATGAGAGCAGGGAGATTGCAGATGAACACATTGCAAGGTGTGTATATGCTAATGGGCTTTCTTTTAATGTTGTGAGATCACCTTATTGGCATGAGATGGTGAAAGCCATCAATGAGGCACCAAAAGGGTATAAACCACCAGGATATGAGAAGATCCGCACCACCCTTTTGGATAGACAAAAAAAATATGTGGAAACCTCCTTGCAACCAATTAGGGACTCATGGACCAAAACTGGTGTGTCCATTGTTTCTGATGGATGGAAAGATGCAAGAAACCGCCCTTTAATCAATGTGATTGCAGTATGCCCTAAGGGGGCAATGTTTTTGAAAGCAGTTGATTGTGAGGGGCAAGTGAAGGATGCCCAATTCATAGCCAACATTCTCTTTGAGTCCATTGAGGCAGTGGGGCCTGAAAATGTTGTCCAAGTCATAACGGACAATGCCAAAAATTGCAAAGCTGCGGGGATGCTAGTTGAGGCACGGTATGGGCATATTTTTTGGACACCTTGTGTCGTGCATTCATTGAATTTAATGCTAAAGAAAATGGCAAACAAAATAGAGTGGATCCAGCAAGTGTATGCAGAAGCTGAAGAGATCCAAATGTTTGTCACCAACCACCACATGTCACAGGGCATTTTTAGATCATTCTCGCAGTTGGAGCTACTGAAGGTAAGGAAAAGCTTTCTTTCTTTCTTTTTAATTTAAAATTTAATATAAGTTTTTTAGTATTCTTTTAGCTTTCAATTTTATAATTTAAATTTTATTTTTAATTTTTGTTCCTCGTTCTTATTAGGTTGTTGAGACTCGGTTTGCATCACACACAATCGTCTTGAGACGACTAGTGAAGGTGCGAGAGGCACTCATGAGGATGGTAACATCCAATCTTTGGTCTATATGGAGGCAATCAAACACTCAACGGGCTCAAAAAGTGAAGAACTTGATCTTAGAGGACCCTTGGTGGGATAGAGTGGATTATCTGTTGAGTTTTACGGAGCCCATTATGAGCATGATCCGGTTTACTGACACGGATCAGCCATGTCTAGGAGAGATATATGACGGCATCGACTCAATGATTGAGAAGATAAAAGCCGTCATAAATGCAAAAGAACAAGATCCCGAGGAAATATTTTTCAAGCAAGTGAAGTCAATCCTCATTGAGTGGTGGAACAAAATAACCACCCCATTACATCTACTAGCTTTTGCATTGACTCCTAGATTTTATAGCACAGAGATCCTTTCGTTGCCAGGGAGGGTAGCGCCATACAGGGATGCGGAAGTCAGTGAGGGATATATGGCGGCATTGGCTAGGCTCTTCCCTGATCCTGAGGCCCAAGACCAGGTTATGGTAGAGTTTGGCAATTTCATAGCAGAAACGGTCATAGCCTTCTCGCTCTTCGGAGCAAATACAAGATGGATGCTCATATGTGGTGGTACCTCTATGGTACTTCATTAGTTTACTTGCAACCTCTTGCAATCAAGGTCTTAACACGCAGTAAGTTATTTATTTTTTATTCTCTTTTCTTTTAGTTTTTTAAAATTTAAGTTTGAGTGTTTAAATTTGAAGTTGAACTTTGCATTGACTTTGAAGTTTGGGTTGCCTTAATAGGTTGCAAGTTCATCTTCCTCTGAGCGCAACTAGAGTACATATAGTTTCATCCACTCACAAAAACGCAATAGGTTGGGGGCTAAAAGGGCTGAAGATTTGGTATACATACATTCCAACTTGCGCCTTTTATCCCACAAGCTAGAGTACAAGGAAGGGTCAACAAGACATTGGGACATTGATCCAGAGATAGTTGACTTGGATGCTTCCATTTCCCACCATGGAGCATATGATGATGAGGGGAGTTCTGTGGCACCACGAGACCTACATGCACAAGGGGGTGCAACTGGCAGTGGCCCTAGTGCGAGTGGTTCGAGCCCATGTGGTTCTAATGAACCACATAATGATGATGATGATGTAGCTGATCTTGATCCTCTTGATGAAGAGGAATATGATGAATAATAAATATTGACAATGAAAGATAGTTTGAACTTTGAATATTGATCTATGATTGAATTTAATATATCATGAGATTCATGACATTCACATTGTGTTCGATTTAAGTATTTTAATTTAATTTTTAAGCTTTTAAGTTTCTAAGTTTTATCGGTATCCTAGCTTGTTTTTTGTGGTTATTCATTTATTTAGCTTATAACTTGTCTTTTATCTTGTCTTTCATATGCATAATATGTGGTTAATAATTAAATTCCTATTTAGAAGGTTGAAATTTATATATTTTTAAATTTTTATATAGTTTTTGTACTGCCGTATCCTACGCCGTATCCAGGTCAAAATTTTTTTGCCGTTTCCGCATATTGATACCTTGCTCCCGCTCCCGTATCCAAAACGCGTTTGACTACTTAGAAGATTACTAATAAATCATAACATAGGTTGTAATAACCCAAAAATGGATGGCTCAAGTCATTCAAATGCTAAGGAGTTTGCGCTAAAAATATATTAAGACTTAACATGCCAAAAGTGCAAGAGATAAAAAACTCGCCCCAAGGATAAGGTGGAGGATATATTCCAGCCTGATGAGGACCTCCTTTTAAAAAGAAATCATCTATCTTTTTTAATTTCCTATGTTGAAATCAACTCTGATTTACCTCAAAATGTCATAAGACTATAAGTTCAAGAGATAAAGAGCTACCCCAAGAATAAAGTGGAGGGTATATTCCAGCATAATGACCACTCCTTTTAAAATAAATCTCTTTTTCAAAATTTTAAGTTGAATCCAAATCTGATTTACCTCAAAATGAATCAAACATGAGTTTTCCAAAGCAGGAATGGTTTCTAGATTGCGCATTTTTGTGTTTTCTAAATAGAGACAGAAATAAAATATTAAAAAGGGCTGTGAAAAGTCATGACCTTTTTGTAGAAGTTTCTGTATTCACCTGTGTATAAGATTTTATTTCGTATGTTTTGAGTACCATACTAGACTCAAGTGTAGCCTTCCTCCTTGACGATGAGTCTACTACAAGACTCAAAACATCAGAAAAAAATCTTATATGCAGTTGAAGCCAGAAACTTCCACAAAAATGAATGACTGCAATATCAACCTCAAACCTCAAGTTATGATCTGTTCTGAATTCTTAAATGGCTAACAGTACCGTTCAAATAATGTCTTAAGGCCTTGAATAGCCATACATCAACAGTTTTCAAAAATTCATTTGAATTTCACAATAAAATAACAATGAAGAAGCAGCATTTTATGTGTTTGGGAAAGTGATTATTCAACTTCAACTTTAAACTTGAAATTTTTGATTTGGAGTTGATCTTAGATTCGGATAAGAAGACAGTCCATCTACATAAATATGTCTTCATTAGTCCATATAATTCCCATTGTGTAGACTAATAATCTTGACCAAATGCGATTGCATAAGAAATTAATAATATAAAATACAATTCCACTTTGTGGCACATTAAAAGCTTGCATAAACAGTCCATAGTTTTTCCAGTATCTTTTAAGAGTTTGTCAATTTTTTAAAAAGACGACAATCAATATTAAAGGCATTCAAGATGAATTCCCTGTTATGGCTTTGCACTAATGAGCGCGTTTTCTACTATCATGCATTTTCTGAATGGTATTAGGTATGACTTTCTTATTACATATTTATTTATGCCTTTCTATATTTTTATTGATTTTCTGCATTACAAAGTACCATGAAGTAGATTTAAAGTTACAATTATTGCCACAAAATATAGAAACTAGCAAATGAAATTGTGGAGAGCAACCCAAATGGAAAATTAATTAAAGTGGCCAAAACTGCATTGAAAACAATTTGCAAAGGTGCATCAGAAACAACAATATCACTGTGGCTCTCCTAAGTGGCCAAAACAGGATCAACAGTGGATTGGAATGATTTCAAGCAAACTAATCAAGGAAACAAGCAATTTATCCAAGATGGTTGTGCATAAGCCAAAACCAACAAAATGAACAAGCAATTATTATGATCTTTATATACATTACTAAAGTCTACAAGCTTAGCTATTAGATTAAGAGGCCACACCAATCTTAGAAGGTGCAGTCTCTAATGCCATGCAAGGGACCCTAATTGGAGCACAATCTTGAATGGGGATATCATTTCGACCCTCTTACTGGATGCACTATCTAAGGTGGCTAGTTGGTCAAACCCCTATTGGATTATCCCATATGAAAAATATGTATAACAGTATATCAGTTGCCTCATTTTTCATCATTCATTAATTTTATTTTCGTAGTTTATTTTACTCTTTTTACGATCTGTACTGAAAAAGGAGAGCAAGTTCCATCTCTAGTCTAGCGATTTGCAGTCTTGGTCAGTTATTTCTCATCTATCGCTTAGCTATGACTGTATGAGGAGAGAACATCTAGATCCTTTTGCAGAAGCTTTTTGTTTTCAGACTCTTACAAGCCTGATTTTTATAATCTTTCTTATGAATTAATATTATCTTAATTAGTAATTAATGATCACAAAAGGAGGCTTTGGGCTACAATTAATGTTGAGAGAAAATGAACTACTTATATTAAGAAGATTAATATATAGGCATGCGGTATTGGGAATTCAGTTTACAGATTTGATTTAGGAATGACTTGCAGCCTTGGCCAAGATTTCGAAGTGGCCATGTATACAAAGAATTTAATTGATTTTCGACTGTCACAACATCTTTCCTTGATCAAAAAGTATGTTTAATGCCAACAAATCAAGAATAGATTTTTCATTTAATTCATTTCATCATCCTGGATATTACTATCAATCGCAAAATAGAAAATTACCGTCATTATCTTATCAATATTTCAAAATTGAAATACAAGCGGGAAGTAACGAGAATTGATCCTCTAAAGGGAACCACATTTTCTTTTATCATCCTTGCCATAGCTTGACAATATTAAGCATTTCAAAATTGTAGGGTCACAATTACATTTAGGGAGTTAGTTTTCCAAAAGGTGCTTCTCAATAATGTCATTTTCATTGCTTTTTTGTTCTTCTACTTTATTGTACAAACCCGATGAACGTCATATGATCCAAACCTAGGTGCAACAACTCTAGCTTATTGCTTTTGAAAACCATCACAGTCCTATTGCATAGATAAGTACTTGAATGTGCAAGATAGTTCACAGATCGCAAAGCTCATTGTCATCAAAACCTTAGTATTCATTGTCCAAATTGGTGGCGAATGTCTCCTAGCTACTACGCCTTTCCTTAGAAGGAAATCCTGCTTTGAGTTTTTAAGCAAACGGCCATGCCTTCCCAAAAACCTCAATTGATAGAAGTGCCATAGTAGATCACGACTACGAAAAAGACAAAATCTAGAAAATACCATATTAAAACCAGATTCAACTAAAGCCCAAACCTTGAAACAATTGACCAACTACCACGAGGGAGACATATCCCTATAGAATTTCTTGGCCAAAAATGGCCCAGGGCTCGAAAACCTAAAACTATTGGAGAAATGACCATTATTAAAATGATAGTTTCCCAAGTGAAATCGTTGTTAGTCAAGAACCCTAGAGAGCACATGTCTTAGAATCTAAATCCCATTAAAGAGCGAATTTTATTTACATTACACTCGACTTTGGTCATGCATCCAAGCAATGGATTAGCCTACGTGTAAACACACTAAATTATGAAAACTTAAAAGTGTTATGTGTGTGTGTAATGTCCCCAATTTGAAAATTTCTGACCCCAAACGGAATAGCCATGAAATCCAATCTAAAATAACAAATTATGGGACAAGTATTTGATAAAATATTGTAGATCTGAATTTGTAATATCCCCTTGTGGGATATTAATGATTTATTATTAATTACTTGCAAAACAAACAACTTAGAAGATAAAACCCTCCTAGGTTTACCTCAACTAACCCTAGTGTCAGCTTCAATACAACCCAAATAGGGTTGGAGTGAGCCAAGGTGAGGGTTTAGATGGGCAAATCAGTCGGTATTTACACTCCTTTATCCAATATACTCTGCAGAAGTAAAAATAATAAATAATACTGCTGAAAATTAACTGAAACTTTGAAAATCCATAACTTCCAAAATACTAACTCTTTTGAATTGAAACCAAGTGCAGCAGAAAGGGAAAATTATGAGCTTCTATTCATAATAAAAATCAGAACTTTTCTTGCACTAGAAACCCCTCGAAACAGCCCCCAAAATCCTAAACCCAGTCGCTAGGGTTAGGGTAAAATCTGCAACACAATTCCAACACTTTTTCCTTCACTTTAAGAGTCAATAAATGCAGTTCCAGATCTGCAATTAATAAATCTAAAACAACAGATTTATAATTACTTCAAAATCCTCCTCAAACACTCTTAGCACATGCCCAAACAAGTCGACTTCATTAAGTAAAAACCAGCAGCATGTAATAAAGAGATTCATCATAAATCACACTCCAAACCCTCAAAGCCAACTTACATCTTCTCCCAAACATGTCTTACATATATAGAGAGAAATGATTGCAAAAACTTATTACTTCAAGCTTATATGGGCACACACACTTCACAAATGGTGGTGTTAATAAACACCTTTTATTTTTTATCATAAGTGGGCATACATCCCTTCTTCAAGCAT
Source organism: Taxus wallichiana var. yunnanensis (assembly GCA_018340775.1). NCBI lineage: Eukaryota > Viridiplantae > Streptophyta > Pinopsida > Cupressales > Taxaceae > Taxus > Taxus wallichiana. Next base: position 955,853,991 of record CM031235.1, read on the forward strand.
GAAGATAAGTTTTATAAACCGTCAACATGCCAAAAATGAGTAACCACATCTTCTTTTATAGTTTTTGCTTGCACATCCTCCAAAGTTCTTCTCCATCTTTGGCGCCATCATCTAGGAGGAAATCTCATTTAAAAATGTGCCTGAAAGTCACCAACAACAAATATTAAATGCATAGGGATTTTAAAAAGATGCTCATATGGGTCGACCCATGCTTAGGAATAATCACTTTGCCTCAAATATTAATTATTAAATGCTTCCAGGAAAATGCGACTTGCCTAGTCACTTGATTTACCTTTTAAAAAATGCATTTATTATATCAAGGTGAAGTCGAACTTCCCCTTTAATTTCGATTTGCACAATTTATAAAATTTCATTTTAAAATTACATGTGCAAATCGATTTTACCTTCTTTTAATTTTTTATAAAAAGGGGGACATTACAGTCCTCCCTTCCCAAAATTGCTTGCCCTCAAGCAATTGTAAACTTGGATGCTCTAAGATTGAAGCATTTTCCCATGTAGCATCCTCTAATGGAAGGTCCTTCCATTTGACCAAGTATTCTTTGATGACACGTTTTCTTAAATTCCTTTCCCTTGTTTCCATAATGGTTTCCGGAATTAAGATCAATTTACCTTCTTCATCTAAAGGGGGTAACTCCAAAGAAGGAACAACATTTTTCCCAAGTGCCTTTTTAATGCAAGAAACATGAAAAACATTATGAATCTTACCATCCCCGGGTAGCTCCAATTCATAAGCCACCTCACCGATTCTTTTAGTAACCTTGTAGGGCCCATAGAAACGTGGCTTCAACTTTTCCTTGCCACTTTGCTTGAGAGTAGATTGCCTATAGTCGAAAGTCCTCTCACTCCGGTGCTTATCTGCATACAATTTTTGCCTATTTTGGGCGTGGTGCAGATTTTCTTTGAGAGATTTCACGATGTCCATATTCGTTGCACTAACTCTTGTGCACTAGGCACTCTACTATCTGTCATCATTACATCCATGAAAGAGTTAGCATCATAACCATATAAAGCCTTAAAAGGGGACATTCCAATGGACATGTGATGTGTAGTATTATAGCAAAATTCAGCTAGATGCAACCATTTTACCCAAGCTAACTGCTGCCCTGAAACATAATATCTTAAGTACCCTTCTGCCCATTTATTTACTATTTCAGTTTGTCCATCTGTTTGTGGGTGATAACTAGTACTTGGAGTGAGTTCCGTCCCAACTAACCGGAATAATTCTTGCCAAAAAGACTCATAAATCTGTTGTCCCTATCACTCACAATGTTCTTAGGCACACCATGCAATTTAAAAACTTCTTTGAAATACAAATCAGCAATCATAGGACCATCAAATTTAGTAGGGAGTGGAAAAAAGTGAGCATACTTAGTGAGTCTATCCACTACTACATACATGCAAGTCTTACCATTAACATTGGGCAATCCGGTAACAAAATCCATGGACACACTCTCCCACTTTTGAGAGGGAATAGGTAGGGGCTGCAAAAGACCAGCTGGAAAAGTATGTTCATTCTTATTTCTTTGGCATACAACACATTCTCTAACATACTTAAGAACATCTCCTTTCATACCTTTCCAAGTAAATCTTTCCCTTACCAACTTGTAGGTCTTGAAGTAACCTTGATGTCCACTTGTAGGGGCATCATGTGCTGATTTTAAAATCAGATTTTTAACTTCTGATTTTGGTGTTAAATACACCCTTCCCTTGTAAAGAATAAGACCATCTATCACCTTGTACCTTTCATCCACAATCAACCCTTCAACCATATCATTAGAAAATTGATTTTTTACATACTCAAGGGTGATTAAGTCTTTCCAATCAGCTGATATAAAAGATATAGAACAAATTTCTACTTCCCTTGGTGGATATTTGCAAAGAGTAGAGTGTCTTGTCATACCTTGGAAAATGATGTTCTTTTCCCCAATCATGAATTTGAGCAATAGGTCTTTATAATTGAGGGTGAAATCCCCCAAAGAATGCAACCATTGTACTCCTAACACAAGATCCATGTCATCCATATTAATCATGTAAAAATCATCAATAAGTTCATAATCTTCTATGGTGATAGAAAGTTTGGAAATCCGTCTAGAGCATGTTAAAATATATCCATCAGCTATGGTAACATTGAAACCTTGAAAAACTTCATTACATAGGCCAAGCCTTGTTACCAATCTCTCACTAATAAAATTATGAGTGGCCCCACTATCAATGAGGATGATTACCTTTTGTTTGCATAGCATACCTTCCACTCGAAAAGGGAGATACTTAGAAGTACTTGAAAGGGCTGCCAATGCTCCTTCAATTTCTTCCTCATCTTCTTCTTGTACATGCTCATCATCCCCCTCATTCACCACTTCGTTAGTATCATTAGAATCTGAAATCAAATCAAAATCTGAATCTATTACTTCAATGAAATAAATTTGTCCTTTACCTTTGAATTATGTAATGTCCCCTTTCCCTCGCCACGAGGCCGAGGGACGATCACGGTCCTAACCCTAGTCATGCCCAAGGGGTTACGGACGCTATGAGCTATTGGGTATGAATATCTAGTCTAGTTATTATTTTCCATTGACAGGGTTATAAAGTGCTTTCGAAGGGACTAGATGTTATGTTTTGTCGTTGGGAGGGGCCACTTAACTCCTAATGTTCTAATTTTGCGTTGGGGTCACCTTTTTGGGCCATGGCGACTTGAAGGGGAAAAAGTAACTTTAAGTTACTTTATTATTTGGGTCTTCTCTAGGAGAAAGTGCGACTTGGGGGTTTTAGGGTTTCCTTGGCGTGGGAAAAGTTATAAAAGGAGAAGAGGGGTGAAAGGAAATTCATTCATGCATACACTTATATTTCTTTTCATGTGCAACTGTTGTTTGCAACTATTTAGCTTGTGGAGTAAGATCCCACGGGAACCCTAGCTTCGGTGGTGAGAGATCCATCCCTAGCTAGCAGGACATTCTTCGGTAGTGAGAGATCTACCCTAGCTTGTCATTTGGAGCTGTTTTCAGGGCTGATTCACAGAGATAATTTCAGGGTTTTCAGAGATAGGGTTTTGAGGGTTTTTGTGAGTTTTTGTGGAGATAATCAGTTGGTTTTCGGATCAGACCTACGGCAGCAATAAAGGAAGGATTTGGCATCATTTTCAGAGGATTTCACAAGGGTTTTGGCCATCTACCAAAAAGGGCGACTTGTTTGGGAGATTGCAGCCCTATTTTGGAGGGTTTCCAGTTGGCCGTTTTCAGATCTGAAGGTTGGAAAATCATCTTCTATATTTGTATATGTTATTTCCCAAGTTTCATAATTTTTGCACTTGTATTCGGGAAGATATGAATTTTAGAAGTTTTCCAGCTGTTTAGGGCACGCTGTAATTTTCTGGCAGCGTTATATTGACTGAAAAATTCCAAAAATATTTTCCTTGTGTTCTTTATATTATTATCTAGCTCTCTTTAAATTTTCAAGTGATTTGAGCAGATATTTTGAGAGTTATTCATATTTTACTGTTCGCTGCCCTAGCTGTAATTTTCTGCAAAAAACCAGATTTCTGTTTGGCTGCGTTTTGTCTATCTTTTGCATATTTTACAGTGGTATCCTATAAGGGATATTTCAAATTATGACCTCTTACCCATGGAGCCTTACAATCAAAACACAATCCTTTCCTTCTTAGCTCATCTCTCTCATCTTTTTGCATACCATTTTGGGATTGGTTTCTATGTGGCGGAACATAGGGCTGGTTTGGCCTTCTTGGGGCCTCTTTTGATGACCCAAAGGGCTGTCCTCCTTGCACTTTAAGGGGCTGTTGTAAATCAGACCTTGGCTGTCCTTTAAATCCACCTTTGGGCAGCGTTTGAGAGTTATTAGAATGTTGTCCTTTTGGCCCATAATCCCCTCTATAAGCTGCACATTCTAAATCTAGAGATTTAGTAATACATTCTTGCAAGGTAAATGGGTTAAAAGCTCTTACCAAACCTTTCAATGGCTCTATCAAGCCTTCTGTAAAGAGAACTATCAACCTTCTCTCACTGACATCCGGTACCATCACTGCAACCTTTTGAAAATCCGCTACATATTCTTCAACACTACTTATTTGTTTCAATTGGGCCAACTCCCTAAAATGAAGCTCGGATCTTTTCTATCAAACCTTTCCATGATCCTATGACTAAATCCTTCCATTGTGTGGATCAAGTCATGTCCTTGGGTGTGCATACCATGAAACCACCACTCATGTGCCATGCCTTCTAGGTGAAGAGTAACAAACTTGAGGGCTTCTTCTTCTTGCATGGGATTGAGGGAGAAATAGGTCTCCATCTTTTGTAACCAAGCTCTTACCGTGATTTTGTTGGTTCCATCGAAGCTTGGTAGAGAGACTTTTCCCAACCTTTGTTGGATATCCGCATGGGGTTGCCTATGGGCTCTTTTGGTCTTGTTTCCCATCTTTAAGGCACAAAAGTCATCAAAAGTAAGTATGGCCCTTGTGGCCGGATGCAAAGTGTCGTATTCCTTGTTGCATGCCTCAATGATTTCCACTATTGAAGGTTCTTCGAAAGCTCTATGATTCTCCTTAGGAAGGAAAGTGCCTTTAAAGAACTTAGGAGTGGGTTGTGTTGAATTCTTCTCCCCACTATGGGAACTCCCTTCGCCATTGGAGTTTGGCGTCTTGCCATTTCCCACAACTTCCGTGATCAGTTTGGTCATTTGATCACTCATGGTTTTTTGAAGTTCCAAACCACATCCTTGCATTAGCTCTTGTAGAAATTTGACTTGATCCGGTGTGAAAGGCCCTTCGTCCATATTTCCCTTATTTCTCCTCTTATAAAACTTCTTATCACCCTGCATACACAAAACACCCACACGAAAAGAGGAAAGAAGCTCTGATACCACTGTAATATCCCCTTGTGGGATATTAATGATTTATTATTAATTACTTGCAAAACAAATAAATTAGAAGATAAAACCCTCCTAGGTTTACCTCAACTAACCCTAGTGTTAGCTTGTATACAACCCAGATAGGGTTGGAGTGAGCCAAGGTGAGGGTTTAGATGGGCAAATCAGTCGGTATTTATACTCCTCTATCCAATATACTTTGCGAAATAAAAATAATAAATAATATTGCTAAAAATTAACTGAAACTTTGAAAATCCATAACTTCCAAAATACTAACTCTTTTGAATTGAAACCAAGTGCAACAGAAAGGGAAAATTATGAGCTTCTATTCATAATAAAAATCAAAACTTTTCTTGCACTAGAAACCCCTCGAAACAGCCCCCAAAATCCTAAACCCAGTCGCTAGGGTTAGGGTAAAATCTGCAACACAATTCCAACACTTTTTCCTTCACTTTAAGAGTCAATAAATGCAGTTCCAGATCTGCAATTAATAAATCTAAAACAGATTTATAATTACTTCAAAATCCCCTCCAAACACTCTTAGCACATGCCCAAACAAGTCGACTTCATTAAGTAAAAACCAACAACATGTAATAAAAGAGATTCATCATAAATCACACTCCAAACCCTCAAAGCAAGCTTATATCTTCTCCCAAAAATGGCGCCTTACATATATAGAGAGAAATGATTGCAAAAACTTATTACTTCAAGCTTATATGGGCACACACACTTCACAAATGGTGGTGTTAATAAACACCTTTTATTTTTTTATCATAGGTGGGCATACATCCCTTATTCAAGCATGAAGATAAGTTTCATAAATCAAACATGCCAAAAAGAGTAACCACATCTTCTTTTATAGTTTTTGCTTGCACATCCTCCAAAGTTCTTCTCCATCTTTGGTGCCATCATCTAGGAGGAAATCTTATTTAAAAATGTGCCTAAAAGTCACCAACAACAAATATTAAATGCATACTTGATTTTAAAAAGATGCTCATATGAGTCGACCCATGCTTAGGAATAATCACTTTGCCACAAATATTAATTATTTAATGCTTCCAGGAAAATGCGACTTGCCTAGTCACTTGATTTACCTTTTAAAAATGCATTTATTATATCAAGGTGAAGTCGAACTTCCCCTTTAATTTCAATTTGCACAATTTATAAAATTTCATTTTTAAATTACATGTGCAAATCGATTTTACCTTCTTTTAATTTTTATAAAAAAGGGGGCATTACAGAATTTTATATGAAAAATGCAACTTGCCCAAGGAGTTATTACTCCACAAAACTAAAAGAAAATCACTTGAATCTTATGCAAAACAAATCAAAAAAATTTAATGTGCAAGAACAATGAGAAAACACCAATTTTCGACCTATAAGAGGGCTGGAATTTTATTTTAAATTCTCAGTAGAATTATAGTTACAAACTTAGCTGAAAATGGAGTTTCTTCAACCCCAAAATTATGCAAACCAGCTGATGTTGGTGATGAGATCCGGGACAACCGTGCCCTAGAATGTGTCAAACTCCACTCATAGGGGTGTAGATAACCCTAGATCGATTGAATCTGAAGGTAGAAATCTGCCCCAACACTTGTGTCTTCAAACCCTAGTTGGAAACAATATAAATCTGCAACTTTAGCCTTCAATAACTGCTGGAAATCTGAAGTAGACCCTTGAAAATCAATGGAAACTCCTAAATAGAACTCCCTCTCAAAAGAAAGAAGAGTTTTCGTTCTTCTCTCTAAAAGTCGAAAGAGGGTTTTCGTTCTTTAAAGCCAACTTCAAAGGGTTTTCGTCCTTTGGAGTTTTTATGGAAAGCATACAAGCTTACACCACAAATTTGAAATTATCATATGAAAAAGAGATGTTTTTCTTTGCAAGTCAACTTGCTTTTATAACATAACTTGGCCTTTTTGCCACCCAAGACCACCAATCACATTTCTTTTCCCTCATTTAATTTTTTCTTTGGCTTTTTCCCCTTTCCTACATGGGTCACATTTTCCTTAGGGAAAATAAAATAAAATAAAGTGACTTCTTTTTCTAATTTTATTTTGTCACTTTTCTTTCTTTTTCACTTTGTCATTAATAAATTAATAAAGTGCTTATAATAATATTTTATGATGCACTTTGATTAATTTACTATGACTTAGTTTCCATTTTTCTCATCCCTTAGCCGTCGGGAAACAATGAATGGGCTAAGGGTCTTTGACCGAGAAGGGGATATTACAATCCTCCCTTCCCCAAATTGCTTGCCCTCAAGCAATTGCAACTCTTACGCCCAAGTGCCATATGCAATAGATAAAACATGTTGTAGTGCTCCACAAGTCTTGATCTTGTACCTGTTAAATGAGAGAGCTCTTGCCAAAATATATAGCTCTCCTGATGCTCATAGACATGAACTTGGATCAATGGTTCAACATACTCCATATTGTAAACTTCATCCTCTAACTTATCATGCTTCTCATGAGGAAAATAAATCTGAATATGCAACAATAAATAAGACATATTATCATTCCTTTCATACCTTGCAATGTCATCGAGATCTTCATTTCCTCTTCTTTATGATATCTTGACTTTGTTGTACCAATTCCTCATCATTCTTGTCCACAATAGGCTGAATATCCTCATGATAGGACTGCTTGAAATAAAAAAAGGATGTATCTCTCCACATAATCCGCATCTTGTGCAATCTGCCTTCTTTTGAAAGAACTCTCCATACTCTTGGCTGCCACACTTTGAGGAGTATCATTCCTCATACCTTGCAAAACAACTTCTTTGTCTTGCCCACTAATACAAATAGTTTGCTCATTAGAAGTCATACCTTTTTCCATTGATTCTTCTCCTTTAAATTGCATGGTGGAATCCTCTTTTGTCACCTCGAAGGGTTGTTATAGAGGGAATTTGCATCTTCAAACTTCATCATGACTTTTCCACCTGGTAGTTGATCCTCTACATGCTCTTGGACTTGCTTCTTACAAGGGAGGGTTTTCTTCCCTCTATGGCTGAAACCTATTAGCCATGGTCGTTTGATGATGTTCGACCATTATGCCTGTGCCCTTACTATTTTTCAACCCACAGAAATCGCTGAAAGACAACATTTCTCTCACCTTGAAACTGAGGGTTGCATACTCTTTACCCCATGTCTCCATGTCATCAACATCACTTGGGACTTCCTCCTCAACTGGTTGTTCCTCTCTTTGGAGAAACTTGGCTCTGAAAATCTGATGTGGAGGCTTGGTAGATGTCCTAACTGGTCCAGTAGAGCTTCCTTCACCATTGTTGGTTGCTCCTTGATTTGTAGATATATTGTGCCCTTGTAGAATCTTTGCCAAATCTCTGATGGAACCAGTCAATGCTTCACGCATTTCCCTTTGAGATTCCCTCAATACATGATGCATATCTCTTTGACTTTCTCTCATAGATTGTTGCAATTCTCTCTGACTCCTTGTGATCACCTCATGCATGTAGCTCAATTTATCTGAAGGAGGAGCTCTTTGATCATGCTCTTTCATGGTCACCTTCTTTGTCTATGGATGGAATAGCCACAAATCCAATCTAAAATAACAAATTATGGGACAGGTATTTGACAAAATATAGCAGATTTGAATTTTATATGAAAAATGCAGCTTGCCTAAGGAGTTATTACTCCACAAAAATGAAAGAAAATCACTTGAATCTTATGCAAAACAGATCAGAAATTTTTAATATGCAAGAACAATGAGAAAACACCAATTTTTTGACCAATAAGAGGGCTGGAATTTTATTTTAAAATCTGCAGAATGATAGTTACAGACTTAGCTGAAAATGGAGTTTCCTCGGCCCCAAAAATATGCAAACCAGCTGATTTTGGCCTCTAAAAATATGAAAAAGATGTTGGCGATCAGATTTCGGACAGCCGTGCCTAGAAAGTGTCAAACTCCACCGAGAAGGGGATATTACAGTGTGAAAGCGATTTAATTTCAACAACTGTACCATAAAATAACAATAAATGAAAGGCAATAAAATATACACGAAGAGAACAAATTCTAAATGAAATAATTTACCCCTTCATTGATATGGAGGGTATGCATGGCTGTCTCTGAGAAAATATGAGTTGTTATCTATGAGAAGAGATGTGAGCTGCTATTCTTGAGAAGAGATGTGAGCTACTCCTGTGCAATTGCAAAAGAAGAGAGTGATCTCTAAGAAGAGATGTGAAGTTACTACTCTCTGTTTTGTGTATTAGAAAATGGTAGAAATCTCTGCGTGGACATAAGAAGCTACAAGGCTTTGGCTTCCTAAAATTAACTGCAATTCATTATATTTTTACATCTGGGCTCCCATGCCTTCATATCTATTCTAAGTAGGTAATGAACAGTTTAAAAATAGAATATGAAGTGATTTGACTTATAATGAGAAAAGTCCTGCAATAAGTATCCCTTGCAAGAAGAGAGGTTTTGTCATGACCCAAAAGTCTAAAAAATATGAAAAATACGATTTTAATATTTTTAGGTACTTTTTAATTGTGTTTTTAAGGTCCTTTAGAGCATTTTGAAATACTCGTTCTAAGCTTTAAAAAGCATATTACTGTTTACAATTCAAATCAATGGTTTAGGAGATACAATCCAGCAAGGCAGCATACTAGTTTCTTTAGTATTATGCCCAAAATGCTGTCCCAAACAGCCACCTGGATCATTTGGCCTTCCTTGAGACACAATGGGCCCCATCGCCCCTAAATTTCTTATGAGCATAGGAAACTATGAGTGTATAAGTGGTTTCCTTCCACTTGAGTGGAGCGGCCCATCTGAAATTCATATTCACTGATTTCAAAGACCTCTATGTAGGAATGCTATGTCATGGCTGCACTTCCAGCATAATTCACAAGGATGGAGATCACAACAATGACTACAATCATGACCTCTTTTACCACAATAACTACAAATAATATGGAAAAACAAATACCTATCATATGTATGCGTCAAGTGCTTGCACCGATTTTGATCAAGTTGTTCCACATACATGTCTACTTTTATGAAAGTGGGACCCATGGTGGATTAACAAGATTCTTTCGTGGGCCCAAGTCCAAAATTATTAGGCCTCATTATTTCTTTGAGAAGTTTCTAAATTTCTTGACCATCTTTGCCAAGGCCTTGACTAGTGTATCCCATTTTATTTAACAACTTGAAACCAATGTCTTTTGTACATTTTTCAAACCGCCAAAATAATACGAAGAATGCTCAGCATGTGAGGAACAAAAATAGTATACCACATTTTACTTTGTTTCTGTTTACGCATTTGTATCAAGTGCCTCCTTCTCTTTAATCTTTTTGAATTCAGCTTCTAGGATGGTTGGGTCCTTTTAATGTTGTCACAAAATGCTTCTTTCTTGCAAGTTGTTTTTGAAGCTTGTGCATAACCCATTGCACCTTTCCTCTGCTCAAAGTAATCCTTCCACAATGAGGCTTTCGGATTGGGAAAGATTCTTCCACATATTCATTATCTTCTCCATGATGATTTTTTTTAAGCTTGTGCATAGCTTTGTTGCACCTTTCCTCTACACGAAGTAATCCTTCCACGATGAGGTTTCTGAATTGGGAAAGATTCTTCTACATATTCATTATTTGCTCTATGATGATGCTAGGGTTGGTTTGCAACCATTGGTTTCCATGTGTCTTATAAAGAAAAAAGTGGTTGGAAATGTTGTGAGCAACAGATGAAAGGAAAGTACAACAGCTGTAAGCATGAAATCTCTCCAAAAATTTCCACACTAATGATATGGGGGCTGGAAACAAAGTATGACAGTCATGAATCACTTGATTTTTCACTCAATTTGGAGCTATGTAGGCTAAAGTAGTTGTCTTCTTCAGCTGAAACCATCTACCACCATTTTCCAATGATTTAATGACCTCATAATGATCACTCTTGCAGCTGTTCAAGTCTGAAAACAACAACTCATAATCTGATTTTATCAAAACCAACAATTTAAAAATGGAACAGCAGCTACAAAACTGAAACCTCTTTGCAAAATTAGGAAATGTGAGCATTGCAATGACTGAAAACACCTCTCTAAGGGCTGAAAATTTTCTCCAATCATTCATCAATCGAAAAATGCTCCATCCCTTGACTGAAAATACTTGCCTACCCACTTGTATGTATGCAAATGAAATCATGTGGTGGCTGATATGAATGACAACAACACCAAGTCTGAAATTTTGAGTTATAGTTCTCTAAGGAACATTCCTTCTATCACTACTAACTACCCACATAACTTGTTGGTGATCTCTTGCATGAATATTCAACCATGAAGTAGCTCCACCATGCTTATGTTGTGCCACTCTGACATTAAACTTGGCTGGAAGTGGACAAATTTGGGCATATTTTGTAAATCTATCAATCACAACATATAAACAACACTTATCTAGAACCATGGGCAGCCCGGTGATGAAAACTATAGAAATGCTTTCCCATTTTTGAGTGGGAATAGGAAGGGGCTGCAATAGTCCAGCTGGAAATTCATGCTCCGCCTTGTTTTGTTGGCAAACCAAACATTCCCATATGTATTGAAACACCTCCTCTTTAAGACCTTTCCAAAAGAACCTTCCTCTCACCTTTTCATGTGTCTTGAGATAGCCTAGATGACCAGCCAATGGGGCATCATGAACAACCCTCAATATCTTGTTCTTCACCTTTGATTCAAAACCAAATAGACTCATTCTTGTAGAGAATGAGCCCATCCATTATTTTGTACCTTTCATCCACAATTTCTTCCTCAAAAACAACATTAGCAAACTTATTCTTGTTATACTCAGTTGTAATTAAAGACTTCCAATCTGTTGTTATCTTAGATAAAGAGCAAAGATATGATTCTTTGGACAAAACATCTTCTACCAAATACTTGATTTGAGTGTTTTTCGAATCATACCTTGAAGTATCACCTTCTTGCCTTTATCCATGAAGCTCAACTCCATACTTTGGTAGTTGAGAGTGAGCTCTCCCAATGAATGTAACCATTGGACCCCAAACACAAGATTTGTACTAGCTATGCCAATCATATAAAGATCATCACATACCTCATGCTCTCCCAATGTGAAAAGGAGTTGGGGACACCTCCTTGTGCATGGCATGGAGTAGCCATCTGCTACCTTGACCGTGAAGCCTTTGAAGTCTTCCACCTTTTCCTTCAAGCTCTCATCAATGAAACTGTAAGTAGCTCCATTATCAATCAAAACCGCGACTCCTTGTCCATGGAGGGTAGAACTTGGTTTCAAGGGACACTCTATGAGTAAATCTTTCACAACTTTGTTAGGATACATAACAAATTCAAAACAATCCTCCATGAAATTTCTTTCTAACCACATGCATGGAGCAATATTGAGTTCAACAAGGACTTCCTTATAATTCAAAGGATCAACCGGAACCCAAACTTTTATACTCACATAAGCTTACAAGAAAAGATCTATGTGCCATATATTACTCCACAAGTTCTTCACATCATTACCAATTATATTACAAGGCATCAAACATGACATGTGATCTTTCTTAACAAGCTGCCCATAATGACACAAGTATGGCAATGACACAAGAGGAGATAAAATGTGACTTTTTCATCATACCTTGGGCTGCCAACAAGGATCCCACCATTTTTTGTTGGTACTTGTTTGGAACAGTTCTGAAATTCACTCCAAGGTGGTAAACTTCCTCAATTTTCCCATCATTGACTGCTATTTGGAAACTTCTAGCGAACTAAAAATAATCATGAGGAACCAAAAGTGCCCTTCCTTCATGGACATACCCTTCTATAATGTCATCCTCTTTACCCTTATGAAAATCTGATTTTTTTCAACATTTAGCCACATGCACCCATTAGAAACCAATGAAACATCATTAAATATTAAAGAACTTTTACCTTGGGACTCACACTCCATCCATGATTTCCCTTTACTTTCTAGGCTCATGATTCAAACTTTCATCAAACTTTGATGTCTTCATGCTGCTGTTATGAAAATCAGCCAAGAGCTCTAATTTGGAAATGGTGATGGGTGCTTCTTGACTCCCATGGGTTGTTCTCTTTCAATGCCCAACAACTTCAGTTATTCTTCTTCCTTCTTTGGCTCAAGCTCCATGATTTATCCCTCTTCAACTTGCACGATGGATTCCTTGATTACTTGCAGTCTTAATTCTTCCTCTTGTGTAGCTCGTGACATAGGCTTGGGCCTTGATCTTCCCTTGCTTACCTCCATAAACTCAGCAAATGACATGGCATCACAAATCTTCTCCGGAAGAGCCTTATACTCCTCATACAAAGTCATACCATGTAGCAATATTGTCCACTTTGGATGGATGAAAATTATTGACTTCCTTTGAGATCTCCTTCCACCATTTGGATCTTGAAGGGTATGGATCAACTGAGCCATTTTATTGGCCAATCTTTCTTGCCCTAGGGCAAGCCTTTCAAATCTAGCATCCCCAAAAATTCTATCTGCCATTTGATCTTTTTGCAAGAAAACCCTCAGTGGGAAGACCGAAGCTCTGATACCACTATAATGTCCCTTTCTAGGGCTAAAACTGAAAATAAGGGTTTGGCCACAAACCCCAAATGAATCAAATCTGAAAATACACCATCAACCAACAAGCATCAATCTGAAAATGACTAAAAATACACTTTAACCCTATTCGAGCAATCAATAATCAGTCCTTTAGGGCAGCGAACTGTATAGGCACTTCAAATCATCATACAACCATGCAAGTACAACTGAAAATGCTTCTAAATAATTAATTCAACCACAACAACATTTATCAATCCAAATTACATCAAAAGAATGGAGAAAATAAGTAATTACACCTAGCTGCAATTAATTTTATGACAACAGTACAACCATAAACAAGGGCTGAAAATAGCTCATAGACCACTCCAAAAATCACCAAAATGTAGATTTCAACCTTATAAAATATGAAGAACAATATTATCAACTCAAATTGTCCAAAAGTGCCCTAGATGATATCAAACCCTTCACCCAAGCAAGTCGCCTAGGGTTAGAAGGGGAGAAACAAATATGAAATCCTCCTTAAAGCTCACTTGTGACCTCCGTATGAAGCCACCAATGCACAAATGAGGGTTTCCGTCCCCAAGTGTGATCCTATTGAAGGGTTTCGTCCTCAATAGGTGACCAAGGGTTTTTGTCCTTCAATGGCAAGAAGAGAAGCTACACTAGCTCCAAATCCAAGTAAATGTCAAAATAGATGAAAGATGATGATCCTCCTCTCCATTCGAACTTCCTTAAGTACCCCTCCTTTGGCGCCAATGATGAATTAGAAGCCCCACCTTCATGGTCGACCTCCTAATGCACTTTTTAATCTTCACTTAAGAAGACCGACCTCATAATGAAGAAATAGAAATTCTCCTTGCTTTGTTTGACAAGTCTTCTTTCCCCTAGTCGAACCATTCCAATGCCATGATTAGTAAATAAAATAATTAATTATGAAGGTACATCACTTACAACCATGGCAAGTTCCCCTCCTTTGCTCCTTCCTTGATGCCCACAGGAGGAGGAATGGGCATACGGTCTTCCATAGTGACTAGCTTGGAAAAGGGGACATTACAACATCGAAGCATCCTTCGCTGCCCTCAGTCTCTACTCCTACACATCTAGGTCTAACTTCGATATCAAGAGAAATCTAGAGACCTTCACCTTTCTAGGTTTGCACCATACGCCCCAAATTGAAGACTATTGGGCCAATTGCACTAATGATTTTGAGGTACAAAAAAGGGACTATATGCGGATGACAGTAGACCATATGAGGGATCTCAAATTTGATTGGTTCATTAAGGGGATACAAGACGATGGGTTTCTTTGATCGTGAGTACCAAGCGAAGATAATCTTCAACCCTTCCTCCAACTTCGTGGAATACCAGAGAATCGGGTGATATTAAGGAGAGGACTGCAGTGGTAATCCAAAGATCAAGAGAATGGTTCAAAAGGAAGAGAATTGCTTTCATCGAGTCCGGTGGTCTCTTGACTCTATCTAGATAGGTATCTCACACTTCCTCTCTAAGGGCATCCGAAAAGGCCATGGGTTCCACTCACTCAAGAATATTCAAGAGAAAGATTGTGGAGGAAGAGCACACTGAAGATTCCCATCCTAGAGGCTCCATAAGAAGGCTAAGATCATTGAAGATCCCATTGAGCCTCTTAAACAAGGTGAAATTGATCCTTCACAGTCTCTTGTCCACCAATGACATCCAAGTGTATCTTACTTTCCAATGGAGTCATCCCACCATGAGCAAGTTGTGATCCCCTATCAAGCACCTGAAAGTGCCCCCATGCCTAATATTGTGTCTACTCGGTAGAAACTTTCCTATGGATTCAAGAGTTGCTTAGGAGTGAGTCAAGGATGGTACAACAAGCCGTAACACCTAATTTTGAGGCTATCTCAAAATTCATGAAAACCAAGTAGAGTAAGAAAACACAAGTAACCTCTCATTTCTTCTTTGCAACCTTTGGATCCCAGTATGTGGAGGTTTCCCCCAAAAGTTGCAAAACATGTGGAAGAGATGACTCAAGATGACTATGAGTTGACTCAAACATCCTTGGGGCAAGCCACACATGAAGGTCATGCATATTTGTTCAAGGAGTCTACGGCCCGCTTGTTTGTTAGGAATGAAGAGTACAAACAAACAATGGAACAATTGGAGGAGCACGTGAGAACTCTCACTGCCTATGTGCAATCTTTCTTGGAACCCAATGCAATGCCACCTCCTGCAAAGGTCATCTCTCCCATCAGCAGTTTTGACCCTTAGATGATCAAGAGAGCACAAGGATACACAATGCAAGGAAGAGCCAACGACAAAGTGGGTGGAGAAGATTCTGGAAAAGGGAAAGATGTTGCTACATGAGGTTCTCTCATTGTTTGAATTTTCCTCGTCGCCGCTTCCAAAGTGAAAGTGACCAAGGAGGAGATTGAGAAAGAAAAAGCCCATTGGGACAGTGTGTTTCCATTGGTATCTGAAATGAGCAATCTTGATTCTCACTCCTTAGTAAGCAAAAATACATTCACCTCCAACTCGACAACTTGTCTCCCATATGGTCTCGCACTGATGAGTGTTAGGTATGACATGATAAACGATGCCATCTCTGAGCTTGATTCTTGTGGAGAGCATGCATCCGAGATCTTGGAAGGTATCAACAACAATGTACAGAAGCTCGGGTCACCTCGCTCAATGAACATTCGTCCGTGGAAGAGCTCCTTAATTCTTTCCAAGATTTGGTCAAGAAAGAGGCGGAGATCCCTTCTCATTCAATGAAGACACTTTGGAATCTCTCACGGAAATTAGAGGTTCAATCTCTAATATTACAAGAGATCATCAAGTTTGGTTCAACCAATGCAAGACCCTTAGCAGCGTTCCCGAGACTTGGATCAATGCTTTGAGTTTTGTTTGTATTCCATGACAGACAAGGTGGCACCTACGGCGGCCCGTTTCAATAAAGATTTCAAAGGCAAGGAAATCATTCCAGGAGTATTTCCTCAATGTTGTCCAAGAGAATGGATCTTCATCACCAGCTTCATCTTCGTCTTTAGAATGATTAACCTCTCCCTCTCCTTCCTTGTTTGTCCATCTCCTTCCTTCTCTCTCCATGTTCTAATTCTTCGTTGGGGATGTACTTTTTCACTATTTTGTCTTATTCACTTAAGTGACCTTTAATTATACATTGTAAGATTCTTTTCATTAATAAGAAAAAGGCTCACTTTCATTCCCTAGGAATATGAAAGGTCACAAGTGATAAAAAGGTGAAAGGTCATGTGGGGGGAGATGAAAAGTCATATTGTAAATCTATAAATTGGAATGGCTTCTCCATTCCAAGGGGTTGTCAATTGTGAGTTGCTAGTGGATAGCTTTTGCTCTACTAGATACAAGAAAGATATTACTTTCTTCTATTCCCTCTTATCTATGTTTCCTCTACTTCTTGCATACTCAACTTTGTAAGCATGGTGATATTAAAAAACCAAGAAAGGACTTTTGTAATGTCCCCATTTTTTGAAAACCCTTAGCCTATTATTCCCCGTGGGCTTTAGGGATGTTGAAAGGGAAAATTATATTAAATAATTAGATAATATTGCCGAGAGTGATTTTAATCATTTGACATTATAAAGCAATATTTATTTAATTATTTAATATTTATGGAGCAAGTAATGTATTTAATTATTTAATTAAATTCCCAAAATGCAAATTAAAAAGGGGAATTAATTAAATAATATTTAGGTGGCTTTTAAATATCAAAATCACACTTTGAAATTTGAAAAAGGGACGCCACACCTAGGAAAAATAAACTACTTTTATTTAATAATTTCCCTCTCCTAGGATTTTGAATTTTGTGCCTCCTTGCTTAAAAAGGAGTGCTATCTTTTATGTTAATAATTTCTCCATGTCTGGAGTTGGGATGCATGCCCATTAATGTTTTTCTCTCTTGCGTGGGAAGTTAGTGAGTTGGTTTTGATCAATCAAGTATTCTCTCTTGTTCCATTTGTTGAGTTCTCGTGTTGAAGTATGTTCTTCGCATGATTCATATTTGCTAACATTAACGACTTGCTTTGGTATGTGGCACATTTGTTTGATGAGGATATTTGAATGATTAGTGGTGATTTTTGATGTCTTTATGGTTAGACTTTAATGTTGTAATTATTCCAACTATGACGACTTGATATGGGTCTTATTTGGGCATGTTTTAAGCGTAAATCATCTATTTCAAGATGTGATTTGTGTTTATTTTTGCTAAGTTTTTTCAGCTATTTTGAGTGTATCAAGGGTTATTGAGTGTGGTCATTTATGCAATTTATTCTAACTCTTGTTCCATTTGTTGAGTTCTCTTGTTTTGAAGGGGTTTCGTTCTCATAAAATTCATCTTTAGCTCTTTGAAAAGATCTTAATTTATAGAATTATCACATTTGTTTGAAGGATAATATGGAATGATTAAGGAGGTATGAATTTTAGAAGTTTCTTTATGGTTAGACTTTTGTTGTAATTATTAAATATTAATTTCAGATTGAGTTTGGGATCAATTTAATTTGGGCATGTAAGGAGGTGATTCTATAATTAGTAGATTTGGTGCCCTAAATGTGTCGACCTAAGGAAAAATTAGGGTTTCGTGTTGGTCTAAATCTAATTTTCGCTAAGTTTGGGCAGCTATTTTGAGTGTATCATGGGTTTATTAAGTGTCGGAAATCATTTATGCAATTTATTCTAACCCTAAATCATTGGTGCCCTAAATGTGTTGAAGAATTTTTGCTAAGTTTGGGCAGGAGTGTTTCGGGTTATGTCATTTTATGCAGATTCTAACCCTAGTTTTTGGGGAGTTTTTGGGGGTCTTTTGGATCATAAAATTCAATCTTGTTCTTTGAAAAGATCTTATTAGAATTATCTGCATTTTATTTGTGTTGGCTTAATTTTGAAGGAGGTATGAATTTTAGAAGTTTCAGCTATTTTGAGTGTATTGAAGGGTTTAAATTTAATTTCAGTCGTAGTTTGGGATCAATTTAATGCAATTTATTCTAACCCTAGAAATAAGGAGGTGATTCTGGGGATTTTGGGGGCTGTTTGGTGCCCTAAATGTGTTTCGGTTATCATAAAAAATTCAGATCTTTAGTTCTTTGTGAAATCTTAATTTATAGCTAATTAGCTATTTTGATTTATATTTGAAGGTCGAAAATTTATGGAATTTATTCTAACCCTAGGTATGAATTTTAGAAGATTTGGAGGGGTTTCGGTTATCATAAAATTCAGATCTTTATTTCTTTGAAAAGATCTTAATTTATAGAATTATCTGCATTTTATTAAATATATAATTTCAGATCTATGAATTTTAGAAGATTTCAGTTTTTGGATCAATTTAATATTAATGTGATTGTAGTTTGGGATCAATTTAATATTGAATGTGATTGTAGCAATTAGGAGAAATAAGGAGAAGGTGATTCTATAATTTTTGGAGTAGATTTGGTGCCCTAAATGTGTTGGGCGACCTACTTTTTAGGGAAAAATTAGGGTTTCGTGTTGGTTGTGTGAAATCTGATTTTTGCATATTATTCTTCATATTTTTGTGGTCCAATATCCAAAATTTCAGCTCATTTGGACTTCTCTAGCCAAAGATATGAATTTTTGAAAATTGCAGCAGTTGGGGTTTGAAAATTAATTATTTTCCAGCAGTGTGTGATCAGATTTATATTATTTCCTAACTTGTCCTAGACAGGGACATTACAACTTTGTACCTTTGATGGATGAATCGGAAAACTGTGTCTTTGGTTTGTTAGTCTCATTGTTGTTTGCATGGTTGAATTCTTCTAATTGAGTGTGGATCTACTCCGGTTAATGTTATGAAATCTGCAAGTTCCTATTCACAAAATTAACCTTCCCTTCACTATATTCTTACTCCCCTCTACCTCCTTTTCTAAGAAATTTTTTCCTTGTACTAAGTACAAGAAATTTGCCACAGGTTTAGTGGAGTATTCTGTGTGATCCTCGGCTTTACGACCACCCGCTGATTTATTTTTCTACATTCAATAAATGGGAGCCTCCCCATTACCAAGAGGAGGGACTTAGTCCTGGAGCGTTGGTGAAAAATCACTAATTTGTCCTTGTGACAAATTATTTCGCCAACACGGCTCTATAATAAAAAGAGCAAGAAATTCCTCATTAAGAGGATGTCATCTTTTGTGAGACCGTAATGTCCCTTTTTAGGGGGACTCAGGAAATGGCTAAAAGCTCACCAATCAAATTTATAGAGCTGTTATAAACCTATAAACTTGTAAATTAAACCCTTTTCTAGGGCAACGACCTGTTTTGGGGTTTCAATCCCAACTCGTGCCTTCAAAACCTTTGCAATCAGCTTTACTTAAGTCTATATAATTATGATATATCATCAACAATCATGTAATGCAAGAAATCTGATTTTTAATACCCTAAATATGGAGATATGAATTTCAATGAAACCCTTGTCTGCAACGTTACTTTAAAAATTCACAACTCAACATAGGAAGCTCCAAAATTCATGAAACTCATAAGATATTGGCCTTATAAATTATGAAGAACAAGCTAGTAATTTCATATTTGCCAAAATTGCATCACACATACCAAATTTCCACTCCAAGGTAGGTCACTCCACTCTAAACAAATATAATATTGCACCAAAGAGACCACACATGCAAGAGAAAGATACTTTATTGCTTTTCAAATCAACTTGCACACAAAAAAACTCATGAAGGGTTTTCGTCCTTCACAAGTTTCCCAACCAAGGGTTTTTGTCCTTGGATGAGGTCCTCAACCCAAGGGGTTTTGTCCTTGAGAGAGAGTAAAAGGGCTACACTAGCCAAATTTCACCAAGATAAGAATAATCACCAAAAACATATATCAATAATGCCCAAACGACCTCCTTAAATAGCCACAAGGAGTGCTTAATAACATAACAGTGATGGCTAACCCCTTAAGGTGTAATGTCCCCAAATGGCCAAATTATGCCCCTAAACAGAACAACCACAAATCTGATCTAGAACAACAAATAATAGAATATATACTTGATAAAATATTGCAGATCTGAATTTAATTGGGAAAATGCGACTTGCACAAGGAGTTGAAAAATCCACAAACTGAAGTAAAATCACTTAATTCTTTACCAAAACAGATCAGCTATTTTTATTTATGCAATAACCTCAGAAAAATACCAGATTTGGATCAAATAAAGGGCTGAAATTTTATTTATAAATCTATAGATGAACAACTCATAGACATGACTGAAAATAGAGTTTCCTTAGCCCAAAACACATGCAAATCAGTTGATCTTGGCTTCTAAAAATTTGATTATGGAACAACAAATCAGATCTGGTCCAAACGTGCCCTAGATCACTCAGAAATGTCCACAAGGTAGGTCGTTTCACTGTAGGAAACCTGGAATGTTGGCATGTGTGCCGTGCTCCCGTGAATTTCGTGACATGAACTAACCGCCTCTCGTAGATCCTAACTCGCAATTGTAACGAGACTAACACCTATGGGTTTTGGTCTAACGACAATCGTGGTCCAACAAATGGTATCAGAGCGACAGGTCTCGAGTTCGAAACTCACTTGGGTAACGCTGAGGGGGAGATTGTTGGCATGTGTGTCCAGTGCTCCCGTGAATTTCGTGACATGGACTAACCGCCTCTCATAGATCCTAACTCTAGCAATTGTATTGGAGACTAACACCTATGGGTTTTGGTCTAACGGCAATTGTGGTCCAACAAACCTAGAAATGAAGGGTAGAAATCAGCAACAAGCTTCTACCTTCAAACCCTCGCTGGAATCAACACAAATCTGCAACTCTGACCTTCAACTCTGCTGGAATTCAATGGAAAACACAAGAGAAGAAGAGTTTTCGTTCTTCTTCCAAGGCTAAAGAGGGTTTTCGTCCTCTAAAGAAAAACTACAAAGGGTTTTCATCCTTTGAAGTAGAGATGGAAAGCATGCAAGCTTATACCAATATTCAGAAATTGTGATATGCAAAAAGATGCCTCTCCATGCATGGCGACTTGCTTTTATAACTTGCCTTGGCATATTAGCCACCCAAAATAATCAACTCACTTTACCTCATTTAATATTTTCCCCTTACTTTTTTCATCCCCATATGGGTCGCATTTTTCCTCTAGGGAAAATAAAACATAAAGTAACTTTTTCTTTTTTTTTTTTATTTTGTCACTAATAATTAATTTAAGTGCTTATAATAAAATTTCATTATGCACTTAAAATTAATTTATTAGGACTAGTTTCCTTCTTTCTTACTTCCTTAGCCATCAGGAAACAAAATTAGGCTAAGGGTCTTCGACCTGCTACTTTCAAGAAGGGGAGATTACATAAGGTAAGTGCTTTTAATTATTCAAATGGTATTTAGAACCTACATGCTCATAATACCTTTATTACCTAACTACTTAAGTTCCTCTATTGAACGCTAGGCTTCTCAATAGGATAAATGATAATAAATGAAAACAACTACCTAAACAACAATAAAAATGTAATTCAGATCTTCCCCTTGCTTTCCTCCTTAGACCCACGGGGAGAGAATGGGTTAAGGTCTTCGAAAATCAGCCTCCAAAAAGGGACATGACAGAGACTGTAAAGGATGAGGCCAACATCAATCATCAATTGAGTCGACTAGAGAAGTATGTCAAATACGATGTCTACAAGGAGAGTAATTTGGATATTCCGAACGAGGAAGGATAATGCAATTGAGTCATTTGACTTCGTATTATCTCCTACAACAGAGATTGAAACTCCTCCTGAAGATGAAAATGATACTTCATTAGAAAATGGACAAGTGGCACAAGAATAGAGAATAGAAAGTGAAGGAGCTTCAAATCATGAGATTGAGGCACCAAAACCACAAAAGAAGATGCTTAAATGGGCAACACAAACATTAAAATATGTCTATCATGATAAAGTTGGAAAACCGCACACAAAGTGCACATACACTATGGAACCAACAAAAATGTCCTAGAAGAAATTCAAAACAAGATTGAACAGCTCACCTTGAATGATCCTCCAATAGAAGAACTCAATGTTGTGTTCGATTCAAAACCAACCTCTTTCAAACAAGCTGAAAAGGATGAATCTTGGAGAAAAGCCATGAGATGAGTATGAAGCATTGGTGAAAAATGGGACTTGGAAGTTAGTTGATCCTCCACTCGGATGTAATCAAATTACATCGTCATCATTCGACGTTAGAACAAAATATGAAATTGAGCACAAAAGATATCAAAGATTTTGTAGATGCTACTAAAGATGGACAATTCATTGAAAGTCTATTTTGTTTGATAGCTAGACCAAATATTTCTTTTGTTGTCAACATTCTTTCTCAATTCATGCAACAACCTAAAGAAAGTCATTGAAAAGCAACAAAAAGAGTCCTCCAATATCTCAAAAGAACACAACATTTTGGGCTAAAATACTCTAGAGCAGCAAACTTCAAACTTGTTGGATATTGAGATTCTGACTAGGTTGGTGATTTTGAAGATGGGAAATCCACTTCAAGTTTTCTAATGAATCTAGGAACAACAATGATCAGTTGGAATTCCAATAAGCAATTAGTGCCAATGATTTCTACAGCAAAAGCACAATATATGGCATCTTCACAGCAACCGAGAGAGATTTTGTAGCTCAAAAGAGTTCTTTCAAACTTGTAGGCTCAAGTTTCGTCAACACCATTGATGGTTGACAACACATCTGCAATTTCCATTGTGAAGAATCCAATCTTTCATGACCAAACCAAGCATATCAACACTAAATTTCATTTGATTCGATACTATGTGAAAGATGGCAGTGTAAAGTTACAACATTGGCCTAAAATAGAGAAACCAACAAACATCCTGACAAAAGTACTTGGACGAGAAATTTTTGAAAAGTTTGAAGGCATGCTTGGTCTCACCGTAACCCCTACAAATTAAGAGGGGGATGTGATATAATTGTAAATAGTATTAGATAATCCTAGGTGTTTGTTAGGAGAGCTTTTATCTTGTAGTCAGAGCCCTCCAAGTTCTCGTAGATAGTTAAAGAGTCATCTCCGAATGTGAAGTGAACAACCATTCTTGGCATGAGAAGTGAACAACCATTCTTGGCTTATTTATTTGTAATCTTCTTCATTCATTTTGACTATTGAGAATACTAAGTTTTGGTTTGCACATTCTATTCATTCATTTTTGCACAATCCATTTTACCAAGCCTAAAATTGGTTGCAATTGTTTTGAATGATTTACGGTCCTATGAAACATTTGTGGAGGCCTTACATTGGATGCTGGAAATCCAAACCTTGAAATTTGATCAAGTGAGTTCCTATTTCTTGCAAAATGAATGCATGCGGACATAAGCTATTGAGTCTAGTTTTGGACAATCCGAGAGTGCATTGACCGCACAGTCATAGGAGAAGTGGAAATGACACTTTTGTGAATCTTCTAGATACTAGATGAAATGGCATTACCATCATAAAGTTGGGCATCTCAAAAAGGATTGCCAGAAATGACAATATGATCTTTCCAACGGAGCAAAAAGCCAAGTTGTTGGCTAGATTTTCTACACAACCGAAAACCTAGGCAGGTCATGAGATAAATCTCCCTCATTTATGAGTGAGGCTCTGTGTAAGATTTTGTCACTATATGTCCTAATATCTATTTGTTGGTATTACTTTAACTATATAGCACATGAACCATAGCTAGAAAGGAAAAATCTGCGAAGAGGAAAATAATAGAACACGGGGAGAAAGGATAGAGGATGTGCGAACCCAATCAATAGCTTACGAGTTGATCGCATGCACATAGATTAAAACAAATAGATTATTAAACACAAATTCAAAGAAAAGGAAAATTTTAGATCTAGATCCAAAATAACACAAAGTTTATGAATAGATCTAGAAATAAATACGAGACAAATGCACCGTTGACACAAAGTTCTCCGGAAATCTCTTCTCTATTCCTCTGCTTGCAGAAAGCTATCAAGGGTTTCAGCTCAAAGTCTGGAACACAAGAATGTTGATTACAAATTCCGATCCCTTAACCCGTAGGTTCTTCCTCTATTTATAGTGTATAAAGGGCAATTACAAATAGGAAGCTTTAAATGAATTCCCGCATTCGAAGCTATGAAAAGAGAAACAACTTGGCAATCTTCCTCTTGAATTCCTCTTTGCATGACATGCATGATTTATAACTGAAAAATAGAACCTTCTATTTTGCATGTCTGCCACCTATTTCCAAGTAATTGACTTCTTCAAGTAACGGCTTTTAAACCAATCACTTAAGTTTTATAATTTAATTGATTGCTCAATTACTTTGTTCGGAGTAAATAAAAGAAAGAGAAAAAGAAATAAGAAGAAAGTTGCAACCCTCTCAGTCTTGTTCTTCTTCCATATTCTGCATGCGGTTGACTCTTTTGCCTTTGATTCTCACCAAACTGGATCTGGAAGCTATGCATGACTGTGATTTGCTTGCGGGTATTGCCTTTGACTGTCTTCCCTTCTATCCTTGAAGCTTTTGCAATTCTTCTTCAGTACATGCAAAGTAAATTCAATGAAGGCTTCAACTAGAAGATTGGGAGCACATGCACAAGATCCTAGAAGGAATTTTCCATGCACTGACTTCTACACGGGTTGTGTTAGAAACAAGAGGATGAATTTTTGCCGGAAGCCTTTGCAATTATGAGATCTGGATCTGTCAATTAAATCGGTGATATGTTTAGGACCTATGTCTGTATCATTGACTTCAGCAAATCTGGAAGCTATGCATGATTTTGTTGATCTTTCTCTTTCATCATGCTTCAACATGGCTAGAACAATCTTTGTTTGAGCTCTTTTTCTTTTAATTCTATCGGAATCCCTTGCAATTGGATCCATTTGTGCAGATCTGGCAACTTCTTCAGATTCGAAAGATATATTCAATGTATCTGACATTGATTTGAACTTCTTTTCACTAATATGAGCACCTGTGATGAATACCTACAATTAATTCAGACAAAGATGAAGTCCAGAGCATGAATACTTGATTTCTGTCACCAAAAATCTGCATATGAAGCCTGCTGCCCTAAAATTTGAGGTTTTGCTTGCATGCAAAGCAAGCAAAAATATTATTTAATTCACCAGAGCACTTATACCAACATGCAGATAATTATCATAGCAAGAATCAAGCCATTCCAACCCTAGGCGCCAAACCTTGAAGCTCCCTGGCAATGAAAAACACTCTTTAATGCAAAAACCTCCTTCCTTTGGCGCCAAAACTCTGTCCGGGCTGCAATCCTTTGCAAAAGAATTAATTGCTTCTTTATTATGGCAACCCATGCTTATATAACCCTCAACATTCTATTTTTAATAATTGCCCTTCCTATTTCTGGCAATTTAATTAATAAACAATCATGTTTATTCACCCAAATTGGGCGCCCAATTATGCATGCTACTAGTTGCTTTTAAATAAATTTATTTTATTTATTTTTAGCATGCATCCTTGACTTCTCCTTAGCTCTTCCACTTGCATTGACTTTCCTTCTATTTATGGCGCCAAAATTGGGTGAATAAACCATTAATAAATATTATTAAATGCATTGTTATTCACCCAAGGTGGGTTGCATTTTTTAGCAAGGGTAATTTCCAAAAATAGGAAGTCAACTTTGATGGGAATTTCTACCCTGCACTGCAGCTCCAAAAATCCCCTCTTCCACTTAAGTGATTTGACTTTCATCATGGGAATTTTTACCTTGCAAGGCAAGTAAGAAATTTTCGTCGGTGCTTTAAGTGATTTTTTTTTTATAATGGGAATTTTCACCCAAATAGGCGGGTAAGAAATTCTCGCTTTGTCTACCACCTCTAATATTCCTATTGCAATTTAAGTGATTTTAACTACATCATGGGAATTTTTAGCCTACAAGGCAGGTAAGAAATTCTAGCCGGTGCTTTAAGTGATTTTTCTTTTATAATGGGAATTTTTACCTTACAAGGTAGGTAAGAAATTCCCTTTGCTGTCGCCTCTAATATTCCCATTGCAGCTTAAGTGACTTTGACTTCATGGGAAAAAGTACCCTGTAAGGTAGGTAAGAAATTCCCGTTTGTCTGCCACTACCAAAAATCCCATTGCAGCTTACACTCATTCATTCCAAAAAGTGTGACTTGCCTAGGAGAGGCTTTTTGTGCATGACTTCATCTTTTTGGTCAGAAGCTTGCATTTTGAGGTTGATTCCTTCTAGTGCTACATCGGTAGATGATCTCCAGATGCTTTAGGCAATTAAACAAACTATACTTGGACAAGGAACAGACCTAGGGGAATTTCACAGAAAAGCATGGAGAAAACTAGAGAAAAACGCAAAAGAAATAAATAAAAGCGAAAAACGTTGCCAGAAGTTGCAGATAATGCCCTGAATTCATTCCTGGTGAAAACCCTATTGAGATGAGTGAATACTTGGCATGCAAAATTTCAATAGGATTCAACCAAAGCACAATTTACTTCAAACGGGCATTATTTATTCAATAAATAATTAAATAAAAATTTCCTGCAGACAAAACTTGGCGGAGGGATAAAATGAGTTTCGGCATCTAGGTATTTGTCGAAATTGGCTCATATGATTCACTGGGAATATCTTAACATAAAACAGACATCTTTTGGCAATAAAAACACGAAAAGACCCGTTATTTTAAAAGAATGAAAAATTTTAAACATGGGGTAGTCTCAAATTTCAAGGTAAAATCTGAGACACCACAAGTAATGAGGCAAATGTGACAGTAATTGCAGATGAAAGGGATTCTGAAGAAGAATGTACTCTTTATGCCCTTAAGACATCATGCTTGAACAACAAGTGCCAATTGTTGGATCCAAAGAATCCAAACATTTTTCATGTCAAAGGAACTAGTATGTAACATTTATTGCAATTTCTGAATAAGTCTTATTGCAGATGGAGAGTCACTTGTAGTAGAGGGGATAAGAGATGTATGTATTGTGATGAATAATGCTTAAAACTATCAATAAGAAATGCTATGTATGTCCCTAGCTTGAATGTAAAATATCTTATCTATTCATTGGTTGTGACAAAGAATCCCCGTATTATTTTGAATTTCTCTAGGTAGAAGTGTATTGTGTCGGATGTGAAACAAGGATGAGGGAGTGTCCTAAGCATTGGGCATGGTGGCCAGTATAGGCTGGTTGAATCCGCTATTGTCAACTTAAAAGCATGTGTGGAGGGAGAATCCGCCATACAGGATATGTTGCGAGATACCATTCCTCGTAGG
This sequence comes from Taxus wallichiana var. yunnanensis, assembly GCA_018340775.1. NCBI lineage: Eukaryota > Viridiplantae > Streptophyta > Pinopsida > Cupressales > Taxaceae > Taxus > Taxus wallichiana. The sequence continues at coordinate 955,881,635 of CM031235.1, forward strand.
CTTGTTGACCTACTCCGGTCAACTTACATGAACTAGTTGTGGAGGCAATATCCATTAATGTGTAGGAGGCTGAAATACTTCATGTCTTTGGCAAATGAAATATCCTTGCAAGTTCTAATATGAATTTGACTCCAAGGAATGTCATCAAACACTTTTGATGTAAACTTTAAGCTTGTTGATCCGAGATCGTTGCGATCGACGGTATGCTTGAAAAGTAATGATAAAATGTTTCCAATGCTTATGAGTCAACGCTACAATGTTTAAATTACTATGTTCCACGGGGATGCATCCCCTATGTTTTTTAGCTCGTCCCCGTGCCGGGATGTTCGGAACCTCGGGGACGGGTAGGGAACATCCCTTCCCATCCCCAAACTTTGCAAATTTTAGGAAACGTCCGGGGGCGTCAAAAAAAAAAAAGGAGACGACAAGGGACGGATGGACATCCCGTGACGTTTAGGGGACTTCTAGCCGTCCCCTAAACATACCGGGGATGTCCAATTGTCCCCTGTCGTCCCCTAAGCAAACAAGCTTTAAAAAACACATTTTTTTTAAAAAACTATTTTTTTTTTTAAAACACATTTTTTAAAAAACACACTTTTAATTACAAGTAAAGCAATGCGGGGGCCCACAAGGACCCCTACTTTCATTTCTAAGTGCCCTAAACTTAAAACAAACATCAAAACAAAAAAGAAGCTCATTTTTGAATAACAAATTTATTGCATAAGGTAGTGTTCAAACTTCAATACAATCACTTGGTACAGGGAGGAATTGTCACATCAGTGCCCTTCCTTGAAATGAATCATTCTATTTATATGACAAAAGAATCAAAGAACCAATGATTTTCGGTTAAAACACAACTGTCAACTACAACTAAACATAACAAAAGAGTCAATAAGACACTACTAAAAGCCAACAAGAGATTAACAATAACAGAAAATAGTTGGTTACCAAAACAATGTTTATATTTAAATCAATGGTCTGCATTGATTAGATAATTGAGGAGATTGAAGATGAAATGGGCTGGTATATTCCACTATTATAATTGAGAGAAATACTTTATATGCTATTAAATGTCACCCCTTTGTTTTGGATATCTTCAATCAAAGCTGCATGTTGGCTTCGTTCAAATGGTCAACAACAGACCTTTAAGAAGTCATGTGTGGTTAGTCTTAGTTATCATCCATTGGTATAATCTATTAAATTATCATCTAGATGCATATATGACTTCTTTTTTGAATCATTTCCTTATGCACAAAATTTTATGACTTCTAAAAAAATTTCAAACTAATCACCTACAACCAAGTGGCATTTCATCATACAATTGGTGGAACATGCAAATCTATGACTTCTTTTAGTGCAAAAACAAACTAATAAGTACTACAATGAATATGTACCCAACAACTTATATCTCCATTGATTTAGATTGCAAGACTCAAATACATGCCAATGTGCCAAGACTCTTGTCAACAAATGAATACCAATTACAAGCCCAAGTCTGATTACAAAATGCTTCTACAGCAACATGCTAAGAATCAACTATGATGATGTAACTAATGCAATGATAATAATAAAGAACCTGAGATTTTCGATGGCTGCCTGAAAGATTAATTCGATTCTCCTCAAATAGCATCAAATACCATCTAAACCCTTCCTTGTGTGAAGCGTTGCAAGCACCAAGAGAAATCGATGCCAAAGGAAGAAGTAATATGAAGAGTCGTGGCACTAGCTTGCTGTCATGAGTGACTGAAAATATCTCTAAAAATAATGCCAAACAGTCCCAATACAAGTCGATTTGCTGGAAGAAAGACTGCTGCAATTTTTATTCACCAAAAGCCTTCAAAACACTGCTGGAAATGAAATGCTCAAAAATCTGATTACAACCAATGGAATTTTCTGAGTGAAAATCCCTCTCAACTCTTGGGGTTTTCGTCCACAAGAGATTAAATTCCTAAGGGTTTTCGTCCTTGGATTTATTTGCACAAGCTCAGAGCTCAAATGCAAGAGAAAATATCATATCAAAAATCTGGAATGCCTCTACATAGGTCGACCTCTTCTTTATATAGGAAATGGGACCCAAAGTGACCTTTGGACTTCCAATGAAAGCGAAAGTGACCTTTGGACTTCCAAATCACATTTTCCCTTAGGAAGTACAATTTAATTAAGTGCTTTTATTTTATTGCACTTTCCTAAGTTCTAATTTAAAGTTAAGTCTATTAATTTATTATATGTGCTCTTTATAATGTTATATTTTAATTTTAGCACAATATAATAAAGTTAATAAACTTAAGTCACCCTTGAGCTCACCCTTTGGCCGTCGGGTAGACAAAATAGGCCAAAGGTCTTCAATAAAAGTTACTCGGAAAGGAGGGACATTACAGTCCTCCCTTCCCGGAGTTGCTTGCCCCCAAGCAATCAAAGTTGGATGCTGAAGTATAGACTCACCTTCCCATGTGGCATCCTCTAATGGAAAATCTCTCCAACGAACCAGGTACTCTCGAATCACCCTACTCCGCAACCTCCTCTCTCTCCTATCCAGATCTCCTCAGAACTAGATCCAATCTCCCTCATCATCCAATGGTGGCAACTCTGCAGAAGAAACCACATTCTGCCCCAATGCTTTCTTCAAGCAAGATACATGAAAAACATTGTGTATCTTACTTTCAGAAGGTAACTCCAGCTCATAAGCTACCTCTCCAACTCTCCTCACCACCCTGTATGGACCATAAAATCGAGGCTTAAGCTTTTCTGCTCCACTCTTCTTAAGAGTGCTCTGTCTATATGGCTGAAGTCACAAAAATACCATGTCTCCTACCTCAAATGATCGCTCAATCCTATGCCGATCCGCATACATCTTCTTGATTCTGGGCATGTTGCATATTATCCTTAAGTGCTCTAAGGATATCTTGGTTGTCTAGAAACTCCCCGAGCCTTAGGGGCTCTACTATCTCCAAAATCATATCCATATAAAGCTGCCCTAAGTCATACCAATGGACTTGTGGTACGTAATCCACAAAAGATGTCGCATCATATCCATATAAAGCTCAGAAGGGGGTCATACCAATGGACATGTGGTACGTAGTATTATAACAATACTCGCACAAATATAGCCATCTCACCCATGCCTTCTGCTGCCCTAAAACATAGTTGCGAAGGTACCCCTCTATCCACTTATTCACAATCTCCATCTGTCCATCTGTCTGAGGGTGATAACTCGTGCTCGAGTCAATTTGTACCTGCCAATCTAAAAAGCTCCTGCTAGAATGTGCTCAAAATTTTCTATCTCGATCACTTGATAATGTTCTTTGAAGCCCATGCAATCTTGAATACCTCACAAAAGAACAAATCAGCTACATGTGGTGCCTTAAAGCTGGTGGGAATAGCAAAGAAGTGCCCATACTTGGTCAACTTGTCAACCACCGCATAAATGTGATCGTTCCCTTGTACAACGGGAAGACCTGTAATGAAATCCATCAAAATGCTCTCCCATTTCTGCTCTGGAATGGGCAAGGGCTGCAATAAACCTATAGGAAAGTATGCTCGGACTTGTTCTACTGACAAGTCACACACTCACGAACATGGCGTAGAACATCCTCCTTGAGACCCTTCCAAGAGAATCTCTCTCTAACTTGCCTGTATGTCTTAAAATAACCTGGATGTCCTACAAGTGGTGCATCATGGAGGGCATGTAGAATCTTGCCCTTGAGCTTAGATTCAGAACTAAATAAATTTTGCCCTTATAATAAATCAAATCAGATATTACCTAGTAGCGCTCATCCTGAATCTTGCCATCCATAATCTCGCATGCCAATGAATTTTTGGAATACTCAACCAATAGTTGAGATTTCCAATCTGCAGAAATCTCACTCAAGGAACATAGGACAACAAGATGTGGCTTCCTCGAAAGTGCATCAGCCACTACATTCTTCTTCCCCTTGACATACTCAATGTCAAAATCATATGCCTGGATCCTGCTGACCCACTTTTGTTGCCTCTCGTTGAGCTCCTTCTGTTCCAAAAAGTACCTCAAACTGTTGTGGTCGGTCCTCACCACAAACTTCCCACCTACCAAATATTGTCTGAACTTCGCCAAGGCATGCATGATGGCGAGCATCTCCTTATCATAGGTGGAGTACAATCTCTCATTCTCCCTTAACTTCCTACTCGTAGGCAATAGGGTGACGGTCCTGCATCAAAACTGCACCAATACCTGAACCCGAAGCATCACACTCCAAAATGAAGGGTCGAGAGAAATCCGAAGAGCCAAAACTGGACAAGTGCTCATCACCACCTTGAGCCTCTCAAATATCACTTGTGCCTCATCTATCCATCTGAATGCTCCCTTCCATGTGAGATCCATCAATGGTGTTGCAATATCATAATAGCCTTTAACAAACCTCCTGTAATAACCACACAATCCTAGGAATCCCCAAACTCTGAAATGTTCCTAGGTGGAGGCCAATCCTGCATAGCCTGTATCTTCTCTTGGTGAACCTTGACCCCATTGGCCCCAATGACATGCCCAAGATACAAAATCTCTGTAAGTCCAAACTCACATTTGGACATCTTAGCAAATAGAGACTAGGTCTCCATGATGCTAAGTACCTCATCAAGATGCCTCAAGTGATCCTCCCATGTCCTGTTGTAAATCAAGATATCATCAAAGAACACTAGCACGAACTTCCTCAACTGTCTGTTGAAGAGATGGTTCATGCATGACTGAAATGTGGCAGGTGCATTAGTGAGACCAAATGGCATCACCAAAAACTCATAGTGCCCGTAGTGACATCTGAATGTTGTCTTGTGAATGTCCTCCTCCCGAACACGAATCTGATGGTATCCCGATCGAAGATCAATCTTCGAAAAATAGATGGCTCCATGCAACTCATCCAATAGCTCATCTATGCGAGGAATGGGATACATGTTCTTAATAGTCTTCTTGTTGAGAGCACGGTAGTCAATGCACATCCTCATAGTCCCGTCCTTCTTCTTCACCAACACCACTGAAGAAGCAAAAGGGGCTAGAACTAGGACGGATATGTCCCATATCTAGAAGCTCTCTGATGGTCCTCTCTATCTCATCCTTAAATTTCTTAGGATGACGATAAGGTGTAGTGATCACTGGCTTGGCACCCTCCTCTAACTCTATGACATGCTCAAATCCTCTGTCTGGTGGTCTACCTGGAGGAATGTCACCAAAATTGTGTTGTGTTTATCCAATATCTTGCTGGATATCTACATGAAATGGTTGCCCGCTATCTGAAGAAGATTTGGATGAAATGTAGCATTGGGCTGCCCATGCAACCTCTCCATGCCTGATAATGGACTCCATCCTATGTGTTGAAACAACTCTAGGCCCACCATCTGAAAGAGCCCTAAGCACAATCTTCTTCCCATCTGCCATAAACTCTAACTCCATCCGTCTGAAATCCTGCACATATCTACCAAGGGACTGTAGCCATTGAATACCCAAAACTGCATCAATCTCCCCAAGACCAACTACATAGAAATCATCTGTCAATGTATAGTCCCCTAACTGGATGCTAAGTCAGGAATCCTCCTAGTGCAACTCATAGCAAAACCATCTACAACCTGTACACTGAACCCCTCAAATCCTCAACCTGTAATCCACGCTTCATCACAAATCCCTCATCAAGGAAGTTGTGTGTAGTGCCACTGTCAATCAAGCAGACAACCCGCTGACCCTTAAGTACTCCTTTCAATCGAAAGGGATGGTACCTAGGGACTCCAGAAAGTGTGGCAATAGTACCTAACCTGGTACCTCACTCTCCCCAAGCTCTATCTGGGGTTGCTCCTCATGTGCACCATGATCACCATCACTTGTCCTCTGTATCTGTATCTGGTGAAGGCTCCTCCTCCTCATCTGAGATTACCTCAATGAGGTGCACCTTGCCTTTACCAAGGCAATTATGTCCAGGCTCCCAATGGTCCTTACAATGAAAACAAAGCTTCTTTCTCCTCAACTCATTACGAGTCTCTAGTCCATCTTAGGAGGGGGAACACTCTTCCATTGACTAGTAGAGCTTGAAAAGGTTTGGAGCTCGTAGAAGGCTTCTTACTAGATTGGTAAGAAGCGGGGGATGTCTCCAAATCTAATGTCGTCTGAATGGCATCATGTAATGTCCTAGGCCTAAGAGCCTTGACCAATCCCCTCAACTCTGTCATGAAGTCCCTCAATGAACAACATCACCACTCGTCTCTCAGGCATCTCTAGCACCATCATTCTATATACGCTGAAATTCGTTGATGTATGCATCAACGTGCCCACTCTGTCGAAGTTGTGCTAAGTCCCTGTAGTAAAGCTCCACATCCTTGCGATCAAATCTCGCAATCAACCTCTCACTAAACTCCTTGTAAGACCGCAGAAGATCATGATTCTACGTGACTAGCCCATGATGCCACCAATCGTACGCCACTCCCTCAAGGTGCAATGTGGCAAACTGGATAGCCTCCTCTCTGCATAGGCTTAAGGGTGAGGTATGTGTCGAGCTTGTGAATCCATGCTCTGGCACTTGATCTTTCCACTACCATCAAATGTGGAAAGGGTCACCTTGTTGGTGGCCTGCTTCAACTCCTGTTTTGTTGTGCTCTAGGTCTCTGTACCTATCTAGGCTCTCAAACTGTCTCTCCTCTGAGCACAATACTTGATGAAGGGGAAAGGCATCCCGTATCTCTATGGTAAAGCTCTCCACTCATCATTGGCTGCCATCACATTATCTTGGAAAATTGTATCCTCAAGTGGATCCTCAACCACTGGTGGCTCATCTCTAGGTAGAAAGCTAGGCTGCATAGGTCTATCTGCAGTCCTGGTAGATCTCCTCTCCTCTGTATGTGTATGTCTCCTCTCACGACGAGGGGAATCCCTCACACTACCAACCTCCGTAGGTGATCTATTGTGTCTCCTGTGACTGCTGGCCACTGATATAGACCTATCCCTCCTGTCACGTCTGTCTCTTGGCCTCTCCAAGGCCATCCTCTCCATCATTTGCTACATGGTCTGTATCATCTACTGCTGAGTAGTAATCATAGTCCTGAAAAGCTCACGATCTGGGTCAACTTGCTCATCCCGGGGAGGGCTACGTGATCCATCTCTTCTGTCCATGGTTTCAGCTGTGAGACGTGCCTCTGTCTCCTTATATAATACCTGTGGGGACCAACTTCTCTCGGATGCATCAATCAAAACCCTCCAGGTGGGAGGAACATTGCTCTGATACCACTGAAATATCCCTTGCAAGTTCTTGATATGAATTTGACTTCAAGGAATATCATCAAACACTTCTGATGTAAACTTTAAGCTTGTTGGTCTGAGATTGCAGTCTGACGGTATGCTTGAAAAGTAATGATAAAATGCTTCCAATGCTTATGAGTCAACACTACAATGTTTAAATTATCATCTAGATGCATATATGACTTCTTTTAATCATTTCCCGTGCACAAATATGACTTCTAAAAACAAACTAATCACCTACAGCCAAGTGGCATTTCGTCATACAATTGGCATGCAATCTATGAAGTGCAATTGAATAAGTACTACAATGAATATGTACCCAACAACTTATATCTCCATTGATTTAGATTGCAAGACTCAAATACATGCCAATGTGCCAAGACTCTTGTCAACAAATGAATACCAATTACAAGCCCAAATGATTACAAAATGCTTTTCTCCATCAGCATGCTAAGAATCAACTATGATGATGTAACTAATGCAATGATAATAATAAAGAACCTGAGATTTTCGATGGCTTCCTGGAAAGATTAATTCGATTCTCCTCAAATAACATCAAATACCATCTAAACCCTTCCTTGTGTGAAGCTTGCAAAGCACCAAGAGAAATCGATGCAAAGGAAGAAGTAATATGAAGATATCGTGGCACTAGCTTGCTGTCATGAGTGACTGAAAATATCTCTAAAAATAATGCCAAAAGTCCCAATACAAGTCGATTTGCTGGAAGAAAGACTGCTGCAATTTTTATTCACCAAAAGCCTTCAAAACACTGCTGAAATCATTGTTGGAAATGCTCAAAATTTGATTACAACCAATGGAATTTTCTAAGTGAAAATCCCTCTCAACTCTTGGGGTTTTCGTCCACAAGAGATTAAATTCCTAAGGGTTTTCATCCTTGGAATTTATTTGCACAAGCTCAGAGCTCAAATGCAAGAGAAAATATCATATCAAAATCTAGAATGCCTCTACATAGGTCGACCTCTTCTTTATATAGGAAATGGGACCCAAAGTGACCTTTGGACTTCCAATAAAGCAAAGTGACCTTTGGACTTCCAAATCACATTTTCCCTTAGGAAGTACAATTTAATTAAGTGCTTTTATTTTATGCACTTTCCTAAGTTCTAATTTAAAGTTCTCTATTATTAAGTCTATTAATTTATTATATGTGCTTTTTATAATGTTATATTTTAATATCCACTCATGGTGAGATGACACGAATAGATATTCAATCAAAGTGTGATGTCCCCTTTTAGGACGATTGGGAATTTGCAACAAATAATTAAAAATCAACTCAAGAAGGATTAGATCCTTTTGAATCAACCTAAAATAGCCCAATGTCAACCAATTACAACCCAAATGGGGTTGGAAGTGGTCAAGGTGGTGAGCTAGATTGGTGGAGACAATCAGATTTTTATTCTTCTTAATTCTGATTTTTATAACAGCTAAAAACAATTAATAATCAAACCCCGAATTCTACAATTTTCAAAAATTCATATCTTCCTCAAAACCACTCCGATTTGGGCAAATGAGATATGCCCGAACTCAGAAAAATACAAGGAACAAGATGATCCAAACCAAATTAGAACAACAATTACCAAACCCCCAAAAAGCCAAAAGAGCAAGTTGCCTAGGGCAAAATAAATTGTTGTTTTGCACATAAATTAGTTCCGGCACTTGCATCACTCCCAAAACCCCCAAATTTGGTCACACATACTCACAAAATTATGCTAAATCAGATCTGCAACATAAATATATTTTTGGGGCATCAAATCATGCATAAACCACCCTTTCCAAGTTGCTAGGGCTGGTATAAAACAACAGATATAAGTGAGATTAAACCAGCAAGAAAACACTCCAAGAGGAAGCCAAATCAACAAGAACACACCCCAAAATGAGGCGCTAGGGTTAGAATGACCTTCCAATGCAAATCGCCACAATATGGAAGTTTCAAGCATGCATAATATTCACCAACCAACTCCCAAACCAAGCGCTAGGGTTAGGAAGAAATATAGACCATACATCAAGCACAAAAATCCTTCAATGAGTCTTCAAAATCAGATCTACTTCAATTCCAAATCAAATGAGAGAGCACAATGAAAAGCTAGGGCATACATCCCTTGGGCATACATCCCATTTCTCCAAGCATGGAGAGACATAAAATGATCAAATCAACATCCCTAAAAGATGGCCATGCAACCTCCTTTTATAAGATAAGGGGTGCAACATTCAAATGACCACCTTTTCCCTTTTGGAGGGAAAACTAATAAAACTTAATTAAAATATTAAAAGACTAACTTTATGTGCACTTTATTATTTTCTAATTAAATAATAAAGAGTAACTAACCTATGTGCACATTTTAAGACTAAATAAGACTCCCACTTGTAGTGCTAGGCATGTCAAGGGGTTACAATGCAAATAACAGATAACAGATATCTCAAAACAATCCCCTAGCTTCATCCTCGAACCCACGGGGAGAGAAAATGGGTTAAAGGTCTTCCATTCTTTGTCTTCGTAAATGTCCCAAAAAAGGGGACATTACACAAAGGCATTGGCTTAGAAGTTAGAAGAGCATGGTAAGCTTGCTCTTCTTGTTATGAAAAACGTTTCCCAAAAGGAGGGAATAGATGAAGAGTCAGTTTTTACTACTATTGTGGAGATGGTTAGTTCTCTCTTATTACTACAAATATGGTTATTTGTCCTACTGCAAAGTTGGATTTTACTCCTATTGTGAAGATGGTCACCTTTTAGTTACTTTTCTCCATGGAAGCTTAATTTGGTTGGAAGGTATCTCTCACGAGCTTTCCTAAACAAAGAGTTATACGTGGAGGTCTACATGGTAATCCTTGAAGGTTTTTTTGTGTATGATCATGATTATCTGGATTGCAGATTTATCGAGTCCCTACATGGACTCAAGCAGGCTCCACAAGCTTGGTACACTTTATTCAATCAACATCTCCAAGAATCTGATTTCCGAACTCTAGAGATTGGGCTGAACTTCTCAGCCAATGATGATTCATCACCATTCAACGAATCACTGAACGAAAACCTTATAAACAACCTACTATATCTTATGTCCATGACCGAATCCTTGTTTTGCTGTTAGCTGTCTTTTTCTGTCTCTGCCTACACCAAAGCTCCTACATTGGACAGCGATAAAACACTACAGGACTGCGGCTTTCAGTGTAATATCTAAGAAACAATCTGTCAAGTTGACTAAACTTCTTGGTTTTATTGTATTTGTAAAATTTTGAGACAAACATGTTGTCTCCAGTTTAGTCATTAAGAGGGTGTATTAAAATATATTAGGTATATTAGTTAATACTTAACGAACTATTAGTTATCTACTAACTAATGTTTGGTTGTAACCTCCTCAACTATATTGTAACTAATTCCAGCATAATAAAATGACAAACACACAAACTCCAAAGTGTGCATTCCAGTTTCTCTTCATTCTTTCTTTGTTTACATCTTCTAAGAGGATAAAGTTATTAGCTGACCATAGAGAAACTTTTGCTTCATAGGATATGAAAGCGAAAACTTATGCACTAAGTAGTCTAGTGATTGTAAATCGCTGGAAATGTCATATGATAGGAGTGTAAACCTGCCATAAGTCCAGCACAAGAATAAAGAAAGTTAAAACCACAGAGAGAAAAAGTGTCAATAAGTTGATAAAATCATATCAAAAATCCTAAGAGAGCATGTGGTGGAATAAACCAGAGGAAAATCTGTTAAAAATATTGTAAATTAGTAAAGTAGCTCAAAAGAGGATAATGGCCATATAATCCCAAGAGGGAAAGGTTGTTAAATAAATTGTAAAAAGAAATTAATGATGTAGCTCGTAAAGAGGACAATGGCCAGAGAAACCCAAGAGGAAAGGCTGTAAAAACAATTACTAAAGTAGCTCATAAAGAGGACAATGGCCAGATAAACCCAAGAGAGAGGCTGTAAAAATAGGTAGTACAAAGCAATTATCAAAGTAGCTCATAAAGAGGACAGTGGCCAAATGTATCCAGGGGCAAAAGGTTGTAAAAAGAAAGAATGTAAGAGAGTAATAATGGCTTAGTATGCTAATATGTATAAGTAAACAGTGAACTCATAGAGGGTGTGCAATGGAACTACAAATGTCCTCTATTACATCATAAACATATCGCTAAATGTCATACTATGTCCAGATCATGACGTGTTTAATGTTTTTGAGGACCTTTGATATTTTCTGGCATATCTCATTACGTGTTGCTACCATAATCTCTTCCACGCTCACGAGATCCGAGAGAGGACCTTGATGAATGTCATCCATGGAAGGAGGAAGGGAAGGGGTAAAGAAAGGATGTGCCTCTAGCTGAAAATGATGGAAGCGAGGAGGTTGTTCCTCAGCATGTCTAAAATGTGTTGAAGGCGTGTGGTCCCTACGATTGTGAACCGGGATAGATGCTAGAGAAACCAAAAACTCAACTCAAGGTGGAGAAGGTAACTGTGACTTACGTTGTTGTTAGAGTACTTGACAAGTGGCATCAAAATGGGAGAAAAGACTGTGATGCGAACAATATTGTTGTGGAGAAGGGAGAGGACAGTTTTGTCGCTCACTCACTTCTTCATGCACTTGTGCTTCAGGCACTTCATGTGTTTTCTATAGGCTTGACAATCTTCAACATTATGACTTGCCACATCTTGCCATGTGTAAATTGAGACACACTCATTAGAGGATTATGTAGACATGATAATGGGTGGGGAGAAAATGTCTCGATAGGGGAAGGTGTCGGTTCGATGGTAGGGAATTTAACCAAAGGAACCAAAGCGGTGGTTGGTTCTTGCTCTAGGTCACAAAGGGTATAGGGTCCATCCCTCATCAGATTATCGTCCTCAAGGTCAAAGTAGAAGTCCTCGGGATTAAGATGCGGGAGGACATTGACAGGTGTTGATGCTAATGTTAGATTGTAAGGATTTTGAGGAAGATGCACTAATAAAGGGTCCTCACTCATTGAAATTGTTGGTGGCAAAGCTAGATTGCAACGATTGTTTATATCCTAGAATTTCTCCATTTTTACCTTGAGCATAGCCAAACAAGAAGTTATCATCTAGCAAATAACCATCATCATTAATTAGGAGTAGTAAGATCGATGTTAAGGGATTTGATTATGGTTTCATTAGGAATTGAGGATGTAATCTCCATAAGAGGAGGTTTGATAGTAGATATAGTGATAGGGATTGCATCAATTGCCTTCTTACAAGATCGTGGCCACAAAGAAGGAGACCACCGTGCAATGATAGACTCGGGAAGATCGGAGGTTTTGATTTTAAGGTTGATCTTATCGGGCTTGTCATCATCTCGAATCAAGGAGATTTTCGAGAGTCCTCTAGACTAGTTCGGGATGTCCACTATATCCTCGAATGGTATGGTCCGTGTAATTAAATTGTTGAAATTCTCATAAGGAAACACAAGCTAATTTCTCAAGGACGGGGGTTTTGAAGATCCCTCTTTGTTGAAATTGTTCAAAGTTCAATGGATTCGTGTCCCCTTGAATTTTATATATGGCACCTAAATAAGGGAATTTGACACGAGATAAAGCTACAATCCACATCCGGTGTGTCCATGATCGTCCAAGAAGAATGTCATGAGAGGCGGGAAATTCGAAGCTAGTGAGTTTCACTTAGTGCGGCGAGGAGCAGGATTGGGAAATCAAATACAACCCAATGGGGGATTTTCCTTTACTCTTAACACATGATGCGAGCTGATTTTAGTTTACCAGTTGAATAGCCCAAGAATTTGATGAATTCCAAAGAAGTGATACGTGTTGGCACCCTCATCAATGAGATCCCTTTTGATTAACACGTTGCCTATATTGACAGAAATGAAGTGAGGGTCATCAGCACAAAACAAGAGTTCGTTTGGGGTCATAAATTGGATGGGAAAAAGAAGAGATAAGGCTTGGTCGGTGGTTTGATCGCCTTGAATAGATATCTCTTTGCTATCTCTTCGCATTGTTAAAGTATGCTCTAATCTAAACCATATAAAAGAGGCTCTTGCCCCAATGTTGGTGATTTTGGCATATTCATGTCAAAGAGTACCTTCATCAAACCGTTAGGATGCATGGAGGACGTTTTCATGACTTTGTAAAACGGGATTTGACTCGAAATATTAGAGAATTCCTTGAATGGGTCCCATTCTTCAAGTTAAGCCACATAATGTTGGTTTGAACTTGAGTCTCAGTCATAATTATCTCAAGAGAGGATGAGGACTCAAGTTGGGCTGATTTCTTTTTTTTGGCATTAGTCATGCTGAATGGCCGAGGCATCTCAAGCAACTGCATTGGCCTTGCTGAAACAAGAAGGTTGACGCGGTCAGAAAGGACAAAGGTTTCACGTAATGGCATCGGCTGTATAGATTCTAGATGGCTAATGGCATTTATTTGCAAATGTTTTATCTCGATTTTGAATTGTCGAAGAATGTTCGGAGGAAGTATGACCCGTAGGATAGGCCTGAACAGTCCCGTAAGTCTTAAGTTGGGATGGAGAATGCATGGAACGTTGCAAGCAATTACTCGTTTCATGCCTTGCATGATAACCCTAATTTTTGTGTTGGCATTATTGGGATTAAACATGGGTTCTATGGTATTGGTTGAAGGAGTTGAATTTTGATTGTCATTAGCACTCTAATGTGATTTATCAACCTTAGAGTGATTAGACAGAAGAATCTTGTAGATACCAAAATGGGCATTAGTATTCTGCACAACATCATCACAATCATGTTCTTCTCGGTCTCTCTCTTTGACAACTTCATCATGTCTTTCTCTTATCATGGTATCATGATCAAAGTCATGTCCAAAAGAAACATATGCCATGGCTCAAAACGATTGACAATTGTCATGAGAGTGACCCCAATTGGCAGGCCACCAACAAGACTTGTTGTCATTGTACCATTGGAGGAAAAGTCACGAAGGGTCCATAGGCTTCAAAAAGGCCTAGGTAGATGCCATCTTAACTCTTATCTTGTGAGAGGTTGATGGAAATCCCTTGTTCGGGATGAGAAAGAAGACTCCCTTAAATTTGATTGGAAGCATTGCCATGATTATGAGTGTTGACTTCATCATCAACAGTGTTACAGTTTTGGGTCACATGAAGACATGGAAGGATTTTTGTTGTTGTTTAGGTTGAGGTTTGTTTCTCAAATTATCGCAGTAGATATCTTGTATTATAGCTTGCTCAATGGCTTCCTCCAAGGTTGATGGAGAGGACCTAATCTTGTACTGAAGGTAAAGTTCTAAAGTCAAAAGAGATAGATTGTCATCGGACATGTTTTGCTTGGGTTTATTAGCCAAGGCTTTCCATCACTTGATAAAGGCTTGATCATTTCATTTTTGGATTGTTTACAATTGACAAAGATGCTGATGTTGTTTTTAGGTAAATCATGATAGTGAAATTCTTCAACTAAGGCATTGACTAAACCTTCAAGTTCAACAATGGAGCTAGATGGAAGGGTATGATACCAATCTAAAGCATCACCCATAAAGGTCTTAGCTAAGAGCTTAGAGGCCACATAAGATTTTTTTCTCAATCCATTCCAAGTAAATGTTTTGAAGTCTTAACATGAAGTGTGGGAACAGTTGATCCATCATAGGTGATGGTTGGAGTTATTCCTCCAATGTCCATTGCAAGTAATATAAGGAGCTAAAGGTTTTCTTTGAATTGATTGAAGTGATGCTTGGTTGCGAAGATTGAGTTCACGCTCGTTGGGATCAATAAGGAGGGATGGGCATGATGTTGATTTAGCATGCCCCAGCAAATATGTTATGGTCTATTAATCATTTGAAACAAGTTGGCTAGCATTTGAAGGAATTGGTCATTGCTCACGGTTTGCATGTGGGACATTTCGTCTAACAATTGCAAGATCATTTGTGTTTAATCCACGGGGGAAGGAGGGAGGAGGGGGTATTTTGATTGGTATCGTTGGGTCGAGGAGGTGTGTTGTTGAGGTTGGCACCTACCATGGTTGTAGAAGATAAAAGGATTTTTTGAAGATGAAAAGAGAGGGCAAGTCATGCTTTGGCCCACAATAGTTGAAAAGATGTTGTTAAGGGTGTTGAGATTAGTGAGGAGATCATTCATACCTTGATGGATGGAATCGGGAGCATCTCCTCAAACATTGGGGGAAATTTTGAATGAATTTTTGCATGGGGGATATGTAATTAAGTGAGATATCATCTCTTATTCACTTCCTCTATATGATTATTGGTTAGTTATAGTTTTGTTTAATTGAGATCAAGTGAGAACATTATTAGTAGTTGTGTTAGCATGCAGTTTTCTTAAAAGTAAATGTAGCCAAATTACAATCTTCCTACAAGGGTTAAAGTTGAGGAAACGAGGCCCAATCAGTATTTTGAGCACTATGAATATGTTGCATGGTTGGAATTAAAAATAGCCTTTAGGGGTTCTAAAGGTGCGAGGTAAAGAATTTGGCAACCAAGGTATACATGACAAATTGATTGTATAAGAAGCTAGGATGAAAAAGAGAGATAAGAAGGTGATGTGATGGGAGATAAAATAAAATATCAATGATTCAATCAAGGTGGAGTAAGATTCGCATCAGGTTCACAATAATTTCTGTTAACTAAGATGGTCAATATGATTATCCTCTTTCTCTTAAATAATATAGAGAATGACATATGCAGATGACCATTCTGGGATCCAACACACAAGCCAAAGATATGAGTCTATGGGCGTAATAGTCATGAACCTAGAAGAGAGTAATCAACATTTGCATTGCATTGAAGGTGTAGGGTTCCAAAGCCTATGTCTAAGATAAGGGGATGGGATCTTACTAGAATCCTAAGGGTTGTAAGAATATAGATGGTAAGTAAGAGCTAAGTCTGGACTAATGTTTGTAATGTCATTAAGCGGTAAGAATGGGTTATACAGAAGTAATGTAATAGAAAAGATACGCCACACTATCCTAGTCCAATACATGATACATCAACATAATCAATTATGCCAACATAAACAAAAGCGAAGGGTTAGAGATACTTTACCTTTGTGAACACACTCTTGGCACATTGACCCCCTTGAAGGTTAGTAGAACCTCATGAGAGAGTTGTCATGGGGGATCACAAGAATGATAGGTAGAATACCTACGTATAGCCAAGTTTGAGACTCCAAAGACTTGGTAGACCTTGCTAGTATAGATTTTATTCTTTTTGTTTTTATTTTGAATAGATGCTTCATATATTAACATAAAACAATACTTACAACAAGAGTTGTACAAAGAAAAAGGATTTAGGATAGTAATAAAATCAAAATAAATCAGCTCTAGCTCCCCCATAGCAGAAAACCGTTTGAAGAAATCGTGATTGAATTTTTCCTTTCCAATAGTGAAAAAATCATCTAGAGTGCATACCTCATTCTTGAAAACATAATTACATCTAAGCTTCCAAATAATGAACAAGGCAGAAAGTCGTACACAATTCCAAATACTCCTAAAAGGGTGACAAATAAGAGCATTGGAATCACCCAATAGGGCTTCCCGCCAATGTATGTCCCTAAAAAGAGCTTCCAGTTTGGTTTGAACTAATTTCCAACATGATTTTGCAAAAGAGCATTCCCACAAAAGATGCTTAACAATTTCCAGCTTTGAGCAATGAAGATAAAGACCATATGTAAGGCAACTCTTGGAAAATCAAGCCTTTGAAGAAAGCCCTTGATATATCACAAGCCAACCAAAAAATTGAAGTTTATTTGAGACCTTAACTATCAATACACTATGAAAAATCTATGGACCCAAACTACTTCTACATCCAAAGAAATCCATCTTGCATTGATAACAGTGCGAGGGCTCACTTTTGATGAAAATTTGATAAAGACGGCATGCGTCATATTAGGAAATCGGATGCCCATAAAGCCATTGCTAATCTTGCCAAATAGGTCCTTGTTAGGAATTAAAATTGTTACTACTCACATTTGTATGTGTTAGCATAATTTGTAATATTATTTCATAAAATAACTCATTAATAATAATGTATATATTGTAATAGTTAGTAATATTAGATAAGATAAGATAAGATAAATATATTAATGTCCAACGAATGACCACAAAAGTAGGTCAATGGGACTGCAGCCCAAACAATATACAAAGTGCGAGTGGGGACAACTCAAAACGAGTTCCCAAAAACAGAAAAGAAGAGAAAAGACAGCAGAAAGGAAACCCAAAGCTAAATGCCCCCACATGCGGGGGCAAAGGAGCAAGCGGGGGAGAAAAACGACGGAAGCGAAGAAGAGAATGAAAGGGGGGGCAAGTGAGGACCAGAGGTCTAATCAGGAATGGTAGCCACACCCCTCCTAACATTAGAGGCCGACGAAAAGAAGCTCCTGATGGACTGGCAACCCGAAGAGGGGGGTGAAAACCTCCTCCCCAGCTGAGATCTGAGACTGATGCGGCGACCAGGGGGACGAATGGAGCTGGACTGCCCTCTGGTACGTGTGTGCATCTGATGCTGCTGGTGGTGATCGAGGGAGGTGTGAGGTCCAGTCGGGGACGAACTGATCTATCTGCACCAATCACGGGTTAGAAAGGCTCTGTCGTTTAGTTCCTCCACCAGTGGGTAGAACCGGAAAGAAGGTTGTAATTCGTCTCGTGGGGACGACTCGCGGAGGGGGATGAAGAATCTGGTCTCGTAACAGCAAAGACTCACGGATGTAGAGGGCAAGACACTGCTGGTCGATATACTTGAAGAAGGCCAAGAGAGTCTGGATCTCTCTAAAGAGACAGTGAAAGCGTCCTCTGATCTCATAGTAAATGGGGCAGCGGAAGATGAAATGAGTCTCAGTCTCCACCTCATGAAGGCTACAGAGCCTACAAAGTCTATCCACCCGATCAATGTGGTGATCAGTCTCGCACCGGAGTCTGTGGGAGCCAACTCGAAACTGACCCAAAGGAATACGAAGGGCATGCACCCAGTGACGAGAGGTGTACTGCGGGTGGATGATGAGCCCATCTCTGATTTCAAGAAAGTGCTCTGCATAAAAAGACATCTTAGGTCGCAAACCCTAGGGTGGTTCACCCAAGTAGTCTTGAATGAAGCTCCTATAGATATCCTCCCGGATGGACCTGTTCAACACTTGCTTGGTGGGCAAGAGATGACTGGGAGCATTCAAAGAATATTGGAAGGGGGGGAGACGATCAATCTAGATACCAACTGAGTCCAACAGGGCAGAAGTCTCGGCAAACCAACAACGGCCCCCAGCCTGGGCAATACTCACAGAAGAACAATAGGCGAGATATGGATATACATTAATATAGGAAACTTGGTGTATGTGAGTCGTGAGAACAACTCGCTATTAGATAGGATTGAGAGATATTACGAGTTGTTGGGATGTGTGTGAGAGAATAAAGGAGGAGAGAGTAACGTGTGAGAGATTTATGGGGATTGGGTAGTTGATTTGTGATAAGGTTAGACTCCTTATTTTAAGGATGTCTTTAACCTATATATATGTAACCCCTCTCATAATGTTATTATCCCAAATGGAAGTATTCTAAAATTTGGTGTTTAATTTGTGTCTTATTTTTATAATTTTTATACTAAAATTTTGACCAAATTTACATTCAGTATTAGAGCAGGTATCCTTGTGTGTGCAATAGAAAGAAGATGTTTGAAAGAACCCGTGAGACAAATTCCAGCAAATACCTTGTAGTAAAAAGGATGCAGTTTACTCATATGATATTGGATTGACGTCTCGTTTTTGTTAGGAAAAAGAAAAAGACTTGCACAATTTTGCAGTTTACATCATTTTTAGATTTAGCTTGCATAGGGTGCCTAAAGTTCTGTGTAAGTCCTATAAAAGTTTTGGTTAAAAAATATTGGTCATTGTTATTTACTAGAGTATTTTGTTTTTGTATATGTCAATAATGTAATTTGTCATTTAAAAAAGTAATTCAATATTACTTTTTAGTTGTATTGTTTATTTGAGTCAAAGTTGTTTTCTTGTGTCTATTACGTATTTGTATTGTCGCTTGGAAGTATGATGTACGTGGAGCAGTTTACGGGAATGTCGTTTGAAATTTCTACTTGAAAAATGTTTTTCAGGGCATCAATCACCTAAAGTAGCATCTTGCACATATTGTTTGCCACGATGTTGTAGTATGTCTCAATGTTACGGAAGAGGCAAAATGAGAGACGAAGGAAAAGCCGCACTGAAAGAAACTAGAGAGGGCAATGGTCAAACAGCCATAACAAAGAACCATTAGACCTAGAATGAAAGAGCAATCAAAGGACGATGCGGAAACAATTGTGGGCTCTACTTGCGGTCCACATATAAGAAGCAAAAGAGACACATCTCGCTTCATCAAGTTCAAGCAAAGAGATACATAAATTTTTGTTGTGTAACTGCATTCATCAAATTTCATCCCCGAAATTCAAAATTCGTTGTATCTCAAACAACAGGAAAAATTTGCTAGAATTCGTGAATTAATTTATGCAAATTGCGTGCAGATGGCGAATTTTATTGAGATTTGTTTTTGAAATTTGTTTTAGGGGTTTTTCCATCCGGGGTTTCATTTTAGGGTTTAATGTTATCACGTCGCCTAAAGGTCGACAGTAATGGTAAAGCATGAATCTACCCTAACGCTCGACTGTCATGCCCTAAATTTTGTCCTGCTGCCTGAAGCTCAACGTTCTCGGCTAGTGTTGTTCCAGCCATAATACTCGGTGAGTACTTTCCTAGAAAAAGAGGAAACAAAATTTCATTGGTTTAACTCGCCACTCAAAGCTTGCTGAGTATTGGTGAAGTATTGGCCAATATTCACCAATACTTGGCGAGTCCGAGCTAAATACTCGTCAAACACGGTCAATCGCAAAACACGTCAAAAACACTCAAAAACGAGGTTTTTTTCCTTTATAAGGCACTAAAGCACTTCATTTTCATTCACACAACCATTTGAGCTTGCATTGCATGTGTTGAATGGATTTTTGAGCGAATTCGAAGAGGAAATTTGGAGAATTGCATTTGGAGGTAAGTTTTTTTTTTTTTAAATTCTTTCAAGTTTTTGCAAATTTGGTCTATATTATTTAAGTTTTATATATTCATATTGTAATTCTAAATACATCTAATGTAAAAGTGAATGCTTTTAAATTTTTAATAGTCATTTGCAGACAGAGGTATGTTTTTACATGCAAATTCGTTCTAAATTATTTAAATTTTATATATTTGTATTATAATCGATTCATCGAATATGTTTTGTAATTTTAAATGCATTCAATTTGATTGTGAATCATTTTAAATTTTTAATACTCATTTGGAACCAGAGGTATGTTATTTTTATTAAATTACGGTGAAATATGGTTATTCGTATTACACGTTTTTTAAAATTTAATTAAACTTACGTATTTTTTATTTTTTAAATGTTCATTGTGTTGCAGATTAGAGCTTAACAATAAGATCGGAGCTCGCATCGAGTTTAGAATCAAGTCAACATCACTCGTAGGAATCGCTCCTACAAACGCCTGTACCATCGCTTGGAAGTATGGTGTACACGAAGCACTCTCCGAAGAACGATGGTTTGCAATTTCTGCAGCAAAACATTTTCTAGAGGCATCAATCGTCTGAAGTATCACCTTGCATGTATTATTTGTTGGGACATTGTGGTTTGCCCCAATGTTACAGAAGAGGTAACATGAGAGATGAAAGGAGAGCCGGAAGAGCTACAAGAGAAGAAATTGGAGTAGGAAAGGGTGCATGTAGCCATAGCAAAAGCTGTTAGACCTGGGGTTGGAATGACAAAGGATTCAGAGGATGATGCGCAACAATTGTGAGCTCTACTTGTGGTCCACGCATATGAGCCGGAAGTGGCACATCTGCTTCATTGAGTTCGAGCAAAGGCATACATAGTTTTTTTGTACCAAGGAACATACTTGGAGCACAACCTTCATTGCAAAGTACAAGTTGGAACAAGGATATGCATGAGGAAGCGGATAAAGCATGTGCAAATTTTTGGTACTACAACAACCTTCCATTCAATGTGGCAAAGAGCCCGTCTTAGAGTACTTGGTGACAACATTGATAATTGCAGGAAAAGGGTACAAGGCACCCTCTCCAAAAGACTTGAGTGGGAAATTGCTCAAGGGTGCAGTTGCAGATGCAACTACAATTCTAGAAGATCAAAAGAAACAATGACACAAATATGATGCACCATTCTTTCATATGGGTGGACAGATGGAAGGAACCGCACCCTCGTTAATTTTTTAGTGGCTTCAAATGGTGAGATGGTATTTTTGAAGTCTATTGATGCCTCTAACATAGTAAAAAAATGTAGAGAATTTGAGTGTTATGTTGGAGAAGATTGTATTAGAGGTGGGTATACAGAATGTTGTGCAAGTTGTCACGCATAAATGTAACATATGTATGGTGGTTGGGAGACTACTTTGCAGGAGAGACATCCATCACTCTTTTGGACTCCTTGTGCAGCTCATTGCCTTGACCTTCTTTTGGAGGACATAGACAAAATTGATTGGGTGAGGCCGGTTGTAGAAGATGCAAGAATAACAAAGTACATATATAATCACCCTTGGGTTTTGAGTTTGATGAGAGAAGACACAAAGGGGAAAGAGCTTGTGCGAGCTGTCATAAGGTTTTGCAACTAACTTCTCAAGGTGCAAAGTATTTCTAGTTTGTTGACATCATTGAAGAAAATGCTTGTGAGTCAAGCATGGCTAGACTCACAATATTCAAAGAAAGTTGATGGAGAGAGGACTGCAAAGATAGTTTTTGATGATATCTTTGCAAAGAGAGCTATAGAGATCATCAAGGTAATTTCAAACTTTGATTTATATTTCAAGTTGATTCCTTAATTTTAATTTGTTAAATTATAAATATATTGTTATTTACTTTTTTACTTTATTTGTAAGTTTGTAACCTTACATTTTAATTTGTGTGTAGGTGTCAGAGCCGTTGGTGAGGGTTTTACGTTTGGTTGATGGGGAACAAAACCCTATGTGGTACATTTATGAGGCCATGGATAGGGGTAAAGAGTCTATCCAACACTATTATAAGGGGATATCACCATATATGGTCCCTTTTGGGAGATTATTGATCAGAGGTGGAACAATCAACTCCACCAACCTATTCATACAAAGGGGGGTCCTCAAACCCAAATTTTTCTTCTCCAACAGCCACGAGATGTGAACGGAGAGGTTATGGAGGGTCTTTCAACATGTATTGAGAGGATGATACCAGAGGTTGAGACGAGGGATCTCATTATTTTAGAGTTACAAAATTACAAATGTGCTAGGGGGAGGCTCTTTTCTTCATGGTTAGCTATCCAAGGGAGAACCACGCAGTCACCAGGTAATAAAAATTAGAATGTTTACTAAGTTACTTATATGTGTTACTAGTTACAAATTTGATTTTATTAATTACTTATAAACTTTTGATTATCTTGTTTGTAGGTTCTTGGTGGGAGGATTGGGGAGGGAATACCCCGCATTTTCAAAAGCTAGCACTCAAAATTCTATCTCAACCTTGTAGTGCTTCTAGATGTGAACGCAACTAGAGTTTGTTTAAGGCCATTCACACGAAGGATAACAAGTTGACTCAAAAACGGATCAATGACTTGGTTTTTGTGCAATACAATCTCCGGCTTCACACAAGAAAAGTGGAGGCCACATCGGAGGAGCTTATTGATTTGGATGAGATAGATCCATACAACAAGTGAACTAGGCAAGAAGAGGAAATCCTGCGTTCACAGAGGATGAGATTGCTTCTTTCGAGAGGGAAGCTATGGAAGGAGAAGCACTAGCAGAAGATATTGGATTGGATGACATCTTTGGAGATGATCTCGAATATGCAGCAAAGGAGCCACTACCATCTACTACTAGGCTGTGAGCGAGAGTCACAACCTTCTAGGAGGAGCGAGGAGACGCAGCCGAGTGTGGGGACTAGTAGAGGCAATAGACCCTCTCCCCAATATTTCTCTAGAACGGGGAAGAGGAAAATGTGACTTATCGTATATTGTAACTTGATAGCTATGAAATTTATGATGATAATTTTCAATGACAATCATCATAAATTCATAAAGACTTATCATCCGGTTGTTTTCACATGATGATGTAATTTTGTAATGTATTTGTATTCGAATCTAATAGAAAACACTTCTCCAACATTTTATAGACTCGGTAATACATTTTTCATAAAATTTCTGTTTTTAAAGAAAGTTGAGTATTTTTAAGTTGCCGAATATTTGCCGAGTCTTGTTGAGTTTTTGCTGAGTCAATTTTTTTGGGTTTGCCAAATATTCGCCGAATATGAATATAAGAACTATGTTTCCACCTCAACCTCACCTTTGTTGTTCCCTATTGGTGACGTTCCATCCTCATCTTATGCCATTCAAATAGTATGTGGAAGCTTGTGTCATTCGAACTTGAAACTTGATGGTTAAGACTTGAAACCTATGCATGATTCACCGCCCAACAAAGAAGTCAAGTCTAAACAATAATCACCTAGGTAAGGTTTAATGCTATTATATTTAAAATATGGTTTATAAAAATTTATAAATTCGTTCCTTTTTTTGGCAAGAGTCTATCATTTTATTATTTTTATTTCTATATTGTTAATTTTTTAATTCTATTTACAAATGTTATTATTTAAAAATTCAATTTCTTTTAAATCATACATATAATTCAAATTTATGATAATAATTATTATGATAGTTATTAATGAATGAATGTATGATGATAATTATTAATGAAATGTGATATTATCTTTCTATTTTAAAATGTGAAATTATCTTTCATTTTAAAATATTTAATTTAAATGTGTATTTCTTATGGTCAAATTTAATCACGAATTTTATCATTGATTTTTTTAGCCTCGAATTTTTCACGAATTTGATTCCCAACGAATTCGAATGCGACAACTTAGGTTTTTTGTACTAAGAAACATACCAGGACACAACCTTCGCTACAAGGTACGAGATGGAACAAGCATGCACACGAGGAAGCAAATAAAGCATGTGTGAATTCGTACTACAACAACCTTCCCTTAAATGTGGCAAAAATATCGTACTGGGAGTACTTGGTGACAATATTGACAATTGCAAGGATACGATACAAGGCACCCTCTCCAAAAGACTTGAGTGGGAAATTGCTCAAGGGTGCGGTTGCAAATGCAATGTCAATCTTGGAAGATCAAAAGAAGCAATGGTAGAAATACAAATGCACCATTCTTTCAGATGGGTGGACAAATGGAAGGAACCGCACCCTCATCAATTTTTTGGTGGCTTCAAATGGTGAGATGGTATTTTTGAAGTCAATTGATGCCTCTAACATAGTAAAAATGCAGAAAATTTGAGCCTTATGTTGGAGGAGGTTGTCTTAGAGGTGGGTATCCAGAATGTTGTGCAAGTTATCACTAACAATGCAACAACATATGTGGTGATTAGGAGACTACTACAGGAGAGACATCCATCACTCTTTTGGACCCCTTGTGCAGCCCATTGCCTTGACCTTTTTTTGGAGGACAAGCAAAATTGATTGGTGAGACTGGTTATAGAAGATGTAAGAAATATAACCAAGTACATATATAATCACCATTGGGTTCTCAACTTGATGAGAGAACACACCAAGGAGAAAGAGATTTGCGAGTTGGTATCACGAGATTTGCAACTAACTTCTTGATGTTGCAAAGTATTTCTAGTTTGTTATCATCGTTGAAGCAAATGTTTGTGAGTCAAGCATGGCTAGACTCACAATATTCAAAGAAAGCCAATGGAGAGAGGATCATAAAAGATAGTTTTTGATGATGTCTTTGCAAAGAGAGTTGTAGAGATCATCAAGGTAACTTCAAACTTCAATTTAAATTTCAAGTTGATTCCTTTATTTTAATTTTTTAAATGTATTGTTATTTACTTTATTTGTAAGTTTGTAACTTTAAAGTTTTGTGTAGGTGTCGGAGCCGTTGGTGAGGGTTTTGCGCTTGGTTGATGGGGAGTGAAACCTAATGTGATACATTTATTGTTGTCAGATTTACCTAGGGTTTTATAAATAACTTTGACAAACTTAGTGCTAAGAAACTTTTGTCCATGAACCCTGGAAAGCCTTTACTACAAAACTTTTTCCCCCTCATCCTACAATCTAGTGCTACCCTACAAACCGTAGTGATTGTAAATAGTCCCTCAAAAGAAAATATCTAGTAAAATAGTCTTTCTCTGAAAGTGCAAACGCTTTACTTTGAAATGAATGTACACGCATAGCTGCAGCCAGAAGATTGTACTACAGACTCACCAAGATCAAACTTCTCATATTCTTCAGCAATGAGAAATTTCATAAAACACCTTTGAAAGAGAGATATTTTTATGCAAACCCTAATGAAATGAAAATCTGATGCAATAACGAACTGCAATATACCTGTAACAACTTGACCTGGTTGTGACGCTGACAAATTCTCAACTGTTAAATGTGTGCCAGATTCAGAAAGTAAACTGGATCCATTTGTCTTTGATGTTTCTTTACTCCGTAAAACCTGTTATATCACATGACTTAAGATTTTCTAAAACATTCTTGCTTTACTAAAAAAATTGTCCATATGATATATGGCGAAGCATATAAAACATAAGATTTTAGGCATCTCTTCTAACTTGAAATTCCTTCCGCAGCATTACAGACTTACATTTGCAGAACTAAGAACTCTTTTACGCTTACTACGGTTTGGCAGCTGGGAATATCTTTCTATCCATTTAGAGTTTGTCAGATCTGTAAATATCAGTTTTTGCAGAATCTGCTGTACTTGAGGGTTTAATCCCGATGAGTACATATCAAAGATGCCTTCAGAAAGTAGTAGTTGGAAGTTGGTTAAAGCCTCTTCAAATTGGACACTGTTAAACATGCACTGTAAGCTGCAAATATAAGACAGAAGGTTATACATCCCCAAAGAAATTTAGAGTAAAGACGAAAGAGTTACAAGGATCCTTATGCTTGGAAGGAATCAATGCCAGGTATGCTGTCAGGCAAACGAAGATGATAAAGTCACTAACCTTTCAGGAACTTTGGCAGCATCCACTGAAGAGACATACTTCATTAAGTGGGTTCGATCTTGTGCCGATAAAATTTCCATAAATGAGTCAAAATTTATTATATCCTATTATAACAACGAGAACTGCAAACAAGTTAGTTTCATGGCACACGAATTGACCATTAATGAAACAGAAAATAAAGAAATCAATAAGATTGAAGAATAGCTGGTAAGCCATGCAACATTTTAGCATTATCTTAGCCCATGGAAATAATAATAACGAATTCAGAGAGATATGGTAACTAAGGGAAAATTTTAAATGTCGCATTAAAAGTGTTGATTATCATGGTGGGCTTATTTTATATAACATTTATAAAACTGCATCTCTCATTGTTCTCATTACAAGGTATAATAAAAGTAAAACTTACTTTCAGTTCTACAAAAATCAGTGGTGAATGACAACTTTGCAGAACATCAAACTTGTTATAAGGGAAATTGTCCCTGCAACACCAAATGGAAAAATGTTAAATGAAATAAGCCAAAAAAAAACATAAAAGGAATGGAAATATAAAGTACGTGATACACATACACCTTGCAACCATTCCCATATATACAAGAAAACACTTCATTGCAATGAAAAAAAACTCATGACATGCATACATGCAGCCACTTACAAAATTCCTTTGATGGGCCTAAAAGTCTATCTGACTGCTCCCGAAACACTTCCTTGTATTCCATTCTCTGCTTCAGCTTTTCCTTCTCTCTCCCAGGCAAAGAGCCATCCTCATTCTGAAGCTGTGTGGAGGAGGCTGCTACTCCAGAATCAGCCTGATTTACAAAACCAAATGTATTATACTTATTTTCTACCAAGAGTGAACTTGCCTCCGACTCCTCTTCGCATATTGTTGATTTTGGCTGCCTAATAAACACGCTGCCAAGTCCTATCTCAGCAGTAACCATTGGAGGTTTACATGCAAAAAGAACATCCTCAGAACACAATGATAGATAGGATGTATCCTGTTCGTGCAAAATATAACGAAGGCCTTTGGTAAGTTTTTCAAGTGAAGAAGGTCTTTTGCGATACATGCATGTACGTTTTCTCGAAGGAATGGGTGACTCCCACACAGGAGTGTGTACAGAACCTGCATGATTGTATAGGTTAAAGATAAAAACTGAAGGAACTGAAGGACATAATAGTTACTATTGATGAAAACAGTGTACTTGCATTGTCACATCAATAATAAGAGGTCACAATCAAAAATTTGTTCGATGGACAATCCTGATCGCTGTGATTTCAAAGGAAACATTATGACTGCACTGCTCTTATGCATGGAAAATATACAATTAGACCAAGGACTTCAACTATATTCATGTTCAAAACTAGGGTTGTCTGTATCACTTTGGAAAAATCACAGAGTTAGCAGAGAAACTTCAAGCATGCAAACAACATCAACAAAAACCAATTTTAGGAAATTAAGCATTCGGTCTATCAGGTACTCCCCAAGAGTGTGAGCACAGGGGCAGTGATGACATTTTCAGAATTAGGATACAGGGTCTGTACAGGTATATCTTGGACATACAAATTTCAAATATTTAGAGATTGAAAAAAATGTCATAAAGATTTAATCATGAATAAAAATTAAGTTGTTCCCCTCAGCTATTTTGCAATACATTTTCTTGCATGTCTACACTGCCCAGACAAGCTTCTTCTTAAAATTTGCTCTCTTTTCTTCCCCAAATCCTGCTGATTTCTTTTTCGTGCTCTCAAAATTTCCAGCTAATTTATTTTTTTGAGTGAGTGAAAATTGGCTTAAGTGGGATGGCTCGACTTTTAAGGGCTTAGGGTGATTGATTTACTTTTTTTTTCTTGTGTTCTTTTTATAGGAGTGTTGGCTAGATTTTCTGCACAGCTGAAAACCTAGGCAGTCATGAGATAAATCTCCCTCATTTACCAGTGAGGCTCCCGTGTAAGATTTTGTCAATTATATTTTCTAATATCTATCTGTTGGTTTTACTTTAACCACGTAGCTCATGCACCATAGCTAGGCAATTTTGCAGCAAGTAAGCAGCTGTAAGAAATGTATATATGCAGAAGAGGGAAATAATTGAATGTGAGCAGAAAAGAAAGAAGATGTGCAGCCTGACCAATAGTTAACAAAGTTGGTCACATGCACATAGACGAAACAAACAGATCTAGAAATGCAGAATTCAAAGCAAAAGAAAGTTTCAGATCCAGATCTAAGATAACACAAAGTTTATGCAAAGATCTAAAAAGAAATAAGAAACAAATGCACCGTTGACACAAAGTTCTCCGGAAATCTGCCTCCTCTCTATTCCTTAGCTTTCAGAAAGATATCAAGGGTTTCAGCTCAAAGTCTGGAACACAAGAATGTTGATTACAAATTCTGATCCTTTAACCCGTAGGTTCTTCCTCTACTTATAGTGTGTAGAGGGGAAATTACAAATGGGAAACTACAACTGAACTAGAACATGAAGAAGTAGTAAAGGGAACATCTGGCAATCATCTTCCTAGAATTCCTCTCTTAGTGACATGCATCAGGAGTTTAAGCCAAAATTGTGCACATCTGTCACCTATCTTAAAGAATCTTTCCAAATAACTTAAAGTAATGGTTTTTAAACCAATAAATTTAATCTTACAATTTCATCCGGGAACATAAGAAATAAGAGAAGAAAGAGGAGAAGAAAGAAGATCTGTCAGCTGTAACACCTACACTTTCTTTTTGTTCTGATACTGAATATACTTTTCAAACATATAATTCAACAATTTCCCATCTGTTTTAACCACAACCTCTTTCTCGGTCCTGAATTGCAGCAATCCCTCGGTCAAAATGTCAATGTTTGCTTCCACCTCCTTCAAACTAGGCCCAAACTTCTTAATATCTGATTGAAGCGTTATCAACTTGTTGATTGAATTCAACGTGAAAGTTTTAACAGCTTCATCAATCCTCTTCTAAATCATCAGAAGCAACCCTTCAAGAGAATCAGGCACCTTGTTGGGAATGATTCTTACATTGGAAGAAATATTCCCAACCACTTCTTCCTCGGTGAACGTAATTACATTATTGCTCAAAGAATGACAATATCATATCCTCGAGCAACCGCATCCTTTTCAACATAATTTTGAAGATCTCCAAGCGGAAAGAAATTGCAAATTCAAGTTGCTTACCTCTTTCAACCAATCCATCAAGCACAAGTTTCTCTGCAATCAAAACATCCTCCGGTGGTTTATTTATTTCGACCAAAATGCCCAGGTTATTTTAAGCCACTGTATTCTCGTCCACTATGCTTGTCATCAGTTGCTTCAGCTGAGATATCACGTCTTTCATAACTTCCGATTTAGCTGGTACCTCCCTGAGTTGTGTTGAAGCTTGGTGAATAATTTGGCTCTTCCATTCATCAATAGCTTTAACCTGGTTACCTGCATTTTCCACCTCCTCAAGCAAATGATTACTCACATGCTCATGTGCTAAAATGGACTGAGAGGAAAGTTTGGCAACCTTGAGCTCCAGGAAACCTACTTTTGAAGTTTGGCTTTCTCAGCCTTCTCTTTGTCAAGCTTAAGGAATAAAGCGTTCATTAGTGTTTGTGTATCTTGCTTTAATCCTTCTATGGTAGTTTGACCTATTGGCACTTTGGTCACTGCTATATCTGTCATCGTGAGCTCTCCCTTCTGCTTTCCCTCTGCTAGAACCGATAACTCAACGAACTTTTTCCCGATTCTTCAATAATCAGCCTAGAAGTTATTTTGACAACTTTAGGTCTTCTATCTTTGCCGCCCAAACTCAGGAGCAGCCAAGTTGTGTTCCTCCAGGTTGATCTCCTCTCTGGCTTCTGGGATTGTCTGCAAAGCCAACCACGATGAAAAATTGCTTCTTGGGAAAGAGAAGTCACTGAATGCACCACCATCTCATGCTCCGACTTTGCTCCATCCGAATTTGCCACAGTGTTGTGATTGCCACCCTCTGAATTGTCCAAAGACAATGCTTTTTCAAACTCTGTCATCTGTGCTTTCAGCTTTTCCATAGGGAGAGGTGAAGATCTAAGTGGCTGAGGAGAAAATACAAATGACGTTGGATTCAACGGAGGAACGACAAGATCTCCTGGGGTTCCGGCTACTGAAGTGCTATGAGTTGACGCTGGAGAAGCTGGAACTAACACAATAGCTGTAGAATTGGCCTTCTCTTGTATCTGAGACTTCTTGTGCACTTTAAGTTTCTCTGGCCTCCTGCTACTTTCACCTCGTGCTTTCTTTTGTTGGAGTCTCCTGCGGTAAAGTTACCTGTGATCTGATTCATCAAAGCTTCGTCCAAGCAATACCCCTTTGTCAACAACCAGTTTGAGGTGTTAACCAAAACCACGGAAGATCTTTCCTCAATCATTTGGCAGCCACCAATGTTTTCCTGAAGAGCAGCTCTATCCCCTCCCATCTGATGATATGTGTCAAGTATCACATGCCCATCATCCGCGAGATCTGTAGGTATTCGCCTAAACCATAATCAGACACTTGTTGCGCTGATAACCTGTTGAAGTCTTTCTTCCTGACTTCATACTCATTTCTGCATCTTCCAACGAAGGCACATTTGAGTATTCCTGGGAGATTGTCTTCTTCGCTACCCCGTATGGATCAAAGTTCAATCGTGCTAGGAAGAACTCATGCTCATATTCAGAAAACATTTCAGCTTCGATTCCTCTAGCTTTGTGGATGCTTATGGCAACTGTAATAACCCACTGTGACCGAAAAGAAACCCGTAGACTTGTGTCGCTTTGATTGTAAGTCATGCATCTCCATGAGTTGCCTACACAACTCCATGATGACCCATTTGTCACTTGGATACCTCGGCAACTTAACTGGTTCTCCCGAAAAGTCGGTTACCCTAAGATACGTGAAGTCTGCAAACTAGATGAAAATACAACCATGTTGGGATACAACTTCCCAAGCTTCTTTGCTCACCCTGTTGGTCTTCAGATCACTATTTAATTTGCAGATGAATCCATAGAAGAACCCATCATTGACCACCTTGTAATCTTTGTGGCATTCAGGAACTGTCAACTGTGGGAAGCACTCAAAAATAGGATCTTTCGACAGTATGCCCCATGACTTGTGTCGCTTTGATTGTAAGTCATGCATCTGTATGAGCCTCACACTTCGCACAACACCATGATGACCCATTTGTCGTTTGGATACCTCGGCAACTTAACTGGTTCTCCCGAAAAGTCGATTACCCTAAGATACATGAAGTCTGCATACTAGATGAAAATACAACCATGCTTTGGGATACAGACTTTTTGGGAAGCTTCTTTGCTCACCATGTTGGTCTTCGATCACTATTTAATTTGTAGATGAATCCATAGAAGAACCCATCGTTGATCACCTTGTAATCTTTGTGGCATTCCAAACTCACATTTTGTGTGGGAAGCACTCAAAAATAGGACCTTTCGACAATATGCCCCATCTATCCAAGTTGGAAAATATACCCTACGAGGCTATTGCATATACCAAATATGAAATCATTTTGAAGTTGTACATTCACCTCACACTTCGGAGCTGCTCACCGATGTTGTCACTGATGATCTCCACCCAATTGATTATCGTATCAGCTCTGAATTGATCTTTAATGGTTCTCACGAAAGCATACATCCATGAGCACGAGTGGTTATGAGTGTTGGCTTCTCCATTTAACTCCGCAAAGCAATTTAGTAATATCATCCACTTCTCCGCCTAACCGATTATCGAATCAGCGTTGTTGATCTCATGGTTCGCTCCATTTAACCTTTATCATCCACTTCGCAAATCGGATCGTGGAAGAGTCATCTAGAACTTTGATGGAGACCTGGGCTTCTTCATATATCTTCTATTCATTATGCCCACGTAATCTGCTTTGTGTTTCTCCCATTTGTTGCACAAAGATCCGGATGTTAATTGCAATCACCACTGGTCGTGTCGGAATCTTCAGACAATAATTAATAAATTGTGCATCCACTCGATTTTTTATCTTTCCCGCAAAGATCCCGAATTGTTCTGGAAAGAGGATGATATGACCTTGCACACTCCATAACAAATTGTGCAACTAAGTTATGACTGCAAATGCTTTGAAGCTTGAATAATTCCATTGCTTTTTATTACCCGCATGAGAGATGTCCTTCCGGCCCTGATCTGTCAATTAATTCGGAGATGGGTTCAAGGCCTATGTCTGTGTCATTGATATCAACAAATCTAGAAGCTATGCATGATCTAGTTGATCCTTCTCTTTCATCACGCTTCATCATGGCTGGAGCAATCTTTGTCTGAGCAATCTTTGTTTGAGTTCTTTTTCTTTTAATCCTGCCGGAATTCCTTGTTATTGGATCAATTTGTGTAGATCTGCAATTTCTTCAAATTCGAAAGATATATTCAATGTACCTGACATTGATTTGAACTCCCTTTCACTTATATGAGCACCTGTAATGAATACCTGCAATTAATTCAGACAAAGATGGAGTCCAGGGCATGAATACTTGATTTTTATCACCAAAATCTGCATATAAAGTTTGCTGCCCTAAAATTTGAGGCTTTGCTTGCATGCAAAGCAAGCATAAATATTTTTAATTCACTTGGGCACTTATACCAACATGCAGATAATTATCATAGCAAAAATCAAGTTATTCCAACCCTAGGCGCCAAACCTTGAAGCTTCTTGGCAATGAAAAACACTCTTTAATGCAAAAACCTCCTTCCCTTGGCGCCAAAACTCTGTCTGGGCTGCAATCCTTAGCAAAAAAAATTAATTGTTTCTTCATTATGGCATCCCATGCTCATATAGCCCTCTGCATACTATTTTTAATAATTGCCCTTCCTATTTCTGGCAATTTAATTAATAAATAATCATGTCTATTCATCCAATTTGGGCGCCCAAGTATGCATGTTGCTGGTTGCTTTTTAATAAATTTATTTTATTTATTTTTAGCATGCATCCTTCAGTTCTCTTTGGCTTCTCTTTTTGCATTGACTTTCTTTCCATACATGGCGCCAAAATTGGGTGAAAAAACAATAAATAAATATCATTAAATACATTGTTTAATGCCAAGGTGGGTCGCTTTTGGCAAGGGTAATTTCTAAAAAAGAAGTCAACATTGATGGGAATTTCTACCTGCACCGCAGCTCCAAAATTCCCTCTTCCACTTAAGTGATTTGACTTTCATATGGGAATTTTACCCTGTGCAAGGCGGAGTAAGAAATTCTCGTCGGTGCTTTAAGTGATTTTTCTTTTATAATGGGAATTTTTACCTGCAAGGCAGGTAAGAAATTCCCACCTACCTGCCACTTCTAATATTCCCATTGCAGCTTAAGTGACTTTGACTTCATAGGAAAAAGTACCCGCACCGCAGAAGAAATTCCCGCCGCCGCCCGCCACTACCAAAATTCCCATTGCAGCTTAGATCTATTTATTCCAAAAAGTGTGCGACTTGCCTAGGAGAGGCTTTTCTGCTTGACTTCATCTTTTTGGTCAGAAGTTTGCCTTCTGAGACTGATTCCTTCTGGTGTTGAGGCCATAAATGATCTCCAGATGTTCCAGGCAATTAAACAAACTATACAGAACAAAGAACGGATCCATGGGAATTTAATAGACAAACAACAGAGAAAACCGGAGAAAACGCAAAAGAAATAAATAAAAACAAAAATGTTGCGAAATAGCGCAGATAGTGCTCAATTCATTCCTGGTGAAAATCCTATTGAGATGTGTGAATACTGGCATGCAAAATTTCAACAGGATTCAACCGGAGCACAATTTACTTCAAACAAGACTTTATTTATTTAATAAATAATTAAATAAAAATTTCCCGCAGACAAAACTTGGCAAAGGGATAAAATGAGTTTTAGCATCTGGGTATTTGTCGAAATTGGCTCATATGATTCACTAGGAATATCTTAACGTAATAGAGACATCTTCTGGCAATAAAAACACAAAAAGACCTATTATTTTAAAAAGAACGAAAATCTATTTAAAATGGGTAGTCCCATTTCGGTGGTGAAATCTGGGACACCAAGGAGACATCCATTGAGATGGCGTATAAGTCCAAGACCTCCTTGGCTTAGAGATAACTTATGTTGTAGGGATACATCTCTTTTGGTCTTCCCATCCACAAGATGCATATCACTTTCCAAAACATGTATTGCATGTGGGTTTCAGTGGTTAGAAGCTTCAATAAGGTAGCTCCGTGACAAAGTAGACATAGTAGCCAAACTCAGCTCAAAATCAACAAGGAAAAAAGTCAAAGTTGACTTTGTAATATCCCTTTTAGGGCAGATTAGCACAATTTTGGAATTCAGCTGAAACCCTTATTCAAAATATAACAGCAATCTGATTTTTATGCAAACCCATAAGACAGAAAAATACAGCAATCTGAAATCTTCCTTTATCAAATAATCACAATACAAAAATACCTAGAAGGCCCAAAGCATCTAGAAACTCTCTTCTTCTAGTAGATGAAAAATAATTTTTCCAACCAAATTCTGAATTTATTTTTATTTATTTTCACACCATCAAACAAGAAAAATACCCGCATAAGATTACAACAATTTTCTCACAAAAGACGCTCCAAATGACAAGAGGAGACCCAAAGGAGACATTGCAAACTGAAACCAACCGCAGATCGACACCCTAAACGCTGATTTGAAATCCAAAGGGGTGTAGATAGCCCTAGAAATGGCTGCAAATCATGCCCTAGCTGTGATGATCCGAAATTACGCTCAAATGTGACCCCTGAGTGAAGCCACCAAGAAGATATTGAGGGTTTTCGTCCTCAAATCTGATCACAATGAGGGTTTTCATCCTCAAGTGATGGATGCTAAGAGGGTTTCCATCCTCAATAGCTGAAAGTAGAAGCACAAGTGCTTGACTTCATAAAATCAAAATGATAGATAGATGATAGATGCCCTAAATGAACCCCTTCATCCTCTTTTTATAACTTCTCTTTCCTATGTCTTTTAATTTTGGTCGCTGACTTACTTTATTTAAAAGTCACTTTTATTTTAATAATAAAACATAAGTTGTCTTATAATAAAACATAAGTTGTCTTATAATAAAACATAAGTTGTCTTATAATATAACATAAAGTTACATTTGGCCGACTTAGTTAAATCATTAATTTTACTTTAAGTATTTAAAAATACTTTTATTTTAATAATAATATTATTATTAAGTTGCCCAAAGATTAGAAATGACTAGGCCCAACTTAAATAATATTATTAATTATTTTAATCTAGAAAAGGAGACATTACAGTCGTCCTTCCCAAATTTGCTTGTAGCTCATATGTGCAAGTATCACTATGCCAAAGTGATGAGTCATGTTGTAGTGCTCATAGAGCCTGGACCCTGTACCTGTCAAATGGGATAGCTCCTGCCAAAGAACATAGTATGATATATCCCAAATGGATAATGAATGCCATTCTACCTCAAGTTGATCCTCAAAAAATTGTAGATATCTGGAAACATCTACATACTCCCGCAAGACTGAAGGTTGCCATATGCCCATGTCATTGTGTTGTTGCTGTCCTACTTGGCTCCTCCTATGCAAAGAAGGTTTTGGGATACCAGATCCTTGGGTCCCAATGGCTCCTCCCATGATTTGGCGAGTTGTTCCTCCCCATATCTCATAAAAATCAGATGGTGGATAGGCTGGAGATGAATTATAATGGCCACAAATCACTTGGATTTTCATCCAACTAGGTACCCTGGTGGCTGCCA
The DNA here is from genome assembly GCA_018340775.1 of Taxus wallichiana var. yunnanensis. Taxonomy (NCBI): domain Eukaryota; kingdom Viridiplantae; phylum Streptophyta; class Pinopsida; order Cupressales; family Taxaceae; genus Taxus; species Taxus wallichiana. The sequence continues at coordinate 955,917,615 of CM031235.1, forward strand.
TGAAGATCTTCTTCAGCTGAACCCTTTCTCCAACTTCTTCCATCAAAGACTTCCCTTATTTTGTGCAAGCTCGCAGCTGTCCTTAGCTGATAACAGCAGTCCTATACCTGTTATTTTTATGACCAACAACATGAAAAAGGTACAACAGGTACCAAATTGAAACCTTTTTGCAAAAATCAACAATGCGGGCAATGTAGTGGCTGAGAACAGCCATGTAAGGACTGAAAATATCATATTAGCAGTCACAAACTGAAAAGAACTCCTTCCCCTGACTGAAGGCACCTGTAAACCCACTTGTATGAGGGCAAATGAGGTAATGTGGTGGCTGATAATGGTAATGACAGCCATACTAAAAATCAGACTCATTGTTGTCCCAAGTGTGTTCCCTCTACCCTTTGATGGTAGGATCCTATCACCACTTGCTTCCTTCATATCCTGTTGACGATCCTTGGTGTAAATATTTGGAGTTACCCCTGTTCCAAATGAGCTCATGAATGATAGTATCACTACTGTTTTGACCCTTGGGAAGGCTCGTGATGAAGTCCATGATCACCCCCTTCCAATCTTGTAATGTCCCCTTTTTCGGGACATTAATTAAATTAAATATTGGAGACCTTTAATCCACCCTTCCCATGGATTAAAGGATAAAAATTGGGAAAATGTCATTACTCCTTTTATTTTTAAATTAAATAATTAATTCTCCTCTTATGTTTTTATTTAAATAATAAAAAGGGGAAATTAATGTTTTAATTGGAGTGTGACTTTCCGGAAAGAAGACTATTTTAAAAGTAACTCTCCTACATAGAGATTTGCGCCAAAAAGAGGAGGGAAACTTGGAGATTTGAAAAGAAAAGCTATAAAAGAAGATGGTGGCAACCCCTTGAGGGCATGTGGATGTTTTTATTAAAATTATCTTCATGCTTGAAGAGGGATGTATGCCCATGAGTGCTCATAACAAAGGTGTTTATTCAACACCACCATATTTTGGAGAGTGTGAAGCCTTCTAGTGTTATTGTTGAGTGAATGTATGCATGATATATTCATCCTAAGCTTGGTGACTTGGTTTAGAGATTGACGCATTTATTTGTGGGATAAATCTGCATGTTATTGCTCATTTTTGAAGTGATCTTGGAAGGGTTTGAGGTACTTTTGCTATTGTTGTTCACTGCTGCATTATTTTAGCTATGGCGACTTGAATGGGAAATTATTTTAGCATAGATGAGCTAGATCTGAAATCTGGTTTGTGTTAGCTTTAATTTCATAGCAAAGGGAATTTATTTTGGTGTGTTGGGAAGCTAGAAAAGTGTTGGAAATATTTTAATTATTTTTCTCTAACCCTAACAACTTGATCTGGGATTTTGGGCCTGTTTTGGGTGGGTTTGCATGCTCAGAAAAATTTGTTTGATAGTGCATTGGAAAGCTCTAAGAATCTAGTTTATTATGCACTTTGTTTCATGGAAAAAGATGGAGTATTGAGTGAGTTATGAATTTTTGAAGTTTCAGCTGTCTGTGGGACTATTTTTATTTAATATTTGCTGCTATAAAAATCTGAACTAGATAAGATTGGGATTCCAATTGATTCTCCCATCTAACCCACCACCTTGGCTACTTCCAACCCCATTTTGGGTTGTAATTAGCTGACATTGGGTTATTTGAGGTTGAATTAAAAGGATCTAATCCTTCTTGGTTCGATTTGTGTTGAAGTTTGTTGAAATCCCCATTGTTATAAAAAGGGGACATCACAAATCTTGATGGGGAATAAACAATGGTTTCTACCAACTATCATTATGCTCCTTCCGAATTGTTGGTTGATGGTGTTTTCTTCTCGACATTTGAGGATATCCTCAATCTTCTACAAGGACAAAGGAGTTGTATTACGGTTGTATGTGACGGATGGCATCGGTGAAAATAAGAAACCACCGGGGCTCAAGAAATAGAAAGTGTTGCGTTTGATACTGAAAATACTTTGCAAAACCAAGTAATGTTAACAACATAGGGTTTGGAAACAACCAAACAATGACACTAAATGCTTCCTTAGCAACAACAAAAGGAAAATCATTCAATTTTATGATTGAAAGCACTTGTATGGTTGCAAATGATGCTATGTAGCTGCTAGAAGTAGTGATGATTTTAGCCTTCAAGTTGAAAGTTTGGGGCATGGGTGTCCCCATTATGTTCTCCTTTTCCTTGGGAGGTAGTAGATCATCCACCCTTGCTCTTACTTCCCTCCCGGACATCCATAAGGATGTTAGAATATTTGCACTCACTGATCTCATCGAGTGACCCCTTTCATACATCGTATTAGACCAAGATTAGATAAGATAAGATAATTATATTAATGTCCAACGAATGACCACAAAAGTAGGTCAACGGGACTGCATATTACAATGCTAAAAAGAACCAGTAGGGAGACCCGAAAAGGGTCATCCGAACAACAAGAAAAGAAAAGAGAAGAGAGACGAGAAAGGAAAGAAGAAGGAGAAACAAGGGCCACAATGGCAACAAGAGTGCGAGATGGATGGAGCCGAAGAAGAGGGGGCAGAAGCCCCATCACCGGCTCTTGTCACTGCATCCTAAGATCTCGAGGCCAACTGGAAGTAACTGTAGCGATATGCCTGTAACCTGTAGTTGAAACCGTGGAGAGTTTGGAATGTCGGTGTCTGGGAGAAAGACGAATAAGACGAGCCCTATGTGTCCTCTTAGCTGGTCGTGACCCATGGGGGCCTAACCGAGTGTAATCATGAAAGCTTTTGGGCTGGGAGGTGGCATCCGGGTCCTCGACAGCATCTAGTCTCGGGAATCCAAACCGGTGTCGGGTGCCGCTGTGCCCCTCCCTGATGGGAGCACCATAAAGAAAGATGCGATCTGTCGAGTAAGAAAACTATCTAGGAGGGGATCAAGGGTCTCATTCCAAAGCCTCGAGAGCCTCCTATAGGTAGAGAGCAAGACACCGCCGATCGCAATACTTGAAAGAAAGTCGAAAGGATGGATCCTCTCGGAAGAGGACTTCATCAAAATTGCCAACCTACCTCTGTCATCGAGAAAGTACTATCATTCCAACATATGAAATTAGAAAGAGTACCATACCCTGGTTGTAGCATTGTACTTCTTACTCAACCTTGGGCTTATGGTGGTTGGAAACAATCTCGCAACCGCAAAAACGACATCAATGATCAGTAGGTGGAATATGCATCTTTCTTGTGACAAAATCTTCTTCTATCTCAAAGAAAATGTATATGGGAGAAACTGGAAATGTGGGGACAGCAGTCCAAAAATTTGAGACAACTCCCATATCCATACCCACAATGTTAAGTCAATAACACAACCAAAAGATCTCATTTTACCCAAGTCTTACCCTACTTGAATTTCCAAAGATCACCTTGATCCCAAACTTTCATGTACAAGCAATTTGGAACTTATATGAAAGTATCTATGTGTCCTTTGCCCCTTAAAGAGTTCTTCACTCTATCATCATTTTCACTATGTTGTCCATGATGACCACAAATTTGCCATGATATACCATGAAGCATCAAACTTGACATAAGATCATTCTTTTCAACATGTTGCCCATGATAAAAACACATCTGAAATGACATAGTAGGAAACAACAAATCCACAACACTTCCATACCTTTGGTTGTCCACAACTTGCTCACCTTCCTTTGTCGAATGAAGAATGATTGAGATATCTTCAACACCTCCATCCTTGTGACTCAAAATTTTTGAGTTAGGATCAACATTCTCCTTCCTCTTAGACTCTTCACATTCAACAAGTGAAGCCCTTTCCGCCTTGACTTCATCCATATTTTGTTGACACATGCATGGAGCATCTTCATAGTTCTTGTCGAGTCATGAACACCATCAACTTGCTTCTTATTGATTGTTGTTCTGAAAATCCCAACAAGCTGAACATCAACATTATCATCCGGCCATTCGGCTTTAACCACAAAATTCTCACCACAATCTTGCAAATTTGACTTTCCTTCTTTCTTTAGCTCATGCTCCATGATTTCTCCCTCTTCCCTAACCATCAAAGGAGAATTATTTGCCCTAATTTCCTATAGGTGTTGTTTTTCTTGAGCAACTATCAACTTAGCTTCCCTAGCTCTTCTTAGCCATTCATCACACCTTTGTTGGGTCTTCATTACATCCTTTGCACTTGAAAATTTGAATTCCTTTTTCTCTTTAACCCCAACATTTTGTTCATTTGAATCCATTCTTTGTTCTTTGGAGGATTCTTCCTCTTCAACTTGCATGGTGGATTCCTCTATGGGCAATTCCTTCTCTATAAGAATTTAAATGTGTTATATCCATAAGCGAGAGCAATATGAAACAAAATTTAGAATAAGAAAAATAATAGAATTGGAATATAAAGTTTTTGTGGTCTATGCATTATACTCTCGAAAGATATTCTGCTATTTTATTTCTCTATAATACTACAAATATGTATACATAGTGTTAGAAGATATGAATAGAGAAAGAATGAAGAGAAATCAGAATGCACAGTAATATAGATCATGTTCCCGTCATTTCATTTTGCAAGAGATAATTACAAAATGGTTGAGATTATAACCAAACATTAATTAATACATAGCTAATAGTGACTTAATGCTAAAAGGTAAGCCTTATATTTTAATACCCCTCTTAAGGCTTACATGTACTAAAAGCAAAACATATTAGAATAAAATGTTGTTTGACAAACCGACTGAAATTGATGGAAGTGTGAAGGGTGGATTGGTATAGCTATGCTCAAAGCTTCCATTTTCCTCACGACTACCTTCATCTATTTAGATAGATTCACTTCCTTTTGTCATTGTATTCAAAAGTTTCATCAAATCTCACAACATTTATTTAGGTCATGACAGCCAAGGAGATTGTAATGACCCTTTCAAGGGTTTAGACCAAAAAATAGGAAATTAGCTCAAAACCAAAGATCTCCAAATCTGATTTTTATAATCAACAACTGAAATAAATCTGAAATCTGCAAACTACCAGGGCAGAACTGTTTATGGAATTCAAGCCCACCTTTCACCATGCAAATCAACAAATAATGCCACAAAATAATTATTCTATCCACGCAATATTTATGAATCACAAATACATCAAAAAATGGATGAAATATCAATTTACACAGCTGGAATTAATTATTTAAAATCAGCAGCAGACTAGCCAAACCGAGGGCTAGAAAAAATAGCTAAACTTCTCCAAAAATCATGAAAATGCAGATTCCGACCTTATAAAATATGCCAAATGATATTATGATCTGAAAATGCAAAAATATGTTCACCAAACCACCTAAACCCTACTCAAGGTAGGTCGCTCCACATGTAGGAAGCCAAATAAAATCTGAAAATGAAAGATATCTCTCCAAATCAGCCTTATACTTCGATCCCAAGTCAAGATGAAGGGTTTTCGTCCTTCACTCAACCTCTAGAAGGGTTTTCGTCCTTCTAGCAAACACACATGAGGGTTTTCATCCCCAAGTGCAAGAACAAGGAGCTATTATCTCACAATGCCCAAGTAGATAAAATGTGTCAAGTCTAGATGCAAATGGTGCTTTAACTCACCTTTTATAACCCTCCATTGGCACCAAAGCATTAAAAGATAAGGCCAACCCCTTAAAGAGGTTCATTTCCATCATTAGCTTCCATTAAGTCATTAAAAGCCCGGTCGACTTTGACAGCGTTTCGAAACGTTTTCGCGTTTCCCCGTGCACCGCCACGCCAAAGCGTTTCCAAAACATTTCTTCCCGAAACGGGCCCCTGTCCCGCGTTTCCTGGTATCACAGCTTTAAAGGCCTCATCATAGCATTTATATGCCATTTGTGAGAACACCATAGAAATTGAGCCCAAGTGTCTATATGTTCTTTGCAAAAAACAACACTTCTTACCTCCTTACCCCATGAAGTATGATGTGCACAAAGGTGTTCAATCAGCGGTGACAAAAGAGGATACAACATACATGAAACATGAGTATTCCTAACCATCTGTCCATGGTAGAAAATCTGAAATGATACATAGGCAAAAATTGAAATACCTTCATACCATGGGCTGCCCATAACATTCAGAAATTCTGAGTTTAAATCAGCATTCCTTCTTGACATGATTTCCTTGCCGGATGGGATAATTTCTTCCTTGCATTCATTCCCAAGTTGTTGGTGCTTGTCTTGGGTAACTCTTGGCTTCTTGCTTGGGCTGAGATATCCATCAAACGAACTCCCATTGTGCATTTGTTAGAGCAGTCTAGCAACTCCACCTATGGTGATCCTCGGTTTATCATAGAGAAATTCTTTGTAATGTCCCTTTTTTTGAGACATTATTAATATTTATTTTTCATTTGCAATGTAACCCCTTGGCATGCCTAGCGCAACAAGTGGGAGTCTCTTTAGTTAATATAATGTGCACATAGGTTAGTTACTTTTATTCATTTAATTAAAAAATAAATAAAGTGCACATAGTCTTAGTATTAAATGTTTTAATGAGAGTTTATGTTTTCCCTCCAAAAGGGAAAGGTCGGTCTTTATTGGATATTGCACCCCTTAGTTCTATAAAAGGAAGGTCGCATTTCCTTAGAGGGTATGTTGATGAATTATTGATTTCACTCCATGCTTGGAGAATTGGGATGTATGTCCATGGGATGTATGCCCTAGTTCTTGCATTGATCTCTCTCTTATTTGGATCCATTATTGAAAATTATTGAAGACTCCATTGTTCTTTCCATTTTGCTCTCTTGTGTTGAAGGTGTTTATGCATGATATTTTCTCTCTAGCTTTGGCGACTTGTCTAGGGTATTGGCGCATTTTATTGAGGGTAAAATCTGCATGTTATTGAATATTTTGAAGGGTTCTAAGAGCTGGAAATAATTTACATGTTTTATGCTAACCCTAGCGACTGGTTTGGGGATTTTGGGGGCTGTTTTGAAGGGGTTTCAGTTATCATAAAATTCAGATTTTTATATCTTTGGAAAGCTCTTGAATTATAGATTAGTCTGCACTTTATTTCATGGCAAAAGATGAAGTATTGAGCAAGTTATGAATTTTCCAAGTTTCAGTTGTTTGTGTCAGGGTTTTATCTACACAGTTTCAGATTTCGTGGGTTGATTTGCATGCCTTCTACTTATCCAAAAATTGTGATCTATAGCTTGTTGGAAAGCTAAAAATATTAAGAATATTTTGGCATTGGTTTGATAGAAAAATAATGGATGGTGAAGGAGTTATTAATTTTTGAAATTTGCAGCAGTTTAGTGCATTTATTAATTAATTACTACTGTAATTAATTTCAGATTTGAAGTGATTAATTTCCTAACTGGTTCTCCCATCTAATCCACCACCTTGGCTCACTCCAACCCTTTTTGGGTTGTATTGAAGCTAACATTGGATTATTTGAGGTCGAACTAGGAGGGTTTAGTCCTTCTAGAGTCGATTCAGTAAATTAATTTGCATATTTGGATAATATCCCAAAAGGGGATATTACATTCTCTCTCTTTGACCTTATCGATTTGGGTGAGTTATCTTTATGGCATTCATCATTGTGACCCCAAAATTCCTCTCTAGGCACATGTATAACAACTGATATATGAATCAAATGAAAAAAGGAATTGGCTATCTTGACAAACATACCATAGTCTTTGGAAGGGGGGAAGCTTCTTACCAATTTTATCTTGGCCCATGCACATAAAGTGGTCTTCACCCGGTTTGGATGTTGCATGAGAGAGTGTATGTGCCCTTTACCATCAAGGTGTTCCCACTCTTTGGTCCATGTTTCTCCAATCAAATGATCTTCCTCTTTTTGAACTATCTCCATATCTTGATTGCTTGAGCTTGGTTTGCCTTTGTGGCCTTTACCAAGGCTCAATTCTTCCTCATTATGCTTCCTTTTGACCATTATAAAAATTCCAACAAGCTTGTTGTCCTCATATCTATTAGGACAAAGGTTCCCTTCTTCTTTTCCCACTTGCTCAAGCCTAAATTCATCATGAGCTAAAAGAAAATTAGTATTAACCAAACCATGATCCAAAATTACCTCATATTGTTGAATATTCGAATAGGAATGGAAGTAAGGGCTGCAACTTCATCCTTCCTTGGCTCGTGCTTCATTATGTCATCAAACCCTTGTGTCACCAAGGTGTTGTTAGGAAAACCATCCAAAGGATCAACCGTGGCAAGAGGATTGGAGATTTCTAACCCTCCAAGGGGCTGCTCCCTCTCCATAACCGGCTGTTGCAATTTATCATCCACTTTTTTATCCTTAGGGCAATAAGCATGCCCATCATCTCCCAACGAACTTGGGGTTTTGGTCTCTTCTTCAACAAGCTCCATAGCCACTCCTTGCTTTGCCAACAAGATGGGGCTCTCTTCCACTAGGGTAGGGGTATTTTCCCAAAACCTTGGTGCATGCCTCGAGGCTTGGACCGAGTTCCAATGCCCACTCTTTTCTGTTTCCAAATTTATGAATTCTGAAAAGGTTAGGGCATCACGGATCTTCTCCAGAAGGGCTTGATATTCTTCAAAGCAAGTTACCACCTTGTTGACCTTGGAAACCCTAGGCTCTTCCTTGAATGTTTTTTCTCCTTGTGAGTTTTGCATGGTGGAGGCAAGATAATCCAAGGTACATGTTAGTCTTCCTTGAGCCTTCATCAATCTGTCCATTGAAACCCTAGGTCTTTGAGAATCCGTGCCTTACGATACCACTGTAATGTAATGTCCCCTTTCTAGGACAATTTAAAAAATGGAGAAAATCAAACAAGAATGGATAAACCCATTTGCTTCAAACTAAAATATCCCAATGTCAGCTATTTTGAACCCAAATGGGGTTGGAACTAGCCAAGGTGGTGGGATAGATTGGAAGAAAACAATTGGAATTTAAACACATTCAAATCAAATTTTTAACAACTGAAAAATAATTAATAATCACACCCCAATTACTACAATCTTCTAAAATTATTTCCTGCTTAACCATCCAAGCAAAAATCTTCAAACTTTGGATTTTGGGCCACAAAAATATGAAAAATAATATTCTAAAACTAGATTTCGCATAGCAAACACGAAACCCTAATTTTGCCCTAAAATGTAGGTCACCTAGCACATTTAAGGCATCAAATCAACTCCAAAAATTATGAAATCACTTTCTCCTTATTCCTCCTAATTTCTACAACCACATTCAATATTAAATTGATCCCAAACTGCAGATCTGAAATTTATAACAGTAGTTAATTAATTAAAATGCACCCAAAAGCTTGAAACTTCAAAAATTAATATCTTACTCAATACTTGGAGTTTTTGCATGAAACAAATTGCACAATAAAGTAGAAATGAGGAGTTTTCCAATGAACTATCAAACTGAATTTTCTGATCACCGAAACCCACTCAAAACTGCCCCAGAAATCTGCCTCCAAGTCGCTAGGGTTAGAATAAATTCTATAAATTAATTCCAGCTCATACAACCCTTCCAAAACACTCAAATAATCAGCCCTTGATCTGAAATAATTGATTAGACACAGTAGAAATAGATCTAGCATAAACAACCTCAAAACATGATAGATCAAACCCCAAACCAAGTCGATTTGCCTCTAATAAATTGCAGCAATAATAACAGTCACAAAGTACCTCAAACCCTTCACAAAAATGCAGATTTATCCTCCAAACAAATGCGCCAATACCCAAGACCAAGTCGCTCAATGCTAGAATGAATATATCATGCATAAACACATTCAACACAAGAGAGCACAATGGAGAGAACAATGGAGTCTTCAATATTCTTCAATAATGGATCCAAATGAGAGAGAGAAATGCAAGAACTAGGGCATACATCCCATTACTCCAAGCATGGAGTGAAATCAAAAGTTCAATCAACATAACCCCACTAGAGGAAATGCGACCTCCTTTTATAGAGTTAAGGGGTGCAATATTCAATAAAGACCAACCTTTTTCCCTTTTGGAGGGAAAACATAAACTCTCATTATAAAATAAAGTCTCTAATAAACTAAGACTATGTGCACTTTATTATTTTTAATTAAATAATAAAAACAACTATCCTATGTGCACATTTAACTAACCTAGAGAGCCCACCTTGTAGTGCAAGGCATACCAAGGGGTCACAAAATAGACAATAGACATCATAGAATAAATTTCGAGCTCAATCCTCGAACCCATTGGGTTGAGGGTCTTCAAATCTTCAATGTGGAAAATGTCCTGAGAAGGGAACATTACATGCAATGACCCTTTCAGGGTTTAGACCAAAAAATAGGAAATTAGCTCAAAACTAAAAATCTTCAAATCTAATTTTTATAATCAACAACTGAAATAAATCTGAAATTTGCAAACTACCGGGACAACGAAGCTGTTTATGGAATTCAAGCCCACTTTTCACCAATCAAATCAACAAATAATGACATAAAATAATTACTCCATCCACTTGCAATATTTATAAATCAAAAATACATCAAAGATGAATGAAATATCAATTTACACAGCTGGAATTAATTATTTAAAATCAGCAGCAGACTAGCCAAACCGAAGGCTAGAAAAAATAACTAACTTCTCCAAAAATCATGAAAATGCAAATTCGGCCTTATAAAATATATCAAATGAGATTATGATCTGAAAATACAAAAATATGTTCACCAAACCACCTAAACCCTACTCAAGGTAGGTCGTTCCACATGTACGAAGCCAAATAAAATCTGAAAATGAAAAATCTCTCCAGCCTTATACTTCGATCCCAAGTCAAGATGAAGGGTTTTCGTCCTTCACTCAACCTCTAGAAGGATTTTCGTCCTTCTAGGCAAACACACATGAGGGTTTTCATCCCCAAGTACAACAACAAGGAGCTATTATCTCACAATGCCCAAGTAGATAAAATGTGTCAAGTCTAGATGCAAATGGTGCTTTAACTCACCTTTTATAACCCTCCATTGGCACCAAAGCATTAAAAGATAAGGCCAACCCCTTAAAGAGGTTCATTTCCATCATTAGCTTCCATTAAGTCATTAAAAGCCCAAGCTGACATAAGAGACAAAACTCTAAAAGAAAATATTAAAAATTGGTATAAGACATCATGCGAGAAGGTCAAAGTTCTCCTCCACCTTCTTCACTTGCCATGGAGAAGGAATGGCAAGAAGACCAAATATTAGCTTTCAGTGGAAAAAGGAACACTGCAGAGTTTTTCTCTCCACGTATCCCTAGTTCACTTTTAATTTATCTTCCTTAGGGTCAAGATGGCTCATAGCCATATTCAGTCCCAACTAGGTCATATTAAACACTCCGTGTCCTTATTAGCAATCGAGTTTCCTAGTACTTGAAGCCCTAGTGTGTTGCATCATGATATAGTTCATGACTACTCCAAAAAATTCTCCTCTTTAGAGACAATGAATCTTTGGCGCTTATTCCTAATGATTATTTTGATAATGATAATCCTTCTTTAAGATTATGAAGATGACTCAATGAAAGGTTGCACTTAACTTTTTGATCCGAATGAGAAAGAAATGTTTACATAGAGTTGGTTGGTATATTTGGTGTAATTTTCAAAGGGGTATTGCGAATACGAGCAAGATTAGACCGTTTTTATGGACCTAGGGACGACCTCTATTTTGGCTCCTCACTTCCCCTTGAAGTATTAATTGTTGACATTGGTTCTAATCATCTCCCTATTCAGACCTCTTTTTTTTGGTCATTCGAATATGAACATTATTCTTCTTTATTCAAGTTGAATGTCTTGCATTTTGCAATCCCTAGATTTTCGTGAATTAGTTCATCGTGTTTGAAATTTGGTTCCACACCCAAGTGGTGGTAACGGTTGGGTTTTGTGGTGGGAATCGTATTCATAGATGTTCTAAGCTTATGAGAAAATGGGGTCGTATGATTTTACGGTGTTGGCCAAATAATTTGTCACAAGGACAAATTAGCTGATTTTCACCAATGCTCCGGACTATGTCCCTCCTTGTCAAAGGGGAGGCTCCCTTTATTGAATGCAAATAAAACAAATATCATGGGTGGCCAATAGGTCGGGATCACATAGGAACACTCCATTAAACCTGTGGCAAATGCTTGCACCTAGTGCAAGGGAATAATTTGCTTGAGAGGTGAGGTAAAGGGAGTGAGAAATTTGGGAGAGAGGGGTTAATCTTGTAAATAGGCACTAGCATATTTTTACAAGCTTTAACCAGAATTTATCCACACACAATTAGAAGAAAACAACTTTGCTAACAATGGCAAGACACAATGAATCATGAACACATAATTTCATTAATCCATTCATCAAAGGCTCTAACACCTTTCTTGGTTATACAAGATTGTCATATGCACAAGCTGAAAAGAGAGATAGAGGAAACATAGAGAAAAGAAATGGAAGAATGCCATCTTTTGCTTGCTTCTTAGTAGTGCAATAACTATCTACTCAAAGACTCACAATTGACAACCCTTTGGAATGAGGGAGTCATACAATATATAGATTTTTAGAAAGACTCTTCACCTACCCCCCACATGACTTTTCACTTACACAATGGAAGGAAACACACCAAAATTAAAAGAAAAAGAAAAAACACACACAACAGAAATGGAAACTATGGTACAAAGGTAGGCTAACCAACCTTATTGTTTGTAGAGTTTGAGATGATGACCACCGCGAGGTAACTCCAATGGGGTTCCGGCTAGGTATGCTTAGGTAGTAGGTATTCTACCCGCAGAAATGTTTGACTTTGAGCGGGTCGAGCCAAAGAGAATCAAATTTTCCATCGTTACCTTTGGGTTCTCTTCTCTTATCCCAGAGCAAGACAAGGTCTCCGATCTGAAGCTTCGTCTGTGTCTTCGATCAAAAATCTTTTTACCTTGGATTAGTGTCTTCTCAATGTGTCCACTACTACTAACCTGACTTCATTCAATTTCTCCAAGTAATAGATCCTCTTATCAAGAGCATCTAAATACTCTCCATCTTCTACTACCTTTGCAAGTTGCAAGGCAGGCAGCTCTTGAGTAATGGGGATTTGAGCTTGACCTCGTAACAATTGGAAAGGATAAGTCCCAATAGCTTTTTTAGATGTGATTCGGTCAACCCATAGGGCATCATATAAATTCTTATGTCAATCCCTTTGATTGACATCCACTAGTTTGCGAACAATCATGACAATATTCTTGTTGTTGGACTCTGTTTGGCCATTGCCTTGCGGGTAGTAATTAGAAGAGTGAGACAAAGAAATGCCATGGTTGTAGTAGAAATCCATTAGCTCACCTAGGGAGAAATAGGTGGCATTATCCACCATGGTCTTATTAGGCACGCCAAACCTAATAATGATATTTTCTTTTAAGAAGTTGCATAAAGTCTTGTAATTTGCATGCTTCGTAGGAATGGCCTTTACCTTCTTCGTTGTAATATCCCTTTTGGGACTGAAAATGGAGAAAAGGGGTTAACCGGATGTCTCGAACAGATCTAAGGAGAAATCCATTAGCTCACTGAGGGGAAATAGGTGGCATTATCCACCATGATCTTATTAGGCACCCCGAACCTAACTTCTTCCCGTGATTCTGAACTCATTATTCACATGGGCAAGTTGTCGATATAGTTCGAGCATCGGAATCTTGTCACTAAGATATCTCGGGAGCTTGCGAGGAGCGAGTTCAAATCCGAAACTCGATGTAGGAGAATGTGGAAAATTGAGTGAAGTAGGACCCATACTTTTCAATCAGTGTTGTGGTTTGTGAAGACAATCTTAAGTCTGGGCGGCGTTCAAGAAATCAGACGATGAACATGGTGAATGCATCATTCACCCTAGTAAAGTGGTGGTTGCTTTCTTTGAGAGTGAGTTAGGGATATATTTCATAAGCTGGTGCTCTCTGTGAAACATTCTGAGCAAGAGTCAGGCCTCTGAATGGTCTTGTGCTCGCGAGGGCATACACCAGATATGATGTCATTATGAACTTCTTGGTGACCTACAGCTGGAGCAACTAGCAGTGGATGTTATCACTTATGATTTGTCCCTAATCAATAATCTGATTTCCTTCGGTGATGACGAGGATGAATTGTGTCATCCAATCTGAAAGTCCTTTGTTGTTTTTTCTCCCATTATCCTTGCTTAGCAAAATGATTGCATCCGAATAACCCTTAAGAAACTCACTCCTTGACAATGTTTTTGGCATACGAGAGATCAACCATGATCCCAGGTGCGAGGCCACTGAGATAAAATCCAGACTTCGACCACTCGCTAGATGCAAACTCCTTCGAGATGATGACCATGTTGTTGCCAGGAGGAATTTGCATACATTGTGAGATGCCCTTTGGGGTGAGTACTGCAAGTATGGAATTGTCATTTGCCCTCACAATCCTGGATTCTAGCTCATAGTGTTGAGCACATGCTAGCACCAATTCCGCACTTTGTACTAACAAAGGATGTCCTCCAACTACAAACAATCCGCTTTCGAAGATCTTTTCTTCAATAGGTTCTCTCGATCCTCCAAGCATTCTGCTTTTCAGTCCTCTAGGTCCATGTGAGTGACATCATTGTCACCCACACTTGAGTACTTTGTGGCCAGTGTTGAAACGAGTTCTAGACCGGAGAATTTGAACTTCATGACTCCAAAAATCAGCAAGATGAGTGAAAATGAAACCAACAACAACTTTCTGCACTAGAATCCAAAACTTTCTATTTTTTGCAGGTGGGGTTAGGAGTTGTTATTTTGGAATATTTTGCTTTTTGCTCAAATTTTGTCTTTTGAAGCTCCTAACACACTTAATTCACCTCCATTGATATTGCTTTACTATTTTTAGAAAGTTTCTATTTTTAAAAGGTTGTTTTTTTAAACTACTTTTTTGGGAAAATTGTTTGTTTTGCCTAGTTTGTTGTTTTCACTGTTTTTTAATGTTTTGAGTAGTGCGAGCTTACTATTTTCGGAGGATTACTATTTTAAGAAAGTAATCGCACCGATCACTTGCTATTTTTAGAATGTGCACTTACCAATGTCTGTTTCCAATGAAAATACCCTCATCAGATTTGGCTTTGCAGACCGGTATCCCGTGCTCCAATTTTCACAGCAATCCTTCCGCTAGAACTCTTACAAATTGAAAAACCAACTTTTAGGGAAAGGGTTTCAGATTTGCAGTTAAACATCTAGGGCATCATCAGGTTTGCAGCAATGGTCTTCCCAAAGGTTCCTAGGATGAGAGTCTTCAGTGAAATTTCAATTGCACTAGAATTTTAATTAAGCGATTATGAAGAATTTTCAGTTTTAGAAACCATGGCTGCTTTGGAAATAATTTGGCAGCATAACAAGTGTGTTTGAATATTTTTGGAAGTATTACAGCATCTTGATGGTTATCGAGGTCAAACTATGCAAAGAAATTAGGTTTAAAACAAGTTCTCTTTGTTTTTAAGTCATCCTGGCGACTATGACTTAACCCGGGTTGTGTCCAAGCATGGTAGGTTAAAATGGTTTGCACATGGGTGCCTTTTTTCCCCATTGTCCCCTTTGCAAAAGGGACAAAAGGTGCAAAAATAGGTGCCTCAATAAGATCATGCCAAGTGGCGGCATGAGATGCGGTGAGAGGGAGCCGAGAAAATCAGCTTGAGCGCTGCGGAACTCGAGGGAAGTCATATGGGAGACTAGATGAAGGGGCTTAGAGGGTGCCATTTTTGTCCCTCTTGTGAAGGAGAGCACAACCGGATCTTAGCATGAAAACGAAGTACACAACTTTAAAATAATTATGCAAGTTGCAAAGAAAAAGCCAAATGAAATATTATTCAAACTGCTTGTGTGTTTCACATCCGAGAACACACAATATATAGTGTTTTACAAGACTAATCCTTACCCAAATAATAGGAAGGAAACACTAAACAAAGGAGATTAAATCATCTCCATAAATCAAGGAGTGGAGGCAATAGCTCAACTCTAATAAGTTACGGAGACAAACAATATCCCACAAAACTAATTAAAAAATAATTATAACCTATGCTCTCAAATGAGCTTATTTAAGGTGCAAAATATCTAGTTCACAAAGACAAGTGTGAACGCGTTTACACCAACACCCTCCCATAAGCGAATGCAAGGGAGTAGAAGAGAAAGAAAAGGTCCTGCTACTATGCCAAATAAGGTACCCTACAAACAAGAGAAAAGAAGAAGGAAATAAGGGACTTCATGTTGAATTCCCCTTGAGTACAACTTCCTTGACTCCAAGCTTTTCTCGTAGAAGAAGATATCAAGGAGAAACAAGTGGTTTAGTGAAGATATCTGCTATTTGATCAGCTGTAGATACAAACTTCAAGTCAACAACATCATCCTAAATCAATTTCCTGATGAAGTGCATATGAATTTCAATGTGTTTGGTACGCTGATGTTCAATAGGATTACGTGCAATCTAAATAGCACTTTGATTATCACACCATATGACAGAAGGTGATCTCTATGAAAAACCAAATTCATCAAGTATTTGGCGGAGCCAAAGAACTTCCTGACCTGCTTTGACCGCACCTCTATACTCAGCCTCAGTGGATGACAAAGCAACTGCAGTTTGTTTTTTACATGCCCATGCTACTGGACCGGAGCCAAGGTGAAAAAAGAAACCAGAAGTAGATTGTCGTGTGTCTCAACAACCTCCCCAATCTGAGTCTGTATAGCCTTCAATTTCACAAGATCCCTGTGGTGAATAATGTATGCCAAAATTCAATGTCCCTTTTATATATCTCAAAATTCTCTTTGCGGCTTTCCAGTGACTCTCATGAGGCTCATGTGAAAAATGAGACACAAGGTTAACAACAAAGGTGATATCGGGACGGGTATGTGTCAGATACAAAAGACTCCCAACCAATTGTCTATACAAAGAGGCATCAACAAGGTTAGACTTGCAATTAACAGTCAATTCAATACCTGACTAAAATGGAGTGGGAGATGGCTTGCAATCAGCCATGTGGAACTTCTGTAATAAATCGGAAGCATACTTCCTTTGTCCAATAGAGATGCCTTCAGAAGACTGATAAACCTGAAGACCAAGGAAATAGTGCAACAATCCCAAATTTGTCATGTCGAAGTTCGCACTCAATTTTTTTTGAATGTCCTGAATCATAGAAGTTGAGCTGCCAGTGAGGATGAGATCGTCAACATACAAAACCAATATCAACAATTCATCATCACGTTTCAAAACATATATAGTATGATCAGTTTCACATCGATGAAAACCAATAGACAACAAAAACTCATCCATTTTCTCATACCAAGCTCGAGGAGCTTGTTTGAGACCATATAGAGAACGACAAAGTCTACAAACCAATGAAGAATCCTGCACAAAACCAGGGGGTTGCTCCATATAAATTTCCTCATGGAGATCACCATGCAAAAAGGCACTCTTCACGTCCATCTGATACACTGACCACCTATGAGAAGCAACAAGGGAAAGAACAAGGCGAATAGAATCCATCTTTGCTACAGAGCAAAAGTCTCAGAGTAATCCACCCCTTCGACTTGAGAAAATCCCTTAGCAACAAGACGAGCCTTATACTTTTCTACAAATCCATCAGCTGCATACTTAGTCTTAAAGACCCATTTACATTTTACCACTTTCCTTCCCTTAGGAAGAGGAACCAATTCCCATGTATTATTTTTCATCAAAGAGGAGTATTCTTCTTTCATAGCTTCATCCCATTCAAAGTTTCCATAAGCTTCAGAAAAAGTAACAGGATCAGAGGAGATAGCTTCACTTACAAGAGCCATTCCTGAAGGCATAGACTGAGTACGACGATAAGCAATATCTCCTGAAGTCTCAGATCTTGTGCGTCGAGGATCACTTAGATCTCCTACCAAGTTACCAGCTGCCTGCAGAGTAGATTGAAGCCATTTTGGATGTCGTTGTGCCGAGAGAAGGAGGGGAAGGAGGAGCTGGAGGAGCAGCCTCTTCTTCAGAAGCATCATCAAAAGAATCATTAATAAGCATGTCAGCCATGTCAGGTGAAGGAGGTATTGGAGACAAATGTTGATCTTCATTAGGAGTCTCAACAGAATTTGTCTCATCAACACGAACATCCCTTCGAAAATGAACTTCTAGAGTAGAAGGATCCAGAAGGCGGTATGCCTTCACGTGTTCACAATGGCCAACAAAGATGAGTTCCTTACTCTTTGGTTGCATGGACTTCCTTTTTTCATCAGGAACATGAGCCCAAGCTAGACTTCCAAAGACTCAAAAATCAAAACATCAGCTTCTCTCCAGACCATGCTTCCTCAGGTGTAATCCCTTGAACAACTTTGTGGGGAATCCGATTCTGAATGTAGTTAGCACAATTCATGGCTTCAGCCCAAAACTCAAGTGCAAGGTTCTTTGACTGAATCATGCAATTTTCCATCTCCTTGAGTGTCATGTTTTTCCGTTCACAACACCATTTTGTTGAGGAGTGTAAGGCACTGTATACTGATGTAGAATTCCATGGTCAAAGCAAAAAATCTTTGAATGCATTACTAATATACTCCCCCCATTATCAGTGTGAAGCTTTTTGATGGAATGAGATGATTTTTTTCAACAAAAGCCTTAAATTCTTTAAAACCATTGAAAACATCACTCTTATATTGAAGAAAATACACCCATGTTTTCCTCGTGAAATCATCAATGAAATTCAATACATATTTGGAACCAGAAAAAGAATAAGAAGGAAGAGTCATCAAATCACGTGTACCAACTTGAGAGGAGCCTTAGCTCTCTTAGCCAATCCTTTGGGAAATGGATCCTGATGTTGCTTACCTAACATACAACCTGGACAAACACCATCGTTAGAAGAAACTTTAGGAAGTCCAATTACCATGTTTTGGGAAGATAGTTGCACAGAGATATCTGTAATTTAAATGACCAAATCTCTCATGCCACAACTTACTAATAGAATCTGAGTGAGCAATAAGAGAAGATCCTACATAAGTCTCGAACTTTTCAAAGAGATACAATCTAGAATTTGTATCCACAACACCTATAGCTACAATATCATTAGGATCATTCAATTCTCTTATTACAACTTTATCAGGTGAGAATTCAATAGTCTTTCCTTTCCCTAATTACAGATTTGATAAATGACAACAAATTGTTAGAAATACGGGAACATGTAGAACATCATGCACTAAACCATTTGGCATGTTAACAATCCCTGCACCCATGACTTTTAACGAAGTAGAGTTGCCCACCATAATCTGAGAAATGTTGCAAGGAGAAACTGAACTAAGCAAATTCTTTGAATGTGTGATGTGATGTGTGGCACCTGAATCAAAAACCCATCTATCATCCAATGGAGTGAAGGCCCGAGCTGAAAGGGCTTTCCCTTTACCAAAATTGGAAGAGGTTGAAGGTGCAGAACAGAAAGCTTATGTTGTTTCAACATCTTCTCAAGTGCTTCAATTCTCACAAAACACCGTGATTCTGGATGGTTTGTTTTTCTACAGAAAGGACAAGGATCATACACCTTTCTTTTGATAGTCTTTTTCCCTTTCCCAGGACTAGAAGGTTTAGGGACTTTAGAACTTTTATTAGTGGCAGTAGAAGAGGGTTTAGGAGATTCTGAAATCTTAGGTCCTGGCTTCGACTTAGGTTTCCCTTTACCCTTAGGAGAATTTGCTAAAAGTGCATGGTTTGAGGTTGGCAAGGCATCAAGTGCCATTAACTTAGTTTGTTCACGAGATAACCTCTCACAAAACACCTCAAATGTTGGCATTTTAAACTCATCCCCTAGAGCATCCATAGTTGAAAAGAAAGTAGAAGTGAACACAAAAAATGGACCTTTCAATTTTGACAAAATCAACAAAATGCATTCAGGATCCTTTTTTCTTTACCACCATCATTTAATTTACTTTTGATTTCTTTGAATTTAGTCAAGAAATCTTCTATGAGAGGAAAATCAGAAGGTGACAGAGTTGTAAACTCCATTTCCAATTGTAGTAACTTGAATTCATTAATTTTACCAAACAATTTTTCAAACATATCCCATACCTCTTTATGAGATTTGGCAACTGAAATATGAAACTGAAGGTTGTCCGCAACATTGAGCGAAATGAGTCCCGAGCCTTGTCTTGCTTGCATGCGTAACCATACTTATCTTTTTCACTAGTAAAGGCAAAGCGAATCTTGAAAAATGTGCCACAGACCACAAGATTTGAGCAGTTGTTCCATTTTCGACTTCCAAACATGATAGTTGGATGAATTTAATGGTTCAAATAGGCGTAGATCCATGATGTTTGCAGGCATAGACGAAGAAGGCAGACTTCTTGACATGGCGGAAAATGAACAATTCTCCCTCCCCAAAAACGGTACTTCTCGATGGTAATAAAAATTGAATCAATAGAACGGGTTGAAAAAAATGCACTTTTGCAAAAAATGACACTCAATTTTGAGTTACCGGGAACAAAAGTTATTAAGCTTTCAAATTCCCATAAAATAGGCCAAATTTAATTTAAAAGGACCCACTGATTAAAAAATCAAACCAAACAAAGACCAAGGTGGTCATGTGACCACTCGTTGGAATCGGAAGAAGATGTAGATTTTAACTATGCCTTCCATTTATAAACAGCCCTAAAAAAAAATAATTCAACTCAGGTAAAGAGTCACCTTGATAAAGGATAGCTCGGAGATCTATGTATAGAACATAGCGAATCGTTTAATGGCTGAGTTTAGTGATGACTCAACGAGCTAAAATGTGCAGAGGTTTGAACCCGCGACCTCCTTCCATGCGTTTACGGCTTACCACTGCGCCACCTCAGTTGCTCATGCAATACAATATACACTATTGTATTTATATTTTGTTTTTTCACAGAAAAAACAAAAATAATAATAAATCGACTTAACTAAAAAATGTTTCCAAGGAGATTTGCAATCAAATCACCGCCACGCGTGGCTTTGCCGAGCAAACAAGAGGTCAAGCCACCAAACGGAGTCATGAGAAAAAAAAAGTAGAGTAGTGAAGATGTTAAGTCCACACGCACAACCCATCACCTAGGATCAAACGCCAGAGAGAATAGAAGAGAGGTTGAGCCTCATAGTTCAATGCCCAACAAAAAAGGTGGAGCTGTGAGAAATCTGCTCCTAAAAACATCTAAATGCCAAGCAAAAAACACCTTTGGTTGATTGTTTAACACGGTTGAGAAAAACAAAACACGTCTGGCTGGGCAGAGGAAATGCGTGGGGTCAGATCCACACACAAGCAAAGGAGTTCTCAACAGCAGCAAGGAGGCAGATTGAGCTATGCAAGGGCCGAGTTGAGGATCAATAGGCCTCAACAAACACTTTCTAGCAAAGCAAAACCTTCAATCTCCAACAACAAAATTGCACAGACAATGTTGAAACTAGGTAACATGCAATAACCATCAAGCTTTGATACCATGAAGGAGAGCACAACCGGATCTTAGCATGAAAATGAAGTACACAACTTTAAAATAATTATGCAAGTTGAATGAAAAATCCAAATGAAATATTATTCAAACTGCTTGTGTGTTTCACATCCAAGAACACACAATATATAGTGTTTTACAAGACTAATCCTTACCCAAATAATAGGAAGGAAACACTAAACAAAGGAGATCAAATCATCTCCATAAATCAAGGAGTGGAGGCAATAGCTCAACAGCTCCAATAAGTTACGGGAGACAAACAATATCCCACACTAATTAAAAATAATTATAACCTATGCTCTCAAATTTGCTTATTTAAGGTGCAAAATATCTAGTTCACAAAAACAAGTATGAACGCGCGTTAACAATATATTGTCCCCTTGGAAAAAGGGACAAGAGGTGCAAGAATGGGCGCCCTAGCAAAATCATGCCACGTGTCACAATCAGTCGATCTCTGCAAATAGAAGGGTGAGCCAGGTAAGCCCCCAAGAGTTGGAAATTTGGGAGTATGGAAAACCACAAGAGGGGCTTGCATGGGGGTGCCATTTTTGTCCCTCTTGTCCCCTTGGCAAGAGGGACAAGAGGTGCAAAAATGGGCACCCTAGCAGGATGGTGCCACTTGGCAAGATCTGATGCAATGTGCAAGAGTGGAGGATAGCCAAATAAGCCCCCTACGGAGCTAAGGAGGGTCATATGAGGGACCAGGAGAGGTGTTTGCAAGGGGGCGTCATTTTTTGTCCACTTTATCCCCTTGGGAAAGGTACAAGAGGGACAAAAATGGGCGAAAGCAGCAAAAATTTTACATGTGGCACTTGAAAAAATGATTAAGTATGGGATCAGCACACCTTGCACTAGTGGGGACTTGAAAATTCGATTCCCAGAGCTAGGAGAAGTCTTTTTAGGTGAAATTTTATATGAATTTGACTCCCAAGACCATTTCAAGATCAATGGCATAGGTTTTAGAACCTGATTCTGCCTGCAACTCCAAAAATATGGCTCCTTTTTCTTCGGGATAGCAGGGTGTGCCTACAAAGATTGAGCTGCCTTGAGAAACTCTTAGGTCTTGTGCAAGATCTAATTCTTCCACATGAAGAGGACTCTCTAAGCTATCTATTGCCTATTTGTTTTCCTTATAACTCCTTACGGAGCTCCCGAAATCATTTGCAAGTTTAGGTTCATATCTAGACCATTCATTCCTTACACCTGAAAACCCACTTTCACAGTCTGTCCCTAAACCTCCAAATATTCCTAAATCACTTCCAACACTTTCTTGGCTCTCCAATACCACCTCCAGATGATTATGAGATTTTGGAACCTTACAAGAGGATGCATACTTGCCTTGAAATGACCGAAATTGGCCTTTATACGCCCATCGGAGAACTATTCTTCAGTTGTACTTTGTCATATGAAAGAATTGACCTTGTTACATCATTTCAAACACTTGCACAAGCTTGTTCAACATATTAGGAGGGCTGCAAGGTTGGAATGAACATGATACAAAAGACAAATTAACCTAGAGAGGGGTTCAGGGAGATTTTAAAGCAAATTTTCACATTTGGCTTAGTTATCATGGTTCAAGTTTGAATTTTTGGGCTTGCAAAAATGCATGACAACACACGGAAAAAAGATGTGTTGTTCATGAGGCAAAACAAAAGCTAGAATCGGCTCGGATCTTGTTCAAGAGGACATTCACAATGAAGCTTTGCAAGAAGAGGATGCTCGTTTTGAAGAAATAACTTGAAAGGAAGAAGAATAAGTGGCAAGGGGTGCTCAAATCCAAGCACATTTCCAACGGGTTCAAGAGGAAGACAAGGGCTCTAAATTCTTCTCTAATTTCTTACAGAGAAAGATGTCTTCTAAAAATGTTATCAATCTTCATCGTGAGGATGGCATATTGGAAGAAGCTCCGAAGAAATCAAAAAATTGTTTTAAGAACATTTTCAAAAGAGTTTTTCACCTTATCCATCCTCTTGATGTTGTCACGGCTAGAAATGCTTGTCTTAAAGTGATACGGAATAAGTTTACCATTTGTGATCATATAAAACTTCATACTGATTTTTACAATTAAGAATTGTATATTTGTAATGTCCCCAAAAGGACACTTTTCAACCCTAAATGAATTTTAGGCAAATCCCAGCCCCTAAATGTAATTTATAAAAAAATATACCAACTGTTTATGATATAGACATGATTTATTTATAGAAAATGAGACTAGGGCTAATTATGAAACTTATAAAAATCAGAAATAAATCATGATATTTTCCACCATAAACTGAGCTAAAACTTATAATATTTCACCCTCAATATATTCATGCAAAGATCTGAATTTTTAGAGCCCATATACAGCTGAAATGAATTTATTTTGAAACCCCAGTTTGCAGAAAATTATGGCAACTTCAAAAATTCATAACTCACTCAAAAATGCTCCAATCCACACAAATAAACTATGCACGGACTCACAAAAATAGGGAGAATGCAATGATGTTACCCATTCATACAAATGACCACCATAAGTGCCCTAAACAGCCAAAACACCAATTCGCCCTTAGGGTTTTGGGCTGGAAATTACAGCAGAAACATATAGATATATTCAGATATGATATGCTGGAAAATCAGCTATCTCCTTTATGCAAGTACAACCCTCAAAATGCTTGGAAAACTACTAGAAAACACCTAAAAATACTATTAACTTCGTGATCTGCAATGGAAACCCCAGGGTGGAGAATCCTCTCAACTAGGAGAAGGGTTTTCGTCCTCAAGAGTGAATCTCTAAGGGTTTTCGTCCTTAGAAGATTGAAGATGCAAGCTCAAAGCTCAACATACAAATCTGATTTTTGAAAATAGACAAGTGATGCTCTCCTCAAGCAAGTCGACTTGCTTTTATAGATTTTATGGGCCAAATAGCCACCCTTGACATCCAATCAGATTTTAGTCCCTCATTTAATGTTTTTCCCTTAGGTCCATCCCTACGCAAGTCGCATTTCCTAGGGGAAAAATATAATTTTATAAGGTGACTTTAACTTTTCAACTTTTATTTTATTATTAAGTCTATAATACTTTATTATAAGTGCTTTTATAATATTTTCTTTTTTATTTGCACTTTATAATAAATTATTATGACTTAAGTTCCCCTTGTGCTCATCCCTTAGCCGTCGGGAGACAAAATGGGCTAAGGGTCTTCGACCGAGAAGGGGATATTACAATCCTCCCTTCCCAAAATTGCTTGCCCTCAAGCAATTCCAAACTCGTTTGTCCAAGTGCCATGCACAAGAGACAAAACATGTTGAAGTGATCCAAAAGCTTGGCCCCTATACCTGTCAAGTGGGCTAAATCTTGCCACCATCTACCACTCACAAGATGATCATATACACACATTTGTATCAAAGATATCACATACTTAAGATTGCAGATTTCATCCTCTAATTTATCATTTTTCTCAAGAGGAAAACAAATCTGAATATGCAATGACATTATCTCGCTTGCTCCATACCTTGTGATGTCATCATGATCAACAATAGGCTGAATTTCTTCACGGTACAACTGCTGCAATGACATGCTTCTTTCTTCGTCATCCTTATCTTGTGCAATCTGCTCCTCTTGGAATGACACTTCCATGCTTTTGGCTGCCACAATTTGAGGAATACCATTCCTCATACTTTGTTGCCCACTAGTTGAAGAAGTCTTTGGCTGCCCAAATGATCCCTTTGGCTGCCCCAAAGGTGTTGTTTGCTACTTTTGGACTGAAACATCTTGTTCAATTTTGCAGCCTTCCCTACAAATATTTTGTTCAATGGAAGTCATACCTTTTTCTCTAGAAGCTTTTCTTCTTCACTTGGCATGGTGGAATACTCTATGGGCTGATTTCCCTCCACTTGTAGATCTGAGTTGGTAGACTCCATGATTTTGTCTCCTTGCTCATCCTTGCCATCTTGCACATCAAATCTTTCTAGAAACTTTTGTGAGAAATCTGCAAGTGAAGCAATGGATTCAACCCCTTGGGTCTTCAACATTTGGTGCCACCATTTATGTGCTATTCCATCCATGTATCTAGAGATGAGCATGAGGGCATCATCTTGACACATAGGATTACAACACAAAAATGTCTCAAATTCCTTCAACCACGATCTAGCAGATATTTCATTAGTGCCATCAAAAAAGGGACTTGGGTCCACTTCATTTTTTTCCATGGTTGTATTCAGATTTGATTTTTCTTTTCTTTCCTCACAGGCTGGGAGGATACATCGCTCTAATACCATTGTAATGTCCCCAAATGGACACTTTTCAACCCTAAATGGATTTTAGGCAAATCCCAACCCCTAAATGTAATTTATAAAAATATACCAACTGTTTATGATGCAGATTTGATTTATTTATAGAAAATGTGACTAGGGCTGATTATGAAACTTATAAAAATCAGAAATAAATCATGATATTTTCCACCATAAACTGAGCTGAAACTTATAATATTTCACCCTCAATATATTCGTGCAAATATCTGAATTTTTAGAGCCCATATACAACTGAAATGAATTTATTTTGAAACCCCAATCTGCAAAAAATTATGGCAACTTCAAAAATCATAACGCACTCAAAAACACTCCAATCCACACAAATAAACTATGCACGGACTCAAAAAAATAGGGAGAATGCAATGATGTTACCCATTCATACAAATGACCACCATAAGTGCCTAAACAGCCAAAACACCAATTCACCCTTAGGGTTTTGGGCTGGAAATTACTGAGAAAAAACATATAGTTATAAAACTCAACCACCACTTTCCTCTTCAAACCCGTGGACCAAATCTACACTTTTACCCACTTCAACCTCTTGAAAAATAATGAAAAATACTACTAATCAAGTGATCTGCAATGGAAACCCCAAGGTGGAGAATCCTCTCAACTAGGAAAAGGGTTTTCATCCTCAAGAGTGAATCTCTAAGGGTTTTCGTCCTAGGAAGATTGAAGATGCAAGCTCAAAGCTCAACATACAAATCTGATTTTAGAAAATAGACAAGTGATGCTCTCCTCAAGCAAGTCGACTTGCTTTTATAGATTTTATGGGCCAAATAGCCACCCTTGACATCCAATCAGATTTTAGTCCCTCATTTAATGTTTTTTTCCCCTTAGATCCATCCCTAGGCAAGTCGCATTTTCTAGGGAAAAATATAATTTATAAGGTGACTTTAGCTTTTCAACTTTTATTTTATTATTAAGTCTATAATACTTTATTATAAGTGCTTTTATAATATTTTCTTTTTTATTTGCACTTTATAATAAATTATTATGACTTAAGTTCCCCTTGTGCTTATCCCTTAGCCGTCGGGGAGACAAAATGGGCTAAGGGTCTTTGACCAAGAAGGGGATATTACAATATTGCTCTTTCTTCCACACAAAATGGAAAAATCCCCGACTTGATGACTTACCATGTGAATTTTACAAATCCATGTGGGATATTGTCGGTGATGACTTTAGTTGTTTGAAAACTGAAATTTTTGCCTCAAGCACCTTGTCCGAACTCTTGAATCGGGGATTAATCAAGTTAATTCCCAAATCTGCAGCAAGAGCTCTGATAAGTGGATGGTGCCCTATTACAATGTTAAGTGTTGCGGTTAAAATCCTTGCCAAAGCCTTGGCTATTAGAGCACACAACATTGCTAGCTGAATAGTCCGTAAGGAACGAATGGTTTTATTCAAGGACGCTTCATTCTAGATACAGTTTTTCTATGCTTGGGAAACTATGGAGTGCACTAAAGAAACTAAACAACTGATACTCTTCCTCAAGCTTGACTTTGATAAAGCATATGATTGAATTGATTGGGCATTTATTACAAAAATGCTCATTGCTCTTGGCTTTGGCTCAAAATTTGTTTTGATGGTGTGCACAAGTGCACATTTTTTTCTTGTGTCTCTTCTTTCGTGGCTGTTAATAATGTTCTTTCCCCTTGCATTATGTTCCATCGCTCGATTAGGTAGGGTTTCCCACTTGCACCATATGTTTATGTTCTTACTTTATGAATGCTCTAGGTTCTCTTCCTCAAAGTTGCCTGTTCTCGGGGAGGCTTCATAGTATTTATTTTCTTCCAAATGTTTAACAATCACTTTGTAGGTGACTCTCTACTCTCTATTCAAGCCACTCCAAAATCTATTGTTGTTACTAAGGAATGTCTTGATACTTTTGCATGTTATCTTGAGCTGTAGTGAGTCATCACAAATCTGAATATTGGCTTGTAGGTTGGGATATTGTTCCCTCTTGGATTTCTTCAGAGTGGTAATTTGTTTCACTGGGTACTATTGTCAGATATTTAGGCATTCCATTTGGTTTTCATCTTTCTCTTGTGAGCATGTGGGATTGGGTCCTTCAACGAATTCAAACTAAGCTTATTTATTGGCAAAAGAAGGATCTCTCTTTTGCAAGTAGATAACTATGGTCAGCCGAATTTTACAAGCATCTCATGAGTTATTAAGTCTCTGGCTGCCATCCATTCATAATCTGATTTGCCATATTTTATAAAGCCGGAATCTTCATTCTTATGAATTTTGGGGGTTTCTAGACCCATATTTCATAATTTAATTGTGGCTGCTCTTTGCTGGTTATTAATTAATTTCCAGCTGTGTGTTGACTCAGAATTTTCATTGATTATTGGTCTATTGGATGCCTAAAATACATATCTAAATTGTGGCAAGGATATTTGGAGTGTTTTCCGTGTTTTACATACATTTTTATACTGCTGTTTGGAGAAATCTGATCGCTGGTTTCTAATTTCAGTCTGCTGGTTATAAAAATCAGATTGGTTATTTTAGTGTTTGAGCTAATTTCCTTGGTTGTGGTTTCATCCCTTGAAAGGGATATTACATCGTATTACCTTTGTTGTTGTTATGCTATCATCTTGTTTCACCTTGTTGCCTTGCTTCTCATATATGAGAACATGACAGTCTGAATCACACTTACGTTTTTTCTCTCTTCTCCATTCCTGGACCTGCACATAGAGCAAACACATTAAAGGAAACAAGATCTCTCAACATTACTTCTTCATGCCTCATAGATATGTGAACTAGCTCCCTTCCCTTGCTTGCATTTTCCTCAAAATTCCCCTTCATATGATGGACTCTCAAAGGTCCATTCATGCTGCCCCAAGCACAGTTGTAGCCTTGCATTTCCTTCCTCAAAATCAGAATGATAATGGTTGGGATCCACCTTATGACAGCTGCAAATGTTTCAACATTGGTGGTAGGCTGGAGATCCTTCCACCATGTGACCGGAAACTCTTTTATGACTGTCATAAATGTGTGAAGGGGGCTGGAACTGTTGTTGGCAGTGGATAAACAAATGGTACAACAACTGCCATACTGAGAATACTTCGCAAAAATCAGTAATGTTAGCAACATAGGGGCTGGAAATAACCATACAATGACAGGAAATGCTTCATTAGCAGCAACAAACGGAAAATCATTCAATTTTATGATCGAAAGCACTTGTATGGTTGCAAATGATGCAATGTAGCAGCTGGAAGTAGTGATGATTTTAGCCTTCAAGCTGAAAGTTTGGGGCATGGCTATCCCCATTATGTTCTCTTTTCCTTGGGAGGTAGTAGATCATCACTCCTTGCTCTTACTTTCTCCCAAAACCACCTTAAGGGTGTTGGAACTTTTGCCCATGATGTTCTCAACAAGTGGATTTTTTCACGCATCAAAAACTTCATTATACTTGCCAAGCTGTCCAAGGAGAGTACTATTATTCCAAAACATGAACTTAGAAAGAACATCATACCATGGCTGTAGCATTGTATTTTCTCATTCAATCTTGGGATTGTGGTGGCTGGAAACCATCTTGTACCGGCAGCCAAAGCCTCACCAATATCTGTGTATGGAGTGTGCATCTTTCTGGTGACAAAACCTTCTTTTACAGCTACAAAAGGTATAGGGGAAAGGCTGGGAATGTGATAAACAGTCGTCCAAAAATTTGTGGCAGCACCCTTCAAGAACCATGGGCTATAGTTCTTATTACCCATATTCATACCCGCCATGCCATGTTGGTTTATAACATCTTGAACAACAAGGTAATATTTGTTTTGCTTAGCCTTAGTGGCTGAATTTATGAACTCACTACCTATCTTCAATGAAAGACTCCTTCCAAGAGCATGCTTATCAATTAGGAGCTGAAAATCTTTATGACATGACTGTTGTTCTGAAAATGAGATTGTAGGATTTACCTCATCATGTGCTGCCCATGGGACTTTGTCTAGAAGGCAGCCATTTATCCATTTATCTCCACTTCTCATAACATATGTATTGGCCCATGCAATCCCATTTTGAATATTAAATCTGAAGCTAGCAAAGATTGTATGAGTTGGTTTACCTAATTTTTGAATTGTTCCATTGCGGCTTGCTCTAATTCCTTATATAACCCATTTTGGCTTCTTAGGACAATTTAGAACCCAAGGTTCTACCTTCATCCTTTTACCATTCTCAGAATGATGGAAAAATTGGAATAGTTCTTTGTTCTCCTGAAAATCCATCTCATATGGTAATGGCTCAATCTTAGGAATGCTCGAAGATGGATAGGGGCTTCTTGGAAAAGATCCTCTTTCCATTTGGTACCCTTCATCTTTTCATCATTGTTAGAATAATTCTCATGACGATCAAAACATTGTAAGGACATAGTGTGAGGGTGATGCAATAAATCAAATTGCTTACCATTCGTTGCTGATATGTAAATTCCAGCAAACTGAAAACCAACATGAGTATCTAGTGAGGCCCCCTTTTTAAGGGCATGCCTCTCAACAAGGTCATCCTGAAACTCAGCCTCATAAACCTCTTGCAAATCTGATTTTTCTTTCTCTAGTTCATGCCCCATGATTTCTTCCTTGACCTCTTGAGGTGTTGATGTATCTATTACCTTTGTTGGTTCTTTTTCTTCTTTCAAGGGAAACTCCTTTGGGTTTGGCTCCTTGGCATATTCTTGTGGTCTAGGGTTTAACCCTAGCATCTTCATCCATGCACCGGTTGTCCCCTTGTTGGAACCATCAAATGTGGAGAGTGTCACTTTCCCCAAGGCATGTTGAAGATCCTTCTGTGGCGCTTGAGATCTAGGCTTGGGCCTTGATCTACCCTTGCTTACTCCTATGAACTTTGCAAGTGAAATGGCATCACGAATCTCTTTTGGAAGAGCCCTATACTCCTCATAGCTGGCCGCAATGTTGTGACCCATTGAATGTTGTGTTTCAACCTCCTGGAATGACTTCTTCTTTCTTTCGTAAGAACTTAGATCACCAATCCATGCTTTCCGGGCTAATCTAAAAGAAAAGAGAAATGGCACCAACCAAAACCACAAAAACTGAAATTTATAATACCAAGCTACAGCAGTCTGAAATCTTAGGACAGCAAAAGGGAAATTGTAATTATACACCACCAATACCACTTTTACACTATCCAAAATATGTAGGAAAGAATAATAACTATTTTAGAGCTAGTACAAACCAAGAAATGATTTTTAAAACCAACCCAAACCACAGAAAACTAAAATTTATAATAGCAAGCTACAGCAGTCTGAAATCTTAGGACAGCAAAGGGAAATTTCAATTATACACCTCCAATACCACTTTTACACCATCCAAAACATGTAGGGAACAATAATAATTATTTTAGAGCAAGTACAAACCAAGAAATGAATTTTTAGAACCCTAGCTGAAGTATAATAATTAATTTTGCAACATCAGCGAACCCACTTACAAAAATGGCTAGAAATAATGATTCCAAGGCCTAAATACAATTTCGGAAAGTACAATCAGCCTCCACAAATATAAAGAATCCAAATACAGGAGGAAAGTGAGTTGTGCCCTAGAAACCAATGAACTCCTCCCGAGGGTCACTACCCTAAAAGAGGGTCTGAAAATGACCAAATAGCTGGTCTGAATCTGAAACCCTTGCAAGCTCAAACACAAACTTGTGTGGCTGTCCCACACTCAAAACCATGCAAATATGATCTGCCCTAGCTGCGAATGATGCCCTAGCACTGATAAATCTGCCTTGAACCTCTGTAAATCTGATTGTAGCACAAGTGTGACCTTTGTATGAGATCACCAATGAAGATGTGAGGGTTTCCATCCTCAAATCTAAGTGCTATTGAGGGATTTCGTCCTCAATAGACCTCCATGGAGGGTTTCCGTCCTCAATGGATGAGAGAGAAAGCAAAGCGTGCTCCAACTCTTCAAAGAAAACCAAATCATATGCAAAAACTCCTACCTCCACCCCAAGCGACCCCTTTAAATACTTGAGGGTGGCGCCAAACACCAAAAAGGAACCCAAGGAGACCAACCTCCTTTTTGGGATGTTATGATTCACCTTTAACTCCATTACCTTCTTTATTTTAAGTCGGCATTTGCACTTTTTTAACCTCTTTCTTTTCACTTCCTCAAAACCACTTAAAATTTTAAATTAATAATAATCCTAAGTGCGTAAAATAACTATTTTTGCACTTAATCAAATTATTAATTTACTATTTTATTTTCTTTTTATTTTTAATAGAAAAACTTGAAAAAGGGGACATAACAGAATATGACACAATTCTCAAAGGAGTTTGCACAACGTGATTATAGCTTGGAATCACTTCATGAATCAGATATCTCTTACTACTCACTAATATGGTGATGCTTAGAGGATTGGCTATGTATACACCCTTGTAGCTATGCATGTATGCATGCCCAAGGATTATATCACAAGAATCAAATGGTGCTATATCACATAGTAGCTCCTCGTTGAAAAGATGGGGATAGCATATAAGAAATGACATTAGCGAGTGATATGGAGACCTTTGATGTTACAGGAACTAAACCATCCCAAATAATGACGCAAATGAGGGATGGCTGATAAATTCAATCACTTGACCCTTTCTTCAGAGATGTGACTTTTCATGCTACCGCTGTCCATCAAAAGATCTAGTGGTTGCTCTTACAACCACATCTACAAATGGAATAGGTGTTTTGCTTCAGCATTTTGCGCTACTAGTATAAGTTATAACCATTGCGCTAAGACAAGTAGCTTTTGGGTCTGTCTCTTTTGCTTCTAAAAATGGCTGGACTTTTGGATCCTCTGCTCCTACGCATGCAAGAAAACCTTTCTCCACATGGTGCTCAAAATTTGAGTGGTTGCTAAGTTTGTGTTTATCTCAACATTTACTTGACTTGGACTTTTATACTTGCCTGAAGAAGTGTCTTCTTTGGCACAGAAGATGTGTACCACTTTCCCTTCTTCTTTGAGTCTTCCTTGATAATCGTTGCATAGCAACAGGCTTCACCTAACATCTTGACCTTAGCCAGCTTCAGTTGGACTGAAAAAATCTTTGTAGGCTGCACTGGTACTTAAGAATTCTATGCTGCTCTCACTCAAAGGAGTCCGGTTTTTCATACATGTCATGGAAGGCATCAGTGCATGGTTGGACTGATTGGTCAATTCCTTTCCATAGTTGTTGCCACTGAATGTAGCGGTCATCATAGACATCTTTAGTATAATACTTGTCCTTGAAGGATTCCGTGAATTTTCCCTGAATGGTTCTGTTTCTTCATCTGTCTGGTCTTTCTCCCACAAAATATGGACTTGCTACCACTCCTTGACAGGTGCACAAACTTTTAAGTGCAATCTTGACCATTTCTTCACCAAAAAAAGCCATTCATAGACAAATAAGACTCTAACTTATCTAACCAGCTATGTACTTAACCTAGAACACGGGAATGTCTAAATTTACATGAAACTTACGGAGAAGCCAACCACCGAGACTTTGCCTAATGAATGAGCCGATGGAACCACCCGTTCCAGGACTTCAGTAAACTAGTGAACGTAAGTTTCTTTTGTTCTTGAAGAGCCTTTGCAATTTCAAATTTCATCATCGTGTGGACTTCATCTCCCTCATCATTGTCTATCCATCTAAACTTTCTTAAATTAGTACAGTGGATGATCTGATAGATCTCATGGTTGTATGCCAAAGCTTCAAATACCCAACCTCATTCAATGGGGCATACAAGATGAACCACTCTGAAACCGAAAATCTGGATCCTAGGAGTTCCAAGGAACAACATTCTAGATGAGGATTTAGATGTGTTATATCCGTAAGCATAAGTAACATGAAACAAGATTCATAATAGAGAAAATAATAGAATCAGAACATAAAGTTTTACTAGTTTGTGCATTCTGTACATCACATGCTCTCAAGCAAGATGTATGGTTGTTTATCTTCTACTATCTAATGGTTATCTAATGCTGCAGATATGCATACATAGACTACAACTCATGAAGGCTTCAAGAAACATTATGAAAATTGAACCATTTGAGCTTCCATGTGTAACTTTTCATCTTCCGATGGTTAAGCAGCTTGGTGTCCAGATGTGTGGTATGCCAATAGGTGCTCTGACATGAGAGAGCTCTAACAGTTCCATCTGTCATGGCACAACATGACCTGGTGTCTCCATGTGGCTGGTGTTCTTTCAAGATGTCTACATAGGGACTGAGTAGTGGGGTATGCCTACAAGTGTTGTGTGAATAGTCAAGGTTGTGCAGATGGTGTGGGTTGGCACACTGTTGTGCAGGTTGTGCGTAATGCACTGATGTGATGTTGCACTGATCTAGAGTTGTGCTGAATGGAATAGAGGTTGATCAGCAAATCTGGCATTTGGGGCATTGCTTTACACCCCACAGGATCACTACCCCTCGACCTGGCAAGAGGAATCCCTGACTCATATTTTGGCTCCCCCTTCAGGTGAAGGTAGCAATGTTGTCTTCTAAGCTAAACAGTATCCTAGCACTACACGACATGTGCATGGTGTATGGAACTGCATAGAGGTGCTTGAAGCATGAAGTTGTGCAGTGTTGCAAAAATTGCCAGGACACCCAAGGTAAGCGCACAGACGCACAGACAGGCACGACTGCACTCAGATCATCCTCCTATCCAAAAGAACTGTGAACAGGACCAGGTGAAGAAAAATTATGAACAACACCGATCAAGTTACATTACAGTCTGGACCAGAAAAAGAGCAAGCATACGTACATATCACAGCAAAGAGCCAATGTGAATTAACTGGAGATTTTCTATGAACGCATGTCAGTAATGAAATTGTCTAAACTTCATGCAAGGAGACAATGCTCTAAATTTGGACTATTAACCATAGTACAGGACTATTAAAATTACTAAATAGGCAAAATAAGGATAGAAGAAACCAGCCTCACATCCTTCCTATGATAATTTTGTAGAAGACAATTGTACAAAATGAGAATGTAATCCAAAGACACATACATTGAAGTTGCACTATTATATTCCAGAATCCCTTGAAATTCATTACAATTAAATTAATCATAGGGCGCTTCCTTAATTGCTTAGTGCATGCTTACCAAAATAGGGCACCTTTACTCTAAGAAGATAGGTTATTTTTTTGACTTGTTGCCAAACAAAGAAGACACCTAAAAGAGCGTGTAGCCTACTGAAAAAAGAAAACCATGATTGAATGGAAACTAAGGGTAACTTACATGTGACTTGCTCTAGTGGTTAAATGAATTAAAATAGATTCACTTGCTGATCAAGTGGCTTTTACATCAACCATCTATGGAGCAGTAAATTTTACTCCAAGCATTTAGCAATTCATGATTGTCTTCTTATGACACAATATAGGTTCATAGTCATAGCAGAGAAGCAAAAATAAAAAGGCACTGAATGTTACAAAAATCAAACCATCAATAATTAAGCATAGTCATTGTCCCTCCCTGCATAGCTGCTAACAGAATAACATGCATGGTTAGCTAGGACTCGTTCTAAAAACATCATTTCTCAAACCTGTACAAATAATTTGTAAATTACAATAAATGATAGCAGAATTGCACAGTATACTGCAACAAGGAAAAGATTTTAAAGCATACAGAAATAGAGAAAACAAATTTCATTTGCAACAAAATAATTGAATAAGAATCTAACCTTCGCTATCAATTCCAGCTATACCACCATACTGAATGCAGCCTTCAGAGTATGATATTCCTGACCCAGAGCTTGATCTGTTACTAGTATCATCTTCATATCCTATTGCATAATGTGAGTCTGATCCAAAACTCCAAACTCAACCTCTTGACCTGGTTCCTTTCTTTTGTGTGATCTTTGATGTTTTGGATTTTGTGAAGCTTTTTACCACGAGCACTTCTATAATCTGAAGAATCTGTGGCTTCAAAGGCCCTAGCATGCAATGGCGTATAATTTGCTAGTGTACCCTTTGTTCTCCATCTAGATCCACATGCATTGCATAGCACTGGCTTCTCCGGAGGTCCATTTCGCCATAGGGGAGTGTCTGCCATAAATTTTATGCATTACTTAGACAAAATTTTAACAAATATTTTTGAAGTTCAAAAATGATTATAAGGTACTTGAAGAACTCAAATAATGAATAGGGAAAACTGTATGCTTATTTGTTCTTTACAAATTTTGGATTGAAAAACAAGTGATCTTATAAGCAAGATGTAGAAAACATTTTAATCAAATAATAAACAAGGATTCACAAAACAATCCCCTTATTTTGTATAATAAAACATGAACAGACTAATTAACCCTTTTGTCCCTTTTTAGTGGTTTAATGATAAATTACATGGGGTTGGGAGGTGGTATGATATGTTGCTAAACTTTGGTCTTGAAATTTATCATGTGTTGAATGGATTGCGTTGTAGCTAATAAGTCGAAGAAGAAGAATGAAAATGAGAAACAATTCATGGATGCTTCAAAAGTAGAAGCAAACCATAGCCGCAATGCTCATTCAAACGGTAACACACAAAGCACGGCCCCGCATGTTCAATTTGTTGGTCGTAAATCATTTAGGGATATTGTTAGAGCAAAGGTTATTGTTGTGCTGGAGGAGTTAATTGAAGAGCAAAGTGATGGAATGGGAATGGGAATGAATGGCGACTCAAAGCATCCCTCGATTGAAGACAAAAATGGTAGGCCCCTTCTCTCTATCTCTGCGAATGAAGAAATGATAAAGGTTGTTACAAGTTGCAACTGAAGAAAAAAACACCATCTCAAATTGGTATTTATTTTGTCTATATGGAATCATGGATTTGAAAGTTCTACTTGCAAGTTTTTGATGATTGGATTGCATCAATATGGGGTGAAAAGATGGGTATTTTCATGACTTTCTATAGAACGTTGAAAAAGGGTTATTTGGTTATTTACTTTACAAATTTGAATATGGGTAAGAGGGTTAGCAATAGAGTTTTCTAGAAAATGGGAAGATCTTGTTTAAGGCTATACCATGGGACCTCAACTTGTCTTTACCTTCCGATAGCAATTGATTCCACATTGGATTGAAGTTTGTGGCATGCCTCCCCAACTGAAGCTTATTCTTATACGATCAAGCCCTTAGGCAAAGTTCTTAAAATAGAGCATACTAGGGTTACCATGTTGCATCTTAATCCTAGGGTTCTTATCTATTTGAAACCTACAAAGATTTTCAAGAAGCCCTTAAAAGTAATGTCAATAAGAAACATATTGTTTGTGATATTATAGGGCTTGGTGGGTTAAGTGTGTGCTATTTTTGTAAGAAGGATGGGCATGTGAGAAAATATTGTCCATTGTTCAAACTCGGACCAAACCCGTGGGTGTTCATAATGTGGGTGAGGCCAATTCTTCTCCTAATGTGTTGCCTTCCGTTGTGGAAGATCCTATCTCGAGCCGAAGATTGAGCATGTAGTAATTTTGGCTAACCCCGACTTGCATGCCACTAAACCTTCCTTCAATTGGCTACGCAAGAGTTACCGAAACATTTGCCTCCTTGGCGTATTGGATTCTTTCGAAGTAAAACTGCAAGGGCAATTGCAAACCCTTGAGAAATTGCTTCTAATCCTAATCTTGGCTTTGTGGAAATCCCTCCTAAGGACTGAAAACCCTAGTGATCCAATAGGTGTTACTTTGAATTACCTAGAGTAGTTCAAGGGGGATACCTATAAGAAAGTGTGCTTCCAACCTTGTCCCTAAGAGAGTTCAGTTTTCTAGTGCAATGAAGGATTGAGTTGTCATTAGCGGTGGTGGTAAATGTCAAGTTTGTTCCCCTATGGTTTATGAAGTTGGTAGCGAGGCATAGTTACCAAATACGGTGGATTCCATCAAATTTTCTGTATTTTTGCGGTTTTTCCAATCCACCGTATTAAACAACGTATTTTTCAAGATTTAAATAATACAATACAGAAAAATTCAAAAATTTAATAAAGGTGGATCAAAAAATTGAGAAAATATAAAACTCAAAAAAACGGATCTCAAACTTCTGTTATTATTAATTAAAAACATGCCTTTTAATATTTTATAACACACTACATAGTACACACGAGCACAAGTAGGATAAGATATTAAGTTGTAAAAACTATAATTTGTTATGGACATACACAAATTCTTCACAGATCATAATTTTGAATCTATTGTATAATTATGTTTTAACTAATAAAAAAATCTAGATGATATTTTTAAAATATATGATTTTTCGCATTTATCGTATTTTTTTAATGGACCATTTTTTCCCATATTTGAGGTTCACTGTTTAATACTATCTGTACGAAAGTTGCTACCTTGGTAACAGGTAAGCCCCCTAGCTTTGAGTCTAAAACTAACCCTAGGAAGAGGAAGACTAGAGGTTCAAGACAGATTTATTAGTGCTTGGACATCATTCACAGCTAGGGCAGATCAGATTTGCGTGGTTTTGAATGTGGGACAACCACACAAGTCCGTGTTTGAGCTTGCAGGGTTTCGGACCAGTTGTTTGGCCAATTTCAGACCCTCTCCTAGGGTAGCAACCCTCTTTGGGAGGATTTCATCGGTTTCTAGGGCACGACAACTCACTTTCCTCCTATATTTGTATTCTTCATAATTTTGGAGACTGATTGTACTTTCCGAATTGTATTTAGGCCTTGGAATCATTATTTCCAGCCATTTTTGTAAGTGGGTTTGCTGCTGTTGCAAAATTAATTATTATACTTTAGCTAGGGTTCTAAAAACTCATTTCTTGGTTTGTACTTGCTCTAAAATAATTATTATTGTTCCCTACATGCTTGGATGGTGTAAAAGTGGTATTGGTGGTGAATAATTGCAATTTCCCTCTTGCTGTCATAAGATTTCAGACTGCTGTAGCTTGCTGTTATAAATTTCAGTTTTCTATGGTTTGGGTTGGTGCCATTTCTCTTTTTCTTTCAACTCAGCCCAGAAAGGGGCATTACATATTCACTGCCTACATGAACACAACCTCATTTGGCAGAAACATATCATATTTTGGAAACCATGTAGAATTGAAACTTTTCTATGCCAATATATAGAGTAGTTAGGGTGGATCAAAGCAATCACCAAGGGAAATAATTCACTGAGATGCACTAGAAGCCAAGATGCAACGCTTGCTTCCTACACTTAACGTAATCAGGACAATTGGTTCTCATGAAGGTGAATGATCCGAGCACAACTACGACAATCTGCGCTCTTATCTTGAGTTCCTTGGCAATTTGGACACGTGTAACTTAACACAATGTGCGCTTTCCATGCAACACTAGGATACACATTATGTTGCTCAAAAGCTAAGATTGCTCCTTAAACTTGAAATAGGGTGTAGCCCCAATATGAATCAAGGGGTTAACCTTGTGGGGTTAAGGGTCAATGCCCTGCGAGCAAGATTTTAATGATCAATCCCCACCGTGTTTGGGGCAAATCCTGATCTGTGCACTCTACATATCCTACACAACAATGTGTCTTTCCAGATCTGTGCACTCTACATATCCTACACAACAATGTGTCTTTCCACGTGCACATCGTTCCTACTTACAACATTGCAGGCAAACTACACTGCTCAAGCGATACGCATACATCTTGAAACTACACTTGTAATGCGGAGACACCTTGCCACATTGCGCGATGACAAATGGTACTCTTAGAGCTCGTGTTATATTATAACACCTATTAGCATATGATGCATTTGAAACTCAAGCCATGTAGTTGCCAAAAGGTGAAAGGTCACATAAGGAAGCCCAAATGGTTCAACTTCCATAATGGTTCTTTAAGCCTTCAAGGTTTTACATTCTATGTATTAGAATATAAGGCTTAGCTTTTATTATTAACTAGTAGTTATGTATTAACTAATGTGCTCCAAACTTGTTGTCCATGAATCCTATCTCTTGGGTTGGAAGGATGCTCCTCCTAGCTGGGTTGGGAAATAAGGTTAGAGGTGGCTTGATGATCATATATTTGGGGATTCCCTGAACCCTTCCTTTAAGGTCATGTGGCAGTGGGTGTTTGATAAGATTAATAAGAAGTTTGCATAATGGCAAGGCCGCTTCATATCTTTAGTAGGAAGAGTTCGAATTTGTTAAAAAAGTGACGCCCTCATACATCTATTATGCCTCTTGTTGACTTTTCCTTGATTATCAGATTAGGCAGCTACATAGAGTTACTAAAGATATTTTGTGGTTTGACAGTAGACGGATAAAAAGAGACATACAGTCAATTGGGAAACTTGCATTAATCCTACGAGAATTGGAGGGCTAGGGTTAAGTACTTGAAGCTTCAAAGCATTTCCCTTGCTGTTAAGTGGATTATTAAAGCCATCAGTGGGGATCAGCCTTGGAAAGCCCTGGGTCACAAAAACATTGTTAATGGTTGTCCTCAATGATGTCGTTGACCTGCTCTTTGGGTGCTTCAGCGCAAAATCTACTGGCTCTAGGATTTTCAGCTCCCTTTGGAGGGCTTGGGAGGCCTCCAAAGATTTAATTTTCAGACATAATTTCTCTTGGTTCATTATTGTTTCTCAGCATTTCAGATCTATATGGTGGAACTTGTCTTTGAACAATAAACCTCTTGCTAGACTTGGAGGGAGCTCTGTTAGATTCCAGTTTGGTGAGGGGATTAAGACTTTTGCTGACATCTTTCCTTAAGGTAGATAGCTCTCATAGGTTGAGATTAGAGGGAAATTTGGTGTTCCTAGCTCTCATAAAAGAACATATTCTATGTTGATGAAAGCTAATTAGACTTTCTGCCTCGGGGCTTAGACTTTGCTTTGACACAACTTTGGGGCAATATCAAGTGGGCTAAAGGTTTCGCCCCTCTTAAAGATGACTTCTAAAATGTTATATGATAAGCTTGTTTATACAAAGGATTTTTTTTGTTCTTAACAATAAGTGGGACCTTTGTGATCCAGTTGGAAGGTGGACTAACAAACTCCTTGTTATTTGGTCTACTTGCAATGAACCTAAAAAAATTGTTTTGAATGGTTGTGTTGCATCACAATCTTGGTGTTGGTTATGTGCATTCTAAGTGTGGTATGGTTATCTCTACACGCTTTGTGTGTGGTTAGGAAGAGTA
The DNA here is from genome assembly GCA_018340775.1 of Taxus wallichiana var. yunnanensis. Lineage (NCBI taxonomy): Eukaryota > Viridiplantae > Streptophyta > Pinopsida > Cupressales > Taxaceae > Taxus > Taxus wallichiana. Next base: position 955,958,295 of record CM031235.1, read on the forward strand.
CATTAACCGTGTGTTTTTAATTGCACTTTTGTTTAGTATGCTTGGAAGCCTTTTCTTTAGTGTTGGTTAAGGAGATTCAAAGGAATGATATTGCTTTTGGTATTATTTCTTGTAAATGTGATAGGCTTAACTTGCTTCTCAAAAAATTATGGTTTTCGATGTAAAATGAAATTTTATGGTTCTTGTGGAAAGCAAGGAATAAAGATGTGTTTGAGAATGTAGGAAGGGTGTCTTCTGACCTCACAAGTGAAGTCATCTTCTTGCACGATGACTTGTAGGTGGAGCTACATCTCATGATTCTAGAAAGTGAACTTGAACTATTTATGATTCAGTGATTCATCAAGTTTGATCCAAAATATGTAGAAGGCATGAGCATTTATCCAAGGATCAATCCCATTCCGTGACTAGAACAAGATCATTCATGTCGATGAGAATATACAACTTGATTATGAAATTTGGGAATTTCTTAAAACTAAATAGAAGAGATATTGATAGTGATGTAACATATGAAACAATGGAGACCGAGATGTAAATCAGAGTGCTAATAGAAAAAGAGAAACATCATAATAATAGACTCCAAGCTAGAACTATAAGTTGCAAGATTGTATTATGTAAGAGTTTTATACAATGATCTAAGAGGTTGAATGTGCTTCAAGATGTCTAACAGCTATGTCATTTCCTAATCCATCTCCTCCATCAAAGAGTGGTAGGAATACATTAACATACAAGTGTGGAAGACGAAGAGATGGTTTTTCGGTGACAATTTGGATATGCTACCACACCTTTGTGCAAAACAAAGATGACATTATCGAAGTTATGCAACATCAACAAATAAGGGTTAGGACTTCGCAGATGAAAATGTTTTCTTGGGATACTCCTAAAGTTGATGGTGAATACGACATATGGCGTAGAGTACTTTCGTTATCCCATGAGTCGATCAAACTCACAAATATTACTAGATCAATTGCCCCTCCTTGAAGGGAAATGGTCCCCATTGCATGCAGCTGCAAAAGATGTGGAAATTTGTTGCAAATTGGCACTTTTGTAAACCTTTTCCTTAAGAAGGAACCTGACCTCCTTTTATGATCTAGAAGAGACGAATCTCTTGTTGTCTATTGTGTTTGGCCCTAGTCTCAACTACTTGATTCTTTTCTGTTGGGCTGCTACAATCGGGATGATCTCTTCCAATTGAATCTGTCTCAATAACATCTAAAGTGTCCAACATGCATTGAAGAATGGATGTAGCTCAAGGTAGGAAGGTAGATTGAGCTCAAAAGTGTTATCTCTAGCCTACGTGGTGATAGTTGTTGGGACTTTCCATCCTACCCTTTTTTTGCATTATTATTGTAATGGATGCTACAGACACGTATGTTGTGTAAGTCATCCCTTGAGCTATTAAGAATAATCTTACATGTAAGGGTAGTAGTAGTTTCTAGAATAGAACTAGTATATTAGGGAGTGCTTAGGACAAGAAAGGCATCCACGAATATTATTGTATTGAACTTTCTCAAAGGAGGTTGCCCCCTCAAAGTGACCTGCGATCTGGTAATGTCATTTTAGTCATTCCGTTCAATAAACTAATTTGTACCATATTGTGTCGTTTGGCTTAATCATCAAGAGGTTCATTACATTTGGTATCAAAGCTCTTTCTAGGACCACTTAAGCCGCAACATTTTTTTCTCTAGTCTCATGTACTCACAGAAGGTGTGGCGAGTTCGTGTTGTGTTTCACAATCCCAAGACCTCAACCTATTTCCTCGACTTGTTTTTCAAACTTGTTTCCCCAATTTGTTTACCCAACTTATTTCCTCGGTTTGTTTCCCGACTTGTTTCCCCATCTTGTTTCCTCGACTTGTTTCCCAACTTGTCTTCCCAACTTGTTTTCCTAACTTGTTTTACCAACTTGTTTCCCTAACTTGTTTTTCTAAATTGTTTTCCCGACTCATTCCCCAACTTGCTTTCCCGAATTGAAAACTCAATTGTAAAAAACTATATACAAAATTATTTTTCCCACTTGTTGGGCACCCTCACCACTCGAGTTTCAGATCAGTAGAGATCATTCGATGCCAACTTATTTTTTCCAAAACAATTCCCATACAAATTGCTATTTTTAGCCCCCGCCCGACTTAGTTTCCAAAAAGATATTGGTCCTCAAAGCAATTATACCATTGCAATCATCTCATTAAGCCAATCATTTTAACATATAACTCCAAACAACCTTTTTGGACCCTCGGAACCCCTCTTGGTCATGGTTGTAACCCGTTCGTGCACAAAAACATGGAGGAAGAAATCACCAACTTGAAGGCACAAGTGTCTAAGCTCACACAAATGATGCAAGGACTCAATCAGCAAAATGTCATCCTCGCTAAGAAGCTCCATACTGAGTCCACTTCTGAACACAATTTATCTTCTCCAAATGTGTCGTGTGGTCCCAAGCTTGATTTTCCTCAATTCAATGGTACAAATCCAACTGGGTGGATATATCAAGCAGAGCAATTCTTTAGTCTCCACAATACCTACGATGTGAACAAGGTTCCTATTGCTTCTTTTCATTTGGAACAAGAAGCCCTACAATAGTACCGTTGGTATTTAAAAGCTCATAAGGATCACACAAGGTCATTTCTCATTTATTTTCTATCCAGATGACTCCACCTACCTCTTCTAGCACCCCTGCAGATTTACAAACCATTTTAGACAATCATGCTCCTATCTTTGATGAGCCCATGGGATTCTTTACCTTCACATCTAGAGGATCATCATATCTAGCTCTTTCCGTAAAGTGCTCCTCCCAACATTCGTCCTTACCAATACCCATTCTTACAAAAGATAGAGATTGAAAATCTCGTCAAGAACTTCTCAAGGTGGGAGTCATTCGTCCTAGCACTAGTCCATATTCCTCCCGGTTTTACTTGTCCGCAAAAAGGATGGCTCGTGGCGTCTCTGCATCGATTTCAGGGAACTAAACAAGATCACTATCAAGGATAAATTCCCTATTCCAATGATTGATGAGCTTCAATGAATTTCATGGCGGTTATTTTTTCTTTAAATTGGATCTCCACTCGGGTATCACCAAATTCGTATTGACAAGGAAGATATTCCAAAGTTGTTGATACGTTTTGGATAATGGTAGGGGTACGGAGTTTCCGATACGTGGGTACGGCAAAAAAAAATTGGTTCGGATACGGCGTTGGATACGGTTGTACAAAAAATTAAAAATTATATAAATTCCAGCCTAATAAATAAGAATTAACCACATATGCAACAAAATAAGCTAAATAACCACAAAAAACAACTCATAATATGATTAATCCAAGGCTCCAAGCAGTACCATAATGCATTGCAATGTGTCAACAATATCATTAAAATGATTTGTTCAACATTACTTCAAAGCAAACTAAGAGCTGGTAATTTTCTTCCAGACAATACTCACATGCAGTTTAACTTGGCCAGCCCTGGAAATATATTCATATGTTTTGACATTTAAGATGACTTATGCAAAGCACTACCGCTAGCATTTAGCATTTAGTTTACCCACTTGACTTCTCTGAAACATCTTGATTTCTGCTACAGTACACAAAACAGCCCTGCAGAGCACTTTAGCTGACAAATAATTCAACATGACAAGATGCAATAATACATCCCCAAATGACAAGTACAAACCTTGGTCAGAATATATATATATATATATTAATTGTGTTAGAAGGGTGGGAAAAATTATTTTAAAAAAATAGTCCCAAAATGTGCCCGGAGCGGCTGGGGGTATGGCTCAGTGCACGGCTAGTACACTGCCGCAAATGTACCTAGTCATATCCAGGGGTCCCACCATACCCCTGCCGCTCCCGGGCACATTTCAGGACGTATCCGTACTCGTACCAAGGCTCATTACCTCGCCGTACCAGCTACTTACAGATATTTTGAAAATAACCTTCCGAACTCATGATGGTCACTATGAATTTTTGGTCATGCCTTTTGGGCTTACAAATGCCCCATCTACATTCCAAGGCTTGATGAATAAAATCTTTTGGCTCCTCCTCACAATTCATCCCGGTATTCTTTGATATCTTGATCTATAATAAAACCTAGGCACAACATCTACAATACATTAACAGGGCATTACTGACTTCTCACAGATAATCAGTTGTGCGCCAAACACTCCAAGTGCTACTTTGGCCAAACAGAGTTGAATATATTGGACATATTGTCTCTGCGGAGGGTGTCCGCATGGACCCAGATAAAATCAGTGCCATGAAAAATTGGCCACTCCCCAAAACACTCCAAAGTTGTAATGTCCCTTTTTGGGGGGACTCACGAAATGACCAAAAGATGGGATGTAACTTAAAATCAAATTATGGGGCTGTTGTTAGATGGCTAATATAAGCTTGCAAATCTGCAAATTAAACCCTTCCTAGGGCAACGACTTCCTTAGAGGAGTTAAACCCCTCAAAGGTGGGTTAAACCTTGCTATTGCCCTTCAAATCTTATGCCAAAATTATTAGAAACCCTCAACAAACACAATCAGCTGTTAAAAATCAGAATTGAGCTTGGAAATAATTAATTTCAAAACCCTCAACAAGCTTGGAAAATAGCAAAACACCTCCAAAATTAATGAAACTTTAGAACTTGGCCTTTAAAAATATGAAGAATATTATTACACCCTCAGAATCATGAAATTATTGCAATGAAGTACCGAAATGCTCCCCTAGGTGGGTCGCTCCACATAGAACAACCAATAAACACGCCAAAACACACCATAAAGCAGGTCGCTCCACCTCAAAATGGCAAATATGCATTAACAACAAGTAATACAAAGATCTTCAATTATTGATCAAATGGCACCTTAGGGAAATTCGCCTAGGGCTGAAATAAAAGATAATAGCAGCAAAAGATCCCTCAAGGGGGTGGAGACTCCGTGTTGAAGTCTTCCCTAGACTTGGTGAAGGGTTTCATCCTCACACAAGACTCTCCAAGGGTTTTCATCCTTAGGAGAGGAAGAGAGATGCTTCACAAGTGGTGTCCCCAGATTTCACCCGGAAATGGGACTACCCCTTTTAAATTTTTTGATCTTTTTGAGCGAAGGGTCATGTTTTTGCGTTTTGTTTTGCTGCGGTTGTTCGCATTGCTCAAAGGTATCTCCAAGAAGTCATAAAGCCACGTTCACAAATACCCATATGCAAAAGCTCACTCAATTCCCTTCCGAGACTTAGTCTGGTTATATAAAAGCATTTTATTTATTTTTATATTAAATAAATAAAGTTCTTTTAAAAATAGATTGAGCTAAAATTGGGAGAATTTAGGTTATATAAAGCATTTCCCCCATCATTATTACCACACCAGTATTACTTTCACCTCAAAGTGGAGCATTCACCCGAGGAAGAGTTTTACAAACTAGCTAATTGGAGAATTCTTTTCTAGCAATTGCCCGCAACTTCTTTCAAGTATTTTGTTTTTATTTATTTCTTTTGTGTTTTGGTTTTGGTCTTTCTCCGTGTTCCATCTGGAAAATCCCCATAGCCTTTTCTTTCTTCCTGTCGGATCTGTTCCTTGGCCTAGGGTTTTGAAAGAACCATCCAATGGTGTTTTTAATTGCAAATCAATTTGTCTGCCATAGCTTGTTTTTTAAGGTAACTAGATCAACCAAGAGGAAAGCTCAGGATTTTTGCCTTGTCTAAGGTTTAATCCAAGTTAAAAGATCAAGCAAATTGTGGATCTGGAAAAGTTTGTCTTCCTTTTGCAAAGCAGCCATGGCCAAGGAAGAAAACGCAGCATTCTGGAAGATCATTAAAGGGGCAAAGTCACTCAGTTGTTCTTTCAAAGCATCCACGCAATTCTTCTAAGCAAGTCATGTATTTTGAAGTCTTTGTCTTCCAATTTGAAGCTGCCTTCTTCCTTCAATTTCCACACAAGTATTTTAAAGGAGAAGTCATAAAGCAAGTCGTGGTTTTGAATGTTTTGTCTACCAATTAAAAGCTGCCTTCTCCCTTCAATTTGCACGCATATATTAAAAAAGAAAAGTCACTAAAGCCAAGTCGTGGATTTTTAGAAGACTCATCCTCCTTTCGCAAGCTGCCTTTCCACTTTAAAATCCACGCAAGTATTAAAAGGAGAAATTGCAAAGCAAATCGTGGATTTCTATGAGCTTGTCTTATTTCAAAAGGCTGCCCTTCCTCTCCAAAATCCACACAAGTATTAAAAGAAAGAAATTACAAGCCAAGTCGTGGCTTTGAAGTCTTTGTCTTCCTTTGCAAGCTGCCCTTCCTCTTCAAAATCCACGCAGCCCTTTTATCATGAGTTAAAATTCACTTAAGTTTTGTCGTGGATTTTGGCATGCTTGTCTTCCATTTTTTCCACACTGCTGCCCTCTCTAATTTTCCACGCAACCTTTTAAATACAAAAGCAAAATCACTTAAGTGGTGTCGTGAATATTCATGGTCTAGGCTTCTAATTTCAACGCAGCTTTTAGAAGAGAGAAATCACTTAAAAGGAAATCGTGGATTTTGAATGCTTTGTCCTCCTTTCCAAGCTGCCTTCCTCCTTCAAAATCCATGCAATTTTAAGGCAAGGTGTTTAAGTGCAAATCGTGGATTTCCAAGCTGCCTTCCACCTTCAAAATCCACGCAATTTTAAGGCAAGGTGTTTAAGTGAAAATCATGGATTTCCAAGTTGCCTTCCACCTTCAAAATCCACGCAATTTTAAGGCAAGGTGTTTAAGTGAAAATTGTGGATTTCCAAGTTGCCTTCCACCTTCAAAATCCACGCAAATAATAAAGGATAAGTCACTAAAGCAAATCATGGTTCTTGAAGTCATTGTCTTCCTTTGCAAGTTGTCGTCATCCTCCAATTTCCACGCAAATATTAAAAAGGAGAAATTGCAAAGCAAGTCATGGTTTTTGAAGTCATTGTCTTCCAAGTACAAGCTGCCGTCACCCTTCAAAATCCACGCACCCTTGTTAATATGAGTTAAAATCCACTTAAGTTTTGTCGTGAATATTTAGCAGCATGTCTTCTATATTCCAAACGTAGCCTTTGGGGAGAAAAGCAAAAATAACTAAAGGAATTGCGTGGAAGTTCAAGGCTTAGCCTTCTAAATTGCAAGCATCCTCCTCCAGTTTCAACGCAGCTTTTGGGCAATTGTTATAAAAAGAGAAGCAAAATATTTAAAGTGTTTTGCGTGGATTCTAAGCAGCTTGTCTTCTAAATTCAACGCAGCTATTTCCCTCTCCAAGCATGCAGACATCCTTGCATTCCCTCTAAGAGCCCAAACGCAGCCCATGTAAATGCATGCAAAGTCTCCCAGTTAAGCCTTCAAAAGCCCATGCATGTGGTTCCCAATCTTCCAGTTGAACCCACGTTGAGCCTACTTCTCTTTGCTTGCATCCGGAGTAATTCCCAGAATTTACGGCTGCCCATATATATAAATAAGAGGGTGATGAGTTGCATATTTGTCTGAATTGTTTACAGGAATATTTCACTTGTGCACATACTTGTGAAAATTAAGTTGAGGTTGATGTCAAATACATTGGATATATCTTCAGAATCAGGGGAAGCAATTGCAGCTTCTGCACAAATAGATCCAGCTCTCACAATTGCAAAAGCTTCCGGAAAAGGGATATCTCAGACAAAAGTTGGTTCAAGCAGGATGAAGGGTGATGACAAAGGTAATCCGTAAAAAATCATGCATAGTGTCCAAAGCTTTCGGAGTGAATGATACAAAACAAAGGGCAAGTATGAAGTGTTGCAGCTGGAATAACTTCTTTCTTCTCCTCTTTCTTATTTTCTTGGACAAAAATTGTAAAACTAAAGTAATTGGTTAAAAGCCATTACTTCAAGTTGTTTGAAAAGGTCCTTTAATTAAGAATAGGTGGCAGACATGCAAGACATTGATTTAGTCTTCAGTTGTAAATCATACATGTCATGCAAAGAGGAATTCCAAGAGGAAGATTGCCAATTGTTCCCTTTTCATAGCTATAGCATGCGGAAATCATTGAGAGTTTCCTATTTGTATTTCCCTTCTATACACTATAAATAGAGGAAGAGCCTACGGGTTAAAAAACTAAAGTAATTGGTTAAAAGCCATTACTTCAAGTTGTTTGAAAATGTCCTTTAATTAAGAATAGGTGGCAGACATGCAAGACATTGATTTAGTCTTCAGTTGTAAATCATACATGTCATGCAAAGAGGAATTCCAAGAGGAAGATCGCCAATTGTTCCCTTTTCATAGCTATAGCATGCGGGAAATCATTGAGAGTTTCCTATTTGTATTTCCCTTCTATACACTATAAATAGAGGAAGAGCCTACGGGTTAAAAAAACACAATTTGTTCATCAGAACTTGTTTAGCAAAGGCTTTTGTAACTAGAGCATTTTTAAGATTTCAGACTTTGTGTTGGAACCCTTGATGTGATTTCTGTGAAAGTGGGGATTGAATAAAAGGTGGATTTCTGGAGAACTTTGTGTCTATAGTGCTTTGTTGATTACTTTTATTCAAGGTTTTAGATAAACTTTTTGTTATCTTAAATCTAGGTTAGAAGTTGTTTCTTTCCCTTCTGCTGAATGTTATGATCTTTATCTGTTTATTTACTTTGTGTGGATGAGACCAACTCTGATAACTATTGGTTAATTCAACACATCTTCCTTCCTTCTTTCCCTACTTCTATTTTTCCCCTTCTACAAATATCTCATCACAACTGTTTACTTGTTGCCAAATTACCCAACTGGTTCACGAGCTGAGGGAATTAAAGTAAAACCCCTTAAAGTAGTTATTAGGATTCACCCCTGCAAAATAGATAAACATCTTACACAAGAGCTTCACCGTTAAATGAAGGAGATTTATCTCATGACTGCCTAGGTTTTACATTGTGCATAAAATCTAGCCAAGAGCAAGAAATCTTTCCAAAGAGATAATAGATTCGCATGATAATCAAATGGCCAAGCAACCTCTTTTTATAACATAAGGGGTGCTATAATTCAATAATGGTCGACCTCATAAAGTACTTTTAATTATCTAATTTGTTTTTAGAGCCTACATGCTCCAAATTACTTTATATTCTAATTAAATGAGTTCATCTATTGGAGCGTTTGGCTTCCCAATAGGAATACATGATAATAATGAAAATATCTATTAGAAAATGTCATCCAAGTCTTCCCCTTGCTTCTTTCCTTAAACCCATGAGGAGGAAGAATGGTTAAGGTCTTAAATTCCGCCAATCTCCAAAAAGGGACATGACAAAAGCCTTCGTGGTTTCTCGGGTCTCACCGACTATTACAGGAAATTTGTTAGGGATTACGGTAAAATTGCAGCCCCATTGACAGCCATGTTAAAAGGGATGCTTTTGCATGGAATGAGGCGGCCGAATAGGAATTTGAGGCCTTAAAACTAGCTATATGCAGTACACCTGTCTTAGCCATGCCAAATTTCGCTAAGACTTTCGTCATCGAAAGTGATGTCTGTGGCAATGGCCTTGGTGTTCTCCTCCGTAGGTCACCCCCTTGCCTTCACTAGCAAAGCTCTCTCAGGAAGGAATCTGGTCCTATCTACCTATGAAAAAGAAATGATGGCAATTTTACATCTAGTACAAAAGTGGCTGCCATACTTGTTAGGAAGGCATTTCTGCATCAAAACAAGCCATCATTGTCTGAAGTACAACCCCGAAGTTTTGAACAACGGATCTCATCTTCTGCTCAACAAAAGTGGGTCTCCAAACTTATGGGGTATGACTATGAGATCACCTATAAGAAAGGGAAGGAAAATGTGGTTGCAGATGCCCTCTCTCGTACTTTCGAGGATCAACTCTCCTTTGCACAATATTTGTGCCTAGTAAAAGGATCCAACCACGTAACGCCTCATTCGAGGATTGGTTTCCGATCCTAACTCATCACCACAGTACACTTGGGATGGCACCTATTAGCGGTATAAAGGGCGCGTGGTGTTACCACCTAAAACAAATCTTCGCCATGCAATTCTTCTCAAACTCCATGCTTCCTCGTCTGTAGGTCATTCAAGTTTTTTGAAAACATATGAGAGGGTTCATAGGAATTTCTTTTGGCAGGGAATGAAGGAAAATATCAAACAGTTTGTGGCCGAATGTGATACATGTCAACGACACAAGGGTGAAACAGTGGTTATTGCAACCATTGCCAATTCCAACCAGGATTTAGACCAATATTTCTATGGACTTCATGGGAGGCCTCCCTAAATTTGGTGAAAAGTCAGTCATCCTAGTAATGGTGGACCGCCTCTCCAAGTATGCCCATTTTTGTGCCCACCCATATATTGCCTTAACCATCACCCAAACTTTCATTGATCAAATCTTCCACTTGCATGGCATCCTAGCTTCAATTGTCTCAGACTGTGATGCCACTTTCACAAGCTATTTCTATTTACAAAATATTCCGAGATAAAAACCCGATCATGATGAGCTTTGATACCACCCGCAAAACAAATGGCCAAATCAGGGGTTGTTAACAAATGTTTGGAAACATTCCTCGATGCTTTACCTTGGAGCATCAGCAATATAGTGGGTCAAGTGGCTACCTCTTGTTGAATGGTGGTACAACACATCGTATCACACCTCCACAAAATGACTCCATATGAAGCAGTATATGGCCAACCTCCACCACCTCTCCTCCCTTACACTCTGGCATTCCCAGTTCGGCGGTGAAAACCAGCCTTTGCCAATAGGACCAAATTCTCCGGACCCTTCCGGAAAATCTCCATATGGCACAAAACCGTATGAAACAGATAGATCAACATTGCTCGAGAGGACAATTTCCAAACTGGGGATATGGTTTTTCTGCGTTTACAACCATATAAACAAATCTTCCTTAAAACTCAAAGGGTGTCAAAAGCTTGCCCCTAAGTTTTATGGACCCTACAAAGTTCTCCAAAAGATTGGTGCAACTCCTACAAGCTCGAGCTTCCACCTGGCTCACGAGTTCATCCTGTATTTCATGTCTCCTGTTTGAAGAAAGTTCTTGGACAACACATCATTGCACAAACAGTACTACTTGAGCTTGACAACGAAGGATCCATCCTTCTTGAACTGCAGCAATTCTCAATAGCACTCCCACAAACTTTGCAATTGTTCTATCACGAGGTTTTGATCCAGTGGCATGGCATGCAACCAGAAGATGCAACTTGGGAGCCCCTTCTCCAGATTCAACAATAGTTCCCACATTTACAGCTTTGAGGACAAAGCTTTTTAAGGGGAGGGGATGTTAGGACCCTTCGTCCTACCCTTCTTTTGCATTATTATTGTAATAGATGCTACGGACGCATATGCTTTGTAAGTTGTCCCTTGAGCTATTAAGAATAATCCCACATGCATGGGTAGTAGTAGTTTCTAGAATAGAACTAGTATATTAGGGAGTGTTTAGGCCAAGAAAGGCATCCACGAATATTATTGTATTGAACTTGCTCAAAGGAGGTTATCCCCTCGAAGTGGCCTGCAATCTGGTAATGTGATTTTAATCTTTCCGTTCAATAAACTAATTTGTACCGCATTGTGTTGTTCAGCTTAATCTGTCACAGGAGGTTCATTACAATAGTATAGAACCCCCTCCAAAGTGGACAAATCTTCCGCTAAGGTCTTGTGAATCTTTCCTCCTACAAATAAAGCCACACCGGACTGCCATCCTAAAAGGTGCATGACACTTGGTGATGATCATGGCATTGTTTGCACTTAGCATTAACTTTCTTCATAATGGTTTGCACTTGTTGAATGTGCTGAATTTTCTCGATGAACTTAGAAGCCTTGTCACACTTCCTTTTGAGCCAAAGGGGTTGTTGTTGTTGATGATAATGACATAGGATAAGCCACATCAATTGGTGATAAAGGTTGGAAACCCACGCATATCTAGAAAAGAATGAGTTGTAGAGCTATGCAGAGCTCTATAGTAGCTATGCTAAATGAAAGGGAGGCTTTCATCCCACGGGTTGCTTCCTAGAATTCCATATTCTATGAAGACACACAATTATCTTATTCACCACTTTTTGGCCCATCAATTAGAGGATGGAACGCAATAGACTTGTTCAGTTTTGTGTCCATCATAGACCAAATTGCTTTCCTAAAATTGCTCAAAAAATTGTTTTCCCTATTAGAGATGATGGTGGATGGTAATCCAAAGTGAACCATGCATTCTGAAAATACAATTGAGTTGTTTCTAGAGCTAAGATTGATTCCTTACAAGGTGCCAAAATCATCATCTTTGATATTCCATTAACGACTACATAAACATGATCATTAGCTTGCTTGGTAGTAGGGTAGCCTAGTAGGAAATTCATAGAAACTGATTCCCAAGGTCTAGTTGGTCTCAGCGAAGGCGTGTACATACTTTGCTCTTTTTATTTTGAATAGAAGCTTCATATAATAACATAAAACAATATTTTCAACAAAAATTGTACAAAAGAATAAAGAACTATATAGCAATATTTACAAGGAAGATTACAGTTTAGTACTTAAAGCAACCAAAATAGTAATAAAATCATAATTAGTCCAAGGTTCTAACGCTTTTGCCTCCCGGTGCAGCAGAAAACCTTTTGCAAGTGATTGCAATCGAATTTCACTTTTCCAAGAGTGAAAAAAATCATCTAGAGTGCATACCTCATTCCTAAAACATGGTTACATCTAAGCTTCCAGATAATGAACAAGGCAGTAGGTCGTGCACAATTCCAAATACTCTTAAAAGGATGATGGATAAGAGCATTGGAATCATCCAGCAAGGTTTCCCACTAATGTATGCCCTTGAAAAAGATATTGCAATTTAGATTGAACTAATTTCCGACATGATTTTGCAAAAAGAACATTCCCACAAAAGATGCTTAACAGTTTCCAATTTTGAGCAATGAAGACAGAGACCATCAGTAAGGCCACTCTTGGACAATCAAGCCTTTGAAGGAAGCCCTTGATATATCACAAGCCAACCAAAAACTCGAAGTTTATAAGAGACCCTTACTGTCCACACATTATGTAGTCTATGGACCCATACTACTTTTGCATTCGAAGAAATCCATCTTGCATTGAGAACAAGTGCAAGGGCTCGTTTTTTATGTAAAAAGTGATAAAGACTGTCGTACTAGGAAATCGGATGCCCATAAAGCCATTGCCAATCTCGCCAAATAGGTCCTTGCATGTCCAGATTCATCTTAAACAAGTCTTCTTGAGGGATAAGATTCTGGATTTCTTTTATAGAAGACTGGTCTATAGAGAATAAAGCATACTCACGAGCTAAGGATTGCCAATCCTTCCAGCTGTGTGTATTGTTGTCCCACAAATCCTTCCAGAAGAATGTCTTTTTGTTGTACCTGTGAGCCTGAAAACATGGGATATTGGCTAGAGACATGTCCTATAATTTCCATTCCATGTAGATCTGTTAGCCAGATCCCACTGAATTTGACTACCAGAAATTCTCCGAGTGACCAAACCAGCAATTTTTGCTAGGCTGTCCAGATACTTCTAAGAACAAAAGATCCTGCAATCTGAAAATTAGTAGGATCAACAATGGTATCACAAAGGTTTAAGGAGCCTCTGATCTTACTCAAACAACGGACTGCTAATAACTGATGCCTCGTGAAAATATGCAATGAAGAGGAACCCTCCAAGCAATGAATCACCCATTTGGCTACCAAAATATATCTTGTGTGACAATATCCCTTGCTTTTTTGCTAACCGGTTTTTTGACACACCTTGTTTTTTTGTTAACCAGTTTGGCTATGGCACAAGCCGTACAAGACCTAATGCAATTTACAACATTCAATTGAGGTGTGGTCAAAAGAAACATTTTTTCAATACTGTAAGGCTTTTTCAACTCAAAAGTGCCCTACAACCTTGCTGAAATGAGACTCCCGTATTAGTTTATGCTGCTATACCTTGTGTGGTAGGCACAAGTGTCCAAGATGATACAGGATCCCATCTTGCAAGAAGAAATCTAGAATCAATTTTCCACAATGCAATACCTAATAGCTATCTGCAAAGTCTGTATCAGATGTATACAATTCTGATCAAAAGTTTGTTTCATGTCCATATGCGTCCAGCACAGTGAGGAGAGCTTGAACGGGAGGTTGAATCGCACTATCAGCAACTTGAATAGAACCTCCTTCTTATGATTGATGTTCAGATGGAACTGCTGAAGCTATGAAGACAATTTGTTTTGTGTCTTCATAAATTGCATTAGCTTGTGATCCATGTGGATAATGGTCCCCTTTCACAATATGTAGTGTTTCCAAACTTACATGACTGAAGAATGGCATAAAGCTCTCAGTCATATGCGGGATATTTCTTCACTGTGGCAATAAATGATTCACTATGATACACAACGAGACGACCAAATTGAGTAAGGACTGCTGCAAGTGCATATTCAGGTGTGTCAGTCTTTATCTCAGTGTTGTTGATGATCAGATGATGCGATCACTGGTGCAAAAAGAATTTGCATTTCAGTTCTCTAAATGCTTTCTATTGTGCGGTTGTCTGCTTTTGCACCACCTTTACGAACTTAATTCAAAGGCCATGTAACTTGAAAAAACCAAGTACAAATCACCAATAGAAATTTGTCAATCCCATGAAGCTACAAAGCTCTCTTAAATTACTTAGTGTGGGACATTCTTGGATGATGTGGATCTTGGCCGAATCCACATGAACTCCACATAGATCAACAATATATCCAAGATACTGGATCTTCTACATGGCAAACAAACAATTTTCCATGTTAGCATACAACTTCTACTGTTGCAAGGTGCTGAGCACTTGTTGGATATGGCACAAGTGTTAATCCCATGTTTTTCTTAAAATCAAGATGTCATCAAGATAGACAACAAATGTAGTTCTAAATGGACAAACTTAAAGGATGTCTTTCATCATCAGCATGAATGTCGCATATTCATTACTTAATCTGAAGGGCTTTGAAGGTTGATTTATAGATGTTTGAGGGTTCAACAAGAATCTGATGGTATCCGAACTTGAGATCAATTTTGTTAATAACTTTGGCACCACATAGCGGTCCAAAAGGTCCTCTATCCCGGGAAGAGGACGGTGGTTCTTCACATGTGATCTTGTTGATAGTTTTGTAATCAACGCACAACCTCCATGTGCATTCCTTCTTTGGCACACACACAATGGAGCTTCCACAAGGCGAAGAGCTTGGCCTAATATGTCCTTTATCCAGAAATTTGTGGATCCGCCTTCAAAAAATTCATTCTCTAAGAATAAGTTGGTGTAGAGAGGGGCATTAGGTATAGGTAATCCTAGAATCAAATCAATGTTATGCTTTACCACACAATGCATAGGAACATCTTAAGGTGAATGAAATTTCTCCTTATACTCTCCCAGCAGGTTATTTAGTTGTGATGAGTTTGCTAAAGGAACCGTGGTATGAGTTTGAGCCACAAGGTCATTCTTAGGTTCAGATCTCACCATCTATGTAATGTCCCTTTTAGGGCAGATCTGGAAAAATTTGGATTTCCCTTGAAACCCTTATGATTCAAATACTTCAAATTCAACTAGCAAACTGAAAATTATCTTCAAACCCTAACAACAATCTGATTTTTATTTTTGTATGGCATCATGCATGCAAAAACAAATGGAAATAAATATAGAAACCCTCCAAATTATTTTATTCAAGAGCCAGAACAAACATAACACAAGAGAACACCAGAAAATATGATTTTTGTATTTTTCAGACCAGCTGGAATTAAAATATGACAGCAGCAAATATACTTTACCAACACGGCTGGAAATAATGATTCCAAGCCCAAACACAACCACGGAAGAGTGCAAACAACTCCAAAAATTATGAAGAAGCCAAATACAACTAAAATTTGGGTTGTTGTGCCCTAGAAGCCCACAAACTCCTCCAAGATGCAAGTCGCCACCCTAGGAGAGGGTCTGAAAAGTTCTACCAAAGCTCTAGCAGCCCTTCTACCCCTTGTGTCAGCTAATGATGGAGCTTTTACCCCTTTTTTCCGTCCAATGATGGAGCTTTTACCCCCTTTTTGCCAGCCAATGATGATGCAATAGCCCTTTCTGGGTTGTCTTTATGCACAAATATGACTTCTGAGTGAAGCCACCAATACAAATTGAGAGTTTGTCTCCAAATTCTAATCACAATGAGGGTTTTCTTTCTCACGTGATAAATGCCAAGAGAGTTTTTGTCCTCAATAGCATAAAGTAGAAGCACAAGTGCTCAACTCCTAAAATCAAGATGATAGATGGACGATAGATCCCCAAATGAACCCCTTCATCCTCCTTTTACAACTTCTCTTTCCTTTCTAGGTTGTCCTTATGCACAAATATGACTTATGAGTGAAGTCACCAATACAAATTGAGAGTTTTCATCTCCAAATTCTAATCACAATGAGGGTTTTCTTTCTCACGTGATAAATGCCAAGAGAGTTTTTGTCCTCAATAGCATAAAGTAGAAGCACAAGTGCTCAACTCCTAAAATCAAGATGATAGATGGACAATAGATCCTCAAATGAACCCCTTCATCCTCCTTTTACAACTTCTCTTTCCTCTTTCTTTTAATTTTGGTGGCCGACTTACTTTATTTAGAAGTCACTTTTATTTTTATTAATAAACATAAGTTGCCTTATTATATAATATAAAGTTACATTTGGCCAACTTAGTTGAATCATTAATTTTACTTCAAGTGTTTAAAAATACTTTTTATTTTAATAATAATATTATTATGCAAATTGCCAAAGATAGAAATGACCAAGTCAATTTAAATAATATTATTAATCATCTTTAATTTAGGAAAACAATTTAGAGCACGAATCGCTTTCTAGAATTGACTTGCTTCTTGCATTCTTTGGCACTAATGAATGAAAGCTTAGGGACTACTTGCGATAGACGATATGTATGTTCTCCAACATCTATGACAACATTTTTTGGATTTGCTTCATAGGGCGCACGCCAATGAAAAGATATGGTTACCCAAGTAAAACATCACATACCTCTAATGTAACTACATAAGAAAGGAGTGCATCTTGAACAAGCTTGATGGCATACACTAGAGGACATAAATGACTAACACATTTCTCAAAACCCGAACTAAACCATCCCATTGATTACGGCTCTGGGAGACATCAATGGCAAGTTCTATCTTCAAGTTCCTTTTGGAGAAATCAGGTTTTTCCGACTTCTTTTGTAAACACTGAAGTGTAAAGGTTGTTTATTGACACGCATTAGAGAGTGTAACAATCTTTTTGTTTCCTATGGACCTACAACAAGACTATGTTCAGATTCTATGACCTTATCTTTTTAAATGACATAGTCGACCACTTGCGAATCTTAAACTACTTAGTCTAATCATCTGATAGTGTATTCTTTTAGAAAGATCACATAGGTCACTTTCCTTTTTGGAATTCCACTTGATTCCAAACTTGGAATTCTTGGACCAAGACTTGTCCTGAGACTTGATTTTTTTTTATTTAGTACTTTTGATTGGTATTTGTCTCAAATTTGCAAGCAAATCTATAGGCCTCTCCTAGCGGAAGATCTAGAGGATATCTATGTTAGATCGGATGTATAGTCCCAAGCATAACCTATATTTCAGAATGAGATTTTACTTCGGTACTTGAACATTCAATTGAAAACCAATGTGTGAAAGGTGTTTGTGTATTCTTGAATAGATTGATCACGACCTTGGCGCAATTTTTGTAGCATGATGTACCAGTTTTCATAGTTCCCAACAGAATATTAGGTGACTTTCAAGGCTTCCAAAGTGATTCTAGGTATCTACAAATTCTAAGTCATCATCTTCATGAAAAGTGTAGTAGTTCTCCCATCATTTCTTCAGAAAACAAAGAAACTCTTAGAAGAGACAAGCTTATCTTTTCTTTATCAACCGCCTAGCATGAATAAATAACGTTCAACTAACTATCTTGTAATGTCCCTTATTGGGACTTCAACTGAAAAAGGAGGAAATCACACAAACCCCAAGATTATTAAATTCTGATTTTAGACCAGCAAACTGAATTTTATGACAGCTGGAAATCAGCAGTCTGATTTTTATAACAGCAGTCCAAAAATGAAGGGAAACCACTCAAATATCATCAACTAACTCAACCAAAATGTAGATAGGTAATTTAGGAAGTATTTAGCACACTTTTTACCAACAAATCTGATCACACATTCAACTGAAAATTAATTCCGGCAGAAGTACAGCTCAGAAAATTTGTTGAAAATTAATTCAGCTACAGCTCATGAAAATTATGAAATGAAGGGTTTCCAAACCCCAATAACCACAAAGAAATATAGATTCCGGCTTTAGAAATTATGCCAAATCAGAATATAAAATCAGATTTGCAACTTGTGCCCTAGAAGGCACCCAAATGCTATCAAACCCTAGTCGCTCCAACTAGGAAGAGCTCAACAATGCATGCAAACCCTTGTAGATGTCTTCTTTGATCTTCTAATGTCCAAATCTGCAAGAGGTCTTCAAGTTGTCTTCACTTCACCCAAAAATGGAGGGTTTTTGTCCTCCAACCAGCCACAAGGAAGGTTTTCGTCTTCCTTGGAAAAGCCACACAATTGGATTTTCGCCCAAAAGTGGAATGACAATGAGCAATCAGCCCAAAGATCAAGTGTAGAGTAAATGCGCCAAGATTGATGATGAAAATGAAGTCATTAATCCCTTTTTATATCCCTCCTTTGGCGCCAAAGCCAAAATAGGACCGACCTCATAAAGCTTCTTTGGGGCTTTTAATTTGCTTTTAAAACTCCTCCAACCCAGCCGACCTGCCTAAATAAAGAAAACATTAAAGAAAACATTAAAAATTAGCAAAAGAAAATGAAATGGGAATGCAATTCCTTCCCTAGCTCATTCAAACTTCATTGCCACGGAAAGGGAATGGCAAGAAGTCCATATTTAGGCCTCAATTCAAAACGGGGCATTACATATCCGGAGCATTTGCAGCTATTTTTCATTAAAAATAGGGATGTCCAAACTCACATGCACCTTAAATGGTGTTTAGCAATTGAGAGCTCACCTCAAAGTAGATGTTTCGAATGAATATGAACATGCTTGGGAAGTTGGGCAAAGTGATCGATAATTCCCGTTGTCTAAGATGCATAGTGTTGTTCCAAAACTTCTCATTGCCTCTCTGAAAGAATCCTCTATCATTAACTAAAGCATGTCTGAAGTCAGCATATCTACAATAGATTTGTCTAACGTCTAAGATCCTGAAAAAGGTATAATGAAGGGTCACGAGTTTCAAGACCTAGCTACCAATAGTCAGAACTCATATGAGTGGGTCTATAAACAGAGAAGGATTTAGAAGGAAATTTTGATATTGCGGAAATATGATACAAAGTGTAAGTACTATGATAGCACTAATCTAGGTCCAAGGAAATAACCCCACTGTGTGGCTAATATGTAGATCAAAGAACTAATAGACAAAGAAACAACAAAACAATAGACAACATGCTAGAACTGTGAGTACAATCTTTTAATATGCAACACAACTATACAATGATTTGAGAGGTCGAATGTGCTACAAGATGTCTAGCCACTACATTACTTCTCATTCTATCTCCATCAAAGAATAGAAGAAATACACTATTATGCAAGTGTGGAAGATGAACAAACAGTTTTTGGTTACAAGAATAGACGTTGCTCGCTTCGTGACTGTTCAAATTCTCTACTTTGTCATTTTCTAGAAATGTTGCTACTGACACTACTAGAGTTGTGCAGTATCAACAGAGAAAAGTTACAACTTTGCACTATGATCACAAGTGCTTGGGATGTCCAAGAAGCTGATGGCGAATATGGCACGTGGCATGGAGTACCATCATTATACAACAATTTTGATAACAATCTCAAATCCTCCTAGATCACTCACCATTGGATACTATCAAATATCGATCCAAATTTAGGGCCAAGAGAAGACATCATTCATAACTCCTCGAGGCCACTACCAATTTTGTATCATACCTCTTGGGCTTTGCAATGCTTCTACGGTTCTGCCCTATTTCAAGCATTGATTGACAAAGTATTCAACAAATTCCTTCATAAGTTTGTGCTGGTATTTTTGGATGATATCCTTGTCTACAATAAACCACTAGAAGCCCATCTAGAGCATTAGAAATTATGCTTGCTATTTTGGCTAAATACTAGCATGTCAGGGCCTCTATGTGTGAATTTTCTACATCATTATTAGAATACCTAGGTCACATTATTCCTGTTGAAGGGATGCACACAAACCCTGCCAAAATAACGGCAATATGTGATTGGTCATGCCCAAGTCACTTAAGCAAATTCAAGTTTTCAGGATTGGCAGGATCCTACCAAAGGTTTGTACGAAATGTATCTACCATAAGCAAGCCTCAGACTGACCTCACCAAAGGGATGCTTTCAATTGGTCTGTCAAGGCCCATAATGCTTTGACGAACTCAAGTAGGCTCTTTTGACTGTTCCAATTTTAACAACTCCCAATTTTTCTAAGCCTTTCATCATCAAATGTGATGCTTCTAGATGTTGGCTCGACATAGTACTCTCTCAAGATGATTTCCCTGTTTCCTTTGAAAGCCTGAAGATAAATGACAAAGAGAAGCAATTTAAATGTATGGCAAAGAGAAGTTGGTCATCCAGCACACAGTGGCCAAGTCGCGTCAATTTTTGTTGGGGAAGTTGTTCTTTATTAAAACTGACCGTCTCAGCCTCAGGCACCTGCTGACTCAAGCAAGACTCCCATAAAAGCAACAAAAGTGAATTGATTGTTTGGAAGCATATGACTTTGAGATCCTCTGTAAGAAGGGGAAATTATGTGGTGCCGGATGCACCGTCAAACCATGAATCATGTGTCTTTAATGCCATCCCAATTAGCCAACTTGATTGGTTACAGGATCTTCTTCAAAATTATTTGCAAGCTTCCTATAACTTCATATATCTATAAAGAGATATATGATAACCCAAGGCCGCCCTATTTATAACTATAAGATGAGATGAGATAGTTTGGGGCTCCTCTCCCCCATATCTAATCTTTGCACAGACATGAGTCTCCATCTGCAGGTCACAAAGGTTTCCAGAAAACCTACAAAAACATCACCTCTAATATCTTTTAGTAGAACAGGAGGTGGCCATTCTGCAATTTGTGGCAAAATGTGACACTTTTCAGGCAAACAAATTTAAGAGTGTTCCATCCTCAAGTCTTATGCAACCAAATATCATTTTCAACCAAAAAGTGGGAGATTATATCCATGGATTTTATAGGCTTGCCAAGAACTGAAGGTAAGAATGAAATATTTGTTGTGGTAGATCGGTGGACTATGTATGCTCATTTCATTTCTATGACAAAGGCTGGGTTCAACGGTCCCAAGGTTGCTAAGCTTTATTTCCAACATGTGTTTAAGCTACATGCAATACCACAAGGGATCATTTGTGATCGGGATCATATCTTGCAAATCAATTTTTGGCAAGAACTGTTTTGGTTAGAAGGGGTGATATTCAACAAGATACTGCCTATCATCCCCAAATAGATGGACAAAGAAAGATAGTGAATAGGTCCCTAAGGATATGTGTGGGGGCAAGTAGAGCAAGTGGGTGGAATGGTTATATCTATTCAAGTATGAGTCTGGCACCACATACCACTCTGCCATAAAGGTTTCTCCATTTAAGGTGTTGTATGATTAAAATCCTCCATTGTCAATGGACAATGTACTTCAAGGAGTAAAGTCCCGACAGCAATAGAGGCATTGGAGGAGATGCAAGACATACTGAGATAGCTGAAGGACAATTCTTCCATAAGGTGCAAATAAGATAAAACAGCAAGCTGACCAACACATGATATAGTTTTTGTTTGGTTGCAGCCATATAAGTAATTGACATTCGAGGAGAAGGGAAAACAAAATCTCCAACCACAGTACTATGGACCATACAAGATTCAATCTATGGGAAGTGGCATATGCACTTGATATCTCGAACAAGGGAGATTTCAGGTGTGTTCCATGGGTCATGTCTGAAGAAAAAGGTAGAAGCCAATATAGTACGGCAGACAAAAATCTTGCCTGCAAATCAAGGAGGCAAGTTGGTCATGGATACAAAAGGGATTATTGGGGAAGAGGTGAAAGTTCTATAAAACTAGACAATCCGATATTGGAAGATCAAGTAAAATAGATTCTTCCTAGAAGATGCAATGCTTGAAAATGAATATTTTGTGGGAAAATATCCAAATTCACCACTTGTTAAGTTGTATTGTTTGTGTGTTAGTTTGGCCTATATGTTTCGACTTAGTAGTCATGGGTTCCATTCTCAACAATTACACCACTTATCTATAAAAGCATAGCCCAAAATTTTGTATTGCCCAATGCTTCCCAAGACCTCACCTATCATAGTGCTACTCTAGGTTGAGCACCCTTAACTGTGTTTTTACTAGCTTCAAGGAAAAAGATATTTAAAAGGGTATGTTGTGACGTACACCCAAAATATTGCTAGATTTATGTTTTAGTCACTCGTCCTTGGTCTTACTGTTGTTATTTAGTTTATGTTTTGACTACCTAGGATTAGTGAAGGGTTGAGCCATGGGATGAGTCGGGTTTCCTTTCCCATTGAGTATATAGTAAGGGGAAACCCTAAAAGATATATCTCTTTCCTATTTTGTTAATGCAAAACAGAGAGCTCCCGTTGTGTGAGTACTCTTCTGTTTACATTAGGATTTGCAAGTGCAATCCATCTCTTATAAGCAGGTATCCCCATTTTTCTTCATATTTAATTCTTCTGTTCAATATATTCCGGTTTTGTTTTCTGCAAATAGTTTAGGAACGCATCCAGATTCCATCCCTACCCGTATACTATTAGTGATCTTCATTCCACAAAAAAATCCACTTTTACATTTTCACATCATGAGCCCATGACAAGTGGTACCATCCTATTAGCCAAAGCTTTATTGATGATCTTGAAACTAACATTGCATAGAAATATTGGCCTCTAATTGGATAAATCTTTAAAAGTTCCTCCCTTAGGGATAAGCGCACTGATAATTGAATTAGCAGACAGCAAGATAATTTTAGTCACTCACACCTTTGAATGCTTGTCTGGCTGCTCTGTCACCATCTCGCAGAATTATGTTAAACTATGTTGGGAAGCTGTTGGGATCTAGTATATTAGGTTTGATCCAAGTGTTGTTAATAGTTAGGTTGTACCAGGGCATGCTTCTCCTTGTGAGACACCCCCTTGTGAGACACCCCCTTATATACTTCAATTAAGGTAGATATTTAATGTCTTGGTAAGTTAATCGAGTGAGTTAGATGGTTAAATGGGTAATTAAGTCTGTAGGGTAGTTGGGTCCCGTACAAGAGGAAAGCTTATTTAGGCTTGAGAGCAAAGAAGAATAGAAGCCTGTGTATTTACAATATATAATCTTTCTTGAGTTGATAAAATGATGTAGTTTTCTACATATGGGAGCGACCATGTGGTAATAGAGCATGTTGAGAGTTGGTCCATGAGGAAGAATTTGCAATCTTCATATATGATTTTTAAAAGAGAGATGTTTTCATAGACCAGATTTCCTCTGCACACATGATATTGCTTGGAAAAGCCTCTGGAAATATTTATTAGAGTTTGTCGAGAGTAGGAAATGAATGGAAGCATTAAATAATGTTGAAAATACTGCAAAAGCGTTAGAAAGACTCTTTAAGAGGCTGCAAAATCATTGAAAAGACTGTTAAAGCATTGGAAATGGAGATGGAGGCATTCATCATACTGTAAAGCGTGCTTCGTATGCTGTTGTACAGACTGTAAAGCACTTCATATGTGGTTGTGCGGACCTGTTTAAGCCTGAAAAGGCATTAATTTGCTTGATGGATCCATAAAAATCTTAACAATTTTCTTTCATATTACCTAGCATTGAAATCACTGGTAAAAACATTAAAAATATGTTGAAAAGCTTTTAAAAGAAATAATTTCATGTTTTGCTGTCGGCCATATGGCTGTACAAATGAGTGAGCAGAAGGGATGCTGAAATGGAGGATGGCATGATCAAAGTGAAAGAAGGGCATTTTTTTCTGCATAAGAATGATTAATGTCAAAGGGGCACTTGGGAATCATTCCCGGAAAACTAACTATTTTGCCAT
Source organism: Taxus wallichiana var. yunnanensis (assembly GCA_018340775.1). Lineage (NCBI taxonomy): Eukaryota > Viridiplantae > Streptophyta > Pinopsida > Cupressales > Taxaceae > Taxus > Taxus wallichiana. Next base: position 955,982,355 of record CM031235.1, read on the forward strand.
ATGCGTTGTTGGGTAAAATTATGAAAAATCTACCAGCAGGATCTAGCACAGGAAGAGTGAGCACAGAGAATTACTCAGAGAAGAAAATAAGAGCACAATAAAGAGGAACAGAGAAATAATAATTATCTCTGATATCTCCACCATCCGGGAGATTCATTAAATAGGGAGAATAGATAGTTTGACATTCCTAAATAATAGGAATGTCAAGCTAATTAGGAGATAACTAATTCCACACAAGGAGTGGAGAGAATCTCAACAAGCTCCGAGAGTTAGAACTAATTAAAACAAATATAACAATTTGCTATAATGAGCTTATTCGGTGTAATTAAATTATTTACACCAACACCCTCCCATAAGCGAATGCTAGGGAGCAAAAAGAAAGAAGGGTCCCGGCTACTAGGCCTGATAAGGTACCCGATACAATACTAGAAAAGAAGGAAGGACTATACAAGATCCCCCCAAGGACAACTTCCTTCACCCCAAGCTTGTCTCGCAACTCCAAATAGCGAGGAGAAGCCAAGGGTTTAGTGAAGATATCTGCAAGCTGATCAGCTGTAGGAACAAACTCCATCTGAACGACCCCATCCTGAATCAACTGTCGAATGAAGTGCATGTGGATCTCTATGTGTTTTGTGCGCTGATGCTCAACAGGATTACGTGCAATGTGAATAGCACTTTGGTTATCACACCAAAGAATGGAAGGAGACTCCTGTGAAAAACCAAACTCACCAAGAATCTGACGAAGCCAAAGAACCTCCTGCCCTGCTGTCACAACACCTCGATATTCGGCCTCAGTGGATGATAATGCAATTGTATTCTATTTTTTACAAGACCATGCAACTGGACCAGAACCAAGATGAAAAAAGAAGCCAGAGGTGGATTTACGAGTATCGCGACATCCTCCCCAATCAGAATCTGTAAATCCCTCAATACTAGAAACATTCTGAGGCGTGTAATGAATACCATAACTCAAAGTCCCCCGAAGATATCTCAAGATACGCTTGGCTGCTTGCCAATGACTCTCATGAGGCTCATGTGAAAAACGAGAGACAAGATTAACAACAAAGGTGATATCGGGACGAGTATGAGTGAGATACAAAAGGCTCCCAACCAACTGTCTATACAAAGTGGCATCTACTAAGTTAGACTTACATGCAGCAGTCAATTCAATACCTGACTGATAAGGTGTGGGAGATGGCTTGCAATTAGCCATATGAAATCTCTGAAGCAGATCTGTAGCATACTTCTTCTGACAAATAGAGATGCCCTCAGCAGACTGGTGAACATGTAGGCCAAGAAAGTAGTGCAACAATCCCATATCTGTCATATCAAATTCTACTTTCAATTTCCGTTTAATGTCCTGTGTTAGAGAATTTGAACTACTAGTAATGAGGAGATCATCAACATATAATACCAATAGAAGCAAGTCATCATCAGTCTTCAGGACATAAACTGTATGATCGGTCTTACAACGATGAAAGCCAATAGACAACAAGAAAGCATCCATCTTCTCATACCAAGCCCGAGGGGCTTGTTTGAGACCATAGAGTGAACGCCGAAGTCTACAAACCAGTGAAGAGTCATGTACGAACCCCTGAGGTTGCTCCATATAAATCTCCTCATGGAGATCACCATGCAAAAATGCACTCTTTACGTCCATCTGATGTACTGACCATCGATGAGAAGCAGCAAGAGAGAGAACAAGGCGCAGAATCCATCTTTGCGACAGGAGAAAAAGTTTCAGAGTAATCTACTCCTTCAACTTGAGAATACCCCTTGGCGACAAGACGTGCCTTGTATTTTTCAACCGATCCATCAGCTGCATATTTGGTCTTATAGACCCATTTACATCATACAAGCTTTCTTCCCTTCGGAAGAGGAACCAAATCCCAAGTATTATTCTTCATAAGCGAAGAATATTCATCCTGCATTGTTGAATCCCATTCTGGGTTTCCAGATGCCTGTGAAAAAAGAACAGGATCATTAGAAATAGCTTGGCTCATAAGAGCCATACCAGAATAGGGCCGATGATCAACAACACTAGAAGTCTCAGCTCTAGTACGTCGTAGATCTCGTGAATCACCCGCCAAATCACCTGCTGCAGCCAATGTAGATCTTAGCCATTTCGGAGAGCAGGAGCAACAGGATCAAGATCAGGGGGCCCATCAAAATCATCATCAGTGACAGGAGCAGGAGGTAATAATGGAGATGGAAGAACTACTTTGTATGATCTAAAGGAGCCTCGGTCTCATCAACTCGAACATCCCGCCGAAACACAACATCTTTGGTAGTGGGATCGAAGAGGCGATATGCCTTCACATGCTCACAATGACCAACAAAAATGAGTTCTTTGCTTTTCTTCTCCATGGTTTTCCGAGTGTCGTCAGGAACAAAGGCCCAAGCCTTACAACCAAAGACCCAGAATTTTGATACGTCAGGTTTTTCACCCGACCATGCCTCCTCAGGAGTAACCCCTTGCAGCTTTTTATGTGGCATTCTGTTTTGAATATGATTTGCACAGTTGACTGCTTCCGCCCAGAACTGAGGTGCCATGTTCTTGGACTGAACCATGCAATTTGCCATTTCCTTGAGTGTTCGGTTCTTTCATTCAGCAACTCCATTTTGTTGAGGGGTGTGAGGAACAGTATACTGGTGCACAATTCCATGATTAGCACAAAAAGTAGTAAATGCATTACTCTCATATTCCCCCCCATTATCCGTGCGGAGTATTTTAATACAATGTCCAGATTGTTTCTCTACAATAGCCTTAAAAACTTTGAAATGCTCCAGGACATCACTTTTATATTTTAGAAAGTACACCCAAGTTTTCCTAGTAAAATCATCTATGAATGTGAGTACATACTTAGCACCAGAAAATGATCTATGAGGAAAAGAAGTTAGATCACTATGTACCAACTCAAGACGAGCCGTAGCTCTTTTTGCTTGACCTTTTGGAAAAGGATCCAAGTGTTGCTTACCCAACATACAACCGGGGCAGACACCATCATGTGATTTTACCTTTGGAAGTCCTGTGACCATATTCTACGAAGAGAGCTATTGCAGATACCTGTAATTGAGGTGACCAAACCTCTCATGCCACAATTTGCTCAAAGAATCAGCATGAGCAATTAGTGAAGATCCTGCAGAGTTATCAAAACTCTCAAATACATACAAACATGAACATGGATCCACAAATCCTGTAGCTACAATATCATCATGATCATGAAGTTCCCTGATGACAACCTTATCTGGTGAGAATTCAACAGTTCTACCATCACCAGAGTTACAGATTTGATATATGGAAAGCAAATTGTTAGACATATGGGGAACATAAAGAACATTATTTAGATGCCCATTTGGCATATTTACAATACCATAACCCAATACATCTACAGAAGCAGAATTGCCCACCGAAATATGCGAAGTGCTGCAAGCAGAAATAGAAGATAACAAATCCCTGCAATGTGTAATATGATGAGTAGCCCCTGAGTCAAAAATCCACTGATCTTGCAAAGGAGAAGAAGCTCTAGCAGAAAGAGCCTTACCCTTGCCAGCATTGGAAGCAGATGAAGGTGATGGAACAGTGATCTTGTGTTGTTTTAAAGCCTTTTCTAATGCTTCCAACTTCAAAAAACATCTGGATTCAGGGTGATTTTTCCCCCCACAAAAGGAACAAGGATCAAACACCCTCTTCTGAAATGGTCTCTTATTTTTACCATTATTCTGTGGTTTAGAAGTGTCAACAGAAGGATTAGAAACCATATTGTGAGAGGATACAGGCTTATCATAGCTTTGCTTGGGTTTGTTTTTCCAATTTTTCTTAGGAGAACTGGCCACAAGAGCATGATTCGATGTAGGCATAACATCTAGAGAGATTAATTTTGCTTGTTCTCGTGAAAGACGTTCACAAAACTGTTCAAATGAAGGCATTTTAAACTGAGTGTCTAGTGCATCCATAGTAGAAAAGAAGGTTGACGTAAATACAGAAAATGGACCCTTTAGTTTAGTTAGGATCGTGTATATGCATTCGTCATCCTTTTTAGTTCTACCACCTACTTTCAACTGACTACGAATCTCTTTAAATTTTGACAGAAATTCTTCTATGGAAGGAAAATCTGAAGGCGATAAAGAGTTTAATTCATGATCCAGTTGAATTAATTTGAACTCGTTTATCTTGCCAAACAAAGATTCAAATTTTTCCCATACCTCTTTGGAGCTGTGGCCGCAGAAATATGAAACTGGAGGTTATCTGCTACATTCAACGCGATCAATCCAAGAGCTTCATCTTGCTTGCATGCATACAGGTACTTGTCCTTCTCTGTGGTGAAAGCGGGAACTGTATCATCGAACACACGCCATAATCCACGAGACTGTAAGAGTTGCTGCATCTTTGGTTTCCAGGCATGGTAATTCGTCGAGTTTAGAGGCTCGAACAACCGTAGATCCCGGTGTGACCAGAAGACGAGGATGATAAAAAAGCTCTCGACATGGTTTCAATGAGGTTATTTTCCAAAGTTGCCCTTTTTTAATGAAATTTGCTTCAATGCGATGGGAATGAAAAATAATCAACTTTTGCAAAAACGGCACTCAATTTCGAGTTACCGTGCAAAAGTTATTAAACTTTCAATTTCCCGTAAAATAAGTCAATTTTTAATAAAAATTGCTCACTGATTATAATGCTGACCAAAAAGAAGACAAAGATGGTCGTATGACCACTCGTTGGACTCGGGAGGAAACAAGGAATACAAATTTGTCCTCGGTTTACAAACAGCCCGCCAACAAAGTATTAATAGGCCTCAAAAGCATTAATTTCCCCCCATAATGCAATTTTTAATAACAAACTATAGAAAAATTTAATACTATAGTTTTTTTTTTTTAAATGCACCAATTAGAAACGGTTGTGCATGTATTCACGGCAAAAATCAGATAAAGACTTACTAGAGTCTCTATGGAGTTGCAGAAGGGAAGAAGCCAAATCAACTTGGCCAAGGCGCCAAAACCAGACCATCCGCCACGTAGGGAAAGAAAAATGTCCAAAATGGACGCAAAACCCTAAGTAATCACGCCCAACAAGTAAAAATGAAGCCCAGGCGCATTGGTCAGAGGGGCAGCAAAGAGAGCAGGCCGCAAAAAAGAGTGCAGGCCGTAAAACATAGACCCAGGCGTGGAAAAAGAGTGCAGGCCGCAAAACACAGACCCAGGCGTGGAAAAAGAGGCAGGGCGAAGTCTGAGGCGCCGAAAGAAGTGCGCAGAACACACGCCAGCAGGGAAAAATGCCCAAACAAGACGCCAAACCTAGCAAAAATGCCAAACCCTGCAACGAACCACGCCAGGCCTGAAGGGACAGCAGGTAAAAACGTCCAGCAAAAAGAAAAACGTCCAGCCAGCAAAAACATCCAGCAAATAAGAAAACCAGAGAATATCAATTCTGAGAAAATAGAGGTCGACTTCAACTCTCCTGCAACGATAGCTCTGATACCATGAAAAATCTACCAGCAGGATCTAGCACAGGAAGAGTGAGCACAGAGAATTACTCAGAGAAGAAAATAAGAGCACAATAAAGAGGAACAGAGAAATAATAATTATCTCTGATATCTCCACCATCCGGGAGATTCATTAAATAGGGAGAATAGATAGTTTGACATTCCTAAATAATAGGAATGTCAAGCTAATTAGGAGATAACTAATTCCACACAAGGAGTGGAGAGAATCTCAACAAGCTCCAAGAGTTAGAACTAATTAAAACAAATATAACAATTTGCTATAATGAGCTTATTCGGTGTAATTAAATTATTTACACCAACAAATTAAACTCTTAAATATTTATTTTAATTTTTGGGTTAAAATTGAAATGCTGTTATAAACAAGTTTTCTGCTCTAAGTTTCAAATAGCTATGTAGAATGATTGGCAAATAAGCAATTGGTAAAACATTTTCCCAATGGAGGTCACTTGTTAAAATCCCTCCCGCTTCTCTTTTGCTGGAGCCTGGTACTGTCAATTTCAAAAGGAAAGTATACATATTAAAATTAAAATCAAATTTTTAACCATATAGTTCAAAGGATCACGTAGGAGAGTCGGTAATGAGTCTAATATAGCGCTTCATCTCAAAAGGTTAGAGGCTCAAATCCATCACCTTTCTTATTTCATGTGATGCAAACTTCAGACAACTAGCATGCAACTGTAAGGTATGTGTGAATCTTACACATCTTATTTCAAGTTGTTGCCACAAGAAGTGATTAAAAGGTGTTTCCTATGTCGTTGAGTGTGTAGGGGGTGAATATGTCCAATCTCATCAACTCAAATTCATTTTTAAAATCTCATCATTTTCAGTGCATATAGCCTATGATTATGCAGTTTTTAGTCATTCCACTTTCTTGCATGAAACTAGATATGTAACCACTCATTTTCGAGGTTTTAGTACATTCTATATTCATAAGAAGAGTTAGATTTTGGCTTTGGAGTAAAATGTATCAAACAATCACTGTGAACGAAGAAATAAGGCAATTTTTATTATATAAAGGGTGCAATTTTGATAGTACTATACACCCTAGTTTTACATTGAGTTTGCAAATGGGCAATCTTTGTTTGAACACCATGGTAGCCATACCATAACTTCATGTTGCTGATACTATCAGAGACAACAATGTAGCATCTTGTGGTCTACAGGTCCATTAGGATCAAGCTCACTGACAAAGCTAGAAAACCCACCCATCTCAAGTTTGCTACTAGCTCTAAGATCCTATTTTATTGTAGTGGCATGTTTGCCTAGATGATAGGAATTTGGTGTTAGTTTTGTTTATGTAAAATTTTGATTTTGAATTTTCACTATCATTGATGAGGAGCAGACTAGTTATCTGGTGGTACTCATGTTGCATATACTTCTCATCTCTTAACCGATAGGGGAAGAGTGTTTTGATCAGTCTTTGGGTGGTTGTAAGAACAAGTGTTTGCAAAGTAGGGGTGTTGCAAGCAAAAACCTTACAAAGTAGTCAGGGTTGTTGCGCATCAGGTAAGATGTGCCATACTTCTGGTACAAAATTATCATCAAGACAAATATCAACATAGTTGGGCATTCCTATGACGATATGCATACTACAGTACAGGTGCAAGGATTAGAGGCATGGCGAATGAAGCACATTCATCATCTTTGTGTTAGATAGTGTTAATAGGCGCAGGGCACAAAAGGTCAAGTTGTGGCTGATCAGTTGCAGAGGTACAAGCGGACATTTGGCAAGTTGCTATGGTTTTCGTGAGATAGCTCTTAAGTGTTATTTCTCCGCATCATCTTTTGTCCCCTTTAGATCAAGGGGTGTTTGTTAGGTTTGCTCGAAGTGTTGTTAATAGTTAGGTTGTATTAGGGCATGCTCCTACTTGTGAGACACCCCCTTATGTAGTTAATACTTCAAATAAGGTAGACATTTTAATGTGTTTGTTAGCTAATCAACTGAGTCAAGTGGTTAAATGGTAGTTGGGCCCATAGGGTAGTTGGGTCCCATAGAGATAGTCTTTTCTTCCTCCGAATTAGTGATGCCCATGAGCAGCACTTCCAAAGTTTCCTTAATGTCAGGCCTTCTATGGGGAGGCAGAGGAGTCACCTTAACAATTAATATTTGAGATGTCCACTCGATAATCTTGCCTACCTGTAATCTTGCCTACCCCATAAGTCTTCATACAATTCAGGGGCAACCTCTTCATAACGAAAATATTCTCGTTATCCTTAAGGCATTAAAAAGAATTCGGCCCATTTTCCCCTTAGCAAAATTTTGGATGAACCCAGTATTCTTATTAGCTTCCTCCAACCAAATATTAGGCCACATTCTCAGTTTTTGATGCTCGAATGCATTGAGTTAAGCCAATTCCAGATTGATCATCTGCAAGACTGCAACCTCTATCTCAATTCATTTGACCATCCACCATTTCTCAGCTGTTTTGTTCAACATGTTCAACTCCTGAATCAAATTCTCTCGTGATTCAAAAAGAGAAACTTGCTTTGCAATGTATTCCTTTTTATTAGTTTTTAGAGTCCAACAATGACACACTCTTCTGTTTTGATTATTGATCATAAGTCGAAGCCTAATCTCAACATTGCAATAGCAGCTTATAGTACCTAGAATTTTTAAACAAGTCAGTATTGAAGCTAAATGGAACTCTCTGCCTAGACTCATCAAATGATTGAATAGACGCGTCCCTACGACCAGAGATGATTGGAAATATATCCAGCCAACACAGACCAGTAATAAGACTCAAAAATTTATACAGGTCATGCAAATGTACAACCTGGGAAGTCATGCTCCAAAGAGCTCTTTCCCAATTTTCTCATTTCTCCACAAGTAACTCAAAGGAGTATTCCAGTCGGCTTCATCTAATTGCATCCTTTCCTTAAATGATAAAAATTGTCCTATCTGCCATATTTACTTTCTTCCTCAAGCATGATCAATCACTTTCCAAGTCAAAGACAATGAAGTCTTCTGCACAAATTATATTATCCAACTGAAGAGCTGAAAACACCAACCTTACAGAACCAAGTTCCAAAATCCTGATCCGTCTAATGGATGTGTTGGGGCATAAAGCCTGACATATATATACCCTCTTTCACAAATATTAAGGTAAGCTGCTAGCTGAAATACATTATCAATTATCATGAGTGATTGAAGCTGAACAATGCAACCTGTCTTACCCATTCTATAAATAAGGAACAACTCAGTTGTATTCAGTACAAATGAAGGATGCCCCTTGCCCAAAGGCCATTCACAACATTGGGCACTGGTGACAGCAACAGGTGCCATTCTGTCAAAATGAGCACAAGGGACATTAAGTCTTAATGATTTGAAGGCCTCTTACATTCCAAGACAAAAGTGATAAATTCAATCACATAATGATAAGAATAAACACAAATTTTTGAAAAAAGAAAGAGAAGTATACAGCTAAAACATGATAAAGCAGGCTGTTGAGGTCCATTCTTAATTCCACAAGCATCTAAGATAAGCCTATGCTGTATTCTGGTGACAAGATTATGCTCAGAACCATATGACGAATGGGTGCACCAGCATAGCCACCCAGTGGAGCAGGATCTGACATATCTCTGTTGACCATAACATCAACTGGATAGGAGAAAGACTCTTGTGACCAGCATGAGTCCTATTTATTCCCCTATGACAATTTGGCATTCCATAATGGAACACTAAATCTTCACTTTACGATGGGTTATCTATGGGTTTAATAATACATTCATTTCCACAAAAATTAGATATACAATCAGCAATAAAATTACATCAACAGACAGGATGACAAATAATAGCAAGTGCTTCATGCAAAACAAGTAGTTTTCAAAATGAAGCTACAACATGAGGATAAAATCAGCAAGATACCTCACTGTAACATGCTGAAATTCTCAAGAAGCAAAAACTCAATATAACTGATAAGAGTAGACTAAATCCACAGGATATAGTTAAAAAAATCAGTAACCGCCTTTCATATACAATCTTCCATCCACAATCTCCATCAAAAAGGAGTTACTTGCCAATTTTCCAAGTTGAGCCACACAAACTGGATAAACATAGAAGGAAATAAATTCACTCTCTACAGAGTATTCAACTCAATATAGAGATCTCTTTTGGAGACATTAAGTATATTTATACTCTTCATATATGCCATTTTCTTTCATGCCTCTACTTCTTCATTAGGAGTGACCTACATCTTCATTCCAGCATTTCATTCCATAGAATTGAGTGGCATTCTGATGATGTCACATGGGACGCTTAAGGGTGACTTACAGCGGGTGTCTCATCGTAGCTAGTTGTCCATAGTGAGCTCCTACAAAAGACAATGCAGGCCCTTCGCTTTAATTTCAATTTAAATACTTAAAATACCATAAAGAAAGTATCTTCCTGATATAACAATTAAGCAGGCAACAAACTTATAATCTATGCAGACAACAAACTTCTGATCTGTGTTAAAGTTTCTGTTCTGTTAAACAATAGAACCCCTTCTAGTTCTTTGAGGGTATGAAAAATATTTCTAACAACCAATTCATCAGGTTCATTACATCTCCATCCAAGCCAGATCATATTTAAGCCAATCAGCTCATCACGTCCTTTGGTATCAACATCTTGAATTTCCCTTTGACTCTTTGCCTCCAGATTAAAAGATGTGAAAACTAAATGAGACCTTCTAAATGCCCAATGATCCAAACACATCCAGGTGATGATGGGAGTTCACATCCACTGCGAACTCAATAGTGATTTCACAATACACTGTGAAGTCAATAGGGATTTCATAATCCACTGCAAGTTCAATAGGGATTTCACAATCCACCATTGAGTCAGCGCAATCAAGCAAACTTTGCTTGTTAATTGTGTGTGGGACTCCAATTGTGCAATCCATTGCAAACTGAATGCGAACCATATGTCAGTGCCACGGATTGTGTGTGCACTACGAAGCAAAACCAGGAAGCTGGACAGTCACACACCCAAGGAAACCATTCAAGAAGCATCTATGACACCTGAAGGCCACTTAACACCTTATGGCACAAATTAAGAATATATTTGAGAAACTGAATAATTGGATCACAAAATGCTTTAAGAAACTGAATCGACTAATAACTGGTCTAGGAGCCTATAATTGTAAGGAACTTGATTCTCATCAAGTTCGCAACATGTTAACACTTTATGGAGCACTCCATCTCAATAGTTCATACAATCATTTGCAATGCTGTATTTACATATCCGCACCACACAAGTTATCTCTGAGGGGATGTGCAGTATTGCTTCTTATATCCATCATTGTAATAATTTGTAGTTGGCGAAGTTCACAGCTCGATGCTTGTACCAACTTCTCGATATTTTTTTATTCCAAACCTCGACTGCTAGGGGACTCCCGTGCTCACACCAAGTTTATCATCTCCCAATGGACGCTACCGAACCGATCATATCCAACCTACATGTAATCCAGATGACCCAAAGAATTCTCCAATCACAAACAAGAATAGGGGGTCCACCACTACAATAGCTGCCCCCACCTGCAAACAGTAAAAGCCTGAATCCCATCACCTCTACGTACCCAGCAAGATGGTTTGCCCTAGCTTACAGAGTGTTAGTTCAGTTTATGTCTTTTGTAACTGTATGTATTATATTCTGTTCAAGGAGAATTGAAGGAAAGCAACTTTGCAGGCAGTAGAAGCTTTGGTAACGTTTTCTTCATTCCAATGCCCATAAGTAAAGTTGAGCTTACATGTTTGTGATATATCAGTGTGAATGGAAAGCAATCTATATAGTTTTTTCTTTTTTAACTCGATGTAATTGTGAGCCATGAATATTAATAGTCGAAGTTCTAAGAGATCACACTTCAACTGACTATTCCAACATTTCAATGACAACTTGGACAGGTTATTGGAGAAGAATTTTTCTTTTCAAATCTCCATTAAACTGTTGGAAAAACAGGAACAAACTAGACAAAATGGAACATAAAGATAAGTTAAAGAGAGCAGCCAATACATGGAGAGGAATCTCACAATCAGATAAGTGATCCATGAAAAACAATCACGGAGCTGAAATAGACAATGGGATTCTTCATCACAAATGAAAAGTAAAAACAGAGGAAAAAGAAATCTTTATAGACAACAAAGCAAAAGTTTCTTTTGAATGATATATTTGAAATTAGTGGAGTAATGGTAACCTTGAGCTCCTCATTGTGAGGAGACAAGGTTCAAAATTGCCTATTGATTCGATATTAGTATTAGTGTGTATATTGTCTATCCAGCTAAAATCGTTTGTATTTGAATTCAGTTCTAGTTGCACAACCACCCACTAGAGTGCACCTGCTTTAGAGTGTATTTAAAATAGTATGTACTACTTGCAGATCAACCTTATTATGATTTATGTCTTCTTCTTTGATATTCACCCTTGTCAAAAAAAAAAAAACCTTCTGTCTATTTATTGGTGTAACTGACACATTTCCCTGAGCATGGATAAAACAATGATCCAAAAGAACGAATAGAACACGAGATATAAGTGTGAACAAATTCTGCTCTTCGGTAAATACTAAACAAAAATGAGGAACTTTCTAACTAAAAAGGAATTTCGCCTACATTCCAAAAAAAAAAAAAAAAAAAAATTAAAGTGGAAAGAAAAATTGATCTTATCAACAGAAGAAACCATAGAAAGGTAATGCTCTTAATAAATAATAAGTGATTTAAACTAAAATTATCTAGACCTTTATAAAGTCTAGTATTGGACATGATGACTCCAAGAGCTTGAGCTTGAACGCATGTGCAGTATCGTTGACAATTGTAACTATCTAACCATTAGGCCTAACTTCCTCCCAGTGTTACCCAGAACACTAGCTAAGCAAACCAGAGAAAAGTTCAAATAACTGTATACTTTCATTAAAAATGGACCTTGAATTTTAATCGTGTGATTAATCCATGGGGTTTTTCACTTACAGCCACTTGTACCAAGTGCTGCCTTCAACACATTAGAGCCATGTCACAATAATACAAGAAAAATACTCCTGAAAGGTAGAACAATAGCACCACATCCAACTGAGATAAATAGCCATTGCATAACAAGTTATGAAGCTGATCATTGAATCAAGGACTCAAGAGTTTGTATCTCAACATTGGATGGCAAGCAATCTAATCAAGCTTGCAATAATATACAAAAAAATGTGCAGCGGATGTAGATGAACAGTCAAAAGTAATGTAAATCATGGCATTGGTGCCTTTCACCTATATTCTCAAGAAGTGAAAAGCATGTGAAAATTTTGCATTGAAGTACAACCTCGCACACAAAAATCGACATTGTCAATCAAATTCCAAGTCTGCGTGGATAGATTCAGGAAGCCTAATCAGCTAGGGCAAACCCTCTTAAGCAGTATGCTGAGGTGAGTCTTTTACCATTCACAGGGGTGGAGTGATTTTTCTTGCAATTAGATGTAATCCTCGGATCAATAGGATCACCAGCCTCCAGCGACTGGTGTTTATGACCTGCTTCCGAAATTCTCCATGGCAGAACTTTGAATTCGGACATCCTAATAAGCAAAACCAGTTCACCAGCTAACAATTAAAAACATGGTGATGGAGTGAGTAGTCCCTATAGCTTGATTCAATCCAAGCAAAAATGCATCATAAGCCATTGACAACCAGGTTGGGTTAGAAAATTGGCAATTGAGGAAAGACTCTAGACCGTTTGGAGTTGCAGGTACTTGGGGTGATTTCAGTTTCTCTTAGCTGAATTCAGTTATGCAACCAAGCTTTGAAATCGGACATCCCAACAAGCAAAACAAGCTCACCGGCTTACTATCAAGACCATAATGATTGAGGGTGTGGTACCTTTGGCTTGATTCAGTCAAAGCAACAAAATGTAATATAAAAGATTGATAAACAGGGTGCATTAGATAATCAGCATTCAGGATTAAGTCTAGACTGTTTGAAATTGTAGATAGGGTAATATCAGTTTCTGTTAGATTAATTGAGTCGCATTTGGCACCGAGGTTTAGGGCCATTTAAGTAACAATTAGTTGAATACAGTCTGCAAATATTATTATTTGTGGGTAATGACGGGATGGGGGTTGATTTTATTATCCGAAGCAGCTATCCCTCATCTGGTAATCCATTGAACCCAAAACACAAGACACCTGTGGGTATTGGTCAAACCTTTTTATAGAAAATATGATTTTACTTGCAACTACAAAATCCCACTTCAATCCACATCCCTTCACCAACCTTCTGATTAATTTAATTCGTTACCAAAACTCAACACCAATACCAATAACAGTAATTTCACAATATTCTCCCCAAAACCCCAAATCCTCAATCACGCCTAACATCATATACTGTCCAATCCATAATCAGCTGAAAAACAGTACAGTAATATTTCTTGCAATCAATAAGACACACAAATTCTTTTTTTTATATATGTAAGGCCACCATGAGGAAAAATGTATACACTCACAGGTAATCCCACAATGGTAGCAAGGACCCTGCTTGCCCATGTTTGGTTGTTTCTTTCTTCCTCTGATAACTTTGCCCCCACAACATGCAAAATAACACCGCTAATAATAGCAGCTTCCACAGGTCTAGCCAAATTTAGCGGAAACTAAAAGCAATAAAACAAAGAATGAAAAACGCTTGGGTTTTTATATTTTATTGGATTGAAAACACACCCACGGCATCTCTATGCACAGAAGGCTTCTCCAGCAGAAAATATTTTACAGGCAGGAGATAATAACCATGATGGCTACTTCAAAAATTACAGAAATTCACAAACTTTACAAAAATCACAAATCTACAATGGATTTAAAGCTTTGGAGCTGGAGAATCTATGAAAAATGTTTTCAGATTGGACTTTGAGGGTTTGGAGATGGGAAAATGGCTTGGAAGGTCTCGGAAATACAACTTCTGAGAGCTCAAAATGTCCGGATATTATAATTAAGAGTCTTCTTTCTCCGCCTACCTTTTTGGGCTAATTTTGTTTTTGTTTTGATTAATTTGGGAGTAATTATAATTTGGCGAAGCTTTTTGCGAGAAAACAGTAGGTTTGCCAATTAGTCAGTTGACTTGCATTCGCTTGCGGCTCTGCCGTTAACTTATATTTGGCCAGTGGAGCTCCTCTTGTTATATTCTGTTATGTATCAATTTATTTTATTTGTGACATGGAAAATTCCCAATAACCACAACATAAATCTGTTTTAGGTTAATTTGGTGTAGCATAAAGTGTTTATTTTCTTTGATGTGTTTTATTAATTATTACTAAATTTAAAAATTATTTCTATTTTTGTAGCAATTAATTTTACAACCGTAATAGTTTGTCCATAGCCCGTTTGTCATTAGCTTTAATGGAGGATACTATCATTTTATATTATTAATTTTTGTCATTTTAACATTTTTTTATGGGTAATTATTATTTTGAAGATAATTTTATATATACATATATTTTGAAATAATAAGGTAAGGAATTTATTTAGCACATAAATAAGGAATTATGTGTTATGGAAAGATTGGTAAATGTAATTCACCACTTTAAGCTTCTCACCTTTTGGTCGTCTTATCCATTAGTTATTGTCATTTTATTCAAAATTTATCCTACGAAAGTATTGTTTGACATGTTGAGAACTAAAATAAAAATTTCAAAAAGTCATTCAATATGCATCTTGGTATCCATTTGAGTACAATAAACTCGTGGAAAATGTTGATGTAGAATTATAACATACTTGATCAAGATGACATAACAATCACACCGGCATCTCGAGACATTCTTTTGGACAAAATATTGAGAAAACTACTACATCGTTAATACGTCACCTCATAGGGGTTATATCTCCTATATTGATGATTGGAATTGTGAACTTTAATCTGCATTGGAGAGCTCATCAAGCACACTAGGTTCGGTGCCCTAAAAGAGTGTCTTGGGCATGCCCACTTAGGGCAACGGCCGAAGTTTCATCTCTCAAAAATACTCCCAAGGCCCTAAAATGCAATATACAAAGTATAGAAATTACTTAAAATAGTAAAATTATAAATTATTATTTTTGGCAATTTTGTCATGACAAAACCTCTCTACTTCTTGGGAAACATGTGTGACATGACTCTTTACATTATGATTCAAATCACTTCATATTCCATTTTGAGATTGTTTATTTCATGTTATTATATATATATATATATATATATACACATACATATGAGAACCCAAATGTAACTAAGAGAAAGAAATGTGGTGAATTGTAAATAGAGAGTATTGTAGCTTCTCATATCTTCCTCAAGATTGTTGTCATTTTGTAATATGTAGAATAGGGAACAGAGCTTCTCGTTTGTTCTCAAAGATTGCTACCTTTTATTTCTAACAACAAGGAGAAATAACTCAAAGATAACAACCCACGTCTCTCCACGAGAGATAAAAGCTTGCAAGTTTTTTCAAATATAACAACTCACATTTCTCCATGGAGATCACAACTCACATCTACTCTCAAAGATTGTCATACATAACTCTCATATCAATGAAACAATCAAAGATCTTGTTCATAATTTGTCTCTTTATATATATTTTATTTCCATTCATTCATGGGTCGTTTTTCTACAATTATGAAATATTATTTTTGTAGACAAAAATCACGCACTTGGGTACATTTATAGGTCCTAAATACATACTAGCATTCATATGATTCCTAAGTAAGAAAACTAGTAATTGACAATTGTCTTTGGCCTCTTTCGTGTCTCTTATTTTCTATTTGGTCTTACACACCCTACAACCCAGTCGGTATTTTACTTATTTATCTTTTATGGCTCTAAACACTAGCGCCCAGCCAGTAAGCGGGAGCACCTACGCGCCCCTAACCCTTTTCCACCTTGCTCGCTCTTTTTGGTTCTCTTTTATCTTTTGGGCATCTTTTCCACTTATGGGTCGGCCTTCCAGTTGTCAATTACGAAATTCAAACAAGGGAATCATATAAATACATAGTTATGTGACCAAAATCAAGGACCAAACACTAAGCATTTACTATCATCACCTAAGCTTGCATCCAAAAGCACCTAAAGCACTTCAAAGCGTCCACTCAAGGGATAAAGGACTACATTTTTTTGCATACATAACATAGGAAGGGGAAGTTTTTTATTCTATCCACACATTCTACTGTGTTGTTACATCTAGCTACAACCCACTATCAAGTGCACTTGCACAAGGGCATCGAGGCGTGATTCTTACACACACTCACTAGAACTACATGGAGTCTGAGATGTAGTGTAGCACTCGGTTGTAAGTTCACTCTCGGGTTGACCGTCGGGTTAGTCCGACTCCCATTCTGCATCTTTCTTTTTTGGATTTGATGTGGTTTGTGGGCTTTTGCAGGTGATATTTGTTTTGCAAGTTATAGGTGCCCTCGGTGATCAAAGAGCGATACATAAAGATCAACAGGGAATATTTGTGAAACTTACGCGACACAAAAAATTAGATTCTGACTATTTACACAATCACGGGCACCCAATATCAATATTCAAAGATCCATGCGCCCTTATCCTTCTATGGGCGTCCATGTCCAAAGATCATTCGAGAGCTCCATAATTTATCCCGAGTAGCTGCGACATTGTTCACCTCTTGTTCAAATAGCTTTTCCCGATCTATAGCACTTCCAAATCAAGCATAAATTAGTTGAGTCGTCCTTTCTATATCTCTTGCTTAGGGTTTCATACTTACTTGTTTATTTGTTTGTGTCATATTATACTTAATAGTTGTATATCATAGTTTACATCAATTACTCTGCAATAGGGTTTAATAAAAACTATATTTTGTTAAATCATTTGGTGAACCCACTCATTCAAACCCTACCTTCTGAGAATGTATCAAAATCTATCTCCTTCTTATGAATTCATGGATCAATCTTCTTATCCTTCTTTTACTCCAACCAAGGTTTCTGGCATGGCTACTATTGCTTCTGATTTTATGCAAGTTTGTACTCAACATCCTCCTCGCTTTGTTACTCCAATATCTGATCCAAGCATCAATGTAGTCACCACCTGTCGCACTCATCCTCTTATGGCTCCACCCGATTCTGTCCCACCACCAATTACTTCTACAATTCCTACCACTACCTCTAAGGGTTATGACATCATCAAACAACTTAAGAATACACCAAAGAAAAAGTTCTCTTTATGATGTGTTGTGCGATCTTGCACCCGATTGTCATCACACATTAGAGGTCATTCTTCGCTCATTCACATTGAAAGCAATAATTCACCTGTTGCATTTACTCACCTCATTCATTCTCTCAAAAATCTACCACATGTTATATCTTTTAGTGATGATGACATCCCTCCTTTTCCTACCGATGATCCATTTGCAGCTTTGTTTATCATCACTACTATTTGTGTCATATGCATTAAGCATGTACTCATTGACAATGGCTTTGTTATAAATCTATGCTCTCTCTCTCTCCTCATGAAAATTGGCATTATGAATAATCTAATCAACAAATCTTTTCAAGTCATTCGCACTATGATCCCACCACTCATAGATGTATGGGTACTATACGCACCCAAATTTACGTGCTACATTGTCGGAAATGATTCAAAAGTCCCCAATGATGATTCATATCTTTTCCAAAGGTGTTTGAGCCCCTTTCTCTCTTTGCAGTTTATATTTATAGCCTAAAAACCTTACTTAGCCATTTCTTGCTTTCCTTTAGCTTTCTGCAGTGTTTTCTTACGTTTTAGCCTTAAGTTACACAATTGTCGCCCTACTCGAGTGGTGGTTGCGCGACACTCACCTTGTTTGGGTGGCGGTTGCATAACCGCCCGACATGTGCGACCGGTGGTTCCGTGTGAATTGGCCAAGACTTCCTAGGCGTGATTTGGATGCATGTTAACTCACTTAAGTTCACCTGTAGCGCACGTTTCTTGGTCAATTTGGTTGATTTTAAGCTTGATTGATTCATATCAACCTCTCTTCCACTTCTAATTATTGATTGAGAGTTAAAACTATCCCTCTTTATTGTGATGTGGTACCCCATTGCTACCAAATGGCTTAGACCATTTCCCAACCTATGTTCTATAAAACCAATGCTTCTTTTGAAGCAAATGGCCAAAGATTTTTATTGTGATTGCATTGTTATGTTGCTGAAATCTTGTTAGAGACTACACAACCAAACATTGTTCTCTTGCGTTGTTCTTCCTCTACCTGCATTCTACCAAACCACTTGCAAGCCACCATTGCTCCAACACCTTCTTCTTTTCTTCTTCTGCATTCCCAGCTTCCTAGACTCACGTGAACATTGAAGATTGGAAAAGATAACTGAGGGGACACAAGAGTAAACCACAATTGGATTTGCCTCAAGCACTGCAAATTCCAGTTGGGGTTGCAATTGGATTTCCTTATTTCTTCAATTCTTTATTTTGAATTTGTATGCACAATATTTACTAGAGTAGCAAATCATTTCCATTTCAATTGTTGCAATAGATAGATCAAATATTGTAGCTTCCATTTCTTTTGAAAAGCTTATGGTGATAGATAGCTTCCCTGCCTATCCCTG
The DNA here is from genome assembly GCA_018340775.1 of Taxus wallichiana var. yunnanensis. Classification (NCBI taxonomy): domain Eukaryota; kingdom Viridiplantae; phylum Streptophyta; class Pinopsida; order Cupressales; family Taxaceae; genus Taxus; species Taxus wallichiana. Next base: position 956,001,373 of record CM031235.1, read on the forward strand.
TGGGTTTGCAAGGGAGGCTTGTCTGGAGGAATGCTTCTACATTAATTTAGAATCAACTGCAATATCATTTCATTTGTAAAACCTCCATTGAATCCTTCTTTACTTTTGTCGGGGAAGTTGGAGGGAAGAAAGCCTTTTGAGAAGCTTTGATTTCTTCTCGTGCCTCTGAGACAGAATAGAGGATTCACATCCACAATTACATTTTGGAAAATCTTTGTTTAATTAGGATATTTTAGATATAGTGTTGCACAGATAAATAGTTACATACGACTATTTTTTTTTTTAGGATATTTTAATTAAATTATAGAAGCAATTTCTTCATTTCTTTTGTTTTATTCCAAAAGTTCAAAAAAATACAAAAAAATTAGTTTAAACTAGATTAGATTGTTTATATTGCTTCATTTCTTCTATATTGGAAAATACAAAAACATAGTTTAGTTTTATTTATTTAGATTAGCTTGTTGTTGCTTTCATAGTTAATTTACAAAAATGGACACATGACCATTCAAGGACCACAACAACCTAGAGAAGAAGTTTATCATCCTAGAGTCGTTCAACCAAACGTAACTTATTTTGAGACTGACATTGATACAAGCCTTTGGATTATGGTCTCTAGATCCTCATCAGCCATCCACCTATCATCATCCATCAATTGAACATTCTTAATGAATAAAACAACAAAGTCTTAAGATTCTGCGTGAACTGAGCGTGGAAAAATAGTGCCCGCTTCATTTGTCCTTGTTCATTTGTATTCTCTAGTATTTTCCATGACCTTGTTTGGAAATTTCTACTAGGCAAACGAAGGAAATTTTCCACGCATTCTACAACTAGTTGAGAGAGTTTCACACATATACATTGATATAATTTTATGCGTGTGTATTATTCTTGACCATACCATCACACTATTCAGGTTAGAGAGACTTTTATTTCCCTTGACGATCTAATACCTTTTGTGCATGTAGAGGAAATTAGATTTCCCTGATAACTAGTTATTCACATTCACCCATTTTCTGAGTATTCCATACATTCACCTTATTCCGCTACATATATCCATCCATTCATTCTACATCGGTTGTCCCAACACGACCTCGGGAGGTCGAGTGCACTGAAAGTCACATGGTGATTTTCAATCGTATAAATTGGTGAAACCAACGTGAAGGGCTAGTCCTTTTCATTTCCATTGTCTTACCTTCTTTCATCCATCCTTCTCCTCTCCCATTATTCTGTGGTATTTATATACCCCCATATATGTTGGGTTAGGAATACGGCCAACCCATTTTGGGTCTTGAGGCGTATTATTACCAAATGGGTATGCAACAATCACCCTCACTATCGGGTGGGCTGACAACTACTCATCTAATATACCTTCCCTCACACTCCTCCTCCTCCTCAAGGGACCAACAATGGTTCATTGGTCATGGATCGAGGAGATTGATCAACCTACACATGGGCCACAACCTGAACTCTCCAATTCTAATAACATGACGTTCATAGAGAGCAAGGTTTCAATCCTCGGGTTTTATTCATACCAAAATTAGCATGTAGTCTGATTCACTCCCATTATTAGATGAGGAATACCTAGCATGCTTTATGCCTAAAGTGAGCAACACTTTAATAACATAGACCAATCCCTGGACCGGATGCAACAATACATTGATGTTCTTCTCTAGAAACGACTCTGCTACCCCTCCTCCTACATGAAACACATCTAAAGAGGGGTGGCTTCCCAAAGATTAGACCATAACAGGACATCATGTACCTTTGCTTCCCAACCAGACTCAAAACACACCCAAGTTGAATGCAACACCATCTGCGGGAAATGTAATTTCAACATTGGTAAATAGGGTTAGGGAATTGGAGCTTGCTCATCCCTTTTAGGTTACATCTTTCGTATGACAAGCCACGATTCCCCACCATGCTGTAAAACTTTGGCCATGTACCCTCAGCACCATCGCCTCCTTTGGTTTACATGGGCAATCCTAGCCCTGAGATCTCCTCACTGGATTGAGCACATTAGGTATGCTCCCACACCTCGTATGGATACCCTCAATAGGTACCATCTGGAAGTGCGTTCTTGAATGTCATCCCAACTGGCAATGTGACATTCCCTAGTTTTGTGCCTCCCACTCCATACTAAAATAATATTCCCCCGTATTTGCACATGTATTCCAAATCACCATGCAAAGGGGTATGTTTTATTTTCTTGGCTCATATGCTCAACCTCAGGGGATGCCTTATGCCCTACCAATGTTTATGTTGCACCATATCATCCTCTTATTCCTCCTCCACCTCCCCATCAAGGGTCATCCATGGTAGAGTCTTATGTGTTGGGCACATATGTTGAATATCTTAAGGAGCCCCTCAACTTTACTATACGAAGCGTAATGTTTCCATGACCATGCTTCCCAATCTTTGCCAAAGTTTAAAGGGGAGGGGATCCAAATGTGCATATTAAATCATATGCAATTCCATCAGAGAGCTACTCCCATGGGATGCGGTTGTAGCTAAGATCTTCCCCAAGACCCTTGAGGGGATCACTCTTGATTGGTATTACAGGATACCTAAAGCTCCATACACTCCTTTAAGCAAACTCATATCCGAGTTCATAAAGGTGTTTGACATGAAAAATTTTAAGAATAAGAATCGGGAATTCCTTCACATAAAGCAAGAGCATAATGAATCTACTGCCCATTTCATTCAGAGGTGGCGGAAGGTCCTCTACTCTTCGGTGAGTGCTCCCAATATGGATCAAATGAGCTTTGTGATCTATTCCTTCATTCCCTTAACCAGGAAACAAAGGAATAAGTCCAAAATTTCCCCCTTAGGAGCTACGAAGAGGTACTAGAGGGTGCTCTCCACATTGATCAAACAATAATAGATAGCGGTTAAAAGACCTACGGTTCAAATGGGAGACTGATCACTCCCTCCCAAGGTAATTCAAATTACCCCAACAATTCCAACAATAATCAAGGACCTAAGGTCCTCAATAAAAACTATGGTGTTATAATAGACAATGTAATTGATCAAGCCAAGAAGTCGAATGTTGTTAACACTTCAAGTGCAAATAATGCCAATAACAACGCAATAACGAAATAATCAAAGGAGTAACAATTTCACTCCTTTCATCAACGCGTGGTGGATTTCAACCATCCTCCACCTCCACAACAATTTCAGGCCCAAGGCCCCAATCAATACCCAAACGGTATCAAAATCAATATCAAAACCAAGGGCAAAGGCCTCTGAACTTTAATTACAACAACCAATAGTTAAACAACAACCGGAACTTTGGACCACAACAAAACGTAAATCAAAGACCTCGGGATTATGATCCTGACCTTTATTGTGGCTTCCATAGGGTCTGAGGGCATGATGCTAGAAATTTTTGTGACTATAACAAGTTCATACAATGCCTACCAGAGGACCAAAGGCAACTCTTCATCGAGATGTTTTTGGAAAATCCTACGGTGCCAATGTAGAATGCTAGCATGGGCTTGTTTCCCCTCAAAACACTCCTCTTAGGATCTTTAGCAACCCTCTTCCTACGCATCCTGACAATGGAAAAATTAAACCCCACGGTACAAATAAGGGTAACCCGGTGGGAAAAAATGACCATGAAGCTTCCACTTCTTCAAACCCATTGGTACACCTTGTTGGATGGATGGTCAACAACAAACTAAGATCGTGGGTCTCGTCAATTAGATATTGAACCTCAAATTAACGCAACTACAAGAACCCATGATTACTCAACACAACCTATTCCCATCTACCCATCTATGTTAGATGACACTCCAATACTTTCGAGGCCGGTAGGGGCATATGATCTAATTACGAATTTAACCAAGACCTTTTCTCACATCTCCTTCTTGGATTTGTTGAAGAACTCTCCTACTCATCGAGCCACTTTGTTAGAAGTATTGGGTCTTGGTCACTTGATTAATGTTACCCCTCCATTGGAGGCACAAATCAACCACATAGACTTTGATGTTTATCCTCTTGGGCACTGAAAGAGATGTTGGATTCATCTTCGACATCAATAAGATGCCCACCGATGTCGAGATGACACATAGAGGTGACCCAACGTTATATTTATAGGTCTAGATCTATAATAATTATGTTAAACATGTGAATGATTGATGATGGGGCAGTTGTTAATATTGTCCCCTTTTCATTCCTCCAAAAGTTAGGCTATGGGAAACCAATTGTTCCTCAACTAGAAATATGTTGAGAGGCTACGACAATCTCAAAGCAATGTCCATAGGGACCATAGTACTCCCGGTTACTCTTGGGCCCAAGATGGTTCTAACCAGTTTTATATTATAGATAGGAAACCAACTATAATATGATTCTTGGCTGACCTTGGATCCATCGGATGAAGGAAATCCCTTCCACACTATTCTCAGGAAGTTAGATTCTTACATTTGGGGAAAGTATTCATCACTCAGGGTGACCCAAAGCCTTTCGATATTCACCTAGCCAACTTAAAGAAGAAACCTGGGTCCATACCAAGTTCGAACTCCCACCAATCAAGTGAAAAAACCTAAAGATACAATGCCAGAGTCTAAACTAATTCCCATGACGGAATTGAAACCTCCATTTTAATTGAGGGGTTATTATAACTAAAGATGAAACTGTTGTTGTTGAGACAATATCAATGGAAAACCATGGCTAATATTTTTGAGTTGTTGAGAATGACTTTTCCTATTATCCTCCCTTTTGACTCCTTGGGCATAGGACATGCTCTAGGACTCGGCTCTCTTCCAGCCAAGAGATTTACATGGTTGAGGTCTCGAAGTGGAGGAAGAAGATACTAGAAATGATCAAACATCAATCTTCCCTAAAAATTGTTGGACACTCAACTATGATGGAGCGAAGTGTCATTTTGGTGTTGGGGCAGGTGTGATCCTCACTTCCCTAGAAGGGAAGGTTATGCCTTTTTCCTTTAAGCTCAATTTCAAATGCACGAACAATGGTTCCGAGTACGAGGCTCTTCTTCTTGGTCTCATTATAGCCAAGAGAATGGGTGTTTGCAATATTAGAGTTTTGGGTGATTCCCAACTAGTCACCAACCAAGTTTCAGAAGTTTACGGGACTAGAGTGGAGCACTTACAACTCTATAAGACTACCGTACTTAACCTAAGAAAAGGTTTTGAACTTCATATCCATTGAAGCTATCCCATGTGAACAAAACCTTTTAGCTGATTCCATGGCTACTTCTTCACTTCTTGCTTTTGTCCAAATGGAGATTTGAGATATCGAATTCATTATTTCAGTCGAGCCAAACCCCTAGTTTGAAAATTCCTACCAATCTAATTCTGGCATACGTTGAGACTGAGAATGAGCAAACCTTCCACTTTAGATTATGCGGAGAATGATGAGGCTATACTAGGTTACCTTAATGTGTACATTGACCTTCATCCCACACATCACAAGAGGGGTTTCGCTCTCATACCTCACTCTTCCTCCTATTTTGGAGATCGTATGATGGGTCCTTCCTCATCGGAAGGCCTTGAGATCTATGAAGTAGAGGAGGAAGGAGAACTAGAACTACCTCCATCCCCACTCAGAGTTTGAAGAAGGCAATGCCTCTTTAATCAAAGGGACCATCGATATAAATATTGGGATGGAGGAAGACCTAAGATATTGAAACTTGGTTCTTCTTTAACTCCGAAAGAAGTGGAAATTCATACGAAGGTTCTCAAGGAGCATTCAAAATCCTTTACATTTAGCTATAAAGAGATGATGGGAATTACTCCCCAAGTTGCAGTCCACAATCTCATAACCAAACCTAACATGCCAAGCCCATCAAACAAAAGTCAAGACCTATGAAGCCAAAAGTGGCTCTGATGGTCAAAGAAGAGGTTATGAAACTCCTACATGTGGGATTCATCAAACCTATAGATTATTCAATGTGGGTATCAAACATAGTCCCCGTTCTCAAGAAGAATGGAAAATTTGAATATGCATTGATTTTCGGGACATAAACAAGGCGTGTCCCAAGGATGATTTCCTATTACCTTCCATCGATGTTATCATGGATGCAATAACTGGATATGAGTTGTTGTCACTCATGGATGGTTTCTTAGGTTACAATCAGATTAGGATCTCTAGGAGGATCAGACAAAGACCACTTTCACTACTCCTTGGGGTACCTATTGCTACACAGGTCATGTCATTCGGTCTTAAGAATGCATATGTTACCTATCAATGGGAAATGACCTATATATTCCATGATCTTATTCACAAGATTGTGGAATCATACATTGATGATCTTCTGGCTAAGGCCAAAAAGCATTGTGATCACCCCGAGGTGCTTCACATCATCCTCTCTCATCTCATTGAATACAATGTCACATTAAATCTAGAGAAGTGCGTATTTGGAGTGACGGGAGGGAATTTTTGGGTTACATCATCTCTTCACGAGGGATTGATGTAGATCCAACAAAAATTGGGTGGTCTTATAGATGACTCCACCCATGAGATTCGGGCATCAGGTCCTTTCTTGAAAGCTCGGAGCAATCACAGGTTCATACCTGATTTAACTTGCATTATTCATCGATCAACAATTTGTTAAAGAATATTGATGTAACATTTGGATGGCTAAGTGTCACGAGGCATTTGAATTGGTCAAGTGTTTCCTATTATCACCCCACACTCATGCCACCTAAGGCGGATCATCCTCTCATTTTATTCTTGAGCTACAGATGTCTCTCTCTAGCTTGCATGTTAGCACAAGAAGATGATGATAAATGTGAATGTGCAGTTTACTTCATTAGTCGCACTTGCTTTAGACTATGAGACACATTATACATAGGTAGAAAAGGAATGCCTTGCTATAGTGTTTGTAATGAAATGGTTAAGGCATTATATGCTTAACCAAGAAATGGGTAATTGTCAAAACAGACCATCTTCAAACATTTTCTAACACAAGGTTCCTTGTCTAAGAAAGTTTGATGCTTCATGACCCTAATGGGTGAATTTGAGTTAACCTTTGTCAATCAAAAGTTTGTCAAAGGACAAATCATTGCAGATTGGTTGGAAGACAACCCATTAGATGGTGGAGATCTAGTAGACTTGGATTTCCCGATGAGTGTGTATACTACATTGAAAGTAGGCCTCCCATTGTTATGTGTCCATGGTATTCAAGACATTTTCAATTTCATTATGGACCACGCATACCCTGAGGGGAAACCTCACAACAGAGAAGATGACTACGCGTCATAGCCACCAAATATGTGATTATAGAACAAGTTATTTATCAGAGCCTTTGATGGAATGTTGTTAAGGTGTGTCGATGAGGAAGAGTTGGAAAATATTCTCTTTGGAGCCCACAATGGAGTTTGTGGGGGTCACTTCAAAGGGCATGCTACTACTCGCAAGATACACTAGATGGGTTATTTTTGGCCCACCTTAGAGCATGACAACGTGAGTATGTGCGTAGTGCCACAAATTTCAGGAATTCTCTCATGAGATTCATATACCTACCTAGGCTCTACAACCTATTACAACACCTTGGCCCTTTTCCACATGGGGTTTAGATTTGATAGGGAAGTTTTCTCCCTCATCAATGGATGGCCACAATTTCATAATTATGGCCACAAAATATTTCACAAAGTGGGTTGAGGCCATGCCTCTTACCATTGTACTTGGTCTGTGATCACAAAGTTCATCTTCAATCAGATCATTTGTAGGTATGGGGTCCCACAAGTCATTATCTTAGATAATGACACATCTTTTAAGAATGAAGAGGTGTGTGAGTTATGCAAAAATTTCAAGATAAACCACCACACAACCTCTTTATACTATCCTCAGGCCAATGGATAGGTTGAGGCTACGAAACAAGACATTAAAGTCCATTCTCTCTAAAAAGTCAAGGAGAATAAACGTGATTGGCATTTGAAGTTATTTCCAGCCTTGTGGGCCTACAAAAATTTGGTAAGAATGCCTACAGGGCAACCCCATATTCCTTAGTGTTCGGTTACTGAAGCGGTTTTACCACTTGAAGTTGAGATACCTAGTCTCTGAATATCATTGCAAGGCATCTTAGGTGAAGAAGGATATCACGAGGCATGAATCATTGAGCTAGAAACCCTTGACAAAGCTTGACTCAAAGCTGAGAAATGACATAGTGTCTATGCTGACCGGATGAGCCGATAAGTACAACAAAAAGGTATATGAACATGAAATATTAGTAGGAGATATGGTATTGAGACTTGATAACTAGGATAGATAAGAAAATTAGTGAAGGAAGGAAATTCAGGCCCAAGTGGTTGGGCCCATATCGAGTCATGGAGGACTACAAGAATGGGGCATATCACTTGTGTACATTAGAGGGTGAAGAATTTGGAAAATCTATCAATTCACTTCACTTGAAATGTTACTACGCATGATCCATCTACATTTCCACATGTACATTATTACATCCATACTACATTTCATTTGTCAGTTCATATTGTAAAATTGTAGTCAAGAAAACTTATTTTTCAAACAAATTTCAAACTTCTAAACATTGGAAAAACATTCAATCACGTTTCTTCAAATATCCACCATATTATCATCAATAGTTCTAATCATTTCTTCATCTCAACAAGTTAAGACAAATTTTTGACATTGATTCTACCAAGGCCTGCATACTTGGTTCTGCCTATAGTTTTCTTCTAGCATAGGTGTCTTTTCCCATAGTATGTTCTAGAAGCTTCTAATGTCACATCTTTCCCAAGAAACCTCTTTGGTAACAAAGAACTCTAAACACTCTACCCATATCACTTATATGCCTATCTTAACCTTTGGTGATGAGCCCTCGCATCTTACTTGGTTGTGTGGGGTTGAGGCTAGGGGAAATCTCTCTCTCCCAAAATCACAACTCAAAGTTAAAATAAAAAATGATATAATTTAATCAATAAATGCAAAAATATTTCATTTACAAATAAAACTACACTTCCTTGCCCTACCAATCTTTGGTGATGAGCCCACGCCTCATACTCAACTAGGGCGTGAAGTTGGGAAAGGGGGAAGTGCCCTTACTCACCTACATTTTGTCCTTGGTGATGAGCCCATGCTTCTTACTGGTAGCATGGGGCAAGGTGTAGGGGTCTTTTCATAATAAGTTAATAAGGTATAAACAACTTAGCAAATAAAAAGTGCTTTGAAACTTCAAATCCCAAAGAAGTGAATTAGATGTATATGTTCCAAAAGAGTTAAAACCTTAAAACCATATTTTGTCAATCAAGAGGCCATCTATGGATCTAAGTCTAGATAAACTTGTAAGCAAATCACATTCTATACTATGTAGTAAATTATGTGTAGAGTTAGGTTGTAGGTTCCTAATTGGTTTTTGTCAAAATCTTGTCTTTCTCTCATCACTTCCATTCATCAAAATCATACAACTCACGTCCCTTTTGCAGCTCTCGGTGTTGAGCCCTCGCATCTTACTAGTTGTGTGGAGTTAGAAGTGGAGTGGGTTCATTTGCTTATCATATTACATTCATCACATTTTTCCAACAAAAAAGAAGTACTAAATATTGTTTGAAAACCAAAGTTTCAGATTACATTGTGTTCACATAAGCATCATATAAATCAAAACAACAAAAAGAAATCATTCTGTTAGCACATCATCATCCATAGCATGCATCCAAAAAGCATATAAAAACATCAGGAATTCTGAGCATCTAAGAGTACACAAGTGAAATAAACCATCAATGAGTCAACTCTTATGTAAGAATGACTGAAACAAAAAAGAATTATATATATATATCCATAATAAGTCAAGTCTGTATACAATGTCGTCACACTCTAGGTGTGGTCAAAACGCTCTCAATGAGCATAAAATCAAAAAAAAAAGTCATATACATGTCTCACAAAATGACATCGAAGCAATAAAGGCCTATGGCCTATCCCTCCCTATGAGATCCTTGAGAAGGTGCGCTGGGCTAGGGCTCTGATACGGCTCCAATGGCGTGAGTGTGAGCCTCTAATGCATTGAGCGATGAGAATGACCATGAGATGGGCAGGGGCTTTTTAGGTAGTCGCTCACCTCGATGCGGGAGTGGCTCCATATCTCCATCATATGGGCTAACTGGAATGCGGTGAGCTCACTCCTCATCTCGAAAATCATCTCGTGTAAAATGTCGGTGTGACGACCGACCAGCATCGATTGCCCCATGTCCTGCAAGAAGCCCTCTCGAGTCTTCCCCATGGGGATAAACAATGTATCGACCAGATTCGCGAATAAAATCTCTCTAACCATCAGCAGTGGTTATAAAACACAAGTGAAATCAATGGCAGTTAGAAAACATTCAAAACTAAAAATAAACACAATGCGTAAATTACTAACAATTCTAGCTAACAGAGTCGAGAGAAGAGTATCTACATACTCGGATATCCTAGTACACAGGAAGGGGCGACTGGGTGTAGCTTGTGGTGGTGGATCCACTATAGGCACCTGCTGAGCCTCACCCTCTCCTGAGGTGATGTGCTAGCCCATCACGGATTTATCATCACCACCACCTCCCTCATGGGAAAGTGGCTCCTCAGAAACAAGAGTCTCCTTCTCTACCTCACCTTTTCTCTCTCTCGTAATAGATATCTCCTTTGTAACCCTCCACTTCACTATCACCGTCCATCCTCCTCATCATGCCCCTATGCTCATGTCTCATCACCAGCCTCACCCCTCGGTCTTTTTCTTTGTAGTTGTGTGGGCATCCTCCTCCTCCTCCTCCCCGCTGTGAGTGGGTGCGGCCTCAATGTGGAGGAGGGCTACTAGTAATCTAGGAACTGGAATGATCTTCACATAATTAGGTACCCTGGGTGTAACAATTATCCAACCATACAGACCTTAGGGCATCCACGAGCCTCTCTAATGCCATGGTAAATAATGGGAATGGTAGGAAGTGCATCGTCATATGGAAGCCCGAACTACTGAGAAACTATGTCAACAGGGTGGACCTCCACCCTAGATGTCATGTCTACTAACTATGTCACACTACCACAAGCAATTAGTATAGTCCTATCATCACCCCATAACCCAATCATATCCTGGTATGGCCTCATAATGAATTGTCATATGTGGTCAATGTAGCAATAGGATGATGTACCCCTCTGAGAGGGGCCATGACTATCCACCTCGCAGACTCTGATAGCCCCTAGATCTGATATCTCAACTCCCCTTTAGTAGGGGATGATCCTCTCATAGACCCAACTCATAACCAATGTAGGGTGGCTTAGGGACTTCCCTTGTAGCTTGACAACGTGGTATAAGTCATGATATGTGGCTCCAAGAATGTCCACACCCCAAGCATAGATCCTCCCATACTACTCAATATCCTGAATAATGGGAGCCCAACAATACAAGAGCTTGTCCCTGCCCTTGTCTCCCACCAAACGTAAATCCAAAATACCGATGATGGCCTTACGTAGGGTAGGGATAGGTGCAGAGGCAACATAAAGTAACTGCATACCCTGTTTTGGTCCGTATTAGGCACCCCATCATCTCCCATGTATGTTGCCCAACTTAAATAAGGCGATCGATCTCGCATTGTCTAATGTCAATCGCCTGCTAGTCACATGAACACCCAAAATCCTGTGAACATCCTTGAGAGTGATGGTCCACTCTCCCCTAACACTAGGAAACCGAAAAGCGTTCGATCGGCATATCGGTAGCTTAGTAAATCACATAGTAAATTACTAGCCAACACTATTAACGTATCTCAGAAATCCTCCATATGTCAGCTCTATGTAACAAATCCATCTCTTCCTGGAACAACTGATCAATAATCCCTAGAAGTCACTCGCACTCTCTAGCATGCCTCCATCGAACGTAAAATCCTTCTATGTTCCCAAAACAAGGAAAAGAGAAAGTTAGCAACATGATTCAACACATAAGCTCGTAAAAAACAATATAAAACAACTTAAAATCCAAAAAAATCATCTATGTTGGTCAAAACAAGCTTCTACCTTGACAATTACACAACCTCCACCCTATGTAGAGTGATGGATATGTAATTACATGGTGGTTACAAAAACACCTCTCTCGTGCAGAGAGCAAGGTTGTAACCTGTAGCCCTGCACAGTAGGGTGACAATCGTGTCCATAACCGACAAGTTGTCCCCATGACCCACAAACTAAAAAAAATACAAAAATTGATCATTTTAGACAAAATAAAAGACAAACCCACCTAGACAACCCCTAGGGAACATTTTAACTAAAATATTTGTGAAAATAACCCCCTAGGTGTAGATTTTTCAATTTTTCACATTTTAGGTTTAAAATAAACAAATGCAAAATACTAACCTTTCTCTTAGCCACTGGATCTCTCACTCATGGGGCCATGATCATGACATCATGCTCTTTGATTTGACTGTATCCTCGCTCAAAATGGTCACAGGTAGTCCAAAGCTCCAAATTCTCTATGAGGGAAAGTACAAATGAATTTGAAAATGATAATATATATATATACAACTTGTTTTAATTTCTATATTGAGTGTATGCACTTTGCAGGGTTGGAGAGAGCTGGCATAGGTATGTTTCTATCCCCATGGATATGGTAAGTCCTCTTGTCATTTTAGTTTTAGTATGTTTTGTCGATTTTATATCTATATGCACATGAGTCTTGTTTGTATTTTACAAGTATCGGGATCTTGGATGGCGTCACTTCGGCACACGGGTGTGTCAGGTATAACTTCTAACTCCCCATTTTTAGAATGCCATACTTGGAATCTACATTTTACACCTCTTCATGGCTAAAGCATTTCTCTGAGGGGGAAATTGTACGCACCCAAATTTGCATGTGCTATATTGACGAAAATGGTTCAAAAGTCCCAAGCGTGATTTGGATGCATGTTACCTCACTTAAGTTCACATGTAGCGCACGTTTCTTAGTCAATTTGGATGATTTTAAGCTTGATTGATTCATATCAACCTCCTCTTTCACTTCTAATTATTTATCGAGAGTTGAACCACCCCTCCTTATTGTGATGTGGCACCCCATTACTGCCAAATGGCTTAGACCATTTCCCAACCTATGTTCTATAAAACCAATGCTTCTTCTGAAGCAAATGGTTGAGATTTTTATTGTGATTGCATTTTTATGTTGTTGAAGTCTTACTTGTGACTACACAACCAAACATTGTTCTCTTGTGTTGTTCTTCATGTACCGACATTGCTTTCTTATACCACTTCATGAAGCCACCATTGCTCCAACGCCTTCTTCTTTTCCTCTTCGCATTCCCGCTTCTTGACTCACGTGAACATTGAAGATTGGAATAGATAACCTAAGGGGACACAAAAGTAAACCACGACTAGCTTTACCTCAAGACTTTGCAAAAATTCTAGGTTTGGGTTGAAATTGGATTTCCTTATTTCTTCAATTTTTTATTTTGAATCAGATGCACAATATTTACTAGAGTAGCAAATCATTTCCATTTCAATTTTTACAATAGATAGATCAAATACTTGTAGCTTCCATTTCTTTTGAAAAGTTTTTGATGATAGATAGATTCTTTTCCTATCCTTGTGGGTTTACAAGGGATGCGTGTTTGGAGGAATGCTTCTACATTAATTTAGAATCAACTGCAATATCATTTCATTTGTAAAACCTCCATTGAATCCTTCTTTACTTTTGTTGGGGAAGTTGCAAGGGAAGAAAAGCTTATGAGAAGCTTTGATTTCTTCCCATGCCTCTGAGATAAAACAGAGGATTCACATCCACAATTACATTTTGGAAAAGCTTTGTTTAATTAGGATAGATTAGATATACTACTGCATAGATAAATAGTTACATCCGATTGTTTATTTGTTTAGGATTTTTAATTAAATTGTAGAAGTAATTTCTTCATTTTTTTTGTTTTATTCCAGAAAGTTCAGAAAATACAAAAGATTAGTTTAAATTAGATTATATTGTTTTTATTACTTCATTTCTTCTATATTGGAAAATACAAAAAAATAGTTTAGTTTTATTCATTTAGATTAGCTTGTTGTTTGCTTTCATAGTTAGTTTGCGCACATGAACATTCGAGGACCATAACAACCTCGGAGAAGAAGTTTAAGATCCTAGAGTCGTTCAACCAAACATAACTTATTTTGAGACTCGACATTGATACAAGCCTTCTTGGATTATGGTCTCTAGATCCTCACTAGTTCCACCTATCATCATCCATCAATTGAACATTCTTAATGAATAAGTCGACAAAGTCTATGACTTTTGGCATAACCAACGTGGGAAAAAATAGTGCCCATTCATTTTTCCTTGTTCATCTGTCTAGTATTTCCATGACCTTGTCCCGAAATTTCTACAAGGTAAACGAAGGACAATTTCCACGCATTCTGTAACCAGATTGAGAGAGTTTCATACATAAAAATCGATAGAATTTTACGTGTGTTTATCATTTTTGACTGTATGTACCATCACACTCATTCAGGTTAGAGAGGATTTTATTGCCCTTGACAAGCATATACCTTTGGTGCCTATAGAGGACATTACATTGCCCCGATAACTTGTTATTCACATTCACCCATTTTCCGAGTATTCCATACATTTGCCTTAGTCCACTATGTATAGCCATCCATTCATTCTACAAATGGTTGTCCCGACATGGCCTCGAGAGGTGGAGTGCACTCCGAAAGTCACGTGGTGATTTTTAGTCATACATGTACCATCACCCTACCTCTAAAAGTTGGGTTTAAAATGGTTCCTAATGTATTCTTTGTTATTGATGTCACATTTCAATACAATTCATGCCATGCATGTTGTTCCATCTACAGTTCATTGGTGTGTCAAATTCTTACATGATGGTTATACTATTGTTATGACCCCGAGCCATTAAATTTTTTTCCTATAGATCATGTCACCGCCATGCCCATTCCTTCATCTCAGTCAATTCCATATCACAAAGTTAGTACATATGATGTTGGTCAATCTAGTGCTCCTACTCCTCCTGCTACTTCTCCATGCACTCCATCCATTTCTACTCATACTACTAATATCCTATCACCCACTATGTCCACCCCTATGGCTACTACTTCTCCACCTATCATGACTCCTCCCAATTCTACATCTAACTCCACTCCTACCAATATTCTTGATAATGTTATACAACAAGACAATGCTAGTACTGATGATTATGATGATGAAGATAATGTCATAGAACCGAACGATGACACATTACACAATCTTAACTTTACTCCCATTGAAGTAGATGAATCCTACTTTCAATATAATTTTATGGATTTCCTTCTCCAGATAGAAGGATTGATCTTTGAATGGAAATTGAGGATGAATCACATGTTTTTACCTCCAAATTACACTGAGCTCATCACCAAGTACTGATTAAGTGTTTAGAAACACTCTCAGGAGGTATGCATTGTTTGTGAGCTTGAGATGATTGCTAGTATCACTCATGATGATCTTTTCTCATCATTCGCTTCTTGCATCAAGTTGTGCCTTGTAGAGATCACCTTAGAAATGATGCTTTGAGTGCATTTGGGGGTTTATTTCCTTCTACGGGCCACGAAATAACTTCTCAACCTTGTGAGGATGGAAAAAACAAGAAGATAAACAAAACGAGAGTTGTCACAACTTTTTGGGCTCAATTCCAAGACTTACTATTTTTAGCAAGTCCTATCCAAGATTGCTATTTTTAGTAAGTTTTCATTGTTCTTGTCTTCTGATGTTTCTAGCTCATTTGGATTATTGAAATTGAAGAAGGTTTACTATTTTTAGAAAATTGCTATTTTTAGATGGCCACTTTCTTGAATACTATTATTTTTAGAAAGTTCCCCGAATCACCCTTTTCTTATGTTTCTTACCTTTAAAGGTATCAAAAATGTTGAGAATTCATCACTTTGGGAAACTTACTATTTTTAACAACCTATTATTCTGAACACCTGCTATTTTTTGAAAACTATAATTACTAGTGTTAGGTTGTAATAAAACCACTTCCAAAATGTCACTTTTTGCAACGAGACCTTCTTTTTAAATTTCATTGTTTTCGTACACTAGATCTTCAGAAATTGAAAAATTAGGTTTTGAGGGTTTGATGTTTCAATTTTTGGTGTAAAAAAGCTAGGGCATCAATGAATTTTTATTATAGTTTTCCCAAAGGCATTTTGGAGAGGGAGATTCCGAAAAGTTTCAAGGTAATCCAATTTCTAGATGAAAATTTATGATCAAATCCTCGTTTTTGGTGGCTATGGATATCTGAAAGAATTTTGGTAGCATATCTGGGTGAAAATGGTGTTTAGAGGGTGTTACAGTAGTAATCCTCATAAAAATAGTTAAGTGTTGAGTGAATGAGGAGTTAGAAGAGTTTTATTATGTTTTTAAATTCGCCAAGAAATGCATAACTTCACCATGGTTACAAAGGAGTAAATGGGAGTTTTCAAATGGTGTAATGGGGGCATGGGGGACACCAGGGATAGAAAAGGGTGACTTGGAGAAATATGATGACAAGTGGAAGCATGTGGTGTGAGGTGATTGTGGTGAGGGGGTTGGGAAATGCACTTGTGGAGATGAGTGAGGTCACATGGAGGTCCGGGGATATATTGTGCCTTAGTTCACACTTTTGTGCCCCCTTGTCCCTTAGGGGATAGAGGGGACACAAAGGACAACAAAGTGCGACTAGGAGCATTTGGAAAGTCATTCTTTGCCTCTAATGTCCAAAAATAGACATTAGACTTAATTTTTTTCTCTTAAAGACCTAGGATAATGTTTTGGGGTCGGATCGTATATGATTTTGACCCCCAATCAAATTCTAAGATCAATAAAACTATTTTCAAGACTTGAATCTTCCTAAAATTTTAAACTTATGCCATTTATTTCTGGAAGTAAGAGGGGCAACTACATGTTTTGAAATGCTTCATGAAATCTATAAGCCTTAGATCAAAATTGATGCTCCCACCTTATAGATAATTCTCATAGCTTTATGATTCCTAATTTTTGCTTCTTGACTCCTTACAGAACTTTCTAGAATCATCCTGGAGAAGTCAGGTTTCACCATTAGGATGTTCATTCCTTGCACCTATAAAATGCAATGTTGAATGCAGTTATCCCCTGAATGAGAAATTATTTCCTAAATTTCCTCGAAAACCTTTAAGACTCCATAACATAACCTTTGGATGTTTTAGATCTTTCTGAACTCTTCGGAGGATGTATATTGGATTCGAGTGACTAACATTGGCCTTTTTAGGCCTCCAAGAAGACTTGTCTTTCATTGAACTTCATTGAATTCATCCATAAACTTTATCACACTTCCTTTCATTCCGAGGCATGCTTGAAATCATCCTTATTTCCTTCCTTGGATCCAGGTTGATGGTACCAATGGAGATATGTTGGCTAGGAGGAGGGTTAAGTGTGATTAAGAGGCAAAATTTTGACTGTGGCTTAGTTGTCATGTTTTGAAATTTGAATTTTTAGGCTATTCATTTTGCATGACAACACCATACAACATAATGGTTCCAAAAATTCCAAGTGACTTCATGTCACCAAGGCCTCCTCAATCCTTTTAAGGTCTTATTTCTCACACCTTTCAAAGGGATCAAAAATAAAAAAAAGAAGATGGAGAAACTAAAGGAATCTAACAAAACCTAACACTTTCCTACATATCCCTTTGGGATTGAAACACAATCAAGAAAATAAACATATAACCATGAAAATCAATAAGTTGTGAGGCTTACCTTTCAAGCAACACAAATTAAAATTCCAAGTTTCATTACCAACCTCCATCATCTTCATTATTTTTTTTCCAAGCTTCCCATGAACTCCAAGTAAAGAAAGAACACCCACCAAGTCCTTCCAAGCTTTTAGTTTCTCTAAGTTCTCCCAAAATCCCATCCAAAATGACGCAAAAGGTCCCTACACTCAAAAATGGAGGAACAAGTAGGGAAGCACAATTATTCAAACCAATGGGATGGTGACATGTGTCACTGTACATACCCAATTTTGCACGTGCTACATTGTCGGAAAATGGTTAAAAGTCCCCTATAATGATTACTATCTTTTCCAATGGCATTCAAGTCCTATTTCCTCTTTGTAGATTATATTTGTATCTTAGAATACTTTACTTAGCCATTTCCTGCTTTCCATTAGCTTTCCATAGTGTTTTTCCTTAGTTTTTGGCCTTAAGTTATGTGGCAACCGCTGTCTGCTCTCTCGATGGCGGGTTGTGCAACCGCCCAAACATTGCATACCCACCACCCCGTGCGAGCCGGAGGTTCTGTGCGTTTGATCGAGACTTCCTAGGCATGATTTGGATACGTGTTAACTTCTTCCAACTCACCTTTTGCGCACGTTTCTTAGTCAAATTGGTTGTTTATAGGCTTGATAGATGCGTACTCAACTTCCTCTTCTTCCCTTGATGAATAATTACAATTAACTTCCCCTTTTTGTTGTGATGTGGCACCCATGGTTGCCAAATGGCTCAGAAAATTTCCCAACCTATGTTCTATAAAAACCAGGCTTCTTCCCGAAGCATTGGTTAAATATTTTGTCATGATTTGCATCATTATACTTGTTGTGATCCTACTATAAATTACACTACCAAGCACTTTTCTCTTGCGTTGTTCTTCTTCCACTTCAGCATTGCTTTGATTTCATGTAAACCACCATTGCTCCAACACCTTCTTCCTTGCTTCTATTGCATTACCAACACAGTACCCTAGACTCACGTGAACATTGAAGTTGGAAAAGAAATCGAGGGGACAAAAAAGTAAGCCACAACCAGTTTTTCCATAGCAATGCAAATTCCAGGTTGGGGATGTACTTGGATTTCCTAAAGCTTTATTTAATTCCTTATTTAATTTGTATGCATGTTATTGACTAGAGTAGCAAATCATTTAAATTTAAATTGTTGCAATAGTTAGATCATCACTATAACTTCTATTTCTATTGTAAAGCTTCGACGATAGATAACTTTGATGAGACAAAATTAAGTCTCATCCATTGCACCAAATAAAATTATTATTTCTCTTATAAAGTGGATTTAGATGTAGTCTTAAGAACTATATAGCTTATTTAAGATTAAATGTAGAATATATTTGATCTATCTTTGAAATGTCCATTGCAATCTGAATGTTTTCATTTCCTAATATTTCTTGTAAGTTGGAATGCAATATTGTGTATGAGCAGGTCATTTGATCTCTTGAATGTATTACAACAAGTGTAATACTCACATAACTAAGAGCACATGACTCACAAAGATTGCAACATTCACAATACAAAGAGTGCATGACTCAATTGGTGCACTTTGAAGCAGGATTCAATTACTACACCGATGTAGGAGTCAAGCATAGGACTCAATTGGTGCACTAGCGCAGGACTCGGGCACATGACTCAATTAGTGCACCGGTGTAGGACTCACTCTTAGCACATGACTCACCTTTGCATTAATATAGGACTCGTAGAATGAACACAAAATTTGGCACAACTCCAAATGAGAATTTGAGAGAGATTTTTGTTCCTCTTATTGCTAGGAGGAAAAACCTCTCTCCATTTTATACAACAATAATATTTTCGAAGATATCATCATTTGAAGAAGAAGGTTTTCAAGCGCAATACTAGCAAAACCAGCATAAGAATCACTCTAACTAAAATTGCAGAACTCCAAATGGGAATTTGAGAGAGGTTTTTGTTCCTCTTATTGTTAGGAGGAAAAAAATCTCTCTATTTTTACACAACAGCAATAATTAAGGATATATATTCATTTGAAGTTTCAACATAATAAGGATGAAGAAAAGTAAATAAGACAAAAAAATAGGTTCAGTAAAACTATGATATCTCCCTCATTTCTCAACAAAAATAAGAAATTCAAGATGTTTTGGAAAGCTTACAATAAGGATCACCAAACCCAGAAAATGTTTGAATATATTATTCCAAATGAATTCATAGTAATGATCAGAAAATCAGGGATGAGAATATGGCGGAAAACTGTCATGTTGAAAGATTCAATCATGCAAGAGAAAACTTAGCAAATGAAAATAAATAGTTAAGTGCACGTGGAAGAGATGGTTCAATCTAGAATTGTAATATTTGATTAATTATCTTCCACGTTTATCTCCTTGTCATATGGAAGAAGTAGTCAAGTGCAAGAGGAAGAGGTAGTTCAATCTAGAGTTGTAGTGTTTGATTAGATCTCTTCCATATTTGTCTCCTTGTCAAGTGGAAGAATAAGTAGTACAATATAGAGTTGTAGTGTTTGATTAGATATCTTCCATATTTTTCTCCTTGTCAAGAGGAAGAAGAAGTAGTTAAATCTGAAGTTGTAGTGTTTGAATAAAATTCCTTCCACATTTATCTCATTGTAAAGTGGAAGATGTAGTCAAGTCTTTCCCAAGATTATAGGTAGGTAGTTCTATAATCTTGGAGTATTGGCCAAGGGATGAGTTATAAATATCTCTCCAAGGCACTCAATGTAATAGTGGTATGAAATGGATGATTTTTGTAACATCATTTCTGATTAATAAAATCCACAGTTTTAGTATTTTAACAATAATTTCTTTTTAATTTTCTTGACCCAAATCTGAGGGAAGAGCAAGGGCCCACTCTTACCCAAGGAGGAGGATGATTTATTGTTTTGTTATAATAGATCTTTGTTGTTTTGTTCTGCTACATTGTGTGTTTTATTTTACTTTGTTTGTGAAGCTTCACTTTTATTTATTTGTTGTTATTTATTTATTTTTAGTTATTCATTTTACTTTGATAGATCAAATTTGTTTTCTACTATTTATTTCAGTTTGTTAAATTAGATTTACTTTCAGTCATTTATTTCAGTTATTTAGATTAGATTCATTTTCAGTTATTGAATTCTCTTTAAAGCATTTTCAGTTTTAGATCAAAGAATTGTAAGATCATTGTTTCTTTTAGCCCCTTTTGTAGATAGCCATGGACACCGCCTAGTTTTGACATTCTTTGTGATTAAATGATGAGGATCATGTCATGACCCTCATCAAGCTTCCTACCTATCCATGTGGATTTGCAAGGGAAGATTATCTGGAGGAAATCTTTTGCATTTGTTTTAGGAAATTACAATCCATTTCAATTTACAACCTCCATTGAATCCTTCTTTACTTCTACCGGGGAAGTTGCAGGGGAAGAAAAGCTTCTGAGAAGCTTTGATTTCTTCTTGTGCCTTTGAGGCAAAATAGAGGATTTACATCCACAATTACATTTTGGAAAAGCTTTGCTTGATTAGAATAGCTTATATTTATTTCTAAATAGATAGATAATCACATCGATTATTTATTTGTTTAGGTTATGTTAATTAAATTATAGAATCAATTTATTCATTTCTTCTGTTTCTTCTGTTATTTTCCAAAAAGTATAAAATCCAAAAACATTAGTTTAATTTAATTAGATTGTTGTATTTCCTTTATATAATTGAAAAAGCACAAAAACATAGATTAGATTTCCTTTATTTAATTAGTTTTCTTTCTTGCATTAGCTTAATTGAATACACATCCCATATGACCATTCAAGGACCACAACAACCGAGAGATGAAGTGTATGATCCTTGAGTTCTAACAACCCAAAGTAACTTATTTTGAGACTGACATTAATACGGGCCTTTAGATTATGGTCTTCCGATCCTCACCACTTCCACTTGTCACCATCGCACAACTACACATCCTTAATGAAGAAGCCAAAAAGTCTACAAATTTTGGCAGAACCATCCCAGGCGAACTAGTGCCCATAGCCCACTCATTTGTCCTTATTCATCCATTTTCTCTAGTATTTCCATGACCTTGTCTGGAAATTTCTACGAGGCGAATGAAGGGAAATTTCTATGCATTCCATAACTATTTGAGAGAGTTTCACACACAAACATTGATAGACTCTTACGTGTGTGTATCCTTCTTGACTGTACCATCACACCCGTTCAGGTTAGAGAGGATTTTATTTCCCTAGATGAGTAGATCCCTTTAGTGCTTGTAGAGGACATTAGTATCCATGATAACCTATTGACCATACTCACCCATCTTTGAGTGTTTCATCCCACATATCCATCCATTCATTCCACATCGGTTGTCTTGGAAAACTTCGGAGGTCGAGTGCACTTGAAGGTCACGTGTTGATTTTTAGTCATACAAATTGGTGAACCCAATATGAAGGACTAGTTCATTTTTGTTTCCATTGTATTACCTTCTTTCATCCATCCTTCTCCTCTCTCATTATTTTGTGGGTATTCATATGCCCCCAAATATGTTAGGTTAGGAATACAACAATCCCATTCTCGGGTCTGGAAAATTATTACCATCGATGATGAATATGCAATAGTGGCCCTCATTATCAGGGTGGGCTGACAATTATTCTTCTAACTTACCTTCACCTTACACTCCTCCTCCTCAAGGCACCAACAATGGTTTCATCGTTAGGATTGAGGAGATCAATCAACCAAAGTTCTCCAACTCAACAAATATGACACTTCTTTGGAGAACAAGGCTTCTATCCTCGGGTCTTGTTGAGACCCCAAGTCAACATGCAATCTGATCCTTTCTCTTCCTACCTCTCATCTAATGATGAACTCTTGGCATGCTTCACCCAAATCCAGGAGTGTTTCAATGCCATGGACTAGTCCTTAGAAAGGATGCAAGAGTATATTGATGCTCTGCTTCAAAACAACACTGCTACCCCTCCCTCTACAATGGAAAATATACCCAAAGAGGGTGGCCTCCAAGAGAATAATTTATAGTAGGAAATCATTACGTACTTTTATCTCCTAACAAGGCTTAAAACACGCCCAAACAAAATGCAACACCATCTTCAGGTGATGTAATTTCTACGTTGGTAGATAGAGTTAGGGAATTAGAGCTTTCCTAGTCATCTCATGTTTCATATTTTTCCAGGAAAGGCAAGGTCCCTTACCATGCTCAAAATCTTGGTTATGTGCCTTTGTGCCATCACCTCCTCCGATTTACATGAGTGTTCCTAGCCTAAAAATCTCCTCACTGGATCGGCACATTAGGTATGCCCCCTCACACCTCATACAAATACCCTCAATAGGCACCAAATGAAGTGCATTCTCGAATGCCATCCCAACTGGCAATGTGACGTTCCCTGGTTTTGTGCCTCCCACTCTGTACCAAAATAATGTTCCCCCGTATTTGCATATGTATTCCAAATCACCGCAAGGGGACATGTTTTATTTTCCTAGCTCATATGCTCAGCCTTAGGGATGCCTTACACCTCTATGAATGTTTATGTTGCACCATATCAGCCTCCTATGCCTCCTCCACCTCCCCATCTAGGGTCATCTATGGTAGAATCCTATGCATTGGGCACATATGTTGAATATCTTAAAGAGCCCTTGATTTTACCATCTGAAGTGTAATGCTTCCATGACCGCTTCTGAATTGCCAAAGTTTAAAGGGGAGGGGGACCCAAATGTGCATATTAAAGCATATGTAACTACCATTAGAGAGCTACTCCCATGGGATGCAATTGTAGCTAAGATCTTCCCCAAGACCCTTGAGGGGATCACTCTCGGTACTACAAGATACTAGAAGCCTTAATCCATTCATTCAAACAACTCGTTTATGAGTTTTGTAAAGGATTTTGATATGAAAAAACTCTTGTGAATAGGAATTAGAGAATTCCTTCATATTAAGCAAGAGCATAATGAGTCCACCATCCATTTTATTCAAAGATGGTGAAAATTCCTCTACTCCTCTTCTAGCACTCCAAACATGGACCAAATAGAGATTTGTAACTTATTCCTTCATTCTCTTAACCAAGAAACCAAGGAAGAGGTCCAAAAGTTTCCTCTCAGGAGTTACGAGGAGGTTTTAGAGGGTGCTCTCCACATTGACCAAGTGGCGATTGATAGTGGCCAAAAACTTACAACTCAAATGGGATATTGGTCAACCCCTCTCAGGGTAATTCAAGCTACCCTAATGGTTCAAACAACAATAACCAAGGACCCAAAGTCCTCAATAAGAACCATGGTGCTACGGAAGATGATGTGCATAACAGATCAATCTAAGAAGCCGAATGTTGTTAAAACTAAAAATGTGAATAATGGTAACAACAACACAAATAACAACAATCAAAGGAGTAACAAATTTTCTCCTTCCATTAACACAGTGGACTTTAGTCATCCTCCTCCCCCACCTCAACAAGTCTAAGCCCAAGGTGGTGGTTCAATACCTAAGCGGTTATCCGAACTAATTCCAATACTAGAACCAAGGCCAGAGCCCCCAAACTTTAATTATAACAACCAACAAAAAAATAACAATAGAAATTATGGGCCACAAAAAACCAAAATCAAAGGCCTCATGATTACGACCCTGATTTGTATTGTGGTTTCCATAGGGTTAGAGGACATGATGCTCGTACGTGTCGCGATTGTAACAAATTTATCCAATGGCTTCTAGAGGACCAAAGACACCTCTTTGTCGAGATGTTTTTGGCTAATCCTATGACACCAACATAAATTTCACATGGGGCCCATGTCCCCTCAAAATTATACTCTCGGGATTTTCACAAATCCTCTACCAACACACCCCGAGAATGGAAAGCTTAACCCCCATGGAACCAACAAGGGAACTACCATTGGAAATAACGACCACGAAGCATCAACTTCATCAAACATGGTGGTAGCCCTCCTTTGGATGGTCGAAATCAGACCAAAATTATAGGTTTGGTTGAGTTGAGACCGAACCTAAGGTTAATGCAACGACTCGTGCTCGTGATTATTCCTCGTAGCCTCTTCTTATTTACCCTTCATTTTCAGATGATATGCCAAAGTGGCTCCCAAACCCGTGGGGACTATGATTTAATTATGGATTTGACCAAGACCTTATCTCACATTTCCTTCTTGGATTTGTTGAATAATTTACCTACACATCGTGATTTGTTAAATGCATTGGGCCTTGGCCATTTAATTCATGCCACCCTCCTCTGAGGCCTAGGTTAATCACATAGACTTTGATGTTTATCCTTTGGGGCAACCCAAAAGAGATGTTGGTTTCATATTCGACATTAGAAAAATGCCAACCGATGTTGAGTTGGCATGAAGAGGTGATCTAACGTTGTACCTTCAGGTTTGGATTTAAAACAACTATGTCAAAATCATGATGATGATAGATGATGAAGCATCCATCAACATAGTTCCTTTCTCGTTTCTTCAGAAGCTAGGCTATGGAGAAACCAATTTCTCTTCAACCCAAAACACACTAAGAGGATATGATAGCCTCAAAGCAATGTCCATTGGGACTATAGTGCTTCCGTTACCCTCGGGATGAAGATGGTATTAACCAAGTTTTATATTATAGATCGGAAACCAATTATAATATGATTCTTGGTCGACCATGGATCCATAAAATGAAGGCATTCCACACTTTTCTAGGAAGTCAGATTCCTACATCTGGGAAATTCTTCATTTCTTAGGGTGACCCAAAGCCCTTTGACATTCATCTAGCCAACTTAAAGAAGAAACTTGGTGTTCATTCTAAGTTTGAACTCCCAACCAATCAATTGAAAAAACCTAAGGATTCAACACTAGTGTCCAATCTAATCCCTACGATGGAATTAGAAGCCCCTAAGGTGATTGAAGGGGTGTTCCACCTAAAGATGAATTTTTTATAGTCAAAACAATGTTGACAAAGACCATGGCTAAGATTGTAGAGTTGTTGGAAAATGACCTACCAATCTTCCTTCCATTTGACTCCATGGGTATGGGGCAAGCTCTCGACTCACTTCTCTTTAGCCAGTGGCTACGAAGAGATTTACATGGTCAAGTCTCAGAGGTAAAGGAAGAAGAAGCCAAGATGATAAAACCTCTATCTTCCCTAGCAATTATTGGATGCTCAATTATGATGGTGTTGAAATTCATTTTGGTGTTGGGGTAGGCATGATTCTAACTTCCCCCGAAGGGAAGGTCATCCCTTCCTTTAAGCTTAATTTTGAGTGTACAAAAAATGGTGTTGAATACAAGGCTCTTATTCTTAGTCTTATCGTAGCTAAGAGGATGGGTGTTTGTAACATTAGGGTTCTAGGTGATTCCCAACTTGTCACCAATCAGGTCTCGAAAGTTTATGAGACTAGAGCGTAAACATCTACAACTCTATAAGACTATTGTGCTTTGACCTTAGAAAGGTTTTGATTTCATCTCTATTGAGGCTATCCCACATGAGAAAACCTATTAGCTGACTCTATAGCTACTTCCTCTTCTCACTTTTTTCCAAGAGAATATTTGAAAGAAACCAAGTTCATTGTTTCAGTTAGACCTAAACCTCTAATTCAAAGAATGCCAACTAATCCAATTCTAGCATATGTTGAGGCTGAGAATGAGCCTTCCACTATGGAATTTGTAGAGAATGATGAGGCAATCCTAGGATTCCTCAATGCATACAATGATCTCCATCCCACTTGCTCACCATAAGAGAGGATTTTATCTTAGACCTCACCCTTCCTCCTATTTTGGAGATCACACATTATGTCCTTCCTCATTAAAAGGTCTTGAGATCTATGAGATAGAGGAAGAGGAGTTAGAATTACCTCCAGCCCCACCTGAATTCGAAGAGGGTAATGCCTCTCTGATTGAAGGTACCATTGATATTAATATAGGGACAAAGGAGGAACCAAATATCTTGAAGCTTGGTTCTTCTCTTACTCCAATGAGAAATAGAAGCACATACAAAGGTGCTCAAAGAACACTCGAAAGCCTTCACTTTCAATTACAAGGAGATGACAGAATTTCTCCCCATGTTGTAGTTCATAACCTAGTAACCAAGCCAGACGCTAATCCCATAAAGCAAAAAATCAAGACCTATGAAGCCAAAGGTGGCTTTGATGGTCAAAGAGGAGGTTATGAAGCTCCTACAAGTGGGATTCATTAAACCTAGACTACTCAATGTGGGTTTCAACATAGTCCCATTCTAAAAAAGAATGGGAAAATTTGTATATGCATTGATTTTAGGGACATAAACAAGGCGTGTCCTAAAGATGATTTTTTCGTTGCCTTCCATTGACGTTATCGTAGATGTAACAACTAGATATGAGTTGTTGTCACTTATGGATGGTTTTTTGGGATATAACCAAATTAGGATCTCTAAGGAGGATCAAGAAAAGATGACTTTTACCACTCGTTGGGGGACCTTTTTTATTAAATAGTCATGTCATTCAAATAAAAAATGTTGGAGCTACGTATCAACGAGCGATGACCTATATATTCCATGATCTTATTCATAAGATTGTGGAATATTACGTTGATGATCTTCTGGCTAAGGCCAAGAAGCACTGCAATCACCCCAAGAGGTGCTTCACATGATCCTCTCTCATCTCATCAAATATGGGGTAACATTAAATCCAAAAAGTGTGTATTCAGAGTGATAGGAGGGAAGTTGTTGGGATACATTATCTCTTCATGAGGGATCGATGTAGATCCAAAAATATTTGGGTGGTCCTATAAATGACCCCACCCTCAGACGAGTCAGGCATCGGTCCTTTCTCGGTAATCTTGGAGAAATTTGCAGGTTCATTCCCGATTTAACCCGCGTTGTTCATCCAATTAACAATCTGTTAAAGAAGGAGTGTAGTAAGGGAGTGGACTTCAATGTCACAAAGTGTTTGAGTCGATTAAAATTTTGTCATGTCACCACCTACAATCATGCCACCAAAAGTGGACCATCCTCTAATTTTGTACTCTCGGGCCACCGATGTCTCACTAGCTTGTATGTTGGTGCGGGAAGATGATAAGCGTGAATGCGTAATTTATTTCATTAGTCATACCTTGCTAGACTATGAGACATGTTATATACAGTAGGCGTAAAAGAATGCTTAGGCTATAGTGTTTGCAAAAAAGGTTAAGGCATTATATGCTTAACCAAGAAACACGAGTAATAGTCAAGTCGACCAAGCTACAAACCTTTTTAACTCAAGGTGCCTTATCTAAAAAGGTTAGACATTTCCTCATGTTGATGGGTGAATTCAACTCACCTTCATCAATCAAAAGTCCGTTAAAGGAAAAATCATTGGTAGTTTGTTGTGAGACAACCCAATAGATTGCGGGGAGCTAGTAGACCTAGATTTCCCTGATGAGTGCATGTTTTACGTGGAAACAAATCCTCCATTGCATCGTGTCCATGGTATTCTAATATCATTAATCACATTATGGACCGAGCATATCCTGAGGGAGAAACCTCACAAAAAAGGTGGTGGCTACGCATCATAGCTACCAAATATGCAATTGTAGAAGAAGTGCTCTATCATAAAGCCTTTAACGACATGCTTTTGAGGTGTGTAGATGAAGAAGAATTGAAAAGATCCTCTTCGAAGCCCACAAGAATCTTGTGGGGTCACTTTGGAGGGCATGCTTACTTACTCTTGGAATATTTATCAAAGGGTTATTTCTAGCCCACTTTAGAGCATGATGTCGTAGAATATGTACGTAGGTGCCACAAGTGTCAAGAGTTTGTGCATGAGATTCACATTCCTACTCGGATCTACAACCAATTGTGACACCTTGACCCTTTTCTACTTGGGGTCTAGATTTGGTAGGGAAGTTTTCTCCCTCATTGACAAATGGCCACAACTTCATTATTACGACCACGGAATATTTCACAAAGTGGGTCGAGGCCATGCCTCTCACTACCATACCTGGGTTTGTGATCACCAAATTCATTTTGAATTAGATCATCTACAGGTATGGAGTCCCACATGTCATTATCTCAGATAATGGAATGTCTTTTAAAAATGAAGAGGTGTGTGAGTTGTGTTCACAATTCAAAATATCACATCACACAACCTCTTTATATTACCATCAGACCAATGGATAGGTTGAGGCAACAAATAAGACTTTAAAGTCCATTCTCCTCAAAATAGTCAAGGAGAATAAACGTGACTGACATTTGAAGCTATTTCTAGCCTTGTGGGCTTATAGGACATTAGTATAGATGCCTACAGGGCAACCCCTTTTCTTTAGTCTTTAGATGTGAAGTGGTTCTATTATTGGAAGTCGAGTTAGCAAGCCTTGACATATCTTTTCAAGGCATCTTAGATGAAGACGCATACCGTGAAGCGCGGTTAGTGCAATTAGAAACCCTTGATGAAGCTCGACTTAGAGCTGAACAATGCCACAAATTTTATGCTGATAGGATGTGTCATCAGTATAACAAAAATGTTTATGAATAAGAGATACAAGTAGGAGACTTAGTGATAAGACTAGACAACCAGATCAATAAGAAAACCAACAAAGGAAGAAAATTCAAACCTAAATGGTTGGGTCCATATCAAGTCATGGAGGACTACAAGAATGGCACATATCGCTTGTGTACATTAGAGGGTGAGGAATTTGGTGAATCCATCAATTCACTTCATCTAAAACACTTTTACACATGATCCATCTGCATTTCCACATGTACATTATTACATCCATACTACATTTCATCTAGCCAGTTCATATTGTAAAATTGTAGTCAAGAAACTTATTTTTCAAAAAAATTTTAAAACTTCTAAACATTGGAAAAAACATTCAATCATGCTTCTTCAAATATCCACCATATTATCATCAACAATTCTAATCATTTCTTCATCTCAACAAGTTAAGACAAAATTTTGACATTGATTCTACCAAGGCCTGCATACTTGGTTCTGCCCATAGTTTTCTTCTAGCATAGGTGTCTTTGCCCATAGTCTGTTATAAAAGCTTCATAATGTCATATATTTCCTAAGAAACCTCTTTGGTAACAAAAGCACTCTAAACACTTTACCTAGATCGCTTGTCCACCTATCTTAGCCTTCGGTGATGAGCCCTCACATCTTACTGGTTGTGTGGGGTTGAGGCTAGGGCAAGCTCTCTCTCCTAAAAGCACAACTCAAAGTTAAAATAAAAATAAAATGAAATAAGTTAATCAATAAATGTAAAAATATTTCATTTACAAATAAAACTACACTTTCTTGCCCCACCAATCTTTGGTGATGAGCCCATGCCTCATACTAGGTGGCATGAGGTTGGGAAAGGAGGGAAGTGCCCTTACTCACCTACATCTTTTCCTTGGTGATGGTTGATGTTTCTTACCTTGGTAGCATGGGGTAAGTGTAGGGGTATTTTCATAATAAATCAAGTAAGGTATAAGCAATTAGCAATTAAAAAGTGCTTTGAAAACTTCAAATCCCAAGAAAGTGAATTAGATGTATATGTTCTAAGAGAGTTAAAGCCTTAAAACCAGATTTTTTCAATCAAGAGGCCATCTACGGATCTAAGTCTAGATAAACTTGTAAGCAAATCACATTCTAGGTTATGTAGTAAATTGAGGCCGAGTTAGGTTGTAGGTTCCTAATTGGATTTTTGTCAAGATCTTGTCTTCATTACGTCATTTCCATTCATAAAAATATATAACTCACGTCCCTTTTAACTCTTGGTGTTGAGCCCTCGCATCTTACTAGTTGCATGGATTTAGAAGAGGAGTGGGGTCATTCTCTTATTTTATCACATTCACCACATTTTCTAACAAAACAAGAAGTACTAAATATTGTTTGAAAACAAAAGTTTCAAGTTACATTGTGTTTTCATAATCATCATATAAAGTAAAAATAACAAAAATAAATCATTCTGTTAGCACATCATCATCCATAACATGCATTCAAAAGCATATAAATATCAGAAATTTTGAGCATCTAAGAGTACACAAGTGAAGCAAGCCATCAATGAGATAAAATCTTACACGAAGATAACCAAACCAAAAAGATGTATGTATATATCTGTATATAATCAAGTTTGTATACAATGCCATCAAACTAACAAGTGTGATCAAAATGCTCGCAAATGGGAAAAAAATCTTTTAAAAAAATCATATATATTTCTCGTAAAATGACATCAAAGCAAGAAAGGCCCATGGCCTATCCCTTCCTACGGGATCCCCGAGAAGGTGTGTGGTAGGATCCTATTGTGGCTCTTATGACATGAATGTGAGCCTCCATGCATTGAATGATGAGAATAACCATGAGACAAACTTGGTGATCTACCAAGTAGTGGCCTTAGTACAAGAGTGGCCTCACCATGTCTCCTCTTAGCCAACCATAACGCAGGTGAGCTCGGTCCTTGTCTCTTAAAGAATTTTCGGGGCTCGCTTGAGACCGGTGTAAAAACATTAGTACGATGACCGAACTACAATGGCTGCCCCACGTCTACAAGAACTCCTCTCGAGTCTTCCCCATGGGAATGAGTAATGTGTCGACCAATATTTAGTGAATAAAGTCTCGCCATCTATCAACAATGGCTGCAAAAAAAGTGAAAACAATGGTGAGTTAAAAATTATTAAAAACTCAAAAAGAAAGACAATGTGATTCATTGATAATTCTAAATAACAAAGTTGAGAGAAGAGTATCTACATACTCGGATCTCCTAGCATCTAGGAAGGGACGGATGGTGTTGCCAATGGTGGTGGAGCTACTATAGGTACCTCCTCCACCGCAACCTCTCTTGAGGCATCTCATTGTCCAATCACAAACCGCTTGTCACCACCTCCATTATGGGAAAGAGACTCCTCAAAATAGAGAGTCTCCTTCTCCACCTCCACCTCTATTCTCTCTATAATAGAGATCTCCCCGTAACCCTCCACTCGGTGTCATTATCTCCTCCTCCATCCCGGCCCTCCTCCCAAGCCTCCTCTTTGATCTCCTCTCTAGTCTCTCCCTTAGTCTTTGTCCCTATCTCCTTCTTCTTCCTAGCATCCTCCTCCCCTCCTCCCCCTATGTGCGGACTGACCTCGATCCGTAGTATAACTCTTGGCCTTTCTAGATCCGGAGAAACCCTCTCTACAGAATGGGAACTACGGGAGTCACAACTATCCAATCACGTTGGCCCCTAAGGCTAGCTCGAGCCTCTTTAACCCCGTGATAAACTATAGGAACAATGAGAAGTGCATCAACATATGACAACCCAAATTGCTTTGTGGAAATTTGTCTATAGGATGGGCCTCAACTCTAGTTGTCCCACAACCTATGAACTCAATAAAATTTCAAGCAAAGAAATTCAAAACCTAAACTAACACCAAGTAATTTAGAGCTAAGCTAATAAATAAAATGAAACATCAAGATCAAAGCTTAATGGAATGCAAAAGGAAATCTAAATGAATTTAACCATTTAAACTACAAGCATTCCTACTATGTTTAATTGATTGCTAAAAGAATTGAACCTATGAATATTTAAAAGAAATCAAAATGTGTGTTGTTGCTACTTCATTGAAGGTGAAAGGACCTCTCTAACAATGGCTACAAGGCCATATTAGATATTCCTTTACTAACCAACTTGAAGAAATGGATGCAAATGGGGATGCAAGCTATTCCAACAATGGAGTAAGGCTCATATGTTTTATATGATTAATGTTATTCAAAACATGGTGTAAATTTGAGAGGAAGGAGCTTGGTCCTTTTTATAGGCTTTCCATTTGGGAAAGGCTTGCAACTTGGTGCATGTGGGACTAATGAATAAAGCATAAAGTAACCTTAGGTTAATTAACCATAGCTAGGTGAGTTAGCAAGTGAGTTAATACTTTATGGGAGTTGAGGGTGCTTTAATTAATCAATTAGGATTAATTAATAGGCTAGAATAAGCTTTTTAGGCTAATTGGAGGTGTTTGAAGAGGAATTTGATAAGATTAGAAGCATTTGAAAGTGGATTTAGCCAATAAAAGGGTTTATTGATTAAATACTTGTTAAAAAGGCTTAATTAGCTAATTAATAACTAATTATTAATTCAAAGAGGATTATAACTAACAAAGTGTCATTAATTGGCATCCGAATGTGATAGAAGCTAGTTAATTAATGAAGTGTCGTTAATTGACCAAAATGGAGGGAAACATTAGTTAATTAGCGAAAATCACTAATTATAACAAAAATGGTGAAATAGAGGATAATCGTACCACTTTAGCATTAAAACTGTGGAAGCGGATTTTAGGTGTCTACATTTGCCCCTCTTTGGGGTGGCGTAAGTGACGTCACTACAAAGAAAGTAGATAAGCATAAACAAGCAATTTTTGAAGAAAAATTAGTAGAATGGAGGATGCCCCTTAAGTGTCGATGGGGTGATAAAATAAGTCAATCGACGATGGAAAAATAGGAAGGAAATAGATAAAAGAATCCATATAAGAAACCTTGAATAATAATGAGAATTGATAGATGAAAGTGGGAATAGCTTTTTACATCCATTTCATTCAATCAACACCTTTGTTTCATCACTTTTCTTAAATGATCAACATCATCGACCCTTATTAAAATATACGCATATAACAAAAGTGTAAAATAACATTGAAAGCTATAATACTAATAATTGTTCATTGCTAAAAATGCTTAACTCCATGCAACATACACAATGCAATGTAATACGAGAAAGTAAAAATATGTTTAACTCCATGCAACATACATAATGCAATGTAATACAAGAAAGTAAACAAGCTAACCTGACAGGGAAACAAGTACAAACACACATACTCAAACAAACAACATTCAAGACAATTACACTAATGTTTTTGTTATCAAGCTTCAATTCCCAAATGTTTGTGTTTAATGACAAGGGTTAAATGGTGCCCCAAGCAAGGATACATGTAAGGGGAATAACAGAGGACACAAGTAGTCCCATGAAAAAGCATTCATGTGCTATGACACAGTACCAAACAACTCATTGTGCCAAAGGTGTACAGACATAACAAGCAAACTGACTTTTGTTAATAGAGGTAGATCAAATGATCCGCGAGTCGTTACATAAGAATAAGTGAAAACTGAAGAAATATGCTTTTGTAAAAATTTTTGATGTTTGAGGACAATGCATTTGATACAACTCACAAATGCCAAAGGTTTACCAA
The DNA here is from genome assembly GCA_018340775.1 of Taxus wallichiana var. yunnanensis. Taxonomy (NCBI): domain Eukaryota; kingdom Viridiplantae; phylum Streptophyta; class Pinopsida; order Cupressales; family Taxaceae; genus Taxus; species Taxus wallichiana. Next base: position 956,035,156 of record CM031235.1, read on the forward strand.
TTTTTGCAAAAAATGACTTTTTTAATAGAGGTTGATTTTACAATGATTTGCGAATTTGTGCAAGAATAAGTGAAAACCGAAGAAAATATGCTTTTGTAAGAAAAAATTTGATTTTTGATGACAATGCATTTGAAAATAAATTTCAATAATACGTGCAAGGTCATGCCTTTTTACCATTTTTTGATTTTTTTGGATTTTTGACATTATATGAATGTTTGGGGTCTTTATTGATTTTTTAATTTTTAATTTTCTAAGAACAAAATGATTTAGAAGAATGACAATATCGTGGGGTATCACCAAATAACATTTGGAAAGAAGCAAAATATGCCCCGTGTAGTAGAAAGGGTCACTGGAAGCAAAAACATGCCCTAACATAGTAGAAAAGATGGGCAAAAATGATTATTTGTTTAAAAATAACCATCGCAACAAGTGCTTGATGAAATTGAAAGAAAATTTGATTTTCTAGTGCATTGAATACATTTTTAGCCAGGGCATGTAGGCCGAGGGGGGCACGTATGCGCGAGGGGTCTGCAAGCTTGATGGGCGCATATGCGCAAAGATGAGCGTGCACGTTGATATGGGCACATATGCATGAAGATGGGCACGTAAGTGCAACACTTAGAATTTTTGATGTGCTGGTTTTGAATGTGTTTTTGAAACATATTTGAATGTTTTGATTTTTTTGAAACATATTTGAATGTTTTTGTGGTTTTCTAGAAGTTTTCTAAAGCTATGTATAGGAAACAAAGAAATGTGGATGCCCCCAACGACATATGGGATGTACAAGGGCAAAATTCCATGCATATGTACAAGAAGGTGAAGATGTAAAGTTTCCCCAATGTGAGATGGGAATATACAAAGGAAAACTCTTCACACAAAAGAATATAGGATCAAGGCCAAGATAGATAGGTTCAACATGATGATGAACGCAAGTCAATGAAGAGCTAAGAAGGAGCAAGGATGCCCCCAACATGAGATGGCCAAGAAATGTTTGATAGAAAGAATTAGAAGATTGTTTTTGTGAAAGGGGACAAAGGTGCCCGTAAACATGGAAAAAATATAATCTTATACATATGGATGTTCTAAACAAACTAGAAGAACAACAAAGAATGTTATGAATGTAGCTTAGAATCCTCGTGATGAAAAAGTGATTAGCCAAAGGCACAAATCGTGAGACAAGATACAAACTAAAGTAAGATCTAAAAAAGGTCCAAAAAAATACACTGGTAACATACTAATCCTATTTTCTCATCAAGATCTAGTGTGTGCACATGGAAATTTATTACCTCTTGGAGGGAAGATTTGATAGATAACAAGTGAAGACACCCTAGCCAATGTGTAGGAATGATTTATTTTCAAAGTTGTTTTATGAATGGATTGTGGAAGGAGAGCCGTACATTGCTCCGCTGCCATCCAGGTGTCTATAGCCCCATGGAGATGCATTTGATTCTAATCACAACATTTCTCTACTTCTAGTCAGGACATCCATAGCCTCGATAGAGATATTGGAAATACCCCAAGAGAGAGTTATATATCAATTTTCTTTTGCTTTTAGCTTTGTGATTTTTGATTTGATTTTGTTTTACTTTCTGAAAATTTATTTCATCTCTCTCATTATTTTGACAAGGGGTTAAGAACCACTTATGGCTTGATGGAAGGATGTGGAAGTGATTGTGATGACAACATTGGCTAGTGTCAACAAATACGTCCAAAATTTCTTCACAAAAAGTTTATTAGATGTAGATAGTGATAGGATATCTCTAGAGGTCATTTGTTCTTTAATTTACCAAGGTGATGAAAGACCAAGGTCAAATGGATACCATAGAGATAAATGTCACAAAATGCATGCGAATAGACTAACCAAAATATCATCGAAGGGATGAAAATGGAAGATTCCTTGTAGAGGAATGAAAAGAAGGAAAGAAAGAACATCCATGTGTATGCAATACCTGATTGCAATGTTTGATCTTTGTAACTTTGATTTTTTAATGTTTTCTCATTTTTTGTATTTTGTCTTTTGAAAATGGACCAACAAGGTCACTTGGCATGATAAGATCCAACAATAATGTTAGTGATTTCCTTGATAAGGAATACTAGGTGTGTTTTTATCAAGATTCATATTATCCTCGATCTCGATGATCGTGGTGAGCTCATACTCAACAAATGACTATGTTTTATCTTGAAATGTGGATTTTGTATGTGGGGACTTGAGTTCCCCATCCATAGGTTTATGCACTTTGCACCATACTTTATGGTTGCATTGGTGTGAATTTTTTAACCACGTTTGATTCTAAACTTTATGATCATTTGAGTTGTTGGGAGCTTTGGAGCTCTTGGAATTTTTGATCTTAGCTTGATAAAGAAACCATTTGGGTTTCTTATAAGCTAATACGTGACTTGTCTAATCCCAAGAAATGGAAGAAGAAAGTGGATGAATAGGATTGATGTGAGAAGTGATAGTGGGCTTGCCACAATCATTAATAGAAGAAAAATGTGATGGATGTAAAGGATATGGTCCAAGAATTGAAGAAGATGGGCTACCAGAAGGTGTCCCATAGAAAAGATGTAGGGGCTACTAGGATGTGGCCCAAGTATAGAAGATGATGGGCTACCTAGAGGTGTCCCATAAATTGAAGATGATGAAGGGATACTAGGATGTGGCCCAAGAATTGAATACGAGGGGCTACTAGGACATGCCCCAATATAGACGATGAGGGGCTACTAGGACGTGGCCCCAAGATAGAAGAAAATGGGCTACCAGGAGGTGAGCCACACATAGATGATAATGGACTACCTGGTGGTGGCCCACATTTAGAAGATGATGATGGGCTACCAAGCAGTGACCCAAGGTGTGATTATGATTGAGGAATCATGATAGATAAAGAATGGTTGTGTGATGAGAAGATAGGACTGGGCTTAATGATAGACCCAGGTAGTTCATCATGCAATGAAGAATGAGAAGATGGGAGAATAAGAGGAGGATCAATTTTGATGATCCTAGGGTCTTCCTCTATTTCCTGATGAAAGGAATCAATCTCTTTTTGAGGAATGTCATCATGTGACCCCATAAATTCTGTGATCAGGTTCTTCATTCTGAAATAAATCGATCGGCATGGGGTGTTGTTCTTTGACCATAGTAGGTTGATTAAAAGAAATGGGTCCAACTGGTGTGGAAGATTGATTGATGGAAGATGACTTGAGAGACGGAGTAGATTTGGATCCAGCTATCTCGCGAGTGGAAGAAGATGTAGATTTGGAAATTGATTGGTAGTGGATTTCCTAGAAGATGACATATTTCTAAGAAACAAAGAGGATTGCGTAGAAAATCAACATATGATTGTGACATAGGAGTCGACTTAAATGATTGTGATGTGGATTCGATGTAGATTCAAATGAGATGATTGTGATATGGGAGTTGACTTAGATGATTGTGACATGAGATTCGACTTAGATGATTGTGACATGGAGTCATCTTAGATAATTGTGATGTATAAGAGTGTCTTAGATGATTGCGACATGGGAGTCGTCTTAGATGATTACGACATGGGAGTCATCTTATATGATTATGACATGAGAGTCATCTTAGATGTCACCTAGATCTTCAACGGAGGAAGAGGTCATTGAGGTGGTGGATAAGGGAGGTCCTATGAAGAAAGGGAGGACTGTGAATCAAGAGTCAAATCAAATGATTGTGATGTAGGAGTCGAATTAGAGGAATAGTTCAGATGAGAATCTTTAGAAGACCGAGGGGAATCAGAAAGAATCATAAGAATAGTGAATTAGAATCCTCAGAAGACCGAGGGGAACCCAAATAATAATTTGGATTAGAAGCATCCAAACCATACCATTGACTATGAGATGAAGGTGGGGAACGAGGTAATTGAACGGGTTCTCTACCGCGAAGAACCAAATGAGGCTTAACCATGATGGACATCCTTTGATGGGAATGTCAAAACATTTATTCCTTATTGTCGTACATATAAGGAACCGTGTGATAATCATTCATTGTTGGCATTGTTTGTTACAAATGCCTAGACCTAGATAGTGTGATGGAACTCCTTCACGATGAAGAAAGTTCTATGTCAATTCGAGTAAGCACAACGAAAACCAACTAGACATGTAGCAACACAAAGGATATAAAGGAAAATTTTCCAATGTTCAATTCAATTCATAAGTTGCTTGATAACAAATGTTTTTGCTAAGGTTTGAAAAATGTGTACAAGTACTACAATGAGCCTAGACAAAACAAAGGGATTGGACCCTAATTTCTGATGCCCCATCCTTGTGATAAGAGGCATAAAATAATATGTTTTCTCTAAGGTTGGTTTAAAAGGACCCTAAGACAAAAGAAGTAGCGTAATGAATGTCAAATCATTATAAAGAATGTCAATCAAAGAATAAGAATATGTCCAAAAGAAATATGCACTAAGGACTCCAATGAATAAGAATGACACACTAATAAAAGGCACGCACAAGTAACAAGTAACTAAAACTCAACAATCAAGACTATGATCTAACTACAAGAAAAAAATTACTTCTTACGTTTCTCCAAGTATAGTTTTGATTCAAATAGTGACAACACAATATCACTACTTAGATCAAGTTTTAAATAAACAAGACCTAAATACTAAGAAATTGTTGACGCGGTTTCCCAACAAGATATACTAAAACCAGTTTTAAACACAAAGTCCAAGTCTTGAAAAAGGATGCCACTAATGTAAACAACACAACAACAACATTTGAATATGTTAATCAAGCTTTATGATAAAATCAAGATTTTAGTATTAAAATGATGTCACCACAATGCAAACAAAGTAACGACGCTTTTCCAAAACTCAAGGCAATGTTAGGATCAAAACCAAATCTAAGTATAACAAGAAGTTGTTATTTATGTGAGCATGTAACAATACAACTTAGAGACTTAGATCAAGTTTCACAAAGGAAACAAGATGTAAGTATCAAAATGTATTGATAAGATATGAGCAATGATAACAACTCAACTTAAGTCAATGACAGACAACTTAACTATAATGAAAATCTTGACATGGGTATCAAGATAAGAAGACATACCAACACACTTTCAATGTTTACATCCAGGTCTCAAGCAAGGATGAATGTAAATGGGTGCAAAAGTGGTGGACACAATCAATCAATAACACACGTAAGTATGTTTTCTTTTGTCCCAAATGGGCAACAAGAAAACAAAGGAGTAGACCAAGTGGTGATGAAACAAACTAAGCATAACTTTGGAAAGTTTCACCTTGTCTTAAGACAAGTGAAAAACTAGGACAAAGTAACATGTTGCAAGTTTTGTGATGAAATAACATGTTGTTTCAACTTAAATGGAATATTCCCTTATTTTAATAACTGATAACAAAACTCCGATTTGATGATAAAATTTAGTAAAGCAACAATTTGAGATGAGCACATGAAAATAGGAAAAATCCGAGACAAATAAAATATGGAAAAAAATTGATAGATTAAAAATTGAGCAATTACATGATGAGAGAGCTTACAATATATAGGAGAATGAACTCCTTAAAACAAGGATTCAACTCCAATCTTTAATCTCATAATATCCTCACATATCTCTCCTATAATCACTCCCAAACCCAACAATCTCTCACACAACTCCCAAATAGCTATGTGAGTTGTTTATTCAACAAACTCACAACTAATACATATTATCCTATATTATTAATAATGAATTGATTAATAACTCATATTAATAATATTATAAACTTTTATTTTTCTCACACAAATATGATATTAATATAACAATATTAATATCATACTAACACACTAACTTACTAATGTAATATATGAATATTACATTTAACTATTACAAACAATAATGTGAGCACTAATTTCCTAACAATAAGGTTTTAAATCCAAACAAGTTGTCACTTTGTGAGAGCTCTATGAAACACGATGGCTTTGAGTCGGTCAAGTTGGCTCCAAGATGAAATGGCTTCCTAATTGTTTCTCTTAACTAGGTGTAAGATTAATTACCTTTGCAAGTGTGGTTTGCCAAGAAGTCACATTGACTAAACCTCGGAGCATCCCGGATTTAATTTTACACCCTTTGATACAATGAACAATAAATGTGTTAATTATATCTCACAACACGAAAGATAATTTTGATGCTAAAATCACAAGTGTGTACTAATCAAGTAGGTAAGTAGAGCGCTTCCCATTTCGTCCACAAGGTTCCCTCTTGTGTGGACTACTTTGGGGTTCCTAGGAGCATCCCTTTTGATGATTTTAAGGCTTATGCCAAGGGCACTTCTCCTAGTTCAAAGTGGACGAGCCATAGCTCTTAACCAAACCCGCAAGTACAATGTGTTGAATGATGTGGTGTGTTTTATTATCTTTCGGATTAGGAAATTTGGTTTAGACCACCATTTGGCAACCTAACACACATGTAGTTAGATTTTGTTTAGATCTAAGTCTTTAGAAACATATAATATGGTCCTACAATTCAAATGTTAGTAGTTCTCCAAGCAAATCACATTAATTGAAAGAGGATCAAGTGTTGTTTTTGATTCTCAAGATTGTCTAAGGATGCAAGAGAAGAGCATACACAAAAATAATCCAACTAAAAAGTAAAGGAAAGATTTACAATTAATAAACCATACAAAAAGTTTAATAAATGTTCATTCCCTTAAGCCAAAAATTAAACATGAAGTTTCCAGTTAACTAAATGTTAGAAAATGAAAACTCAAATCTATTTTTGATTCTCAAGATCACCCTAAGGTGCAAGAGAAGAGCATACACAAAAATTTAGACTAACATGCACAAAACATGGAAATTAAAGCATTCATCAAAAACTTAAGTAAATTTGTTAGAAATATGATTTAAAATGTTGAAAACCTATAGAAAACAACTATAAAAACCCGCAATCAAACAGAAAACGTAGAAAATCATAACTTAAAACTCTAAAGTTAGTGCAAATTTAAACAAATCACACCAAAGGTCGCCCCTTTACACAACAACACATTCCTTTGAGCACCAACACGCCTGGAAGTGTGAGCATGACCTTTATAGCATGAGTGAGGCCTTCTAGCAAATCGAGCAAATCTAATAAAAATGCAGTTTGTTTAGCACCAAAGTGTCTTCAGAGAACACTTATGTGCACCTTGTAGCACCGGCAAGTGTGAACCGAACAAAGAGATCAAAAATCATAGTAGAACTAGGCGTGTACAGAGAAGTAGAAGTGTGACCCTTATGACACCAATGCACACTTTGAAGTAGCAATGTGACCACGAGAACATGAGTGTGCACCTCCTGTAGGTGGTCAAAACACAAGAATTTTTGAAAAAACTCTCAAAAAGATAAAAATTTTGTCAATTTGTTCCAAATTTGACAAAGGCCTCACCTCCTTTGATCTTAAAGAGCTAAAAACAAAAGTAATCCTAACAAAACTAGTTAATAAACTTCACATTTATCTAATAATGCAAAAAGGGTTAGTAAATAAAAAAATGAAACTAATCTAAAAATTCAAAATGAAAGCAAAAGGACTAAGGATCCGTCCCACTAGGCGTGCCAAATGTGAACTCAATAAACTTTCAAGAAAAGCAATTCAAAACCTAAACTAACACCAAGTATTTTAGAGCTAAGCTAATAAATTCATCAATGAACCATCAAGATCAAAGCTTAATGGAATGCAAAAGGAAATCTAAATGAATTTAACCATTTAAACTACAAGCATTCCTACTATGTTTAATTGATTGCTAAAAGAATTGAACCTATGAAGATTTAAAAGCAATCAAAATGTGTGTTGTTACTACTTCATTGAAGGTGAAAGGACCTCTCTAACAATGACTACAAGGCCATATTAGATATTCCTTTACTAACCAACTTTAAGAAATGGATGCATTTGGGGATGCAAGCTATTCCAACAATGGAGTAAGGCTTATATGTTTTATATGATTAATGTTATTCAAAACATGGTGTAAATTTGAGAGGAAGGAGTTTGTCCTTTTTATAGGCTTTCCATTTGGGAAAGGCTTGCAACTTGGTGCATGTGGGACTAATGAATAAAGCATAAAGTAACCTTAGGTTAATTAACCATATCTAGGTGAGTTAGCAAGTGATTTACTACTTTATTGGAGTTGAGGATGCTTTAATTTATCAATTAGGATTAATTAATAGGCTAGAATAAGCTTTTTAGGCTAATTAGAGGTTTTGAGGAGGAATTTTATAAGATTAGAAACATTTGAAAGTGAGATTTAGCCAATAAAAGGGTTTATTGATTAATCATGTAAACAGCCCAATATATCAACGCCCCGAGGCATAAATCCGACCATACTTGCTCAATGTTCTAGATAATGGGAGCCTAATAATAAATGATCTTGTCCCTACCTTGTCTCCTACCAAGCGAGAAGCAAATATACCAACCTTGCATAACATAGGGATAGGTGCAGAGGCAACAAAAGTAAGTCTCATGCCTTGCTTAGGGCCCACATTATTCGCTTAACCATCCCCCATGTAGGTATCCCATTGACGTGATCTTGCCACTCGATCCCACATTGTTAAGAGTCAACCTCCCGCATGTCAAATGTATACCCAAAATGTTGTGCACATAATCTAAGGTAATGGTCTACTCTCCTCAAACCACAGGCAAATCGAAAAGTGTCCAGATCGCATCACAATAGCTCAAGAGGTCACACAACAAGTGACTAGCTGGCACTACTAACACCGTCTCGGGATATCCTCTATAAATATGTTCTATGTAACAAGTCTCTCTCGTCTTGAGACAACTGATCAATAATCCTTGAAATCCACTCACACTCTTTGTCCTAGGTCCACCAAATGTAGGAATCCTTCTGCATTCACCAAAACAAGAAAAGGAGCAAGTTAGAAACATGTTTCACGAAATAAGCTCATCAAAAACATTGTAAAACAACATAAAAACCAAAAATTCATTTAACTTAGTCAAGTATAACCTCTCCCGACAATTACGGAACCGCCACCCCATGTAGAGTGGCAGTTGTGTAATTACCACGGCGATTGTGCAACCTCTTCCTATACAAACTAGTTGATTGCATAACATTGCGTGCGTAGAGCGTCGATCATGTCAAAAGGGCACGACGTGCATCATGGGGCACAAAAACTTCAAAAATGAAAAAATACACTATTTTCATGAAATAAAAGGCATATACATCTAGGCACCCCCTTAGTAACATTTTAACTATAGGATTGTTTTTATTTGATTGATAAACGCTTTTGACCGGAGCTATGAACCGGAGGGGTTGGGGCCCCCACCTACAACAGAGAAAGAGTGAAGAAGAGAATATGAGAGAGGAAGGAGAAACAAGCGAAAGGAAGAAGAAAGAGGAGCGCTAAAAACAGTACAAAGCATCGAAGGGAGACAAAACATGGCCCCTCACGCATAGCCACCCCGAATGGGGATCATACAAGAGGGGCAGAGAAAGAAAGAAAGGCACGCAAGATATCCGAAGCCACGTGCTACAACAGGAAGACCCACTACAACGAGAGAAACGAGACCAGCGGGTGTGCGAAACCACTAGGGACCAGCCAAGAAAACCCAAAAGCCTAAGACAGGCCAAGAAAACAAACCACCAAAGGCTACAATACCATGGTAACCAATAAGCACCACCCACGGTAAGCAAGCAACCAAGGACCGAAGTATCCGAGCACCAGGAACCAAAATGACATGGCCACCCAACCAACCAAAGCCAACGATTCTGAAGCCCAAAGAAAAATGACCGCAAGAAGCAGAGAGACTACAACAAAATCAACCAGATAAAAACCAACCCCCATCAAAGCCAATCTCGAACAGGTCCAATAAACCTCCACGCTCCTGGAACCCAACACAAACAAAACCGCCACAGAGCACAAATTTCCCCAACCAAAAACAAGCAAATGCTAGAAAAGGTGAAGGGGAGAGACAAGGAAAATCTAGAAAAGGTTGCGGTTTCTTCCTGATACGTCACTTGGGGAACCAAGACAGTCGACCTCTGAGTAAAGAAAATAGGGAAAGAAGAACCCCAACAGGTAAAATGGGAACCGAGACCCATCTAAAACTAAGTCGTGCGACCAAAAACGTCCCCAACCGCCAGAACGAACCGGATGAAGCCAAACTAAGAAGCAAGCTAGAAGGCCTCCTCTGCAGCCACACCAACAAAGAACCGAAACCCCCAGATAGAAACGAACAACACAACCCAGATCTGTATAAAACTAGGGCACCCCTATTGAAGGTAGTGGCGGAGCGGGAAAATCTGAAGAAAGAGAAGAATCTGGAGGAAAACTTGCACCGGAACAATATCCTGCTCCACCCGAGGGACCCCAGAAGAAGATGAGGTACAAACGAGCAGAGGCTCGACCACCGGTCCCAATGATGGACCAAGGGAGTAAGAATGAATCTTGGCAAAGGTAGACACCAGAAAGGCGACCGGAAAAGGAGCAAGAGTGACGGGGCCGGTATTACCTCTGATTACCGATAGAAAGGCCTTAACGTCTCGGCTTAGGATGTACCCTGCGAAACGGATGGCTTCCTTCAAAAGCCCCCAAAGCAAGACTCTCCTCAAGAGGGCCGTAGCACAAAACCAGCTCATCCAGGCAGCACTCTGCAATACTCAAGGAGAGGGCGTTAAGCTAAGCCACCGCACAAGCACCCTGAACCTTCTCCCAACTCGAAACACCAGCATCACCGCAAGCCACCATTGCTTGCTTGACCCAAAACCCTAGCGCCTCGTCCATCCTCCCCAATTCACTTTCTTAACTATAGGATTGTTAAAAATCACCCCCTTAGGTAGATATTTTTCATTTTTTCATATTTTAGGTTTAAAATGAATGAATGTAAAATACTAATATTTTTCTTAGCCATTGCTCCTCTCGCTCATGGGGCCATGATCACGTCACTGCACTCTTCAATTTGACTATACTCACGCTCAAAACGGTCACAGGTAATCTAGAGCTCCAAATTCTCTACGAGGGTGAGTGCAAATGATTTTGAAAATGATGGTTTTATATATATATGGCTTGTTTTAAATCTGTTTTGAGCATGTGTATCTTTCGTATGAGTCTTGGTGCAAGTATATTCCTATCCCCTTATAAATGGTAAGTGATTTTGTTATTTTGTTTTAGTATGTTTTTTGATTTCGTATCTATCTGCACTTGATTCTTGTTTGCATCTTGCAAGTAGTGGGAGTTTGGATGACATCACTTCGGCACACGAGTGTGTCGAGTATAACTTCTAATTCCCGATTTGGGAACATCATACTCGGACCCTCTACGTTCTATGCCTCTTCATGGCTAGGAAAATTCTATGAGGGAGAAATATGTACACACCCAATTTTGCACGTGCTACATTGTTGGAAAATGGTTCAAATTCCCCTATGATGATTACTATCTTTTCCAATGGTGTTCGAGTCCTATTTCCTCTTTACATCTTATATTTGTAATTTACTTAGCCATTTCATTATTTCCCTTAGCTTTCCACAATGTTTATCCTTAGTTTTTGGCCTTAAGTTATGCAACCACCAGCCTACCTAGGTGGCGGTGGTGCAACTACCGATTTGTACTCACTGGCGGTTGCGTATCTACCCTGACGGTTGTGTAACCGCCGCCCTGTGAAAATCGGTGGTTCTGTGCGTTTTGACCAAGACTTCCCAAGCATGATTTAGATGTATGTTAAATTCTTCCAACTCACCTTTTGTGAACATTTCTTAGTCAAATTGGCTATTTATAGGGTTAATAGATGCGTACCAACTTCCTCTTCTTCCCTTGATGACTAATTGCAGTTAAATTCCCCTTTTGTTGTGATGTGGCACCCCATGGTTTCCAAATGGCTTAGACCATTTCCCAACCTATGTTCTATAAAAACCAAGCTTCTTCCAAGAAGCATTGGTTGGAGATTTTTGTCTTGATTTGCACCGTTATGTTGTCGTGATTACATTTAGAAATTATAAAAGCAAGAATTGTTCTCTTGTGTTGTTCTTCTTCTACTTGCATTGCTACTAGATTACCAAGTAAGCCACCATTTCTCCAACACCTTCTTCCTTGCTTCTTCTGTATTACCAACACATCTCCTTGGACTCACGTGAACATTGAAGTTGGAAAAGAAACTGAGGGGACACAAAAGTAAACCACAATTGGTTTTCCACAACACTGCAAATTCCAGGTTGGGGATGTACTTGGATTTCTTGAAGCTTTATTGAATTCCTTTTAATCTATATGCACATTATTGACTAGAGTATAAAATCATTTTAATTTAAATCGTTGCAATAGTTAGATCATCATTGTAGCTTTTATTTCTATTGTAAAGCTTTTGGTGATAGATAGATTCCTGTTTATCCTGCGGATTTGCAAGGGAAGATTGTTTGGAGGAAAGCTTATGCATTTGTTTTAGGAAATTACAATCCATTTCAATTTACAACCTCCATTAAATCCTTCTTTACTTCTACCAGGGAAGTTGCAGGGGAAGAAAATATTCTTAGAAGCTTTGATTTCTTCCCATGCCTCGAGGCAAAATGAAGGATTTACATCCACAATTACATTTTGGAAAAGCTTTGTTTAATTAGAATAGCTTAGATTTGTTTCTACACAGATAGATAATCACATCGGTTATTTATTTGTTTAGGTTCTGTTAATTAAATTATAGAAGCAATTTCTTCATTTCTTTTGTTTCTTATTATTTTCCAGAAAGTATAAAATCCAAAAACATTAGTTTAATTTAATTAGATTGTTGTATTTCTTTTATATAATTGAAAAAGCACAAAAACATAGATTATATTTCCTTTATTTAATTAGTTTTCTTCCTTGCATTAGCTTAATTGAACACACATCCCATATGACCATTCAAAGACCACAACAACCGAGAGATGAAGTGTATGATCCTCGAGTTCTAACAACCCAAAGCAACTTATTTTGAGAATGACATTAATATGGGCCTTCGATTATGGTCTTCCGATCCTCACCACTTCCACTTGTCACCATCGCACAACTGCACATCCTTAATGAAGAAGCTGACAAAGTCTACAACTTTTGGCGGAACCATCCCAGGCGAAACTAGTGCCCATAGCCCACTCATTTGTCCTTATTCATCCATTTTCTCTAGTATTTCCATGACCTTGTCTAGAAATTTCTACGAGGTGAACAAAGGGAAATTTCCATGCATTCCACAACCAATTGAGAGAGTTTCGCACATATAAATTGATAGAATCTTATGTGTGTGTATCCTTCTTAACCGTACCATCACACCCATTCAGGTTAGAGAGGATTTTATTTCCCTAGATGAGCATATCCCTTTAGTGCCCATAGAGGACATTAGATTTACCTGATAACCTGTTGACCATACTCACCCATCTTCGAGTGTTTCATCCCGCATAGCCATCCACTCATTCCACACTTGGCTATCTTGGAATGACCTTGGGAGGTCGAGTGCACATGAAGGTCACATTTTGATTTTCAGTCGTGACAATCACCCATTCCCTTCTAAAAAATTATACACTCCAAGTCCATATCAATCATAAGAAAAATACATAATGGAGGAATATTTACTAAAATAAAAATTAAAACTTAAAAAAATATCCTCGAATTCTAAGGTGGCACAAAAAAATAAGTTTATAAATTTGATGTGGACAAGAGAGGCTCAAATAAGTGGGAAAATCCCATTTAAACCTTGAAAAAGGCCACCTACCCATAGGTAGGGTCCAAGGGGTCCATTTTCATGTAAATGGAACCCCGATGATAAAATTAGCTCTTCTGATTTCCCATTTTAGCCCAATTTTAAGCTTAGAAAAAGTGGTCCACAAGGAGGGGTGATGGGCCCACCTAACCCATTCTTATTTGGTCCCATACCTCCTAAAACAAGATTACACTAATTTAATCATCACTAAGCAAGTAGGACCCATTTAAATCATAAAATGGGTTTAAACCAAAAGCTTAAACTAATTAATACCAAAGCTGAATCCAAAGGAGACAATCATCCAAGGTGACCAAACCAAAAGAGTAACACCCAAGCACAAATATGGATTTCCTTTTCCATCCCAACCAATGATAAACAAAGTGAAACCAAACAAAAAGGGTGAGGATTAGGCCCATGTGGCCAATTGTGTAATCTTGGAGGCACATCTATGAGTCCAACATTCTCCTTTGGTGTACTTGTATCCTACACACTCGATTCACACGTCATCATACCTGCTCAATACAATAAACCAAATGAAACGATTCTACATACATCCAATTGATCAAACTAATTTCAAGCTAAAAATTCTAATTTATATAATCAACTAATATCTATACGAAGATAATGGCCAAAATAATATACATCCAGCATACTGAACTATAACCCATTCAAATCTCAGCTCAATAACATCCCCAAAATAAACAATAATAATAACAATATTAAATTGGCACTATGTGCCTCATACATGACCTGACAAGTGAGGTTAACACATTCTAGATAAAGAGATGACTATATATATATAGAGAGAGAGAGAGAGAGAGAGAGAGAGAGAGAGAGAGAGAGAGAGAGAGAGAGAGAGAGAGAGAGAGAGAGAGAGAGAGAGAGAGAGAGAGAGAGAGAGAGAGAGAGAGAGAGAGAGAGAGAGAGAGAGAGAGAGAGAGAGAGAGAGAGAGAGAGAGAGAGAGAGAGAGAGAGAGAGAGAGAGAGAGAGAGAGAGAGAGAGAGAGAGAGAGAGAGAGAGAGAGAGAGAGAGAGAGAGAGAGAGAGAGAGAGAGAGAGAGAGAGAGAGAGAGAGAGAGAGAGAGAGAGAGAGAGAGAGAGAGAGAGAGAGAGAGAGAGAGAGAGAGAGAGAGAGAGAGAGAGAGAGAGAGAGAGAGAGAGAGAGAGAGAGAGAGAGAGAGAGAGAGAGAGAGAGAGAGAGAGAGAGAGAGAGAGAGAGAGAGAGAGAGAGAGAGAGAGAGAGAGAGAGAGAGAGAGAGAGGATTAGGCCCATGTGGCCAATTGTGTAATCTTGGAGGCACATCTTTGAGTCCAATATTCTCCTATGGTGTACCTAGATCCCACATACTCGATTCACATGTCATCATACATGCTCGATACAATAAACCAAATGAAACGATTCTACATACATCTAATTGATTAAACCAATTTCAGGCTAAAATATCTAATTTATATAATCAATTAATATCTATATGGAGATAATGGCAAAAATAATATACATCATGTAGCATACAAATATAACCCATTCAAATCTCAACTCAATAACATCCCCAAAATAAACAACAATAATAACAATATTAAATTGACACTTTGTGTGCCTCATGCACAACACAGTAAGTGAGGTTAACACATTCTAGATAAAGAGATGACTATATATATATTTGAAACATTTAAACATTATGAACAATATAATTCATGTAAACCTTAGATCAATAATACTCATAACACTATATCAAAACCAAGCGGTAATGATAAGAGCGGTTAATCGGCTTCGTGAGCCTCATACATCACCCTATCGAGGACTAATCAATAAAAAGTGATAATATAACAACAAAATCATAGTAATTTAATTCAAATGATCATGGTATTATCTATTTAAATGTCTCGAGCATGAATATATCCTATATTCAATTGTCATGCAAGGGAGAGAAACTGGGGCACTACACATTCGATCATATCTTTCTTAGGCTTAACACTAGAAGAAGAGGTCTCATTGGTTGACTTCGACATGGGAGAATTTTGATTCTTTTTGCCCTCTCGATCCTTTTTATTTTATTTCTTCTCCTTTTTGTATAAACTAACACTTAATTCATCATATGAGTTAAAGTGATATTGTAATAAAGTAATTTTTTAATTACTTAAGTTAGCTTAGATAAAGTCAATTATTAGTGAGTTGTCTTTTAGTTGTCTTATCCCTTGGTTTGTGGGATCATGTTCTATCTTGCATATTTTGTTCCCGGATGATTTCCATGAGGGGAAATAGGGATAGTTAGGGGGCAATAAGCTATTCCTGCATTTTTGCTTAGTTTAGTTGATATTGTTCCATATATTGTGGAAGAGATAGAAGTTGTCCAATATCTATAAATATTGTAGCTCTCTCTTTTGATTGTAATGCTTGATTTTGATATTAATAAAATACACAAGCACCATCTTGTTTCTATGTAAAGCTTTTGTGTCAAATATTATTTTCAAGTATTCATTGTCAAGATTTGGTATCAGAGCAATATTCTGATCCAAGGAGAGTGTAGGAAGTTTTAGGGAAGTTTAGGGAGACTTGAGAGAAATTTCAGAGCTTGGAGGAGCCATAGATGCCCCCATCCATTTCACATCCCCTACCCGAATCCACACCCCAGTTCACGATTGATTTGTAGTTGAAGAACACCTGAGTGCAATCACAGGCCCTTGCAGACCTAGATGCAACTCTGTTGCAAAAGGTGACATTGTTTCATTCTCTATTTTTTTTAAAAAATTACTTATACCTGCAATTTTTTTTTTTAAAATTGGAAGCATTTTAAAAATATATATACAATATTTTTGTATTGTGGGACCCAAGATTTTCAAGCTCCCCACATAACTTCTCCTTCCTCTTCTCTGTGCTCTGTCTTTTCATATATCTGGCAAGATAATTCTATGTGCCTGTGAGAAGATATCTATCCAAAGCGACCTCCTAAGAAGCCTCCAATCAACCTAGAGATTGCATTCACAGATCAAGAGAATTCAAGAGAAGAAGAAGACATGCCTGCAAAGACAAAGAAAACAAAGCCATTCCAAAGCCTTATCTATAGAGGAAGCAATAAATTCAACATTTCCTGTAAAATATTCAATGTCCAAAGCTCAGGGAAATATAAAAACTACGTCCCAATAATATACTTGCGTGAAGCCAAAGCAAGGAGAAATAAATAATAAAAAAGGCGGCCAAGGTTTATTATAACGCTTAGGCAAAGTGGTCAAACTACAGTTGTGCCCTAAAATGTACCAAGGCGCATGCGAGCCAGGTAAGCCCTAATCGGCATCATTTTTTAAAAAAAAAAAAATCTATTTTTTTTTAATTCCATTTTTGGATTTTGTGAAAAAAATTAGAAAGGGAAAGGGGCGGAAAGATATTGAAATCGAATTTAAACAAGTCATAACTTTCAACTGGTACCTCGGATTGAGGTGTTTTTTTTTTAAAGTGTGTGTTTTTACGAGCTCTACGTATTGGTCTCAGATTTTAATAAGCTTTTTCTTGTAAAAATTACAAAAATTAGAGGTTTTTGTACTTGAAAAGAGGCCAAAGAGTCCAAAAAAAAAAAATTTTATTTTTTGCAAATCGGCCACAAGCCAAATTTGTAATAGGGCCAATAGTGCCAAAAATTCATTGTACATGGCTGAAAAGGAGCCCAAACTAAATAAAATATTATTTTTTTGGGGGGTGTGCATGTTTTAAGGGGGAAAAGTGTTCAATTTTTTCTTCTACTATTTATCAGTCTTCACAATGGCCGCAATTACGGCACCAAAATTCTTTTTTCCAGATTCTCAACTTTTACGTTTTGATAATTACCCAACATGGAAAACAAAAATTTGTGCACAACTTGATTTTGAAAATCTATGGTCCATTGTTTTTAGTACATTAACAAGATCTGCAACAAATGTTACACAACAAGCTACATTTGATCGTGCAAATCAAAAAGCAAAGTTAATAATCTTGTTTAGTGTTTCAGATGAGGTACAACCTCATATTCATGAGGCCACAACAACAAAAAAAAATCTTGGGACAAGTTGAAAATAATATATGAGTCCAAAAATAAGAACACAATACTTCATCTCCAGAGTCAACTATTGAACTTGAAAATGCAACCAACTGAGAAAGTTGAAATTTTTTTTAGAAGAGTAGCAACTTTGTGTGCATCACTTCAAGCTTTGGAAGAAGAAGTAATTGACACATCACTCGTGCCTATAGTATTGAGAGCTCTTCCTCCTTCTTATAGGATTTTTGTGACCACGTTAAACATAACTGGTCAAACAACAACTTTTGAAGAGTTAGTGAATATGCTACAACAAGAGGAAGCTATTCACTCAACTACTAAAACTGAAGAGCAGACACTTGCTTCTAATCAAAAAGGCAAAAAATAGGCTAAGTCTAGTAAACAACCTCAGAAGCAAGGTAATACTCAACAAGGCCAAAAGGACCAACAAAAATGTCTTATTTGTGGTCGAAAAGGACATGAGTTAAAGAATTTTTGGTACAACACATTCCAACAAGGATCATCAAGTGGTAAAAATATTGATTACCAACAAACAAAATCAGGCCAACAACAGAATAAACAAGGACAAAATAATCAAAAGTGGAAAAAGAAACCAACTCAACAAGGAAATGTAGCAATAGGAAGATCAATTTGATAATGATGACTTCCTATATTCTACATAGTCAAATGAAGTATCCAATTCTACAAATCAAATTTGGTATGTCGACTTAAGTGCAACTCGACACATGACAGAAAGAAAGATTGGTTCTTCACAATGAGTAAAACACCCACCAAAAATCATGTCTCTTTGGGTGATGATACATCATACAGTGTTGAAGGCATTGGTTCCATTTCACTACCACTTGGGCAACATAATTGTAAAATTACAGATGTTCTTTATGTCCCTAGTTTAACAAAAAAATATTATCCATGAGTCAATTATTAGATCACAATCTCAAAATTGACTTTGATTGTAAAAGGGTAAAAATATGTGCTTAATTCGAGATAAGTCAAGAAGCTCAAAAATTGTTGCAAAAGCTTCAATGTGGGAAGAATGTTTCAGTTGGATTTTGTTCAATGAAATGATCAAGCACTTGTAGCCAAGGATACATCATCAACTCAACTATGGCATCAAGACTTGGACATGTGAGTTTTGGCTATCTTGACACACTTCGTTCGATACAATATGGTTAGGGTTTTCCACTTATAAAAAGGGTACAGATAAATGTCAACATTGTTTGGTAGGAAAACAACATAGAGCACCATTCAAACATAGTACATTTTGAGCTAAGGAAAACTTGACTTGGTGCATACCGATCTATGTGGGACCAATGAGACCTAACCACTTTGGGTTTCAATATTTCATGCTCTTTGTTGATGATTTTTCAAGAAAAATGTGGATATATTGTCTTTCTACAAAAGACCAAGCTTTTGAAACTTTCAAGAAGTTCAAAGCCCTTGTTGAAACAGAGTTTGGTAGGAAAATAAAAAACACTCCACTCAGATCGAGGGGGAGAATACACCAACAATGAGTTCAATGATTTTTGGAAACACATGGCATTCGTCATCAAATGGATCCTCCTCACACACCACAAAAAAAATGGTGTTGTTGAAAGGTGAAATCATACTATCATGGATATGGTGTGATGTATGATTGATGATGCAGGTTTATCAAAAACATTTTGGGCCAAAGCAACTAAAATGATAGTCTATTTACTAAAAACAGAGTTCCCACTTTGTAGCTCTTGATGGAGTAACACCACAGAAGCATGGTCAGGGAATAATCCATCTATTTCACACCTTAGAGTTTTTTTGATGTAAAGTGAGTATGCACATTCCTAAGAAACAAAGAACTAAGCTTGATATGAAATCAAAAAAACTTATCTTCTTGGGATACAGTGATGAAGCACTTGGCTACAAACTTATGGATCCAAGAACAAGGAGGGTATACACTAGTCGGGATGTTGAGTTCTTTGAGAAGAAAGAAGAATGCTCCTTCCATACACTCACATGATGAAAAAATCATCCCTACAATGAAAATAGAGGATGGTAATCACTTTGATGACGATGATGGGGAAGATGGTGAAATTCAACCTCCCACAAGAACCACTAAAAGTATGCCTAAATGGTATACAAGTATGATGAGAGATGCAAAATTGGATAGTGCCCCTGACACATCTACCACTAGAATGAGGACTCATAGTATGGCTCGAAATGAGGTCAATTTGGCCTTAATGGGTAAAGTTGTTGAAACTACTGAGTCCATCCATAGTTTCAGAAGCCCTACAGTCTAAACCTTGGAAAGATGTATGGATGTAGAATATAAGTCACTTATGAAAAATAATACATGGAAACTTACAGATCTTCCACCAGGAAAAAATCGATTGGATGCAGATGGATCTTCAAAATGAAGTACAAAGCAAATGACAAAATTGATAAACACAAGGCTAGACTAGTTGCTAAGGGATATGCTAAAAAAGAAGGCATTGATTATGAGGAGACTTTTTCTCCCACAACTAAGATAAAAATGTTCAAGTTAATCTTTTCTCTAGCTTGCACAATTTGGTTGGAAAATACACCAAATGGATGTGAAAAGTGCCTTTCTTAATGGTGATTTACAGGAAGAAGTTTACATGACTCAACAAAGGTTTTCATACCAGGTAAAGAGGAAAAGGTATGTAAACTCATAAAATCACTATATGGTTTAAAGCAGTCTCCCAGGCATGGTATATTAAAATCGATGAGCATCTCATTCAACATGGATTCAACAGAGTCCATACGATCCTAATCTCTATCTCAAAAAGCAAGGGGGAGATAGTGATCGTTGTAGTATATGTCGATGATCTAGTCATCACTGGAGGATCAATGAGGATGATTGAGTCAACAAAGAAAGATCTAACATGATCATTCAACATGACCGATCTCGGCTTCTACATTATTGTCTTGGACTTGAAGTTTGGAAAAGAGAAAATCATATCTTTGTGTCACAATTGAAATACACCAAGACAATGCTTGAGAAGTTCAATATGATGGATTCTAAACCAATTTCCACACCTATGGAGACAAGACTTCAACTATCTCAAATAGATCCATCACCACAAGTAAATGCAACTCTCTATCGAAAATTGATCGAGTCTCATCTACTTGACTTACACTAGGCCGGATATCAGCTATGCAATCAACTATCTTTCATGGTTCATGCAAGAACCAAGGGTTTCTCACTGGAAAATAAAAAGTGGAGATACTTGAGGTACATCAAAGGAACTATGGACTATGGCCTAGAATACAAGAAGAACAATAACTTCTTCTTGACATGATATTTAGATTCAATCATGCAGAAACATAGATGACAGGAAATCCACTTTAGGATTTGTATTCTTTTTGGGATCTAGACCGATATCATGGGGGAGTAAGAAGCATACTTGTGTTTCAAGATCCTCCACAGAATCAAAATATCATGCAAGGTGGAGCTATCTGTGAAGTGATATGGCTCTTGATGTATACTTGAAGGATTGGGAATACCGTAGAAAGATCCAACAATCCTACATGTAGACAATGAAGGAGTAATAAAACTTGTTCGAATCCATTTTTCATGAACACACCAAACACTTTGAGGTGCAAGTACATTTCATTCATGAACATGTTCGAAAACAACATCCAGCTCCAACATTTCCCGACAGAACATCAATGTGCAAATATCTTCACAAAGTCTCTTGCACGTCCAAAATTTGAGGCATTCAAGATTTTTTCTCTCCTGTTCACTTCAAAGTATGTTGAATTAAGGGGGAATGTTGAAATAAACTAACACTTAATTCATCATATGAGTTAAAGTGATATTGTAATAAAGTAATTTTTTAATTACTTAAGTTAGCTTAGATAAAGTCAATTATTAGTGAGTTGTCTTTTAGTTGTCTTATCCCTTGGTTTGTGGGATCATGTTCTATCTTGCATATTTTGTTCCCAGATGATTTCCATGAGGGAAATAGGGGTAGTTAGGGGCAATAAGCTATTCCTACATTTTTTTAGTTTAGTTGATATTGTTCCATATATTGTGGAAGAGATAGAAGTTGTCCAATATCTATAAATATTGCAGCTCTCTCTTTTGATTGTAATGCTTGATTTTGATATTAATAAAATACACAAGCATCATCTTGTTTCTGTGTAAAGCTTCTATGTCAAATATTATTTTCAAGTATTCATTGTCAAGTCTAGTGTGATTATAATATAAATTGTACCAATAGAATGGGAATGTAAAAACATACACTTTTGTAAACAAATTCACTCAAAACAGAGTAGCTAATCAAAAGTTATTAAAAATATGTTTTTCATCATTATTGGATCATTAAATTAAATTTGCACTAAATTCAAATGAACTATTGACCAAAAAGCAATTTTTAGTCAGCTATAGAGGTATAATTTGAACCGAGAGACCTATCTAAAAATGTTAGTATGACTAAACCAATCCCCTATACACTCACACGTGCATTTAACTAAGGAAAAATCAATTTGACCTTAAAAAGACAACTATTTAAAAATAATTTAAACATGCATGATTTTTAAATCATTTTGGGCAAAAATAGTGTTTAACTTAGCTATTGTTTGAGAGTGTTATTAGGAATGTTAAAGATATAGGAGTCTCTATGTTGTTAAGATGAGCTGCAGAAACGTTTTTGCATTCGTAAATAGTACATGACCATGTTGGAGGGATATGCACAAGGAGAGGAGATTGAGCACCACAAGCGAATGAGGAATCCCATGCTTGCCAAAATGCCAATGCACAGGATTAAGAACATACCAAACCTTTCCACAATAAAATCATGTGAAAGAAGCTTTGTGAGGAAGAGAAACATGCTACCAAGATGTGAGCCGAGATTTTTCGTATTTAAGTGGAGATTGAACACTATAAGAAAATGAAGAAAAGTATTCCACCACAAAAACTACTGTAAAACCAAATTGGAGAAAATAACAAGCATGCAAGATAACATTTCTACTAAATAATGGAAGATCTTAGATATGAAATATGAAGAAAGAAAATAGAGAATGAGATTTTTACACATAAAACACAAAGATTTCAAAATATCAACACAACATAAAAGACACTCTTATTATCAAATCATCACTCGATACTATATCGGGGATTTATCCAAGATCTCTCGATCGAGTGGATGTACCTATTCAATGCAAACACAAGTCAAGAAAGTGTACAATGCAACTATAAGGTAGTTTAAAATTAAATAAGTGAGAATATTGTAAAGTAATTAATCATAACATCCTCTCGATACACTCTACATAATAGCTCATAAATGAAGATGTAGAAATAAGAGAGTGAATGTGTAACTCCTTCATGAATAGTGGAAAAGATCCTAGAATAAGCATGTAACTCCCATACCTAGAATAGTTGGTCAAAGAGTAACTCCCACTAGCTAATAATAATGGTCAAGTGTAACTCCATATGATTAAGTACACCTAAGAAAGCTAACTCATCAAGTGTAAGAATAATCCTTGTGTAGGAAAATACCCCAAGTAAAGAAAAGGAGATAAATAACATCCTACACAAATAACAAAAATAAATTAGAAAATATGAGGAAAATGTGCTTTGATTTTTTAACGGTGTTAAGGTTTTCAATGGATGACATTTTATTTATTAGATACTATAGAGACATGAATGGAAATTTGGAAAGATAAATGTGGGAGTTGAATACTTGTATGTCCCACACCTATTCCATGACCTAGATTGTTCCTACCCAACTAATATTTGTCATTTGGGATCCACTTTATAATCTCAATCTCGCTAGCATTTTTATGTGAGTGTTGTTATCCAAATAACTCTCCTAGTTATCTGGATAACTTATATTTTCATCCTGACTCTGGTGTCTCACATTTTAGGTTGCGGGCATTCAAGATTGTTCTTTTGATACCTTGTCACAGTTGCAGTTCCTTTGCGTGCCCTTGCGCACCTTCCTACTCCCTTTGCATTATTCTCTCCTTTAATTTCCCTTGTGTGCCTCCCTCTTGTGCACTCACGCTCCATCTATCCCATTGTGAACTCCTTGCACGCACCTCTCTGAGAATTACCTTCCAATCAGATAAGTCCCTAGCATTCCTCTTGCACTCTTACCTGCAGACTCGGTTCTTTCACGCGTCCTCTTTTCTCTCTTCCTCGGTGTGCCTTAATTTATTTGAATGCCCACATCTTATTTCATACTTGCCTTCTGCAAGTATGTATGTCTTCCTCCTACACGTGTGCCTCCCCTTTGTCTCCCTTTCACATGCTTGCTTCTCACTCCCATGCATCATGCGCCCTTTTATTCACCTCTTTCTGCTTTCCTCCCGTGCCTCTTTCTTCCATACGTACCCTTGCGCCTTCTCCTTTGGGCCCTTCTGTGCCAAGTTATCTTATGTCATACTTGAGTGTGCCACGCATGACCAATCAAAGAGCGCCAATAATAGGGCACTTTGAATCTCGGAAAACCAACCAAAGGTGCATCGCACATGGTAGAAAACACAACAAATGAACAGTTGGCCATCTTTTTAGTAAACTTGCGCATGCCATGTGTTTTACGTGCGTCGGACGACTCGACATCTTCCGACAACCGTATATTTTTCTACAGAGCTCAGATTGGCACGCGTCTGGACTTGTCGAGAGATCACGACACAAGATACACATTGCACTATTCAAGTTCAAATTTAGGCAGATTTGTTAGGAAAAAATAGGGAAACGTCTTTCATCTCATCAATGCATACATCCAATCGACCTCAACTACCGATTTCATCAGAACTTGCCTTCTTCCTTCTTCCACACACAAAACAGACATGGGGAAGTACATCTGATAGCCTTGTAGGTAGGTAGATTTGCAGGCATTTATCATTGGTTGTTGGTGGTTAAAGATTTGAATATGAGTTTCCCTCCCTTTCTCCTTCTCTTCTCTCCTTATTCTTCTATAAATAGCAGAGTTCTACTTTGTAAAAGGATCTCTCCTTATTGTAACAGCACCATGCAAAAATGGTGGCCGACTTCCCATGGGTCTCAGACCTTGGCATGGTCTCTGTAATGTATTCTCGCCTCCTATCGTGAATGTAAATGATTGTGCATCCCTTAAGTAATAAAATCGTGTTTTGTGGAACTCTTGTCTTCCCTCTCTCATTTTCATTGCATCTCACCTCTCTATTTGCATTTTCTGGCATGTTGTGTGTACTCCTGTGCTTGCATTCCCCACGTTCATGTGTTGCACGCGTTGGAAGGTAGAGCCCATGTGTTGATCTGTGGCACACGTCGTCGCCCTCTTCTCTCGTGCCCTCTCTGTTTCCTTCACCACTCGTGGAGAGAGATCAACCCTTTCCTTTTGGTGCTATCACCTTCCTTAGCTTAGGATTTCCCCTTTTTACACATCCTTCTATCCCTGGTCCCTTGGCATGTTTAGTCTAGGATTTTCATTCAACATTAGGAGTAACAGTAGCGTTAGAGGTAGGTAGAGGAACCAACCTTCTCCGAGATCCGTCCTAAGCGTGCAAGGTCCCACAACTTGGGGATGGTTCCATTGTGGTCTCAGACACCTCGGCCCTTTCAAGATCCGAGATGCAGTGCACGTTTGAGCAACCAATAGTTTCTAGCACACCCGGTGGGACTAGAGTGAAGAGCTTTACATATTTATCTCAACAAGTTTGATGTGTTATTGCTTGAGATCCATCCTTTGGAGGAATTTTTCAACACATCTGGTGACTCCACTAATTCAACACACCCATTATCTCATGTGTAGACCAGTCTCCCCTCATTCCTCCATTCATTTCTCCTTTTTCACCATTCCACATTCCTCTTTTGAAGTTGTGCAATCATGACTTCTTCCCGCCATGGAATTCTCATTTGTAGTAGTAGAACTATTTCCCTCCATCCCCACAGTTTCAAAATCCTCCTCCAAATCAGTTTTATAAGCCCCATTATCCCGAAAATGCATACAACCCACTTTTTCTAACCAAAATGTTTATGAAGAACATGTTTATGTAGATGATGGTGGAAACTCCTTGGCCGAAGCTGATTTTGAGAGGCAGGTGCAAGAGATGAGATGGAAATGATGCAACTTAGAGTCAAGTGCTCTATAAAGGTAGCTAAAGTTGGCTACAAGGTCCCTTGTCCATGGGTCAACCCTGTACCAGGTTGGTTTAGCACCCAACAGAAGTTGTACTTCATCATTAAGATGCTGCCCCAAATTACAGAACTGGGTGGAAGAAATGGAGCTCAAAAATCTAGCACGTGGTAACCCTATCAATGGGGAAACCTCTGCACTACCATCTTATAGCCCTCCCACTCCTCCGTGCCAACTTACATCATCTCATCATTTCATCCCCGCTTCTTGCATTTCCCCCCCACTAAGAATTCCATCCCTTCTCCCTCACTTTCATCTCACCTTCATTTCTCTTCCATTCCCCTTCCTGCGTGCGCCTCTTCTCCTCTTGTGCATGCCCCTCCATCCCTTCTGTGTCCATCCTCCCATTTTCTTCCAAGTCCCCTCTGCCTAGTTAGTACAACAAAATGAACAACCCCCTACTAATGTGCCTTTCCCAACCAATGTCATCATGTTTGATGACTGAAAAATAGTTGAAGAATGACGTGACTCATGTGACTCGACTGGGAAGAGGAAATCATACGGGCACTTTCTGAATAAAATCGGTTAGCTCCAGAGGGCGATTACGGAGGAGACCGATTTTCTTGTAGAGGCAGAACCATGTGTGCCCCATATTTACGCACCCTAGCCTACAAGTGCTCCCCTTCAGGAGGAAAGTCTGCAAAATCCCATCTGTGGGATTGAGCTTCAAAGTAATGGGAAAACCACAAGGATTAGACCATGCCCAATAAGATATCTAGCTAGCCTAGAGCCAAAAACAGAGTTGCCACCGGTTATGCTCATTTTAGAGCATGAGGTAGAGCTTTAGCACGCCAAAGGTTAGCAACAACACCTCCTAGATCCAAGCGCAGAACAACTCCAGGAGGTGTATATTATGTTTTTTGATACTTTGAGGAGGGTGAAACACCATCTGCAAGGCAATTTTTCACTCTTATTTCTGACCATGTTCAATGCCAAATCAACTACATGGTCACAATTTGTGAGGAAGGGAAGCTACTTCTCCTTGCCTATTGCAGGTTTTACTTGAGCACCCTTTGCCTCTAGTTAGTTTAGGTTAGTTTAGGTTTGCTTTCAGTAACACAAGTGCTTGTGCACACTCTGCATGTTCCATTTGGGACATGTATGATTTTCAACTTTTGTACATTGTTGTGCTTCTCTTTCGATGTGCTCCCTCTGGACACCTTTCCTTTCTGTTACACCCGCAGCCCCTTTTTTTGCTTCTTGGGATGACAGTTCAATTTTGGTAGAGGTAGTTCCAACGGTCAGTGCATAGCTTTCACTCTCATCAATCCAATTCAAAATATCTTCATATGAGAGCAACAGTTCAGTTCAGAGTTTAGACAGAGCTTCAAGTGACTTCAGGAATGTTCTTCAAAGTTATAGATTAGATCTTCAAGATTAGTGCTTGAATCCATGCCCAATGGACTTCTAAGGCTACTGGTCTCTTCATCTAGCAGGAAGATGGCCCCTCGAAAGTCACCAAAACTGTTATCCAAATAACTCTCCTAGTTATCTAGATAACTTATATTTTCATCTTGACTCTGGTGTTTCACATTTTAGGTTACACACACTCAAGATTGTTCTTTTGATACCTTGGCACAGTTTTAATTCTTCTACGCGCCCTTGCACACCTTCCTACTCCCTTTTGCATTATTCTCTCCTTCCATTTTCCCTTGTGTGCCTCCCTCCTACGTGCCCGCTTTCTCTCTCTCCTATCCCGTTGTGCATTCCTTGCACACCTCTGCTGAACTTACCTTCCAATCAAATAAGTCCCTAGCATTCCTCTTGTGTGCTTACCTAGACTCATTTATTTCACGCGTTCTCTTTTCTCTCTTCCTCCATATGCCTTCCTTTAGTTGAATGCCAACATCTTGTTTCATACTTGCCTTCTGCAAGTATGTATGCCTTCCTCTTGCGCATGCACCTCCACTTTGTCTCCCTTTTGTGTACTTGCTTCTCACTCCCTGTACATCACGCGTGCTTTCATTTGCATCTTTCTTCTTTCCTCCCCCACCTCTTTCCTCCACACATGCCCTTGCGCCTTCTCCTTTGTGCCCTTCTATGCCAAGTCATCTTCTATCAGACTTGAGTGTGCCATGCGTGACCAATCAAAGCGTGCCAATAGGGCACCGAATCTGACAACCAACCAATGCATGACACGTGGCAGAAAAGACAACAAAAATGAACAATTGGCCATATTTTCAGCCAACTTGCGCATGCCACGTGTTTTACGTGCGTGATCCACTCTCGACATCTTTTGACAATTGTATATTTTGCTACAGAGCTTAGATTGGCACACACCTAGACTTGTCGAGAGAATTACTGACACAAGCTACACATTGGAATATTCAAGTTCAAATTTAGGAAGGATTTATTAGGAAAAAATAAGGAAACATCTTTCATCTCATCAATGCATACATCCAATCGACTTCAACTACCAGATTTCATCATAAATTTCCTTCTTCCTTCTTCTACACACAAAACAAACATGGGGAAGTACATCTGACAACCTTGCAGGTGAAGATTTGTAGGCATTTATCATTGGTTGTTGGTGGTTAAAGATTTGAATTTGAGTTTCCCTCCCTTTCTCCTTCTCTTCTCTCTTTCTTCTTCTATAAATAGCATAGTTTTGCTTTGTAAAAGGATCTCTCCTTGTTGTAACGACACCATGCCAAAATGGTGGCTGACTTCCCACGAGTCTCAGACCTTGGCGTGGTCTCTGCAATGTATTCTCACCTCCTATCATGAATGTAAATGATTGTGCATCCCTTAAGAAATAAAATCATGTTTTGTGGAACTCTTGTCTTCCCTCTCTCATTTTCATTGCATCTCACCTCTCTATTTGCATTTTCTGGCATGTTGTGTGTACTCCTGTGCTTGCATTCCCCACATTCATGTGTTGCGTGCGCTGGAAGGTAGAGCCCATGTGTTGATCTATGGCACACGTCATCTGCCCTCTTCTCATGCGCCCTCTCTGTTTCCTTCGCCACTCATGGGGAGAGATTGATTTAGTCTAGGATTTCCTTCTGGCGCTATCACCTTCTTTAGCTTAGGATTTCCCCTTTCTACACATTATTCTATCCTTGGTCCCTTGGCATGTTTAGTCTAGGATTTGCATTCAACATTAGGATTAGCAGTAGCATTAGAGGTAGGTAGAGGAACCGACCCTCTGGCCAATTTAGTCATTTGCATTCACATTAGGATCCATTAGAGGTAGGTAGAGGAACCGACCCTCTCCTAGAGATCCATCCCAAGCGTGTAAGGTCCCATAACTTGGGACGGTTCCATTGTGGTCTCGGACACCTCAGGCTTTTGAGATCCGAGACGTGGGTGCACATTTGAGCAACCAACAAGTGTAATATGTACTTGAAGGGGTGAAAATTAAAAATAGGGAAAATCTAATATGTTCTAGTTTCAAAACTCAACCATAATGTTGGCTTCTTTTCACACTTTATAGCCCCCACTTTTAGTTTTAATCTCGACTAATTGTAGGAAAATAGGAAATGTACAAACATTCAACGATATTTAAGCCACTCTAGTGGTTATATATACGTATCCAACATATTCATAAAGTTTGGTAATATATATAACATTCTTACTTTTGTTGATTCGAACTTAGTGATTTGAGAAAAATAATGGGTGGGAGTGGAGGTGGGGGAGGCAACTAATTTTGTTGTTTTTGATTATGTTCTAATTATTATGTTGAGTGTGTGATCATGTGAAGGGGCAAGGGAAAGTAGATAAAAGTGTAAAGTTTCAGGTTACTTGGCTTTAGAAAAACACCACGAATGTAAAATATGTGACATGTTTGCGTGTTTCCAAGTTGACCATCGCTATGCGTCGTATCATTGTTCTCTGTGGTGTTTTCTAAAACATGGGGGATGCGGATGTTAAAAATTTTCAAAAGGAGAAAAGGACAGGGATGGGTCATCCACCTTCCACAATTAGTTTCATTCTAATGATAATCCTTGGGTTGGTATATCCACCAAATGGTTCATTTACATGAGCAATTATTTTTGTAAGATGAAAATCACCTGGTCAAGTGAGAAGAGCATTGTTCATACAATTTATTACATTATTGAGTGAAAATTTCTCTCTAATTTACAAGGAGGGAGAGAATGTGGGTTTTAAGAGGAGGATTTTCCTAAAATTGTGCATTGAAATAAATAGTAAGTTCCCATTCGTTTTTAACTAAAATCTCATGGAAGATTTAGAAGCATCCCGAAAGGAAGAAAAAATAATCATGTTTAGAATATTTTATGAAGTGTTTCACAACATCCATTTAAATGAAGGAGGTATTAAAATTTTGGTTTTCACATACTAAATCAACGAGGATAAATGTATAGAGTGAAGATGATATGACATCGGTGTAAATGGTATCAAAATTCAAAACACGCTAGGTGGATAGTTGTGGAAAGGTTGGACATCAATGACCAAAGGAATCCTCAATGTTTATGTTTTTTTCCAAATGTTAGGTTTCACCGAGATCAATCCAATTTAGTAAACACCTTTAGCGTAATAATTGGTATCAAAAGCTTCATGCATGAAAAGTCTATAATAATTTTGGCTATTTATTTTCCACATTAACATTCTTAACAAATTGAGTGGTGTGTATTATGATCCTTCCATACCTTATAGTTAGTATAACATAATGTGATAAAAATATTTAAAATTAAATTAAATTTAGAGGGTCTATTTTGTACCACCATACTATTCTTTACTACAATCCAAAACAAAAACAAGATTTCTATAGAGAAAGATATGTAATTATTTTGTCTATTGATCCAATAATATTACGTTATGTGGATTATGATTTGTACTAATTTAAGATGTTAAAATTAATGTTATATAACCATCATTTAGAATTTCTTCCTTTTACTCAAAGAAGTTACTTGAAAATTGTAATATCTTAACTATATGGTAAAGTTTGGAAGCTTTTCTCCCAAAATTATTTCTTAATATAATAATATAACTAGAGTTAGACTATATGTTACAAGTCAATGGTAAATTTACATTGAAGCTAATGGATTTATTAACCAATTTGGAATGTGATAAAACCAAGATTGGGGTCTTAACAATTATATCTCATAGAGTTTTTCTAATAGTTGCATGTAAGAAATTTATATGCTTTCAATTTTTTTTTTTTTGGGGTATTATGTTTTTCTTTGAAAGTATTTAAGCTTTGAGGTCTTGATTTTATTTTTTAGTTTCTACTTTTAGATTTAAAGTTTTAGGTGTGTTATGTGTCAATCAAATTCTTATGTTTTTATGATTCTCATATTTTGGGTTTCAGTGTATCGAAAGATAAGGTTTTCAAGGTTTTTAGTTTTAGGACTTTAGATTTCTAGGTTCTAAAGTTTTCTTATTTTTGGCATTAGGGATTTTGGGTTTCTAGGAATTTTATATTAATGTAATTTTTTGAGTTTCGGTTTTTCTTATGGGGTTTTCGGTTTCAAAATTTTGAAAATTTTTAGGTCTATTTTTTTGGAGTTTAGGGTATGTTTTTTTTTCCTTTGGTGTCTTTGAGTTTTAGTTATCAGTTGTATTTTATATTAATATTATTTTAAGTTTTCAAGGTTTTAGGATTCATGATTTATGGGTTAGAAGTCTTTAGGGTTTGGGAGTTAGGGTTTCCCAATTTGGGAATGAGGCTTGAATATTTCAATGGTTTTAGGTTTAGGGATTTTGATTTTTAGGGTTATGGGTTTTGATTTTAGCTTTTAGTTTTGGGGTACTTTATATCAATCATATTTTGTGTTTTTAGAGCCTTTGAATTCAATATTTTGAGTTCATTTTCAATTATTAATGTGTTTTGAGGTTTTCTCATTGAGGGTTTCAAGTTTTAGATTTTTTAGGATTTTCGTGTTCAACTCTTTTAGAGTTAAGGCTTCATGTTTTCTTAGATTTTTAGGAATTTGAGTTTCATTTTTTTGTTTCTAGTTTATCAATCATAGTATTTTGTTTTCAACATTTTTGGATTGAGGATGTTTGGGTTTTGAGATTTGAGTTTTCAAGGTTTTGATATTTTAAGGATTAAGTCTTTTGTGTTTGAAGGTTTTCATAGGTTTCAAGTTCAAGTATTTTGATTTGCATATTTTAGTATTGGAAATGTGTTATATATTTTCCATGATGCTAAGGGGTTGCACCTAGATAAAGCATTGCGAATAGGGAGGACTGCAAAGAAGTGAAAAGGAGATCTCACTATAACAAGCAATTGAAAAATAGTTGATGACAATCTTTTAGGGTTACACTTAGAGGAGATCTTGTAGTAGTGAGAAATCTGAAAGAATTTGGTGAAGTATCTAAATAGACAAAATGAGATATCTCTGAGGTGAGATCTTGGTGAGATATATTTGAGGAGAGATATTGGTGAGATAGATCCGAGGCAAGATCTTGGTGAGATATATATGAGGCAAAATCTTAGTGGGACATTTGTAAGGTGAAATATTTGTGGGATACTTCTAAGATGAGATATTTGTTAGATATCTCTGAGGTGAGATATTGGTAAGATATATACGAGGTGAGATCTCAAAGAAGGAGAAAGGGATACCTTCCAGAGAAAATAAATTCCTCATATATACTCCAAATCAAGTGCCATTTTTTATTTCATGTATTTTTTCAAAAGGAACACAATGGTGGAGTCAAAAATATTGTATAGGATATACTTGAAAAGAAATCTTATGGGGGATGATTTGTATGGACTAAAAATCATCGTAGGAAATTTTTTGAAACATTGTGGGTGGAATCTAAAGCATCACATAAATATGGTAAATGGACAAGAAATATGAGTCACCACATGCAGGTGGAAGGTCACATATTGATGTACATATAAATGTGTGTACATTGTTTATGTAAATTAGTTAAATGAGTGATTAGTTTCATGATGTTGTTTACACCATAATTAGATTATATGAAATCTAAGCTTGGTGAATTACTACACTAAATGATGTAATGGTTAACAACATGTGATATTTTGATTAATTAACTTCCAACATTAATTACCAATATCATAATGACACATCAATACTTGTAATTGATATGTTAAATAAGATGCAAACTTGAAAGCACAAGGGAATGAGTGAACTTAGATGATTATAGATCATTATGGGTGGATGCACTTGTTGAAATAGGAAAATATGAACCTCATGATGATTTATTCTCGGAGATTGTGTCCTGAAACCAACCAAGGTTAGGAACATACACTTCTACCAAGACCATTTGTATGATCTTGATTCTTATGTATGGTCTTGGCCCTATTTTGTTTCTGTCTCGTAACTTCTCAACACTATCAGTTTCTTGGAATTATCTATTGTTGTCAAACCCTAGTTGTCAGTCATGTTGTGTAGCTCTCAAAATATTTTGAACATGATCTCAAATCCTAGTTGTGGATGGGAATTCTTGTAAAATAAATATTAGTTGGGTTGTGGGAACCACCATGAACCACAAACATCCACACTACTTTGAAGAGGCCTCAAATTACATGTCATTCTCTATATAACATGTGAAATCTGAATGGATGCAACTAGATTTGACAACCTCTTTGTGAATTCAATCGAGTTGGATATTGCTAAGATAGTTGAGGAAGGGATTTTTGAGTGCTTGTAGATGAGAGAGACTGATGTATTAACCTAGTAATAAGATTTATACCTATAGATACTTATTCCCTAATGACTATTGGTGTGTTATTACAATATTTAGGAGCCTTGGGTTCCTTTTACAAGTATTGGAAGTGATTATATCAATGTAATGTCATGAGATTTTGAGGTTAGAAAATGAGGTAGTGTTCACTTGCTTATATAGGGTTTCATTGGTGATTTATATAAGAAAGAATAACCCACAAGGATTATAAGACCCAACAAAGAGTGTGACATTGAAATCAAATTTGGATAACATGTTGATCCAAGACCGTACAATTCAGTCATGGCCGGATATAATATCCTAACCAAATTGTAGGGCCTTTACCAAGGATGGAAAACATGCAATCTGAAGTTTGCACTTGTTACTTGATGTTTTTCTATGGATTTTATGCATTATGTTCTTATAATTTGATGACATGTCAATGTGTAAAGCTAAAAGAGCTAAAAAAGAGACCCGATAATGTGTTAAGTGGGAATAATAAGGTTGTATTTATCTTAACAAATGTGCATTTTAAAAGCTAGTAGTGTCAAAGAGTGAATTAAAAAATTTGAGTTAGAAGTAGGTATTTTTGGAATATCATTATCATTGAAAGTGATAATTTTATCAAGTACCATATAGGTATCCATGAGGGAAGCAAAATAAGTTGGGTGAGTATCAATAAATAAAGTTAAATAATGTAAGGTATCTTGTAAAATGTCCTTGTAAATAGGGGATTTTTGAAGTAACTCTAAGAGAGATATCTTAGCAATGGTGTTACTAAGTTGTTCTAAGAGAACATACTCTTTAGCAAGTGCATTATCATTGGTCATACGAGTTGTAGGTTAAGGGGGAAAATGTGGATTTTCCCTGAGTAGTTTCTTGTTATGTCTTGTGGTAACAAAATTGATGGTAGGATCCACCGAGGTAGTGGGAAATATGTAATGACCGGAATGAATTTAGATTGGATATATAAAGAGGTAGGGGTTATATTATCCATGTGACATGTAACAATAACATAAGGAGATCACCCAAATGTGAATGAGAGACACGAGACCTAATTAGAGGGATAGTAGCCGGTGCTAACATAAGGGTGTGAATCCTAATGATTATGGTAAATGTCATAAAAGATGGTAGAAAACAACGTGGTGATGAAAATTCTAAAGATAAATGAAACACCAAAACTGAATATAAAAATCATAAGTAATCCCTATAAGGGATGATAACTCCAAATCACAAGTTGAGTTCACTAAAAATTACACACTTATTATATTATTTGAAATCTAAGATTAGTGAATTAGTACACTAAGGGATGTAAGGGTTAACAACAAGTGATTATTATGATTAATTAACTTCCAACATTAATTAACAATATCAAATTAGTACATCAATACTTATAATTGATATGTTAAATGAGATACAAACTTGAGAACACAAAGGAATAAGTGCACTTAGTTGATTACATATGATTCTAGGAAGTTACGGGAGGATACATTACTTTGGAACATGAAGATTTGAATCTGATGATGATTTATTTTAGAGGTTGTGACTAGAAATTGACTTGGGGTAGGACCATACACTTTTTCCAAGATCGTCTATATGGTCTTGGGTGACTTGTTTCGCTCATTAACTCCTCAATATTGTTGGTTTCTTATAAGTATATGTTGTTATCAAACCCTAGTTGTCACTCATGTTGCGAAGCTCTCTAAATATTATAAACATGATATCAAACCCTAGCTATGGATGGAAATTCTTGCAAAACAAACATTAGTTGGGTTGTGGGTAACCCTCTGCACCACCAACATTGGCACCGATTAACAAAAATAAGTATCTAGTGGCCTAAAAGGGGATACTAGGGTATTAATGTTAATCTAATTAGGAGGACTAAAATGTTGTAGTAAATAGACTAAAAATAGTATGGAATAAATGCAAGTAAATTATTCTAAGTGAAATGAAACCCTAATATGCAAGAGAAAGGAAAGAAATGGCTTAGCTGATTGGAAGTGACTGTCGTAGGTTGTCACAGATCTAGAAATGAAATCGCAAAGTGCGGGATTTAACACTCGGGAACCACTGAAGGGGTAGATCGAAAGATCTAAAATGACTGGGCACCTCGGAATGTACCGAGGAACTCGGGCACCTTGGTATGTAATCTGGGACTTTGATATATGTAAATTTTCAAAACCTGAATATGGTATGGTCACAAGGTGTCTTCGAGTGCTTCTTATTTGTTGCGTTGGATCTACCGGATGATCTGGAAAATGACTTGCAATGTGAAAGGAAGTATCAAACCCTAGAAAAATAAAATATGCAAATGAATGGGTCAGACTGAACTCAACTACAAAACTAGTGATGTTATCACTTTGAGTGCTACTGTTGCATTTTAGACTCGAGATGTAGTTCTAGTGTGTGTGTGTGTGTGTGTGTGTGTGTGTGTGTGTGTGTGTGTGTGTGTGTGTGTGTGTGTGTTTCGTGCCCTAGGTGCTCTTGTGCTAGTCACACTTTGTGAAGTAGCGAGCAATAATAACTATAGAAAATGTAAATAACATGTGTTCATGAAATATAATAAAATCCCTCCCCTATGCATGCGGTGTGTGTGATACAAATATCCTAGCCTTGATGCATGACACTATGTGGGTGCAAGTGATACAATGGATGTAACTCTAGATGGATTGATAATAATATGTGATGATATGACCTATGACCTTTATTATGGTCTTATAACTTTATATTTATTGGGATCTCAAGCTTAGTTTTGTAATTAATCTTGAAAATACCGATTGGGAAAAAGATAAAGACAACAAATGGCTAGAAAGGCCCCAAAAAGAAACGAAAAAGATGTGCATAGACCGAGGCACCCAAAGTGGGACTAGGGTGCCCTGGGTGCCCCAAAGATATAGGTTGTGGCACCTTGATTTTGGGCTAGAATAATGGGGAAATTGTGAAATGGGTGGATAAGTGTAATAAAATATGTGGGAATGATGAAATAAAATACAAAATAAAAATGACCAAAAGGTGGGATTAAATAATACTTTATACACTTGAGAACCTATTAAATAGTAGTATAAGACTAGGCTAAATAATGTCTAAAGTGCATGATTTTGTGTCTCCATTTTCCCCCACTTTATGTTGGTGAGTGGAACTCTTGGTAACATTAATTAGATAGAGACACGTACACGATATCTATGTAGAATGTAGATGAAGACATGTCGATGGACTAGACTCAAGCATGGAATGAAAAAAGAAAAATGTGGAGGAGCATGGATTCTAAAGATGAAAAATGTGCATAAAAATTGATGAGAGTGAACCTAAGGTGAAACACGTGTGTAGTTATTCTTTGTGTGTAGCGTATGTACATGGTTAATAAAGGAAAGTTCTGGAGTGTTGTGTTGTTATTGTCATCGTCACTATTTTGTTGTTGTTGCCCCCAATTCGACTACTTGTTTCTCATACGGTGGACCTGCAAGGAGAAAATGATCAAGTAGTCAAATATGTATGTATGTAAAAATGTTGTGTAAAGTACGAAAATGTAAAATACACTAGAAAAATTGTAAATAGAACATGTGAACCTGATGCATGTCGATCAAAAGGGTGTAGAAGAATATCCTGTATTGTCGTGAGTTTTTTGGGTGATCTCACGCCACCCTAGCTGAAGAAGTGTAGGGAGGAGATGCATTGTATCCTCCAACTCTAACCACTTCTATTGAAATGGGTGAAGTGATCTCTGTCTTGTCTGGTTTTTGGGTGATCTAATGCCACTGGATGGAGAAGTATAGAGAGTCACACCCACCGTAATCGCTCCGCAAAATTGCCAAAGGACACCATGTCCTATTATGGCCATTGTGTATGGAGTTCGTAGACTGGTATGAACTCACTCACTATGTGTGAATTGGTGTAAATATGTTGTGTTAGTAGAAAACCCTCAATGATGGCCCCCTCTTTGGGGCGCATGCGATGTTGTGGAAAGGAGAATGCAGCCCCAAAAGAGGACCCAACCACACTTTAACCTATAGAACTTTGCCCTGCAGGGGGAAAGGGAAGATCTTGGTAGAAACCAAGGCACACATAGAAGGGGATGGCTAACCAAAACAAGTTTTAGTTTAGAAACATATGCATGTAGTAAGACAAGTGTAAAATACACATACAATGTAGTAACTACCAAAAAAAGTAGTGTAAACATGCAAGAAAACAAGAAAACTGCACAAAGTAGGTTTCAAACATGGGACATCAATCACGATGTCACAAGGCCATCATGGTTGCAAATAACAAACACGTGTGCACACAAGAAAAGGGAAAATCCCGCATACAATGGAAAACAACGCAAACAAGTAGTCATGGAAACATGTAATCCTGCAAAACAAGTGTTGTACATGGAACACCCATTAGCATGTTAGAGTGATAACCAATATGTCAAAATGTGTATGAGAAAGTAGTATAAGATGCTAAGTAAAAATGAAACAATAACACCTAGATAAGATGATTTTGGATTCCCCTAGCGATCGGTATAGGAAGGGTAGAAGGTGAGCATCCATGCCATGTGTAGAGTCTTGTATCTATGATCACACTAAACAAAGACGTGAACACACATGTGTGTATGATAATGACATATAAGAAAGCAATCTAACATGTGTAGTAAAGTGAGCATGCAAAACACTAGTAAGAAAAAGTAAATGCCCCTAAGACAATGCAATATGTTGTGGATGGATGGAATGGAATGCAAGATGGAATGATAGGAGCAACGTGCCCCCTCGAGTGGATGGAAGTGTATGTAGTGAGGTTCATTTTGTTTTCCCCCTTAGCAGTCAAGAATGAACCGTAAACGAGAGTGCGTCATCGGGAAATGGTCGAGTAGTGTTGGTTGTATCTAGCATGTTATGATGAGTGTGTATGTGTAGTGGTGATGAAATGGACATGGGGAGAAGATGTGCATGAACCCTATAACCGAAGTGTATATCACAACTTTGTTGAATGGAGGAGTGATGATTTATCCCTAAGTGTATATCACTATAGGATGATTGTATGTGGATGAGATATATGGAAATATGTGCATGGACCCTATAGCCTAAGCGTATACCACGACTTGTTGGAATAATAGAGTGATGATTTATCCTTAAGCGTATATCACTATAGAATGAGTGGATGGAGATGAAATATATGGAAATATGTGCGTGGACCCTATAGCCTAAGCGTATACCATGACTTTTTGAATGTAGAAGTGATGATTTAGCCCTAAGCGTATATCACTATGAAATGAAAAGGTGAGAATGGGTGACGATTTAGCCTAAAGCGTATGTCACTATGGGATGGACAAGAAGGGAGTGGTGATGTACCCTAAGGTGTAGGCCACTACCAAATGATAAAATGGGGGTGGTGATTTAGCCTAAAGTGTATACCACTATAAGATGATAAGAAGGGGTGATAATTTAACCTAAGGTGTATGTCACTAATGCGAGAAATGGTGGATGAGGAAAATGTTACATTGGTGAATGTAAGGTCCATTTGATTGGTAAACCCTCGGCAGTCAAGTATGGACGAGGAACTAGAGTACGTCATAAGGTGGTGGGAGCAGCACGTAGAAGATAACATAGTATAAACAACCAAGGGATGAATATGTGATGTAAATGTGTGGTGTAAGCAATGCCTTTAAGCTATGTAGCATGTGTAATGTATGGAATGCACTAATAGGTGTATATAGAAATAGAATATGTAGGGATGATAGATGAAACTAGACCCATATATAATGGAATCTAGTGTAGTATAGAATGAAGTGGATGGATGGATGCGCTATGTAATGCAGGATGCGAGATATAGGTGTAGATAGAATATGTAGTGATGATAGGTAAAGCTAGACCCATGTATAATGTAACCTAGCATAAATATAGAATGTAAGGAAGAGATGCAAAACTAGACGTAGATGAGATGATGACTAGTGTAGCGTGTATGAGATAAATGGTGTATAAATGACTAATAGATGAGGTATGTGTAGGATAATGTAGGATGTAGGTTATGTATAGAAATGATGATAGAATGGAAATGTGTATAACCTAGCATGCAATGTGTGGGGTTCAGTGTAATGGTAATCCCTTAACAGTCCAGTGTGAACCAAAGCACAAGAGTGTGTCATACGTGAAGTGGATATGAGATGAAAATAAGTGATAGAGATGAAGTGTAGGATGTAAAAGGGTACAACCATGCTAAGCGAGGGGGGGAGTATGTCATGTGATATGCCCCCGTAGTAGTGTGGGAAGAGGCTATGTGAACTCATCAAGGAGATTGTCATCCTTTGGGTCAAAGTCAAATGGATCGGGATTGGCGACATGGTATGCTATAGTATGAGGTTGATCATGTAATGAGTCGGTAAGGTGTAAACGATACATGCCCATAGCATATTCTTCATCAGTGAATGGGGATGTGGGCAACCGTGTGTGTACCATCGAGTGTAGTTAGGTGAATAGCCAAGAAAGGAAATATTGCAAATGAAAACATGACCAAAAGGCATAGGGAATGAAATATCAATATGACTAGGGTCTAAGGTACCTCTAATGTAAGTAAGCCAAGAATATCCTAATGTGAGTAGAGAAGCACAAGGGGTATGCGAGAGATAGACTAAAAGATCAAAGACACGCAAGCCATAAGTGGTAGTGATAGTGAAAAAACCATAATATAGGTGAGAAGCATGAGTAGAAGGCTGAAGGTCCTCAAAAGTAAAACCAAGATGAGTTAGGTCAGCATGGGAACATATTGTTTCATCATGGGTAGGATCGAATGGGACATGTTCCCAATACAAGTCATGAATGAAAAGTGTGCAAGTGAAGGGTGGGTGAAATGATGATGGAGATGAGGATGGTGGTGCATCATCTTAGCTCAGCTTCATGATCTTGATCAGATCATCCTCCTAGTTAACCCACAGGCCTCTCCCTTAGGCTACATGTTCTACATGAGATCCATAAAGAGAGGGAATTCAATGAGCAAGCTTCTACTCCACCTTTAAGAAGCATATATAATGACCTCAAAAAATCATAGATTTCAAATGATACATCACATGCATTATACCATTAAGGCCATCAAACAAGGTTAGATCTCTTCATGCTAATGATGTGTCTTTCTTGAGGTTCCAAGTAGATCTTTAGCCTTATATGCCCTGTCCTTCATGGATCAATATACTCTCATGTTTCTTGCTCCATCCTAACATTTAGAGTTTCATGAATACCCAGAAGGTCTGACAAGATTCATTGGCTCTCATTTTCCCATAAAAACTTGCTCCTAAAGTTTCATGGCTTAAATTTTTGTCTAACTCCCTCTATCTCCTTTCTTGCTCTTGAAAAGCTAACTCATTTAAGACAGTCCTAAATCCTTCATAACTTTTTTGGGTCTTTGTTTTAGAACTCCAAATTTTTACACAAGGTCTTTATATGTTATAACCCTCTCCACACAAAATTTCAGATCTTTATCATTCTTCTATCTCCTTAAATTAGGCATTTACCAGTCTGATTTCTGGATATTAACATTTAGATAAGCCTTCTAGAGGTCTTACCAATCTAAGCTGCTGAGATAATGACCTTTAGTGATAGGATCACCATGGTAATTGTCACTTAAGCCTTAATTCACCTTAAATAATCTCCCTAGTCATCTAAAACATAATGAAGGGGATTCTTTCTTCATATTTGTCTTCTTTTCCTTGTATTTTCCTCATTGTATTCCTTCCTCTGCACAACCAAAACATAGTCATGAATATATTTTCATTCACAGATCCATTTACATTGATATTTGGGGGTCTTCTTCATCTATCCAGGATAGAACTTTTCACCAAGTTTCATGTATTTTCATTAGAGGAATAAGAAGTTATTCAATTCCCTAGATCGGGCCCGAGATGAAGTATTTTGCTATAAAAGCCATGTTAGTCACTGTCAAGGATTGTAAAAATTATGTTCATGCTCCTTACACCCTATAACATCTTTCTTACCTAACAGTCAAGAACTTCATATCAATTTCATGGCACTAAGGGTTTATAGCTCGCTGCCCTGGCTAAACCCTTGCATACAGTCCTTAATAAACATGCAAATACATGCAATTAAAGATCTTTGGTTCATGGATCAAGCTTAATAACATTGTAAGCTATCAAAACACATGAAATAAAATAAGATTCAGCTCAATCAAAGCTCAAGGAACTTAAAACAATATTTATTCTTTATATAAACCAGTCTTACAACATTTTCTCATGCATTCCTTGATTCTTGACTCCAAAAATCCACTGCTCCATGCAAGTTCCTCTCTTCATTGTCTCTGCCTTCATGAATTCGACCTCTTCTCTCTTTATTCTCTTTATTGACATCAAATTTGTTATCTCTTGTTTCCTATTTTTATCCAACTTTCCTTATTTTAGTGATATCCCTACACACATGCTTAAGAATAGGAACAAATTTCCCATCTTTGACCTTATGACAACTACACCAACTAATTAAGGAAGATTTTATTCCTCTTCCTACGTAGATATAACAACTAACAACTCACCTCTCACTTTTCACTTTCTTACATCATGGTAACAAAAACCATTTACAACACAAATATTCAAATTTTGACTAAACTTAACAAGTAGCATTGTAACATCTTTGCAACCGATAACTTTCTCCTCCTTACACTGCAAGCGTTGATATGTGATTTGTCCTAAGAAGGTGTATTCTTTTGACTATTGGGAATCATGCTTGCAAAGGGATAAATTATTTCCATTCATGGATTCATTTTGCTATGTTGTTGTTGCTTGGAAGTAAAATTATTCTTCCTTGGGCTTTGTAAAAGTTGTGAACCAGAATTTCTGTTTGCATACTTATTTTTAATAACAACAAAACCTTGGATCAATTCCATTGATCCAAGGTATGCTTCAGTTTCTTACCTGTTCAGTTTGTTAAGTCGACATTCTGGAATGGAAGGTATAAAGAGGAATAAGCCTTTGTAAGTTTTCAATTTTCGGACCCTTCTTTTGAGGTCCTTGTTTTACATTTTCTGTGAAGTACAAAATTGGATCTTCTAGTCAATTTCTTATGACCTGGTTGGTGTAAGAAGAAAAAAGAGAGGACTTACTACAGGACTATTAAGGTAAAACCTTAGTCCTAGACTGTTAGGATCTATCCTAACTAGATTCTAACCTAAGGTAATCTAGACCTACCTCAGATCTATTTCTAACTATGCATGTTGCATCCTAATCTAGGTTGTATGTTTTACAAGTGAGGGATTTGGAAATAACCTAAGGTATTGAGAGGTCAATCCCTAACCTATTACCTAATACTAAACTACTATGGGGTATGGCTTATCCTATGATGGCAAACTTACCTAAGGAAATGTTTAATGACCTAAGGTAAATAACTTATAACTAGCCTAAGGTCGATCCTAAACTAATGTTTATCTAACCTAAACTAATGAAAGGTGAAAGGGGACCTAAGGGGTCGCATGGAAAATGGGATGCATGGTGATGGTTTCAATGACATTAAAGAGATTTGATTTTTGAATTTATGGGACATGGTATTGGCAGTTATGGCGGAGGCATAAAGTTTGATGGAATGCCCAACTGGCATTATCACTAAAGTTGGAGATGCATGCTTTAGTTAAGTTTGAGTTCACCAATTTTAGATGGAAATGGCGTGGAGATATAGGCAGGAAAGTGGAATTCAATGGCATTAATGACCATTGGTTTTGGTGAGCAAACCGCCTAGGAAACCATGCAAGTGGAATTCTTGGAGGTTGTTTGGTCTTTCATTCTTTTCAATTTTTGCTCTGCATGGAGATATCTAGTTCTTTGAACTAGTAGTTTTGTTTGCAATTTGTTTCTATTTTTGGCTCCTTTGGACTATTTTCAATCCAATGGAGGTATAAGAGGCATATGAGAAAGAATTTTTGGGTTGTTGATTTTGTTTGGAGAAGAGGGAATTGTGGAGGCTCGGCTGGAAATATTCTTCAAATCAGCAGAAGCACTATCAAGCATGATAGGCTCTACCCATTAAGTTGTTCTACTTTTCTCTAATCGTCTTCATTAAAACAACTTTGCTCTTGTGATCAATGGGTTTTTACTTTTTAAAGAATGCCTTGATTTCTTGCTTGAAACATCTCTGTATTTTTCTGATAATGAGTCTTGTTAGACAATATGGATTATGGGTCGTTTCCTATTTAAGTTAATAGGGAATCATACCTTGATATTTGGTTGAGTTTGAATAATGTCGAACATATTTGAATCCTTCCTGTCTGCTAAAAAAGGGTTTATGGAAATATATGTTGTTGCTTTAAGTCTTGGAACTAGGTTTGTCTGTTATGGTTGTTAGAAGGTAAGAAAAATGTCCTTCTCTGTCACATCTTTGATTAGTTGAAGTATTGTTACTTCTGATTGGAATTGTATATATATGGATGCTTGTATTCGATGTTGTGTGAACTGGAATTTCGTATGGAAAACATAATGAAAAAGTGACTTCTTCTTGAACTTTACTATATAAAATTTCATTCTTTTCACCACACTATTTTGATGGAAGTTGATAATGGGTGTTTGGATTTTTGTATTTGTGGATTCAAACTCATGTGGAAACAAGAATAAATGTTTTATTTATTCCCTCACCCCTTTCAGTTAAAACTTTTTGTTCGAATCTTGTTCTTTTTTTGGAGACTATGTGGTAATGGTTACTTGGATACTAAGATTTGAATTCGTCTTGTTTGAATACAACAACAAACGAGTTCTTCCTTTTCTGAACTTTATATATATTAGGGTTTTTCTTTAAATCTGTGGAAGACTGATCTAAAGGTTGGATAGATGAAGTCCTATTTTGTTTAAGGATATTTCGAGAGTTGGTTTTGTCTGAGTTGATATTTGAATTTATTCATGTAGCTCTGGTTGAGCTTGCTAGATGTCGATCTTACTGTCTTCTTCACTTTTGAGTTAGATGTTGATCGATTAAACTTATCATTCTTGATCGGGTAAACCACTTAAGTAACTTA
Organism: Taxus wallichiana var. yunnanensis; assembly: GCA_018340775.1. NCBI lineage: Eukaryota > Viridiplantae > Streptophyta > Pinopsida > Cupressales > Taxaceae > Taxus > Taxus wallichiana. The sequence goes on from CM031235.1 coordinate 956,079,522, forward strand.
TTAGAGTAAACTTGTTAAAATCTTCTTTGTTGTTTTCATGAGGATTTATTGAATGTATTTGCAGATTTTTGGTTGACGTTTCATGATCTGGAACCAACCAATCGGTTCAGTATGAAGGGATTTTCTTGATACTTCAGTTTCTATGATCTCTGATTTTGTTGAAGGGTTAGAATGTCTTGTCAACTTAGTAGATGCGTACAGTTGAGCCTATCCATAGAAATATAATGGAAGGAATTCTAATCACCTCTGTAGTTGATTTGTGCACCTGTAGCTAAGTCTTGTCGTTCTTTGTGTTGCATCTTTTTGAAATTGAATTAGGATGGATCTTTCTCTGTCCATTCAAAAGATGTTTTCTCTCACCTCTATGAGGATGTGGATATGAGTCTTTCTTACTGATTGTTGCACTACCATCCTGATGGAATGAATAGACTTTGGTTCCTTGACTGAAACTTTAATGATTTGGAATGACTGTTGAAGGTTGTTATTTTTCCTATAGATGTTTAGCAATTCTTGTTATTTCATCTCCTTCTTGATATGGATAATGTTCTACTGATACTATAATTGTGTAATGATGGGGAGCCTTATTTTGAGAACTGATTTGAATACTTCAGTCGTATACTCGGTTTAGCATCCTCTAGTGCATGATTTCTATTTTTAAAAGAGTTAAAGGATGTTGTGATTGGGTCTGTACCAGTCCTTTTATGACCTTCTTTACTTGGGATAGAATGTTGGAATCCTCATCTAAACATGATTGATTGAATCCTTGCTCTTCTATTCTCTGAGTTAAAGTTTTCATCGTTGTCTCTTTTGGAAACTATTGAGATTATGTGTTGCATTCTCCTTTCTGAGTTGTGAATTGATATTCGGCTTAACCGAATTGGGAGGGAAGTTCTAACTTGTTTTCTCTCAGTTCATCCTTCCCTCTTCTGTATAAATCTTGTTATAAATTTAATAGGTTCAGTTGCATTACTTTCATGAATGCATTTGAGTAGTCATTGATACTTCTTACTTATTCACTTGACTTGTATTAAAGGAATCAATATTTGTAATAGTTGATTTATGTGAAATGCTATTTGTTGAGTGAATACTTTCCTAATTCTAATGTGTGGCCTAACTGGAGAACTTAGGCTATATCTTGGACTTTAAATTAGGATGTAGCATCTGAAATAGGAATTTCTTATTTTATGTTGTAGATGATTCCTCCTAAAGCCTTTCATGAAGTTGGAATTAGCTTGCTTTGTAGATGCCTTTTTATGAAATCTAGTAATATTGAGTTTGACAGTACTTGTTTCTTAGAGTAACTCTATTTTGGAAAAATAATGGAGTTAGTTTTTGTATTTCTAATTCAGATTGAATTATATAGGAAATAAATAGTAAGTACCTTTATTAAAAGGAGATAAGTAATTTGGTTGAAACATTACTTATATGATATAATGCTAAAATTTTATCATGATCTTTTCATAATGTTAATTCAAATTGTTTAATTGTTCTTCTTTTGTGGTTGGTATTACTTATGATTTATTTATTTGTTTGGCCTTACTGTTTCATAAAAGCAGAGTTGGTTTTATGAAACTTGATTAGTTAATAAAGCACATCATTTAATGTTTAGTGCTTATCATGCCTACCGATTGAACTGACCCATGCTAGCCATTTTACGAGATGGACTTTGTAAGTGATAAAGGAAGGAAATAACTTATATGATGTATTGGTTGCTTAAATTCTAGACCTTTTATAGAGAAATCTGATTCATTATTGAAATGTATTGAAAGAATAAAAGTTGTATTCTTTAATGATCTTGATGTTGTTTGACATGGAATATGTCTGAAATGTATGGTCCTATAAAATATGTATTTTGCCATGATGAATTGAAGAAGATTGAGAGTTACTCATACTTGTTATGTCATTTTCCGGTGAGTTATATGAAGGAAATTGGTAATCTTATTTACATTGTTATCGTTCTTATCTGAATGGATCCTTATTTCTGTTGTAACTAAATAGGTTGGATGTATGGGATTTAGTTACAATATCCCTTATTTGAATGCAACTTATTAAGTTGGCATGCATCGATGTTATTTTATCTAGTCATACATGGTTTATTGAAAAGATGATAATAGAAGTATAACTTAACTACCATGACTCGTGTAATGGAAAAAGGTTATAATGAACCCTATCACTTATCTAGAAAAAGGAAGGTTCACTCCTTCTGGAGCAATACCTTGATAGGTTTCAAAACAAATTTTTGGTACATGAGATCGTAATCAATTAGACTTCATCTCTATGAAGTCTACTTTAATGGAACCTGTTTTGGATCCTAACCAGGCTATGAATGGTTAAGTTATATTAAGTAAATCTTATGATGGATGTTGTTTCTATTTTCAATTAACTGCATGTTAAGCAAAAGGTTAATGAACATAAAAGTAATCGTAAGTTTATGTGGTTTCATATTACATTAACAACTCAATTAAGGATGAAAACTTAAGGGTTGTTGTAATTAGGGTTCAACAGGGTTGTTGTAATTTGAATCTTAATTTAAGAAATAAATGAGTGTTAATGACCTCTTCTTGAGGTGTGTACATCAAGATGGGTAGTTATGTCGGATGTTGGCACATGCCAACTATAGGACTGTACCTTTGTGAAGACTAGGGTCTTCACGGGGATACAATGTTGCAGTTGACATGTTGCAACACCCCTCAGCATTGGTTCATCTAGATCTACACAAATATGGACTTGAACTTAGTTTCTCTCTAGGTCAGATTAGGGATATGATTTAGCATAGGAAGTGACTCACAATGACTTAGGGTAACTAGGCACATCCAATTGACTTAGGTCGATTGAGTATGTCTATATACCCTAGGTCATCGCGAGTGGTTCCCTATACCAAATTATGTCACTAACTTGGGTTAGGGTCAAACCTTGAACAAGTGAACTGACAGAAGTTAGTGAAGACCATTCTAGATAATAGATGAGTGGGGTGAAGGACGTATTCCATTAGACGAGTATGCCATCTAGGAATAGTAACATGAACAATATGTTGGAAATCTTTGGCTAAAGTATCGCAAGTTACTGGTTGCGTTGTCTTACGTCACCTAGTTTAAGAAATGGGATTTTAGATGAATATTGGTAATAAATATTTAGATAGGTTTATGATATAGAACACTCAATACCTAGAACAGGGTAATAGAACCAAGTATACTTGGTATACACTTAGTATTCAATACCTTAAGTTAACATGAGATATCGAGTTAGAAACCGAGTCATGAAATGAGAGATCGGTAGTTCACCGAGTCATTTACAACTGCATATGGTTATTTATTATGGTATTTATTGGCATGAAATGTGTGTTCTAAATTATGATTATTTAGAATGAGAGAACATTATGTATAAATGTTTTTTTCCCTTGTTTCTAAAGTATTAAAATGGGAATGTTACAAGTATGAATTTGTAAACAAAGAGAAGAAGGTTGTTTCCCATTTGTTTTTGTCCAACAAGCCTTATGAATATGCTCTTGCATCGAGATGGGATAATATTTTCCATAGAGGGAACACGTAGTCTATGTGGAATGATAACTATAAAAGGAGGTAGTGTAGAATGGATAGCATCTAGTAAACAAATAACACCCTCAAGTGGTGGCAAATGAGGTTGATCATCCATAGGCTGAGGTTCATCTGTAGTATCAATGAGGGGAATATGGAGACTAGTGTATGGGTCATGGACACAATATTGGAATGGATCACAATCTCGGAATATAGTATACTCAATATGCTCATGTAAGAATTTGACACAATGGTGGATGGTAGAGGAAACAACTTGCATGGCATGAAGCCATGGTCTACCTAACAAGTAATTATATGAGATAGGAAAATCAATGACAAATAAAATAGTAGGGAGAGTCTTACGGCCTACGGTTAAAGGCAAGGTAGCGTGGCCTAGACATGGACATACAAAACCATCATAAGCACGAAGAGAAATGGAAGAAGGGCTAATGTCACGGGTAGAAAAACCTAAGGCTTGGAGAAAGGACATAGGGCACAAATTAATCTCAGAGCCATTATCAATAAGAGTGCACTTGACAACAACATTGTAGATGACATGATGTAAAGTTGTGGGTCATTGTCAAAGGGATGAATGTCAGCTGGAGGATTGGCCTAGAATGTAATATGCTAGGAAAAGGCATCCGCAAATGTATCATACATGGAATTTGGATGCATGTCAACAGAAACATTGGTAGTAGCAAAGAGGGTTTGAACTTGATGAAGCAAATCAGGGTGGGTAAGAAGATATTCGGTGACAAAGATATTCATGATGGGAGAATGAAAATCCCTAGAAGGTGGTAGAAAGGGATGTTGGGTTCACCAAAATGATTAACAAAAATAAGTATCTAGTGGCCTAAAAGGGGATGCTAGGGGTATTAATGTTCATCTAATTGGGAGGACTAAAATGTTATAGTAAATAAACTAAAAACAATTTGGAATAAACAAAATTAAATTATTCTAAGTGAAATGAAACCCTAATATGCAAGAGAAAGGAAAGAAATGGCTTAGTTGATTGAAGTGATCACACAGTTATCACGAGATCTAGAAATGAAATCAGGAAGTGCAGATGAACACTCAGGGACCTTGCGAAGGGCAGATCTGGAAGATTTGAAATGACTGGGGCACCTAGGAGTGTACTAGGGCACCCTGGTCAGGAATTTAGGTGCTCGATCTCTGTAAATACTCAAAACTTGAATATGGTATGGTCATAAAGTGTCTTTGAGCGCTTCTTGTTTTTGTGATGGATTTTCTAGATGAGCTAGAAAATGACTTGCAATGCAAAAGGAAGTAGAAATCCCTAGAAAAATAAAAGATGCAAATGAATGGGTTGGGTGACCTTAGCCACCAAACTAGTTGCCTTATCACCGAGTGTTGCACTACATTTCGGACCCGGATGTATTTATGGTATGTGTGTGTGTGCATTGTGCCCTATGTTCTCTCATGTCGATTGCACTTTGTGAAGTAATGAGTAATAATAACTATAGAAAATGAAAATAACATGTGTACATGGAATAGAATAGAATCCCTCCCACTATGCAGTGTGTGTGATGCTGATCTCCTAGCCTTGATGCATTGCACTATGTGGATGTAATTGATGTAATGGATCCAACTCTAGATGGAGTGATAGTAATATGTGGTGCTTTATGACCTAGGACCTTTATTATAGTCTTATAACTTTATATTTATAGGGATCTCAAGCTTAATTTTGTAATTAATCCCGACAAGGCCGACTAGGAAAAAGATAAAGACAACAAATGGCTAGAAAGGCCCCAAAAAGAAGTGAGAAAGGATGTGCATAGACCAGGGGCACCCAAAGTGGGACCAGATGCTCCTGGTGCCCTAATACATGCTTTGGGTGCCTTGATTTTGGGCTAGAATGATGGGGCAATTGTGAAATGGGCGATATAAGTGCAATAAAATATGTGGGAATGACGAAATAAAATATAAAATAAAGATGGCCAAAAGGTGGGATTAATTAATACTTTATCCACTTGAGAACCTTCTAAATAGTAGTATAAGACCGAGCTAAATAATGTCTAAAGTGCATGAGTCTATGTCTACAAGCACTACCTTGAAGAAGCCTCAAACCACACATCGTTCTCCACTAAACATGTGATATATGAATCGATGTAACTGGATTTAATAACCCTCTTTGAAAATGCTTGAGTTGAGTAGGCTCTTGTAAAGATACTTGGGGAAGGGATGTTTGAGTGATTTCGGATGAAAGAGACCAAGTCTTGACCGATAAGAAGCTTTATAACTATAGAGACTGCTTCCTTAATGACTATAGGTGTGTTATTGGAAAATTTAGGGACTCTTCAATTCTTTTTACAAGTGTTGGGTGTGAGTATATCAATTTAGTACCATAGGATCTATAGGTTAACAAATGAGGTAGTGTTTACTTTATTATATAAGGTTTTTTGGTGATTTATATAAGAAAGTCTGACCCAAAGGGATTATAAGACCCAAAAAAGAATATGAAAATCAAAGTAAAGTTAGAGAATATATTTTTCCAAAACCATACAAGTCGATTAGGACCGGATATATTATCCCGATAAAAATTTACGACCTTGAACAGGGATGGAAAATATGTAATCTGAATTTTGTAACTTATTAGTTGATGTTCTTCTATGAATTTTTATGCATTGTGTTCTCAAAATTTGAGGATATATCAGTGTGTAAGGATAAAAAATAGACCTCGAGAATGTGCTAAGTTGGAATTGTATGCATGAGAAGATTATCTATGTTAATAAACAAGAAACTAACTAAGTAGCTCCATGATCTAACTAAACCTATCATAAACATCAAGATGAGTGCTAAACAAGATAATTTCTACAATAATGAATTAAACTAAAACACTATCATTTTATCTCTAACTACTCTATGATTACTTAAAACATAAATTGAACCTAGTTAAACCTATGAGCAATCAAATTAGATTTGTTGTTTGCTTCAATGGAGGTGAAGAGGTCTCTCTAAAATGGCTACAAGGCCAAGTTAGATACCCTCCTACTAACCTACTATGAAGTTATGGATGCAAGATGGAGGAGCTTCAACAATGGAGGATAGCCAAGATCAAATGCCTATTAGCTTGGCTAATGCAAATGAGGTCTAATGCCAATATCTCCAAATGTGAGAGAGAAGGACTTGTGAGTGAAGTTGTAAGGTTGAGAGGGAGGGGTGACCCTTCTATTTATAGTTTTCCAAATGGAAGAGTTTGAACTTTGGGTGCATGTGGGACTAAATCTCAAAAAAACTTTTAGATTAGATTAGGATAAACATGCTTTAGGCTTAGTTAAGCTTGGTTTAGGCTAGTTAACTAGGGTTTAGGCTAGTTAAACTTTGATTAGCAAGTGATTAGAGACTCATTGAGAGTTGGGAGGGGTTTGGATAACCAATTGTGACTGATAGATAGCCTATAAAGCCAATAGAAGTGGTATAGAGAGAACTAGGGAGGTTCTGAATGGTCGAAAGGAGGAATGTTTAGCTAATAAGAGAGATATTAGCCAAATAAGTTGATTATAGGAGGAATACGACCGAAAGTGGGTCGTGAATGGGCATCCAAGAATGGAGCGAAGAAGGGTTGATCAACGAAGTGTCGTTAATTGAATGGATTGGATGAAATGCTAAGTGTAAGCATATTTTAGGTGTCTACAGGAATGGGAAGGTTATATTTATCTTAACAAGAGTTCATTGTCAAAACTAGTAGTGTCAAAAAGTGAATTTCCAAATTTGAGTGTCTACAAATGTAGTGCTTGGACTAAAATTATAAAAATTTAAAGTGATATTGTATTATAAATGGTTAAGTTAATACAAGAAGAAAGGAAATTTTATGTTTTGGGTTTTTGAACCAAAAGGGTTTTCCTAGGTAAATATTATGTCTCCGCATCTATTTATTTCAGATCTACATTTTTTTGCTTCTTTGTTTTAGTTTATTGCATGTATGGTTGCTTAATATCCCAAAATTTAATATAAAATCTAAGGTTTCAAATTTTATGGGTTTTTTTGCTTTACTTTAAATGGTTTTGATTGCAGATTTGGTTTTTGTAGAATCTCTTATATGGAAGGAGGAAACATAATAATTGAGATTGAAAATTTTGATGGAAAAAACTTTGAGTTGTGGAAACTCAAGATGGAGGGAATTTTAAAAATACTAATTAATGGATAGTCATAACACAATAGACACATGTAAGTTTGAAACTGGGAGAGTGGGACAATATTGATAGGAAGACCAAGAGTATTATCAAGTTACGTGTTTCGACTCGTGTTATCAAATGTTTCAAATGAGAAAATTGTGAAAGAGTTGTGGAATAATCTAGGGGCACTTTGTATCGAAAAAACCTTTGGTGAATTTTTTTTTCAAAGGAAGAAGTTGGATTCTTTAAGGATGGATTATGGTGACTTGGTTGCAAAACACTTGAATAATTTAAACTTCTTTCATTAGCTAGTTATTGTCCATTGATGCTAAGTTGGATGATGAAGAGATGTGTATAACACTTCTCTGTTATTTTCCAAAATATTGGGATAACTTGGTGGTGGAAACTACCAATACTATGACCAAATTTAAGCTCAAGGATATAATCAGAATTTGTTTCCTAAAGAGATGAGGAGGAAGTATATAGATAAATATATTCCAAGGAAAAAATTTAGTTCATGGGAGAAGAAAAGAGAGGTGAGAAGAAAAAACAGGGGACAAACAAAATTCTGAGAATAGATCTAAGAGTTTAGAAATAAGTTTGAAGAAGAGTTGCATCTATGGTGAAACATGAACCTTTATGAGTGATAGTAAGATAAAGAAAGATAAGAAGTCACTTGATGATGCATATTTCAGATAGGAGCAAGCATATATGAATATGGAGATTTTATTTCAGTATTTCCTTGAGTGTGTATGTGTGTAGTAGTGCATGTTTGGTTGATCCAAGAGTTTTGTTCTATATGCCTCCTTAGAAGTAGTGGTTTAGTTAGTATGAATCTCATGATGGAAAAAAAGAGTTCTCGAGGGATAACTCAACCTACATGATCATGAGAAGGATAAGAGTCAAGATAAAGTTTAGAGATGGGAGGACCAAGAGTCTCCCCGGGGTTTTACACATTATTGGTCTTGCAATAAATTTAGTTTTGGTAAGAGATTTGAGTAATGTTGGTGTACAAGTCTCATTCAATAAGGATGGGTACAAAACGGTGCGTGAAGACATGGTTTTATTAATAAGAGGCGTGTACAAGGGAACTTTACTTAGGCTTAATTTAAGCATATTAACTAGTACATGTAATAGTTCAACTATCGCAAGGGCTAAGACTAGATTAGAGAAGGCTAACTATAACAAGGATATTTATAGTAAGTCTTGTAGATGAAAAATTGTGTTAGTGTGCAAACATGAAATGATTTATGAAACCAATTCAAAACAATATCTAGCACAATGGTTCATCTACCTCAGATTGAGAAAGATGAAAAGAAGGGGAAAACAATTTACCTGTACTTACCTACAAGTAGAATTCTCCTCCTTTGATGATTTGATTTTCTCCTTTGATTTGCTTGATTGAATGGATGTAAAGATGCTTCAGATCTTGGAAAAATTTCAGCAGCACCTCCCCTTGATTAATTGCTTGATTGAGCTTGATAGATTGCTATGAAGATTGCTTGGATGGCTTGAGAATTGGGCAACATTTACTTGTAAATTTCTAAGGTGCTTTCCATGGAGGGTGGAACCTCTATTTATAGTTAGAGGAGGTAGAAATCAATGGATAAGATCTTGCCATGGTGGATTAAATCAATGGTTGAGAATGGATGAGAGGAGAGGATTGTAGAAAATTCTATATTTCATGAGAATTCTCTATTGAATTAAAAATTCAATGGAATAATGTATTTTTATTTGAATATTTGAAAAGGGAGGGAAGAATGGAGAGGCTTCTATAATTAGAAGCCTCTAGATTTGGAGGGGCATTTAAGTTTTGATTAGGTGATATTAATTACACTTAGTGGGGTGATTAGATGGAGAGGCTAGGCATAGGATAGGTATAGGGTAGGTGGTAGGTGGGTGAGTATTTTTAAATTAGTGGAAAATAGTTAATGAGGATTAGTTAGTGTAATAAGTGAAATATTAATAATGTATTAATATTTCTAAGGGTGTAAATGGGATTTATGGAATATGAAATAATTGGAGTATGGTTATATATAATATAATAATTAATTAAATTTATAATTAATTATTATAAGGTTGGTGGTGGGGATGAATAGCTATTATATGATTGGTGAATTATTTGTTAGATGACCATGTCGACATTTTACATGTCTACATTTTGCCCCTCTTTGAAGTGTTATTGCGTAGCAATGATAGTTCAAAGAAGAAGAAGAAAAGATGTGTGGATGGTGATATGATACCCCACGAGGGGTTAAGGCTCGGGAGGAATGAGTTGGGTAACCAATCGAAAAGAGGAGATACCGAAGTTAGTAAATGAGGGATGATTAGAGGAATTAAGGAGATGAATGATGATGATTTAGGATTGGCTTAAAGATTGAGGATGCGAGATGTAGGATTAGAGGATGAAAAGATGGAGGATTAGAGAATTGGAAGATGGAGAGTTGGAGGGTTAGAAGATATGGAGTGAGAGGATGAGGAATGAAAGATTAGAATATTTGGAGATTATAGCGAGAAGAGGAGATTAAAGAATTGGGAGAAGAAGATAAATCTAGAGGATGATAATAGATTAGAAGAATAAGATGTGAGAGAGGATTAGAGGAGATTAGAAGGTTAGGAGGGAAGATGAGAAGAAGTAGGAGATTAGATTAGGGGAGAGAATATTGGATGTCCCGGTCAATAGTGTATGAAAAGGGTGGGAAGTTTTGGATTTTGGATTTAGATGGTGCCCCAGTTAAGGGGTTGGGTGTTGGATTTGGAGATATTGGTTTATATGATGCCCCAAGCAAGTGGGTAGGATGTGAAGATTTTGGATGTTGATGTGGGGGATGTTGGATTTAAAGATGTTAGATTTTGAGATGCCCTAGTCAAGGGGGAGAAGTTGGAGATGTGGGATGCAAGATGATAAGGTTTGGGTGTGAAGATTGATTTGATAAAGGGTTGATGGGATGATGATGAGGATTAGGTGCGGCTAAAGAGGATGTGCTACTACAAGGTGTCACTTGTATCATCATTATCGGGTTTGATTGTTGTGGCATAGAGTAGAATGCGTTAAGGTATAAGGACCATGATGACCGGATTTGTTAAAGGCACTTGTTCTCGTATCATTGGACACATTAATAAAGATGGTCCTCATATGGTCGGGTTGATTAATAAATATGGTCTTCATATAATTAGACCAATAAACAACAAAGTGGCCTCGTATCATTGGCCGTGTAAAAATGGAGACAAGCAATAAACACGTAAGAAAAACATACCCGGTGTATTAATTAGGTGAATTGTGTGAATTTGCTGAATTTTTTAGATTTTTTGAATTTTATAGATTTTTTTGAATTGTTTAGATTTTTTAGAAGTTTTTAGATTTTTGGATTTTTTTGATTTTTTTAGATTTTTTAGATTTTTTAGATTTTTTAGATTTTTTGGATTTTTTGAATTTTTAGATTTTTTGGATTTTTTTAGATTTTTTGGATTTTTAGGTTTTTAATTTTTTTAATTTTTGGATTTGAGGTGATAGAGGAAGAAATTCAATGAAGGTAGGAAGAAACAAAAGGGAAAATGGATACACGTGGTGATAGAATGGGCATTCGAATGTTTGGGGTTGCCGTGGTGGGTATAAAAGGTTTTGGGGACCATAAGAGAATCATTTTCACCACGCATAGTTTGAAAATGAGAGCTTGAGATAGGACAAGATGGCTTATGATAGGATTACGGACCATCGAGTGGATTCTATGAGAGAGTAACGACGGCGCAGAGAGGCGGGACTACTTGGTGAGTCATTGTACATGTTATTTTGTAAATTAATTTCACGTTTTTCGATATTTTAGGGTAAAATTGGCGCTAAAGCGCACTATTTAACGCGTATAGCCCCTAAATGGCACATATATGCTAAATACAGGTGCGTTTAGCAATAATGGGGAAGCTGTACGAGATGAAAATTGACATGCAACCTTCAACCGCACTCGACTCCCCGAGATCGTGTCGAGCAACCAATGTTGAATGTGTGGATGGCTAACTATAGGAGGATCGATTACTAAGATCTATTTGTCTAATCGAATCAGTAAATTGAGCAACATGGGCGGAAGCCTGATAGATTTTATTAATCTCAATCAACCAAATTACATTGGTATGAGTTGTAATACTTATAGGTATTATACAACTGAATACACACAAGAATATAAGTTACACAGTGCAAAAAAATCTACCTTATACAAGATTCCAAAAAGATATCCGAAAGCATAACCAATATTAAATACAATCAAACAATTATATTGTTAAAACAATATAACAACACCCGTATGCAGAATAAAGACAATTAGATGGTTATGATGAAATATAACCATATAACCAATAAATAAATAAACTAATTAATATGCAATGCATAATTAATAAAGGTAAATAATAATTAACCTAACATTCCCCCTTAGTGCATTTCTCAAGGTATGAGGAGAGGATTTCTATGAACAACTCAAAATTGTCACATCCAAGTGACTTTGTGAAGATATATGCCCGTTGTTCAGCTGTTGGAAAAAATTGAAGTTGTATGTTGTGCTTTAACACATGCTCGCATATGAAATGAACCTGTACCTCAATGTGTTTTTTTCTTTCATGAAAAACTGGATTATGAACAAGTTTGAGAACACCTTCATTGTCAACATACATGGTGGTCGGTTTGTCCTATGGTATTCCAAGTCCTTCTAGTATGCAACATAACCAAATCGCTTCACATACAACTTCTCTGTAGAACAATACTCAGATTCTATGGAAGAATGAGAAACAAAGTGTTGTTTCTTGCTTCCCCATGATATTGGTCTAGATCCCATAAAGAATACAAATCCTGAAGTGGATTTTCTATCATCAATATTTCCTGCATGATCTGAATCCGAATATCCTAACAAGAAGAAGTTGTCGTTCTTCTTGTATTCTAGACCAAGATCCATTGATCCTTTGAGATATCTCAAGATGTGCCTTGCTACTTTCCAATGACACACTTTGGGTTCCTGCATGAACCTGGATAGATAGCTTACTGCAAATCGATATCTGGTCTAGTGTAGGTCAGGTAAATGAGACTCCCAATCAACTGCCAATAGAGAGTGGCACTTACCTCAAGAGATGGATCTGAACAAGATAACTACAATATGTTCTCCATAGGTGTAGCAATTGGTGTGCAATCCATCATCCTGAATTTCTCGAGTGTTGTCTTGGTATATTTCATTTGAGAAAAAAATATGTGATTCTCTTTATGCCATACTTCCAATTTGTTGTCACCCTCAAAATTCCCCTCATTTTTCAAGTCTAGACTTAAAATTTTGAGTTGGTGCCTCTAAAAATATTGAAACAAAAATTGTGAAATATGGTTCTTTCCAAGGGCTTGTGGTCTCCTAGAAACTTCTTCATCAGATGGGAAATTTCTTCCCATTTCTAAAAAGGTAAAGAAGTCCTCCTAACTCTTCATATTTTTCAAGTTATGGCCGTGGACCTGAGATGGTATTATTTGCCCAAGGCGGGCTGGCGGGGCTACGGGAGTTTTTTAGCACTTAACACCTTTTGGAAAAGGGTGCAATTGGTGATGGCGGGCCCATGAGCCCATGCAAAGAGATAGAAAAATAATGCCTAAGGCCCACCACCAATCAAATGGTGCCACGTAGCCGCGTTGAAAAGTCAAAGCGGGATGTGGGTCGGAAGAGAATTTTGAAGTTTTAAGCTTTTTTGATAAAAAGAGTTAAAAGTAAAAAACAATTCATGACCCGTTGCCAAGCAGATAACGCCATGTGTCTGACCGTTGAAAATTTAAAGTGGGCGAGTGGGCCAAAATGTTCCAAAATGCCTTTTATTGTAAAATTTATAAAGCGTAAAGTTTCCCCCCTGTCCGCTCCAATCAATTTCTTCCACATGGGTGGCCCAAATTTAAAGTTGTAAAAGCAAATTGAATGGCCCATATTTAAACGGAAAAATAATGTAATGACCGTATATTTGAAAACCTGGTTTTTCCACCATTAACGTTTCTTTGTGAATCAAGAATTTGAAAGGGCGCGAATGATTGGAATGATTTGTAACCATTTCTTGCTTGCTCGAGGAAGTTGTAACCATTTCTTGCTTTCTCGAGGAATTTGTAACCGTCTCTTGTGAGCTATTTCATGGGCTTTCAAAGCCATTGTATGGGGTTGGAATTTTGATATTCTGGAACTGTAATTTTGAATATGAAGAAATCAATACAAGGGTTTTCCCCTTTTTCCTCTGTTTTCTCTTTCCTTCTTTCTCTGATTTGTGAATCATTTAATCCTTGCATGCTTAGAAACTTTGTGTTCTAGTTTATACAATCTCAAGAACTTTGAGTCTACGGATTGTGCCCATTATAAACGTGAATGGTTCTACTCTATATCTCATTTGCTCAATACATATAAGGGTTTTCTCTGCCATCTCTTTTCCCTGAAAGTATTGTCTTCTTCTTCCTCCCTCCTCTCTTCAAGTCTTCTATCCTCATATATTGATAACTTTCCAAGCATAAAACACATTTCAAGATATCGAGAAACCACCATTGAATGAAAGATTGTGTATTTGTACATAGGTTTTGCCCCTGATTTCAATAAGGGAACCTCTCCCATTAAAGAGGAGGGACTTGCTTGTCCCTTGACTGTGGTTTCATTCTAAGTGCAAATCTGAAACCAACAGTTTTTGCGACTCTCTTTGGGGATTTGTTCAACAAATTTCCTTTCTAAAAAGAACAAATAATTTGATCATTTCTTTAATCTGGTGACTCTAAGATACACTCATGGTAGAAGGGCTCTTGGAATTGAAGATCCCCAATTTCAACTCCTAGATCAACAAGGTTTTCAACTTCCTCCAACAAGAAGAAATAGAAGAGTTCATTCCATAAGCACACCTCTTGTTGAAGATAGAGCTTCTGGTAGTAGCATTCCTCAATAATAACTTATCCCTAATCTTCGGGCCTATTCATGCTTTGGTGTCTCGTTCCACTTCAAAAATATTTCCAAGGATGGCAACACCTCTGCCTTGGGGATAAAGATTTGGGCCTCTAGCTCTTCCTCAACCATTGCATGAGTTACCTAGGGGTAACATGAAGTTTTTTCACAAATTTAGAGGTGATGGAAAAGTGCACCCTGATGAACACATTGCAACCTTCATTATTGCATGTGGGGTCCTTGGAGTTGAACATGAGGATGTCTCTGTTAGGTTGTTTTTGGAGACCTTGCAAGATAATGTTGTAGATTGGTTTTACCATCTTCCTACTAGGACCATCACTGATTGGACTACTATGAGGATTGAATTTGAGTGGTGTTTCAAACCTTCTGAAGATGTGCATGCTTTGTTAGCTCAGATTTCTCAAATCAAGAAGGAGCCACATGAGCCTATGAGAGAATTTCTAGCCAATTTCAACAAGTTGATTAAAAATATTCCACAAAATACTAGGCCTATTGATCAGATTCAAAGGTGTTTCTTCTTGAATGCTTAATTTCCGGAAGTAAGCTATGCCCTAAGGAGAGAAAATCTTGCAACTTTGGATGCTGATCAGAGATTGGCTGTCAGTGTGGAAGATGACTTGATCATGTCTGGCAAGCTGAAAAGGGAGTCTTTTAAATCCAAAGTATCTTCTTCTTCCTCTTCTCCGGAGATAATGTAGATCAGTTGATGCAAAAGCTAGATAATGAAATCATTGCCATCAAGAAACAATTGGCTCAACATGCTCCATATCAAGATGTTCCAAGGAATAATTTTCAGCCTAGGAACCACTTTCCCTCTTCTCAAACCAGGTTGGTCATTGAAGGTCCACCCCTCAAGGTGCATGTCAATGCTACTTGTGAGGTTCTTGAGCTTAATGATGAGGAAGAAAATGGGATCTATGATGAACAAGAAGAGGAAGCTGATGAAGAACTGGAGGAGCCTAGTGGTTCTCGAGTTCATTTCCTCACCACTGAAGGTGTGGATGATGAAGATGACTATGATGATGTAGTGGCTGAGATGAATAGTGAGTCATATGTTGTTATGACCCGGGAGTAGACCAAAAAAAAAAAAAAGTGGTGCTACCTGCGCAAAAGATCCAAGGAGTACCCCATCACCATCCCGGTGATTGTAAGAAGAGGAGCTCTTATTCCTACTACTTCCACCCAAAAGGTAAGCTCTGCTAGTCCTTCTCCCTCTACTTTTGTTTCTAAGAATTCTTGTCCAACAAATGATAAAGATGATAGATCAAAAGCTCATCCTACTCCTAGTAGTGATTCCCCATCCACATCTAGATCTTTTGACATTATAGACCATCTTAAAAAGACCAAGATTCAGATTTTGAGGTAGAGTTCTATCAAACCCATCCTAAAGCCTTTGCCAAAATGGTTAACTTTGTACATTCTAAATCTAAAACCCCAACGCATTCTTCTAAAGGCCTTTTTCCCACTCCTTCTCCACTTCAACCCAATCTTGTGGCTGCATAATACTTCACCCAATGAGAAGATCAAACCCTTCTATGTGACTCTCCTCATAGCTAGCCACAAGCTTAGCAATTGTGTCATTAATTCTGGTGCATCTAATAATGTAATGCCTACAAAAGTGGCTCATGCTTTGGGTCTAACCCTAACCCACACTTATGGCTCTTGCTATTCCATGGAAAGTAGAGAAGTGCCTTTGGTTGGGAGAATCAAGGATGCACAAGTAGATTTTTCTACTTTACTAGAGAAGAAGGTCTTGGCTACCATCTTGGTTGCTTTGATATCCCTCCTTCCTATGGCATGTTGCTAAGTAGGAACTTTTGCAAAGATGTTGGAGGTGAGATCCAAATGGATTGGTCACATGCCTTGATCCTTGTCAATGGGAAGATGAAGAAGCTGCTACCTGAGAAACAAATAGAGTATATTGTGCAAAAGACAGATGATCCTAAAGCACAAATATTGTATGAAGACATTGGGCATGGGAACTACATGATCATGTCATAAGAGGAGACAAGTCTATCAAAAGGAGTGTTGCTTGATCCTAATGGTGTGTGGAATTTAGAGTTTGATGGAAGCTGCTCTTCACCGGTTACGGAGCTAGTGTAGTGCCCATTTTTCCTGGGGTAAGGTTCATCCTTTCTCCTTCAAGTTTCAGTTTGAAAATACCAACAATACTACTGAGTATGAGGCCCTCATTCTTGGGTTAAGCATGGTGAAGGAAATTGAAGTAAAGAACCTTCTTGCTTGTGGAGATGCATAGCTAATTAGAAAACAAGTTAGAGACCTTTATCATATAAATAATAGAAGGTCAAAGCACTATAGGAATCGGCCCGGGATTCCATTGAATCAAGTTGTGCCAAGGGAAAAGAACACTAGGGCTGACTCTCTAGTTGTTTCAGGGTCCTTGTTGATTCCTCATCCTGACTTCCCTCGAGAGAAATTCACCATTGAGATGATCCATAGACCCAGTGTGCCTGACAATGCAAATAATTAGCAAGTTTTCTATGATGACTAGCATTTTCTTTCTTTCTTGGAGATCGGAGACAATGTAGTGCCCACTTCCCTTTGACACCTTTTGATGCTTATTTTGATCTTTGTTGATTTCATTATGGACATTATTATAGTTATGATTTAGTATGATGTTAGACATTTGATCATGGATTATTGTTGATCTTGATTTGGTTACATGATGATTATTAGAGACACTTTATATGTGGATGATGATATACTATTTGACATGGATATATTGTGAATGTTTTCTAGGCATGTGATTGCTGGATATTGTGAGTAGACTTAGAAATGGACATTATATGATGATGATATAGTTGTGGATATAGATTGATGTGATAATGTTGAGTTCTGGATGTTGTTGTGATTCATATGTATAAATGATTTTGTGATTTTATTTATATCATGTTGGATGTTCGATATGGCCATGAGGCTCAGGAGGTATTGTGTTTTACACTTGGTTAAAATATCACAACAAACATCGGGGATTGGAGACCAACCACATTGGAATTCTAGGTGAATTCAACAAGGTCACCATGGCAACGTGTTTTATGTGTGTGTGTGTGTTGTTTTGTTAGGGATTCCCATGGGGGGATCACCTTTATATGTGACCATGGGTTTTGTATATTTTTTAATGTGTTTCCTTTTTATTATTGTTTTTATGTATTTTATTAGTGATGTGTCCCTTTCTTTTATTTAATTAAATTGTGGTAGATTAATGTGAGAAAACATATGGTTAAAAGTTAAATAAATCAAATTTGGATATAAGAAAGTAATAATGGAAGTTGTTGGATCTTTGTATTAAATATGTAAGGGATGTGTAAGTTTGTGTAAGAGTTGTGTAAGTCAGATTTGGAGTATGAAATACTCCACCTCCTTGGAAATTCAAATTTGTCCTTGGGGGCTGTTTTGGAGGCTTGTGGGACAAGTAAAACTTGTCCCATGCCTCTTAAAGCTATTTACCAACCATACCTATGGTTGGAGGGTTGATTTTAGCCCTTTTTAATGCATTTGTATTAATCATGTTGCATGTTTTGATTGCACTCTTCTTACATTTTATTTAATTCAGTCCTTTGGGGTGTGGGCTTTTTGGAGTGTGCAAGTAAATTGTCATATTTTCACCCACCTCTTTATTGTGCTTTGGAGAATGGAATTTTGACCTTTGTGTTGGAATTGAGGATGTGTGAAGTGGCATCCTACATGGATCCACCTCATCCTCTTCCTTTCCCTCTTCTATAAAATTAAAACTCTTTGCTTGTTTTGGGTTGTTGAATCTTTTTGCATGCTTCCTTGGGGTGAATTTTCTTGTGCTTGGAGCTCTTGCTTTTGGAAGGAGTTTGGAAAACTTTGCATGCTTGTTGGCTGCTGATTTTGGGACTATGTTCTTGGCATTGAGAGCTTGTTGTTTGGAAACAAAAGCTACCATGGAGAGGTAGGAGCTTAGCTCTTCTCTTATGTTGTTAATTCTTGTTGTGTTTGTGTGAATGGTGTATGTTTTGTTTATTTGTTGGTTGTTTGGGTAGAATGCCATAGGAATGGTGTAGGAGAAGGCTATGGGGAATTCATGTGGGGGGCATAAGGGAATTCCAGTGGCATCATAATTATTGTGGAGGGAGTTTGGGTTTGGGATCCACCATGGAAAAGAAATAGCTTGCATTTATTACTTTGTGGGGGGCATAAGGATGTGTGTGATGAATTATTTTGGCAGTTTATTACAGGTGGATGCCCAATTCCCATTGGGAGGCATAAGTAGCTTCCCCAATAGTCCTTTCTCCTTTGGCTTGCATGATCAAGCCTGAGTTCTATTTGAATGTTTTTCAAATGCAGTTGTAAACTGTTGTCTTGTGTTGAACTGTGTTTTAATTTGATTATGCATGTTGAAAGAATGTTGTGTGTTGTGGAAGCATGTTGTTGCCATGGGTTGATATCCATTTCTTATTGCATTGTGGTTGGGGCTTGGGGGCCAATGATGAAGGATGGCTTCTCCTTTCATTGGATGTCTTGGTTGGGTGGAGAGCGTTGCCTTTCCCCCACTTTTGTTGTGATCAAATTGGAAGAAAAAGGAAACTTGCATGTTGTTCTGGAGTAGAAGAAGACAATTTTTCTAGTCCCTTGTGAAATATATTTTATTGTAACCTTTCCCACTTTGAAGTGGATGAAATTTTAATGTATTTTGTGAAGAAAATATGTATGTAATTGGTTATGAAAGTTGTATATTCGAAATGTGAAAGATATTTATATTCTGTTCTGTTTATTGGAAAGAAAGAAATAGAAATCATCATTTGCATTCAAACATTGAAAGATGTAAAGTTGTATAATTGAAGTCAATAAAGGATTGCTATACCTTTCTTCATATGCATTGTTGTTTTGAATTGGAATATCAAATTGTGATTGGAATCCTGTTTGGAAAAATGGAAAAAGGAAGAAACACGTGAGATGAAATTGTATTATTCGCCTTGTTTAAAATATATGATTTTGGGAAAGATAGAAACTGGATTCTTGTTTTAATGATTGATTGAAGAAGGAAAACACTTAAGTCTAGCATGGAATGAATTCAATGTTTCATTGTATGGAAAAAGAGATAATTAAATCTCTGTTTGAAAGGAAGAAATGTATGTGGGAATAATACAATATTTTGTATCTTTTGGAAATGTATAAAATTGAATTTAGTAATGTATTTTGATCTTGAATGGTTTTATTAAAACAACTGAATGTATTAGACTAGATGAGAAATGAACTCCCATACTTAGAAGAAGAAATGGAAAACAGACCCTCAAGAATTGATCCTGTCATTGTGAATTTAAAACTAGTAAATAATTTATTTAAAATGCACAGTTTGAACTTGCAAATTAATAATCAACTTTGAAACATTAAAATTTAGCATGCTATAATATCAAGGAACTCAAATTTGACAAAAACACATAAGGAAATCTTTTAAAACATTGCAAAATCGAGCTCGGGACCGTTCAGTCATTTTGTAGTCTTTGTTTCAGTCAATTGTTGGAAAAATTTAAATTGGAATCAATTGAGAAAATTTACCTTCCTAAAACATCCTAAATCCTTCTCAGAATAATCCTCCATGTCTATTTGGCATGTTGAGTGAAGGAGGAGACCAAATTGAATAAATTTTGTAAGTTAAAATTTACCAGTTGGCTTTTTAAAAGCCAGCAGAAATCTTTCACAAAATTATCCCCTTAAACTTTATCAAAATCAAAAACTTATGATTCTTGTGCAAATAGGGCATCGAGAGCTTACCAAAAAGTCCTTGTTTGCCCAAAACTGAGCTTTCTAGAAAAACGTTATGGCCCTTTGAAGTTTTCCTTCCTTGGCAGAAAATTTGGGAAAATTTTCCTACTGCCCATTACTTATGTTCCCTAAAAAAAAATCCTTAGAAAAATTTTTAATTTTTTTTTGGGCAAAATTTTAAAAATTTCCTGTCACCCCGCTTGCCTACAGCCAATCAGAGGCTGTCACATGGCACAACTAAGGGGTGAACCCTCGCAGA
Organism: Taxus wallichiana var. yunnanensis; assembly: GCA_018340775.1. Classification (NCBI taxonomy): domain Eukaryota; kingdom Viridiplantae; phylum Streptophyta; class Pinopsida; order Cupressales; family Taxaceae; genus Taxus; species Taxus wallichiana. The sequence goes on from CM031235.1 coordinate 956,100,142, forward strand.
CTTTAGTATTTTTGAAATTTTGTTTTTGGAAAATTTTGGAGTTTACCTCCACGGCCCCACACTCTGCCCTCGCCCTGGTGAGACCTTTCCACGGACACGCGGGACCCATGCACACCATTTACCCCTTTTCCCTCCCTTTGGAAAATTTCACCAACTAACCCCACCGCCCCGCCCATCCCTCTCTTTCTCCCCGCTTCAGCTCGTTGAGCGCCACGTGTCCCTGGTAGACCTGTGGGCACGTGGGCACTAAATGGTCTTTCTCCCCCTTCGACGAATGTCTCCAACTTTCTCTCTGCCCGCCTTCCTCATCCTCTCCCCGCCTTGGCTTAGAGCTTGAAACGTGTCCTTGGAGGACCCGCTTTGAGGCGTGGGAAAATTTTGGAATTTGTACTGCATTCAGGCGGAAAATTTCCAAACACCGCCCATGACCCGCCAACCCGAAAAAATGGACTTCCTTCCCCACTCGACATGTGTCCCTTTTGGGAAAAATTTTCACCCCAGGCCCACCGGCCCATAACTAGAGTTTTATAAGGAGTTAGGAGGACTTCTTTATATCGTTGGAAAGGTGAGAAAATTTCCTATTAAATGGGAATGATTTAGGGAAATTTTGAATGTGTTAAGTGTGAGAAAAATTAAGTTGAAACTCTGAGCCTGTTAGAGAGTGGGTATGGTGATAATTTACCCCCTGAACTTGGTAGAAACTTCTAACCCTAAAATTTGGACCTTGTGACCTCTGATAATTGCTAATAAACAAATAGTATGTTCTAGTGTAATTTAGAATTATTCTAGAACCTCGTGTCAATGTTTTCTTAACCTAGTTGTGGACACTTCTAATAAAAATTATTCCATAATTTTCTGACTAATCCTAGGTTGTTTCTTGGGTATCAAGTGGGTTGTTTTAGCGGGCATCATAGAAAAATTTGATCAACTATACTTTGAAGGAAGTGAAAATCTACCTAGAGAGTGTGTGTCATCAAATGAAAAGGGTGTTAAAGAAGAGATGGATCAAGATGGATGCATCAAAATGAAAGGCAACAAAATCCCTAAAGGGTTGGTGAGTTTGGAGGATATTTTTGATAAACATGATAGGTATATCAAGTCTAAAGTTTCCCAAGGAGCCCGAAAATTTGCTGAGACTGAGAAAGTGAATATTGGGAGTCTTGATTATCCCAAAATGGTCAACATTGGAAAATGTTGCACTTAGGAAGAGAAAAAGAAGGCGGTGAATCTATTGAAGAGGTATGTTGATGTTCTGGCTTACTCTTATGATGATCTTAAGGATTTTCAGCCTAAATAAATGCAACATTTCATTCCTCTTAAGCCTGGGATCAAACCCTTCAAATATAAGCAAAGACGATATAATCCAAAGATAACTTATACAATTTTCCAAGAAATACAAAAGATTTTGAAGGATAAGATCATCTTCCCCATCCACCATTCAATGTGGATTGCTAATATAGTTCTGTCAGGAAGAAGAATGGTGAGATCTAGATCTGTGTGGACTTCAGAAATCTAAATCAGGGTTCTTTGAAGGACAACTACCCTCTCCCCATGATGGACCAAGTATTGCAAGCTATCACAGGCTCGAAGATTCTATCTATGTTAGATGGATTCTCGGGGTACAATCAAATAGAGGTGAATACTACATATCAACATAAGACTACCTTTACTACTCCTTGGGGTACCTTTGCATACAAGAGGATGCCATTTGGTCTCATCAATGCTGGTGCTACTTTCCAGAGGGCCATGGAATTGGCTTTTGGCATTTTGAAAGGGAAATGTATTGTTGTGTATTTGGATGACTTGACAATGTTTTCTAAAGCAAGAACATCACTTCCAACACCTTGAAACAATATTGCAGAAGTGTAGAGAGCATGGGATTTATTTAAACCCTAAGAAGTCTATGTTTTGTGTCACAGAAGGAAAGCTGTTGGGACACATTATTTCAAAGGAAGGGATCAAGATTGATCCGGAGAGAGTTTAGGCCATCCAAAAAATTCCTCTTCCATCAAGTAAGAAAGGTGTCCATTCTTTCTTTGGTAAGATCAATTTCCTAAGGAGATTCATCCCTAATTTTATAGAATTTACTATGAGCATTTCTCACATGATGCAAGTGAAGAATTTTTTGGTTGGTCCTCTAAAGGGAAGAAATAATTTGAGGACATTAAACATGCTATTGCAAAGACTCCAATCTTGGCATGCCCTAACTTTAGCAAAGATTTCATTATCTATTGTTATGCCATTGAAAATACCTAGCTGTTGTGTTAGCCTAGAAGAATGTTGAAGATCATGAGCTCCCAATTGCATTCATGAGTTGTCTTGAAAAATCATGAGTTGAAGTACACCATGATGGAGAAACATGCTTTTGTAGTTGTCAAATCTGTCAAGTAGTTTAGGTTTTACATCCTTAATTCTCATTTTGTGGTGTTGGTTCTTGATACAACAATCAAATCCATTCTTACTCAACAAGAATTTGGAACCAAGAGAGGTAATTGGGTAACAAAGTTGGAAGAGTATGATCTTGACATTAGGCCAACAAAGCTGGTTTGGGGTAAGGGCATGTGTGAACTCATTGCTAAGGGAGCTGCCAAGGAGTTGTCCAAAGATGGAATTGATGTCCATGTTGTTCTATTCCTCACTTCGAAAATTTTATGGTATGCTTTGACATTGCTCACTTCTCGACCTATGGAGAATGTCCATATTACTTGAGTGCCAAAGAGAAGAGAGCCATCAAAATGAGGTCTACACAATATGTGTTATGGGAGAATGCTTTTTCAAATGAGGCATAGATGGAAGGTTTTGAAGTGTGTAGACAAAGAGCAAGAAAAGAAGTTGTTCTCTATGATTTTCATGACCAAAGCTTGTGGAGGTCATTTCTCCTCTGTTGTAATAACTCATAAAATACTTCGTGCTGGTTATTATTGGCCCACTATATTCAAAGATGCATCAAAATGGGTTTGTAAATGTGAAGCATGCCAAACATTTGTTAGAAGACCTAAGTTGGCTACTTTTCCTCTCAATTCTATAGTGATTGAAGAACCATTTCAACAATGGGTTTTATAATTCATTAGAGAACTCAATCCATATTCCAGTGCTAGGCATACCCATGTGTTGACTACCACAGATTACTTCACCAAGTGGGTGGAAGCCATCCCAGTCAAGAGCACTACTTCGAGGTAGTTTGCAACTTCATTAAGGAGAACATATTGATTAGGTTTGGGACCCCAAACAAGATTGTGACTGATAATGCTTCCAAATTTTCTTCTGCTGAGATGATGGACTTCTACTATGGGTATGGGATCTCCTTTCTCATTCTTCGATTACTACCCCCAAGGGAATGGACAGGAATAATCAACAAACAAGAACTTGGTGAACATAGTTAGAAATCTTGTAAATGATTCTCAGAGGAATTGGCATAAGAAGCTATATGATGCACTTTGGGCTGATATAATTACACCCAAGAGAGTAATTGGAATGTCTCCTTTCCAAGTGGTGTATGGTGTGGAAGCTCAACTGCCAGTCATGGTGGAATTTCCAACCTTGCATCTGATGAAAACCATTGAAGATTCAAGTTTCAGTAGCTCTTTGGATAAGAGAATTTTGTACCTTCAGAAGCTTGATGAGGACAGATTGCAAGTGGTTGATAGGATAGCAACTCATCAGTTGAAAGTGAAGGCTTTGTTTGACAAGAAAGCCAAACCTAAGAGTTTTCCAAGTGGGAGACATTGTGTTGCTTTGGGATAAAAGACATGAGCCACGAGGAAGTCATGGTAAGTTTGATTCTCTTTGGCTTGGTCCTTTTAGAATCAAACATTTTTCTAGAGAGAACTCTTTTTATCTGGATTACATGGATGGATCTCCTCTCCCACTTCCTTATAGTGGGTAGTACCTAAAGTTGTTCAAGTCCTAGGTGGCTAGGAAGTCCTTTTGTACATTGCGTTTGGTTTTTGGTTTTGGCTTGTTTCCATTTCTTGTTCTTTGCTGTGTGGTGTTTTCTTTTTTGCATCTTCCCTTTTGGTTTCTTTTGTTTCTTTTCCTATCTTGTGTGTGTTTCCTTGTATTGGTTTTGCTTTTAACTCCTTTTCCTAATGGATACGGAATTGGTCCTCTTTCCTAGAGTTATATGTAGTTCTTAATCTTGCCTTGTGTCTTTGTTCCAAGCCAAGTCATCCCCAAAAAGATCCAGCTATTGTCACCCTCAATGTTCCCCTCATTTTTCAAGTCTAGACTTAAAATTTTGAGTTGGTGCCTCTAAAAATATTAAAAACAAAAATATGAAATGTGGTTCTTTCTAAGGGCTTGTGGTATCCTGGAAACTTCTTCATCAGATGGGAAATTTCTTCCCATTTCCGAAAAGGTAAAGAATTCCTCTTAACTCTTCATATTTTTCAAGTTATGGCCCGTGGACCGGAGATGGTATTATTTGCCCAAGACGGGTTGGCGGGTCTGTGGGAGTTTCTTAGCACTTAACACCTTTTGGGAAAGGGAAAATTGGCGATGGTGGGCTTGCGAGAGCCGTGCATAGAGATAGAAAAAGAATGCCTAAGGCCCACCACCAATCAGATGGTGCCACATAGCCGCGTTGAAAAGTCAAAGCGGGGATGCAGGTCAGCAGAGAATTTTGAAGTTTTAAGATTTTTTGATCAAAAAGAGTTAAAAGTAAAAAAGTGATCCGTGACCCCATCGCCAAGAAAATAACGCCATGTGTTTGACCATTGAAAATTCAAAGCGGGCAAGTAGGCCAAAATGTTCCAAAATGTTCCAAAATGCCTTTTCACTGTAAAAGTTATAAAGCGTAAAGTTTTCCCCTTTGCACCCACTCCAATCAATTTCTTCCACATGGGCGGCCCAAATTTAAAGTTGTAAAAGCAAATTGAATGGCCCATATTTAAATTGGTGAAATAATGTAACGGCCGTATATTTGAAAACCTGGTTTTTCCGCCATTAACGTTTCTTTGCAAATCAAGAATTTGAAAGGGCATGAATGATTGGAATGATTTGTAACCATTTCTTGCTTGCTTGAGGAAGTTGTAACCGTCTCTTGTGAGCTATTTCATGGGCTTTCAAAGCCATTGTATGGGGTTGGAATTTTGATATTCTAGAACTGTAATTTTGAATCAAGAAATCAATACAAGGGTTTTCCCCTTTTTCCTCTATTTTCTCTTTCCTTCTTGCTCTGATCTGTGAATCATTTAATCCTTGCATGCTTAGAAACTTTGTGTTCTAGTTTATACAATCTCAAGAAATTTGAGTTTGCAGATTGTGCCCGTTATAAACGTGAATGGTTCTACTCTATATCTCATTTTCTCAATACATATAAGGGTTTTCTCTGCCATCTCTTTTCCCTGAAAGTATTGTCTTCTTCTACCTCCCTCCTCTCTTCAAGTCTTCTATCCTCATGTATTGATAAATTTCCAGGCATAAAACACATTTCAAGATATCGGAAACCACCATTGAATGAAATATTGTGTATTTGTACATAGGTTTTGCCCCTACTTTCAATAAGGGAACCTCTCCCATTAAAGAGGAGGGACTTGCTTGTCCCTTGACTATGGTTTCATTCCAAGTGCAAATCTGAAACCCAACACAATCCAAGACAATAATGCATCGAGAAAGAAAGATGTGATCAATCAACCCAAGATCTATCATGTCGAATGATCGATTAAGATCTTTCTTCGTTGCATCGATCATCCTCACTGAACTGCCAGTGATGACTAGATAATCAACATAGACAATGACAATCACAATCTCCCCCTTGATTTTTGAGGTAAAGATTGGGATCGTATGGATTTCTAACAAATCCATGTTGTACGAGATGCTCATTAATTTTGATGTACCATGCCTGGGGTGCCTATTTAAGGCCATACAAATATTTCCTGAGTCTGCATACCTTTGCTTCTTAACCAGGTACAACATATCCCTCAGGTTGAGTCATGTAGACTTCTTCTTGTAAATCTCCATTCATGAAGGCAATTTTTACGTCCATCTGATTGACTTTCCAACCAAAAATGTGAAGCTAGAGAAAAGATCATGCTGATCGTTTTGATCTTAGCTGTGGGAGAAAATGTATCCTCGTAGTCAATGCCTTCTTTTTGTGCATACCCATTTTCTACAAGTCTTGTTTTATACTTGTACACTATCCCATCTGCTTTGTACTTTGTTTTGAATATCCATCTGCATCCAATGGGTTTCTTCCCTAGTGGAAGATTGATAATATACCAAGTGTTATTTTTCATTACTGAATGATATTTAGAGTCCATGGATTCTTTCAAAGATTTTGACCGTAGGGATTCTTGACCGTAGAGGGATCATCGATTCGATAACTCTACTCATCAAAGCAAAGTTAACTTCTTCTCTTGCTTTACTATGAGTCCATGGTCCAGGGGTGGATGTATCGGTGGAGCATCCATTCTTGCATCTCGTAACATGCTAGTACACCACTTGGGAATACATTGAACTGTTCCCGTGGGTCGTGGTTCTATCAGATCAACACCATCATCCCCATCATCACTTTCATCATCTGTGGGAACATCAGCTTCAATTTTTACAATTGGTGAAGAATATACATCAGGTGAGTCTGGAGGAGGAGACTCTTCTTCCTTCTTCTTAAAGAACTCAAAATCTCTCATTGGTATATACTTTTCTGGTCTTTGTATCCATCAATTTATACCCAAGAGTCTCTTCACTATACCCAATTAGGATGAGTTTCTGTGACTTCATGTCCAATTTCTTTCTGTTTTTGCTTAGGTATGTGCATACTTAATTTGCACCCAAATACTCTAAGGTGTGCAATAGATGGTTTCCGCTTTTTGACCATGCTTCTTGTGGTGTTACTTCGTCAAGAGAAACTATGGGCACTTTGTTTAACAAATACATTCTTTGTCTTTGCTACTTCTACCTAGAATGTCTTTGCAGAAGTCCAGAGTCATTGATCATGCATCACACAATTTCCATGATAGTATGGTTTCTTCTTTGAACAACACCATTCTCATTGTGGTGTGTGTGGAGGAGGCATTTTCAATGAATCCCATAAGCTTTATAGGTAGTCTTTGAACTCATTATTGGTGAATTCCCCCTCGATCTAAGCGGAGAGATCTGATGTGATGACCAATTTCATTCTTAAAACTACTTTGAACTTTTTGAAGGTTTCAAAAATTTAATTTTCTTAAAGACAAAAAATCCACATTTTTCTTGAATAATCGTCAACACATAGCATGAAGTACTAAAATCCAGAATGACTTGGTTGCATCGGATCGCAAAGATTGGTATGAACCAGATCAAGCTTACCATGAGCTTGATATGTACTTTTCTGGAATGAGGCTCTGTGTTGTTTGCTTGCTAGGCAGTGAGGACACTTGTCTATATCCTTTTGAAGAGATGGTAGCCCATGTACCATATTATGTCGGTGAAGTGTCTTGAGATACTTGAAACTAACATGACCAAGTCTCTAATGCCACAACTGTGCTGAGGTAGAGTTCTTAGCCACAAGTGTCTAATCATCTATGTGGACAAAATCAAGTTGGAACATGCATCCCACATTGGGGATTTTGCAACTATTTCCGAGCCTCGTGATTTTCTCAATCAAACACGTTTTCTTGCTATAATGACTATCAAATTCAATTTTTAAGTTGTGATCTCATAGTTGACTGAACAAAAGTAGATTCTTTGTCAACCGAGGGACATATAAGACATCTAATAGTCTATATTTGTGTGAAACAAGGGGTAGAGAAATGTTCCCAATCCCCTAAAATGTATATGAATAATCATCACCCAACGAAACATGGTTTTTTGAAGGCGTGTCCCTCATTGAAGTAAACCAATCTTTATGGTGCCATGTGTCGAGTGGCTCCCGAATCAACATACCAAACATCACTAGATGACGTGGAAGGTTCACTTGATCGAGCAGTGTACAAGAAGTCTTAATTATCTGAATGTTCTTCTTGCTTAGCAATATTTCCTTGTTGATGGGGTATTATTTTCCAGTTCCCCTTTTTCTGCCCTTGATTGTAGTTTTTATGTCCCTTGTGAGATTGTTGTTGTTGAGGTCCAGAGTTTCTTGATGAACCTTTCTTATAAGTTTTATACCAACAATATTTCAATTCATGTCCTCTTTTACAGATTAGACATTGCATTTCTTCTTGTTTGTCCCCGTGATACCGATGTTGGGAATTAGGTTTTCATTTACCTTTTCCTTTCCATTTTTTATGAGAAGAAAGTGCATGCTCCTCTTCATTATTCTTGTTATGCATGGCTTCCTCTTGTTACAGTAGGTTTACTATCTTGTCAAAACTAACTGTCGTATCTGACATGTTTAGTGTTGTTACAAAAATGTGGTAAGAAGAGAGGAGTGCTCTCACAACAATGGGAATGATAGCATAATATGTGATCACTTCTCCCAGGGCTAGAAGTGAAGCCCTCAACTTTGCAACTCTTCTTAAGAAAACGTTGATTTTCTCATTCTGCTTAAAATTTAGTGTGTGTAATTGAATCTACAAATTTAGTATGACATTCTTGTTTTTGACCTCATATACTATGCTCAACTTATCCCATGCTTCTTTGGTTGTTTTGGCATCTTGAATGTGGGGTTGCACATCATCAGACACTCCAAACAAGATGACGAGTTTTGCCTTCTGATATGATTTATCAAACTGCCGTTGTTATGTTGTATCGATTATAGATCTAGTTAGAGTACCACCACAACATGCCGATCTTTTCAAACTCAAGTCATGTCTTGATTATTGTCTGCTAGGCAGCATAGTTGTTTCCTCTAAGTAGTTGTGAATTTGGAAGAAAAAATTTGGGGGCATTAGTGCCCATTTTGTAGAAATCACTGACAGGGTTTGGCTCTTATCACTCTAGGTATAAGGTCTCCCAATCTATATACCATCAGTCCGATATACCAAACCTTTCTATATATGCACCCTTTCGATATACCTAATAGTACGTGGAAGAAGCTCACCCTTTCTATATACTCGATGGTACGTGAAAGAGGCATTAATGTACGTGAAAGAATTCAATACGTGGTACCAAGACAATACTGAAAGGGGTTTGTGTGATTATTGACATCGGCTCAAAGAAATATCCTCATACGTGTGTGTAACTTCGCTATATACTCGGATAATTTCTCAGTCCGGATTTATGTTGTGCAATCATTCACAGACAGATGGGATGGCTCATAGTGTGTGCACTGTGACCTTATTACTCCCTATCGATTTAAAGGGTTGATGCCTAGACGACGTTGTTGCAGCTATATTAGGCATTAAGTGTAGTAGTAGTCATGACGAATTTACCCATAAGCACTTCCCAGAGGCATTGTATATACCGAATGCACGCGAATGAGATCTAGGATCTCGTGAGTGTTTTAGAACTAATTTTTACTGTTTTTAATTACAACTTTGTTAGTTTCTGAGTAGTTACAAAGTTTGCAGTTGAATATGGCAACCTGCAAATTAGTAAAATATACTGAAGCATGTAATTACATTCAAAAATTTGGAAAAAAATGAATGGCAGGAAAAATATTTTTGTTTTGCGGGCCTTGTGTGCCTTCGGGGCCCAAAATGACCCTCTACGCCAAAAATTACAAAAAATAGGTGAAAATGAATTTTTTGGGTACACCTTCTTTAGCAAAAAATGTTGGGAATGAAAAAATAATAGGCCTAATAGGAGAATTTTTTTAACCCTAAATTAGGGTTTTTCTCACTAAAAAATTAGGGGCCTGTTTAGTTATAATTAGTTATTTAGAGGTGGTTTTCCCACCAAATTCTCCTCCAAACTTGGCGATTTCTCCACTTTTGCCTCTAAATGTCAAAATGCAAAATCTTTTTAGTGGTGGGATTTGAACCTTGCACCTTACCCACCCAAGTCATTTTGCACTATCCAACTAAGCCACCAATGCACTTTGCATATATTTCGAAGCACTTTGTATTTAAATAATTTAAAAAATAAAACTAACCTTTGAAAATATGACATGGTTGAGGTGGAGGTGGTGGTCTATGTGGAGGATCCACGTGGCAGAGTTGATGAATGTGGATTTAGGGTTTTCTCCTTAGAAAGAGGATCTGAAACTTCCTTCGTTATCTTCTTTCCTTCGTTGTTTTCTTTTCCACTGATTTTTATTTGTTTATCCGATGTGTTCGATTTGTGTGACTGACCGTGTTGGATTTGTGTAAGGATTTGTTGTTTGTTTGTATTATATTGGCAATCAATGTTTGTGATTGATCCTTCACTATATGTGTAGGTCATTGTTTATTGCAGTCTACGTGAGGAGGTTGTAGCTCGTGGAGGATGGCTTGGACACATGGATTGTGACACTTTGGAGTTTGTGTCCTTGCCTTGTTGCTTTGGTTATTGTTCTTGGATTGTGGCACACCTATTTGTAGTAGTTGATCGAATTATGTTTGGTGTTTTTTACACGTTTGACATCACTCGCTGATGACTCCTTGTATGGAGCTATTCCATGAAGCCTAGTGTCGCTTGTTTTGAGTTCTATGATCAAACCGTGGATTCGGACTACAAAGTGCACACCAAACTTCTTCAAAGATTGTACGAGTTTTGGGCCGAGCTTCTTGGGATGCCTTGAGCGGGTTTTTCTCTCTTTACTTTGTTGTTCTTCGGTTTTGGGTACCTTACGGTGTCCCTTTTTTCCCGCTTATTGTACATGAGTACCTCATCGTGCCCAATCGTGCACGACTCATCACCGTGGACATGCCACATCTATTTTGGCCCCTAGCTTCACTTGAGGGGGTGTTAGAGTAGGTATTTACCTTAGCTCATGTTCACCTAGGTACTTTATTTACCTTTATTGTATTTATTCTCACCCACTTATGTGTGTGGATATTTCTTTTATCTTATTTAGATATTAGGAGATATTATCTAGTTGTTAGGTATAGTTATTTCCTTGATCTATGGTATTGAATAGATCCTTGATGTCTAGTTCTCTCCTAAATCTATGGTCTTGACTAGTTCTTTGATGACTAGTTATTTCCTTGATTTATGGCTTGATCTACGACCTTGACTAGTTCTTAGATTGTTATTCCTTTCCTATTTAAGCAAGGCCCATTCTCAATGTATTGTATTGAGTTCCATAATAATATATGATATTGTTTCTCATTTGTTTGCAAAGGTTTTATGTAAAGTTATTCTGGCGAATTGTTTTCATCTTATTAATCGTGGTGTTTGATTAGCATCTGTGTTCTTGGCTTGGTACGATTTGGTTATCGTTCCTTTCATGAGCAACATGGGTGGAATCTTGGTAGATTTTATTAATCTCAATCAAAAAAATTACATTGGTATGAGCTGCAATACTTATAGGTATTGTACAACTGAATACACACAAGAATATAAGTTGCACAGGTGAAACAATATCTATCTTATACAAGCTTCCAAAAAGATATCCAGGAAGCATAACCAATATTAAATACAATCAAACAATTATATTGTTAAAACAATATAACAACACCCGTATGCAAAATAAAGACAATTAGATGGTTATGATGAAATATAACCATATAACCAATAAATAAATAAACTAATTAATATGCAATGCATAATTAATAAAGGTAAATAATAATTAACCTAACAGAATCTCAATGTTGAACTAGTTTGAAGTGTCCAAATTAACTAAGATGAAATTAACAATCTATGCTACTGTTGAAAGGAAACTAACCTAAATAAATCACAAAACTGAAATATTACAATCACAAATAACAATTTGCTTCTATTATAAATAATTAAAATATTTCTACACTAAAACTAAAAAAGCGAGATAACCCGGTGTGGTTATTCACATGTGTTGAGTGTATTAAAACTAAACTAACTTAAAACAAGAACTTTTCCAAATGATCTATGATATGTAGACAACCTCCTATAGATATTCTCTCCTTTAGATCCACTAGGGATGGGAAGAAGAGGATCCGTCACTGGGGGTTGCTATGAAAGATTCAAACCCTCTTGAAATTAACTAATTACTTGTAAATGAAAGGAAATTGATTTCTACTCTATTTGATATGATGTAACAATGATAAATTGTAGGAATGAAGGAAATCAAACAACAAATCCAACCTGGAATTCATAGAATAGAGGTAAATCCAACTGTGTAGTAATTTTCCCCCTTAGTTTATCCTTTCTTTCTCTATGTGTCCATATGAGTCCAAGGAATTGGGAATGCAAAGGAAACAACATGAGAAGGTTCTTGAGCAATGGCAAATAAGGTAAATGTCAGTTTGCAATGCAAGTAGAAGAGAGAAAGCACAAGTGGAAAGAGCTTGGCTTTTCAATTTCTAGAAGGATTTTGGCAAAGCAATACTATGCAAGATACACAAAATTCTCAGAATTTTTCTTGAATACAAGCATTGAATATATAAGAATTGGTTGGGATGTGCCTTCATGCACAAGGCAACCTTGGAGTTCCAAATCATTGGGTGAAGAGGCAATTCAAACTAATTAAATCTATTTAAAAATAGAAGAGGGAAGGAATACCATGCAATTAAGACTATTTTTAGGTAATTTGGTTCACAAACGCACCCTAGAAGTCAAGTTAAGTGAAATCACGTGTGTTAAAATCATGCATGAAGAGTTCTAGAAAAAGCATGCGCAGAACGCCGCCTACTCCGGCGGTGGTTTTGAACCGCCACCCACCAGGGTAGCGATCCCCGACACTAAAGGCCAAAACATGCACATAAATGAGCGAGAAGATGGAAGAAAGTGTGGAAAAGCTAAGTAAGGATGTCTAGGCTACAAATATACTCGTGAATGGGTTTAGGAACTCGAACACCTTCTGAAAGGACATGAATCATCATTGGGTAATTTTATAACATTTTTTTGACAATATAACACATGTAATTTTGGGTGCGTACAAGAACCAGAGAAAATAATGATACATTTTTGGTCGATAGGCGTGTGGTTTACCGCATTTATTCTAGTTTAGCGCATATAGTGTAAAGTAGCATGTAGATAGTAAATAGTAGCACATTTATTAGGTTGGGGGAAGGGATTTATAGATTAGCGCAATTGGGTAGTTTTGGCACATTTAGGGGTGGGGTAGGATGAAGTTTAACACGTATATGGTAGATAGTAGTGCGGTGATGGTGAGTGGAGATGGTTAGAGGGTAATAACACGTATAGAGTGTAGAGTATAGAGTGTCGTGCATATGATGTGAAGTAACACATTTAGGTTATATGGGTGGAATGGGGTATGGTAGTGCGTTTAGGGATGAGTGGCGCGTATGTGATAGAAGTGGCACGTAAATGATAAAAGTGGCACATTTATCTTTGTGGAGAAATGGATTATTTAGAAGAAACATAAGGGAAGAGAGAGTGGGAGGGGTGTGTGTGTTAGTGACTATATATAGGTACTTGACATGTTTCATATGTGTAGTTGGTGCTATTACCTATCTAAGTGAGACACTCGTCGATCGAAAACTTTACAACATCTACTAGGAGGTGCCGATGTAGAGGCAGAGGAGGATGAGACATCATTGTTACATGTGATGGGTTTACTCCACATAGCTAGGATGCGAGTGATGTGGGAAAATCAAGCTTTGTTGATGGCGTTGATCGAGCAATGGCACTCAAAGACGAGTACCTTTTGGTTACCAACATGTGAGATGACGGTGACGTTGAAGGATGTATATCACATCTATTAGTTTCCAGTAGAGGGTGGGCCCATAGTGTGGTAGAAAGAAAGGCCGAGGGACAATATGAGGTTATTGATAGATGTGGAGGGTGCGTCATGGGATGGCATGCAGATAGATATCGGGCTATATTTTAGGGAGGAGTTGATGGATTGGGTTCCATTATTGTTGTGTTCATTGATTAGCTGTATATTATTTCTAGATGGTGGGGGTAGGTGGTTTATCATTGGTTTGACATGAGTGGTTCATGTGATGTGGCAAGGAGATTTTTTTGCATGGGCTCGGTGGTATTAGATCGATTATATTGAGATTTTCATGGAGTGGCTTATGGTGAGGGAGGGAGTATAGGAGCGGGATCTTACTACAGATATGGAGTTATGACCATATAGTTATTGGGAGGCCGATCAAGATTAGAGAGCAACGACGGGTGGGGGAGCCTTTGATTTATGGTTGGCGGATGATGATGGGGAGACGAGAGCATTTGGGAGAGTTGGAATGGTAATCTGACGACTAATTGATGATGGGTTACAAGCTAGGGATATCACGTGGAGGCCATACCGATAATATAAGTCATGTGAGAGGAAAATCAACACCATCTAGGGAGGATTCATTCACCATATTATTTGGTTGGTGGTCGTCCATATAGAATAGAGCGGTACCGACCGAGATAAGGTATTGCGGCAGCTTTGGCATTATACAAGGTATACCAATGAGTTGTCATTTGTTTGCTCGGGCGATGCATGAGGTAGAGGTTTGGGGTGCAGTGATTCCAAAGACACTAGCTAGAGCTAGATTGGATGAGGTACAGTGACTACATGGGAACCACTACCAAAATTTGAGGAGCCGGGAGTAGCCCTAGGGTATATGGAGAAGTGGGTGGAGATTAGGCTAGTACAGTTTACTGCACCACAAGGAGGGATGAGATTCATACATGGGTGATAAAAGGGGATAGATGATTACCCGAGGGACATGCATTAGTTGTGCATTAGCCACAACTAAAGAGACAAGGGGAGGAGGAGGTAGGTAAAGGGCACCACCAGCTATCATTTTGGGTGGCCCATTAGTATAATATCCAGTGAGTGCATTCCCGGGTTGAGCCCGAGAGGATGGATATAGATGTGATGGAGCTAGATGATACTATGGTGCCACTATAGACGGTGCTTCCATCGAACCTTCAGATCGGGGTGGGAGGAGATGGAGGGGATGTATGAGGTGTTGATTTACAAGCATGAATAGATATGTTGAATAGGGGCACAAGCACGAGCACCGAGAGATAGTCACTAAGGGAAAGAGATGCAATGCGTATGAGGGATATTCATGGGTTTATAGTGGTGGTGAGAGAGAGAGAGAGAGAGAGAGAGAGAGAGAGAGAGAGAGAGAGAGAGAGAGATCGCATGGGTGGAGTTAGAGATATCTTAGATAGAGCAACATTGCGATCGTGTGATATGGCATCATGACGAGATACTATGCAGATAGAGAGGCGTACATGGTGAGATATGGCCCATTAGATGGGAGAGCAGGTGATAGTGGGACATAAAGTGGATCACGAGCCGGGGGGATGGTAAGAATAACACCTAGTAGGACAAATGGGGCCTCCTAAGACAATGTCATTACAACAATATCGAGACAGTGATGATAGTGGATGCATGTTATAATGAGGATATGGTGATGCATGACTCCACTGCATTATGTGTACTCTGTGGATTATATAGTCGGGTAGGGGACATGTCATAGATCAGGTCGAGGGCCGATTCAATCCATGTCATCCGGGAGCACCGCTAGTATGTGACAACCTCCTCAAGTGGGGGAGGATATAGATAATTCAGCACCTTGATGATTGTATTTATATCATATGTATTATTTTTCTATGATGACCAACATGGTCACAATCTTGATGTTTGTATAGTGAAAACACCCTAAACTTTACAAAGTAAATAACAAAGCTAATCAAGGAAGGCTAACACCATTTCCACCTAATAGCTAAGGATTCTAATTCTAGGAATGTAACATTAAGATAGAAGCTAAAAGGAATGCTTAACTAGTATGAAAAAAATGCAAAATCTAACTAAACATGCCTACTAATATGCTTTAATTACCTAACATGGGCCTAAATAGACCTAAGAGGGAAATCAAATGGTTATGGTTGTTACTCCAAACAATGGTGAAATGACCTCTCCAAATGACTTGTTAAGTCACTTTAGATATTCATCTACTAACCTTGTTGAAGGCTTTAGGCAAGGATTGAACTTGGCTATATATCATATTTATTATATGAGATGCAAATCAAAGCATGGTGTAAAATATAAAGGAATGAGGTGCACTCTTTTTATAGTTTTCCTTTGGGAGAAACTTGTATTTTGGTGCATGTGGGACTAAAAGCCCCAAATTAGATTAGAATTGCTAATCATGATTAGGCCTTGCTAATCACAATTAGTGAATTACTAAGTGATTAAGAGGTACAAGAAGCTTTAGTCAACCTCTTAGGGTCAATTAGGAGGCTAAGATAAGATTTTGAAGCTTGTTGCGATGTTGTGGAGGTGAATAGGGTAATTTTGAATAGTTGAAAGAGGGGTTTAAGCCAATATTAGGGCATATTGACCAAATCAAGGGAAAAATAGGCTTAATTAACTTATAACACTAATTCTTGGCTGGAAGAGGATAACAACTTATGATTTGACATCAATTAGCATCCTAAATGTGGAAAAGGGTGGATAAGTAGCGAAACATTGTTAATTAACCAAAATAGAGGGAAAGCGTTAGTTAATTATCGAAATCACTAATTATAATGGAATTGGTAAGAATGAGAGTGATTTATGTGCGTTTGGCAATAAGATCGCAAAAGCGTAATATAGGTGTCTACATATAGATATTTGATTATATTGATGACTAGGATGATCATGTTTGTGATTTGTACATTTGATGAGTACCCATTTTGGATGTATGTGATTATGTATATGGTATGGACATTATCGGATATGTTGTGATTTTGGAGATACCGATGATGTATATGATTATACATTTGATGAGATAGTGATGTATCACGGTGTATGTTATGCTAGTTGATTATGATGATGTTTGTTTTTATGGTTAGATGAGTTATGTGTATGGATTAGTTTATATGATGAGATGATGTATTTTCTTATGTTGTTGTTGATGATGTATATATGTGATGATGATCAATGATGTTACGTTATTATGAGAATGTTTAACATTTGATTGATTATGATGATGGGTTGTGTTGTGATAATGAGATCAGTAGTGTTGATGATTTGGTTCATGATGGTTGTGATGCACTTATTTGCTTTATTATGGATGGTGTATAGATATAATGATGTGTATTAAAATGTTTTGATTTTTACATTTTTATATATGTGATGGAAATTTATTTTATTGTGGTTAATTATAGTAATGATGATATGGTTTGATGATGGATGGGATTAATTTATTTGATGATTAAAATGTGAATGGGATCATATTCATTGTGTATTATTATTGTGATGACATGAAATATGTAGATGGTTTAGTTATGATTTATTTATGATGTGATGTGTTCATGTTAGAGATGGATATGAGTAATGGTAGTATGGATGATTGATGAGATAATGACTATGTGGTAGATATAGATTAGGATTGTGGTCATGTATATTGATGTTTGTTTAAATTGTTAGTGAAACGTATGGTATTTACCAATGAAATGAATGTCAAATGTTTTTGAATTTTGTACAAATATTTACAATATAATCGGGATGTCAAGCATGACATAATGGCAGAGAGAAAGGAGAGTGATAGGGAATGAGTAGTAATGGATGGGAATGGGGGTGGATGGAGAGAAATGAAGGCCTCGGGATCTTACAAGGGTTGCATTTCTTAGAAATTTGACTAAGACTCCCGGGAATCTATTTTTGAAAAAGATTATGGATAATGCGACATGATCGTGGATAGATATGCCTTATCATGGTCAAAGAAGTTTGGATTTAGAGAATGGATAAAGGGAGATTCGGATGGATAGGGATACAAGGGATGTAGGGATGGAGGGGTAGTGTGCCTTTAGTGTCATTGTGTTAGTGTTATAGAGTGCTAGTAGACAGATGATCAAATTTACCATAGTGCTAGAAACCGGTTTTCACCATGGTACTTTCCCAAGGCACCACCGAAGTGGTTTTCACTATTGGTCGATTTTTGTTTTTTTTTAAATATAGAGCTACTGGGAATTTAAGTGTAGAAGCTGTGAATAAGCATGATATTCATAGGCTCATCCAACTCATATCCATTTGGAATAACAAGCTTATAAGAACCTGAACCAAATTTAGCGATGATGACATATGGTCCGAGCCAATTTGGTTCAAATTTTCCCTTCTTTTCTTGATCAACACTAGTGTTGTATTGACTTTCTTCAAGGACTAGGTCATCGAATTCAAATTGTATATATTTTATACTCTTTCTTTAATGATGGTGAAGGAATTTTTGATAGGATTTGAGATGGTCGAGAGTTTGGAGGTGTTTCTCATCAAGGAACTGGAGTTCTTAAAAGCAATGGAAGCGGTAGTCCTCATCATCAATGAGGTGTTAGAGGGAAACGCGTAGGGATGGGATTTTGATCTCAATGGGAAAATTTTCTTCAGTGCCAAAGACAAGAGAATACAGAGTGGTGCCTATGGAATTTCGATGAATGTGTGATAGGCCCACAATGCGCAGGTATATTTGTGTATTCCAATCACGCTCGCTTGATTTACTATTTTTCCAAGGATGCATTTTAGCATTTTGTTAGATGCTTTAGATTGGTCATTGCCTTGTGGATAATATGGGGTGGAAAATTTGAGCTTGATGTGGAATTTTTCACAAAGTTCACAGACATCTTGATTTTTGAAGGATTTTCCATTGTCCGTGATGAGTGTGGATGGGACACCATAACGACAAATGATGTGGTTAAGGATGAATTTGGATATTTGTTTTCCTTCGACCCACTTAGTGAAGTATTTTGTAGTTATGATAATGAATTTTTGGCCATCAGATGAGGTGGGATTTAATTTTCCCATGAGATTGAGACCCCAGGTAGAAAAGGGCCATGGGGTTGTAATGGGTTGTAAGGCTTGTGATGGTGTGTGGATGAGGTCAACATGATTTTGACAGGGGACACATTTACGAACATAGGAGCATGAATATGTTTCCATGTTTGGCCAATAATAGCCAAAGCAGTGCACAAAATATTTTTGCAAGGGCCATACCACTAGTGTGGGCACCACAAGTCCCTGTGTGAACTTTCTGGAGTACTAATTTGGCCTCTTGGGAATTTAAGCATCGTAGGAGAGTTCTATCAAAGCTTCTACAATAAAGGGTATCTCCAAGGATGGTGAAGCATGAGGCTTGTTGGATGAATGATTTTTGATGGCTGCGAGGAAGATTAGGTGGAAGGGTATGATCATGTAGATAGGTGTAGATGTCATGGTACCAGGGGGAATTAGGACCAATGATCTCACAAACCATCTCTGACTCAGGAGTATCATAAGCGGGATAGTTAATTGTTTGATCAGAAATTTTGAATTAGATGCTTCTGAGGCATGTCTAGAAGGGAGGCGATGGTAGCCATAACATCTGTTGATTTGTTACTTGTATGAGGGACTTGTTCAAATTGAATATGCTAGAAATAGGCCTTAAGATGTCGACCATTCTTTTATAAGGAATTAATTTATCATCCTTGGTGGCATATTCATCATTGACTTGTTTAATGATTAATTGTGAATCACCAAAGACATTGAGATGCTTAATATTCCACTGAATATCCATTTTTAAACTAGCAAGGAGTGCTTCATATTCAACAATATTGTTGGTACAAGGAAAATCAATCCGAAAATCTTTAGGAATTAAGTCACCTTGAGGAGTGATAAACATGATACATGCTCTCGAGCCATGATGTGTGAAGGAGCCATCAAAGTATAATGTCCATGTTTCTGATTCTGTGATTGTACATATGGATTCATCTGGGAACCACGTGGTGAGTGGTGTAGTATTGAAACTAGAGTTTTTGCTAATCGGTTAGCTAGCACTTGACCTTTGATAGTTTTCTAGATTAACATATTCAATGTCAAATTCACTCAGGAGCATGATCCATTTATCCATTCATCCTATGAAAGCTGATTTAGAGAGTAAATATTTGAGCGGATCGACTTTAGCTATGAGCTTAGTAGTATTATTGAGCATGTAATGTCATAGCTTTTGAGAGGTAAAGACCACAACAAGACACGTTTTTTCCATAGGGGTGTAGTTGAGCTCATATGCAATTAATGTTCACTTAAATAATAGATGGCTTGTTCCTTTCCTTGACTATCATGTTGTTCTAGAAGGGCTCCCAAGGCATGTTGCGTAGCTGATATATAAAGTAAAAGAGGTACTCCTGGAGTAGGAGGTACCAAAACAGAGGATGCATTAGATATTCCTTAAGTTTATCAAAATATGCTTGACATTCCTCGTTCTAGTGAAATTTTGTTCCCTTTTTAGCTAGATGATGGAATGGATGACATTTGTTGGCTAGTTGTGATATAAATCTCCGATGGCTTGAATTTTTCCTTGTAGGCTTCATAACTATTTGATATTTTTAGGCAGGGAGTTTTGATGAAAAATATAACTTTATCTAGAACAATTTAAATTCAACATCCTGAAACAATAAAACCTAGGAGCTTTCCATATGTGACGTTGAAAACACATTTCTTGGGATTTAGACGTACTTATATTCTCAAAGTCATTCAAATATTTGACATAGGGATGTAGGATTTTCAACACAAGTTTTAGATTTTCCTAGAATGTCATCAATGTAGTCTTCAACTATGTCATGAATCATATCATGGAAAATGACAGTCATGGCATGTTGGTAGTAGCTCCAAAGATTCTTGAGTTTGAAGGGCATGACTCAATAACAATATGTGCCCCAAGGTGTCATGAAATTTGCTTTATGTTGATCTTATTTGGTGATTTTAATCTAATTATAGGTAGAAATTTGTCCATGAGAGACAACATATCGTGCCCAGCTGTAGAGTCGATGATCATATCAATATTTGGTAGCGGAAAATCATCTTTAGGGGAATTTTTTTGATGTCTTGAATTCAATACGAGATACGAATGTCCCTCATCTTATTGCCTACTAGGATGATATTGGGGATCCATTCAGAATAATCAATAGGCTGGATGAAACCGACGCCAAACAACACAACTTTTGGATGCATTTTTAAAAGTTTCTGTTTAACTGGTTTTGCATCTTTTTGCACTACAAGATTAGTGGACCACAAGAGAAGGATCCAAACCAGAATACCCATATAGGACCATGCAACTATATCTGAAAATTCTTTTAGGAGTGCGGTGAAGATGTCCTATTATTTTATAGACAAATATGCCCCTAGTTTAAGAATCTTGGGTTCTTCTTCTATGCCAATATTGATATCAATGGTTTCCTCAATTATGGATGTTGAACCATCTTGTAGGGATTCAAGGAGTTGGGAGAAGTTGATTGATGACTTGATCATTTTCAAGATTTGGGGATTCTTGGAAGAATTCAATGAGGGGATCTTCCTTGTCAAGGTGACAAGAGAAGTTGGGATGAGGGATATTAGATTGGGATGGAAGGGAAAGGGGATGCTCCTGTGCCCCAAAGTATGCATCAACATTTAAACATACTTGGAAACCCTTTTTATGATCCCCAATAGGTATATTGTCATGAGTTCCCATGAACTCAAGAATTGCTTCATCATTTTGAAATGAGTCAAGAGGAGGATGCTCTGATCATTGATCCCATTCAATGATTTGTGGGTAAGTGACGACGATGTTAATAGCGAGAACATTGGTATTGGGGAAAAGATTAGTGGTAAGAAGGTCTTCGTATTGGCTATAGATGGAACTCGTATCAATATTTTCAATGACCTCCTCAGCTATACTTGGAAGTGTCACTAAGGTCATCATAGATGCTTTCACCATGTGGTGGTATCCAAGTCCATGACCATCAAGATTGGGGATAGTGGTTGGAGGTTCTGGGATGCCTTGTTCATAGCGACCTAGTCCTCATTCGGAGTATCCCATATGGGTCATTATCCTTTTAGGAATCAAATATTTATTATCGAACAACAAGAAGGTATATAATTGTCAATAATCCATGCGGAATTAGATGGCTCGATGTACTCATCAGCAAGATACCCAAAACAAATAAAAGTGGATGAGCCTAACACATATGTCTACTGTTTGTTTGGATAGATGTCGCCTTCTCGAGTTATTTGGGTGAAAATGATGGATGGTTGATGTTGAATGTTTGGTATTCACCACACCCTGTCATTTTTAGCTTGAGTGGTGGAGTGGGTAGAAGGGAAGTGGGTATGGGTGGATTAGGTAGAAGATGAGCACATGATGAGGAGACATGATGGGATGAGGATAGAAGACTATTTTGTGATATATATAAGGTAGCAGATGATGAAGGTGATGTTGATGGCACATGTTCAAAGGATAGGGTAGTAAGGTTCCCGATAGCTTTCAACTTCCAATGTTTGGAAATATTGAAATGAATGAGGATCACCGTGGATAGTAACTTTTATATCAGCATGTTCAAACTTGAGACATTGATGGAGTGTGGATGGTACAACATTCATTTCATGGATCCAGGGTCAAAAAAGAAAGAGGTTATGCGGGAATTGGATGTCTATAACATGGAAAAGGGTGGGAAGCATGACAAGCCCAATGTTGATAGGTAAATAGAAGGTGCCAACCAATCTACACTCCATATTGTCATATGCTTTAATGGTAATAATATCCAAGTCCTTGTACCTTAACCGATGAAAGAGATTCAAGGTACAAATATTTAGAGATGATCCATTGTCTCTTGACGTGAACGTTGTTGATATGGACTTCAATGTAAAGAGGAAGATTTTGGGTAGGGCCGTGTGGTGGAAAGTCTTGTTAGGTGAAGGAAAGTGGGATCGTTGGATATGGATAGAGATGGGCAACAAGGGACTGAAATTGTGTAGGATCAATATCAATGGGGACGTGTATCTCTTGGAGGGAATGGTATAAAATGTATTTATGGACAGATGAAGTCTTGAGAAGATCCATAATGGATATTTGTGTGGGAGTATTCTCAAGTTATTTGATGATATTATAGTTTGCTTGTGGGTTTGGGTTAAGAAGATGGAACGACTCCTTCAATCACCACATAGGTCTTGTGGGTAGTGATAGCACATTGAGGGTTTTGTGAAGGGCCTTTTATTTTAATGGTGGCTATTTGACGAGGAGAATTATGGATATGACCGACAGTGTGATGTATAAGGAGGGGGTACATGATGATAATAAATGTGGCTAAAATGATGAGAAGATGATTCGGGTTTACTTTCCAGACTTATGTTGACCTTGATTAGAGGCATTGTTCTATCCATGATTAGGAAGGGGATTTTGATATATCCCAAGCTTTTGATTTTGAGAACAAGTGGAAGTATTATCCTCTATTTTGATCTCGCCTAGGTCAATAAGGTATCAAATATAATTTTTCAATTTCATACACTGATGCGTGGCATGACCCTTTATCTTATGGAACTTGCAGTATTTGTTTTCTTTGAACCAAAAGGTTTGGGTTGGGAATCATGAATGGGTCGAGTTTGAGGAAAAACAACCATATTGGCAATAATTAACTTATCATGTATTTATTCCATAGATTCGCCAAAGGGGGTGGTTCTTCATATGGAATCTCGAATGGATTGAGGTTGTCCTTTAGGAATGGATATAGCGGTTGTGGTATGGACGTGTTGGATATTTTTGGTGTTTGTTACTCCATCACGACAACATTCTTATTTTTATCAAAGTATTTAGGATTTTTAGATGTAGAAGGTTGGTTGGATTGATTGTGATTGTCACAGGAATATATTTTAATAAGGCCTTTTGTAACAAGGATATTTCGATTTTCATTCCCTTTTCAATGATGTCATCAAATGTGTTTGCACAATGTACTTGCAGATGGAAATATAGTTCCTGATTAAGGTTAGATATGAAGATGGTGACTAGTTTCTTCTCAGGTATGGGCCATGGAATGTGGCTAGCAAGGCTCACCATTGTTGTAGGAACGATGAGAAAATTTCACCATTTCGTTGTTTGGTATTACAAAAATCAATCATCGTGACATCATGTTCTACATTATAGGAAAAGTGTTTTACAAATTTCTCTCGATAAGTCGAAAATATTGAATGAGTAACCTTTGGGAAATCAAAGGAACCATTCTAAAGCTAGACCACCTAGACTTCTAGAGAAGAGTCTTAGCAAATAAGAGTCGTCGTAAGTGAATTCTTGGTGAAGCATATAAAACTTTTTAACATGTTCATGGGGGTCTCCTTTTCCCTTGCATTTCTCAAATTTAGGTGGCTCAAAATATGGTGGAAAAGGGACCCGTAAGATATCATGGTCAAAAGCATAGGGAAAAAGTTCCTCGAATTTATATTAATGTCCTTGAGTGCTTTGAGTTGAACCCTCAAGCATTTCCTTCATAGAATTCACTTCTTGTTCTAAGGTCGGCTTATGGAGGATCGAGAGGTGATGGGTTGAAGTTAGGTTGAGAATGTTGTGAACCATGGTCATTGGATGGTTGCAAGTAAACTAAGAGGCGAGATGGGTGATTTGGTTGCTCATTTTTTGTAATTGAGACAATACAACTTATTTAGATACATTGGTGGTGTTCTCTCTGCCATCCCATCTATGTACACCACAATAGTGATTTGGATTAGGATGATGTGTGGAAGGTGGTTTATGGCCAATGTCATCATTTTCATCTGGGAGAAGACTATGGAGTTGGTCGTGAGTGTAATCAGAAGGAAGTTTTTCCCCCATGTGATATAGTTAGAGTAAGAGGGCATCTTTATTCTTCTCAATGAAGTGGTTTAGCATTTCTCTTCATCTTCCTTCTATAAAGTAGGTACTAGAGTCATTGTCACTACTAGTATTAACCATGGTCTCCTCGTCTTCTCCTCTAGGTCGATTTTCTTCGTTATTGGCATCATAATAATTGTGGTTAAATATATCATTTTTGTGTTGTGTTGATTGTTTTTGTCCTCATTTTCAAATTGGGATCAAGTTATTATTCACCTAGGTACCATTAGATTATGATGTTGGTGAGATGTATGAGATGAAAGAGTTTTGGGGTGATATATACCTAGATGAAGAGGAAGATTACGATTCCTTTAATGAACATGATGTATAACCTGAATAACCTAGTCTTTCTTATAGGATGGAAGAAATTTGAGGAAGAGAATGGAAGAAGGGTGTGCCTCGTTAGTAGAGGGATTAGGATGTGCCTTGTTGCAAGGGATTAGAAGAATAATATAGGAGATAAGGATATCTTGTCTATAAGTAAGATGCTTATTAATAAGATCAAGTCAATTGTATCAAAAAAGGATCGCAAATGGGATGTTTAGGATGTGTATGATGATATAAGGTTATGATGAGATTTTGGGAAGGGAGAATTATATGATTGGTATGAGTTCCAGAGTCTTATAGACCTAGGTTAATTAGGATGCCAATAGGAAATACCAAGTGATTAATAGGTGGGTCTTATGTGGTTTACGATAGTGTGTTTTGTTTTGAAAGTGGAAAAGGTGTGGTTGTGGTTAGTGAAGGATGAATGAATGTGGGATTATGAATTTTATTTAATGAGATGGGAGTGTTGATTTTTTTATTAAATTTTTTGGATTTTTGTTTTGTTATTTAATGTTATGTGAGAAAATATTTATATTATTAAAGTGGGTGTAATGTTAAGGGAATAATTTATGGTCAAAATTTTCGGTATTATGGGGAGAAAAGGAGAATTCAAGTAAAGGTGATTAATGGTATGCAATGGAAAGATAATGATGTCATATATTTTTGAAAATTGGGGTCAAAATATTATGGTAAAAAATTGGTGGGTGATAAGTGTATGGTTTATTTACAAGGGTTAGTGTGAGGTTTATTTTACTAGTTTCAACAAAACACCCAAACAAGTACACTCATGCATGCACAATCAAGATATAGCCCACTTTCAATACCACACACGAAAGTGGTACTCACTGAGCTAGCCCACCTTTACGTTGATGTGTGATCGGCTAGTGAGTAATCTTCAGTGGTTCCTTCCCCTACACTATAGCTTGGTTTCGCCGAAGGCTACCTATGCTAAGGTAAAAATCTCTTTAGGGGTATCCCCTATATACCTTACAAGACGTGGTGACTAACTAAGAATGGAAATTCTAATACTAATACTATAAAAATTATAACCACTAGTTAATCTAAATAGAGGACTAAAATGTTGTATAAATGAACTAAAACAGTATGGAATAATTGTAAATAAATATACTAAGTGAAATAAAACCCTAAATATGCAAGTAAAGGAAGAGAAATGGTTTAGCTGATTAGAAGAGAGTGTCGCATGTTGTTACAGCCCGATAATATAAAAGATTTGAATATGAGTTTTATAGGGTCAGCAAGCTATCTCCAAACACTACTTTTCTATCACATTCGATTCATTGAGCTGCACCGAATGTGGTGAATAATCAAATGATGACTTGCAATACAAAAGGAAGTATCAAACCCTAGGAAAAATAAAGATGCAAAATGAATGGGTCGACTGACCTCACCGCCAAACTAGTGGTCTTATCACCGAGAAATGTACTACATTTAGGTCCCGTATATAGTTTTGGTGTGTGTGTGTGTGCGCATATCGTGCCCTAGGTTCTCTTATGCCAGCCCCACTTTATGAAGTAGCGAGCAATAGAACTATAGAAAATGTAATAACATATGTGCATGGAGTAGAATAGAATCCCTCCCCTATGTTATGTGTGTTGATGCAAATCTCTTAGACTTGATGCATGACACTATGTGGATGCAAGTGTTGCAATGGATGCAACTCTAGATGGAGTGATAGTAATATGTGATGCTAGGACCCTCATTATGGTCTTATAACTTTATATTTATATGGGTCTCAAGCTTAATTTCGTAACGAATCCCAACCTCACCGATCGGGAAAATGATAAGGATGAAAAATGGATAGAAAGGTGCCAAAAAGAAGTGGGAAAAGAGACACATAGATCGGGGTGCCCAAGTTGGGACTAGGGCGCCCATTATAGGCCAAGACACTGATTTCGGGCTAAAATTACGAGGCAATTTTGAAATGGACTGATAAGTGCAAGAAAATATGTGGGAATGACGAAATAAAATATAAATTAAAGATGGAAAAATGTGGGAATAATTAGTACTTTATTAACTTGAAAACCTTCTATATATTAGTATAATATTGGGATAAATAATGGCTAAAGTGCATGATTTTGTGTCTACATTTTGTCCCCACTTTATGTTGGTGAGCAGAACACTTAGTAACATAAAGTAGATAGAGATGCGTACCTAATATCCATGTAGAGTGTAGAAGAAGATGTTCCGATGGACTAGACTCAAATGTGGAATGACAAAAAGAAAAATGTGGAGGAGCGTGGATTCTAAAGATGAAAAATGTGCATAAAAAGTGATGAGAGTGAACCTAGGGTGGAATGCATATGTGGATGATGTTGTAGTGTACCTGCATGGTTAGTAAAGGAAAGTTCCTATAGCGGTGTGTTGTCATTTTCATTTTCATTGTTGTTACCCCCAATTTGACTGCTTGTTTCTCATACGGCCGGACCTGCAAGGAGAAAATGATCAAGTAGTCAAATATGTATGTATGTAAAAATGTTGTGTAAAATACGCATGTGTATAGAAATGTGTAAAGTACGCAAATGTAAAATATGCTGAAATAAAGTGTAAATGGAACATGTGCACCTGATCCATGTCGAGAAATAAAGTGTAAATGGAACATGTTTTTTGGGTGATCTCACACCACCTTGGCTGTTGAAGTATAGGGAGGAAATGGGTTGTATCCTCCAACCTTTAATCATTTCTACTAAAATGTGTGAAGATATATCTATACCATCCTAGTTTTTTGGATGATCCGATGCCACTAGATGAAGTAGTGTTGAGAGGCACATCCACTGTAACCCCCAAGCCTATAATTGCTCCGCATGAATTTCTCAATGACACCATGTCCCGTAAAGGCCACTATATATGGAGTTCCTAGATTGGTGCTATGTTAGTATAAACCCTAAATGATGCCCCCCCTCTTTGAGGGTGCATGAAACATCACATAAAGGAGAATGTGTCCCCAAAAGAGGACCAACCACACTCCGACCTATAGAAATATGCCTTGTAGGGGAAAAGGTAAAACACTTAGTAGGTACCAAGGCGCGCACACAAGGGTATGGCTAGCCAAAAAAGGTGTTAGTCTAAAAAAAAATTCATGCAATAAGACAAGTGTAAAATACACAAAAATGTAGAAACTAACAAACAGAGTAGTGTAAACATGTAAGAAAACAAGTAGACCGCAAAAAGTGGGTTGCAAACAAGGGACATCACTAACAATGTCATAAGACATAGAAGCCCATCATGGCCACAAACAATAGAGAAGTGTGCATAAGGAAAATGGAAAAGCCCACATACAATGGAAAATAATGTAGACAAGTAGAAATAAAGAAGTAGTCATGGAAACATGTAATCCTGCAAAACAAGTGCTGCATATGGAACACCCGTTAGCATGTTAGAGTGATAAC
This sequence comes from Taxus wallichiana var. yunnanensis, assembly GCA_018340775.1. Taxonomy (NCBI): domain Eukaryota; kingdom Viridiplantae; phylum Streptophyta; class Pinopsida; order Cupressales; family Taxaceae; genus Taxus; species Taxus wallichiana. The sequence continues at coordinate 956,128,388 of CM031235.1, forward strand.
CAATATGTCAAAGCATGTATGAGAAAATAATATAAGATGATAAGTACAAAATGAAACAATAACACCTGGATAAGATGAATGTGGATGCCCCTAGTGACCAGTATAGGAAGGGTAGAAGGTGAGCATCCATGCCACGTGTAGAGTCTTGTATCTACAATCACACTAGAAAAAGGCATGAACGTGCATGTGTGTATGATAATGACATATAAGAAAGCAATCTAACATGTGTAATAAAGTGAGCATGCAAAACACTAGTATGTAAAAGTAAATTCCCCTAAGACAATGCAATATGTTATGGATAGATGGAATGGAATGCAAGATGGAATGATATAAGCAACATGCCCCGAGTTGATAGAAGTGTATGCACCGGGTTCATTTTTTTCCCCCTCAGTAGTCAAAAATGAACCATAAATGAGAGTGCGTCATCGGGAAATGGTCAAGTAGTGTTGGTTGTGTCTAGTGTGTTGTGATGAGTGTGTATATGTAATGGTGATGAAATGTAACATGTGGAGAGATGTGTGTGAACCCTATAGCCAAAGTGTATATCATGACTTGTTGAATAGGTGAGTGATGATTTATCCCTAAGCGTATATCACTATATAATGAAAGGATGAAGATGGGTGATGATGTAGCCTAAAGCGTATGTCACTACAAGATAAAAAGGAGGGAGTGGTGATGTAACCTAAGGGTGTATACCACTACAAGATGATAAAGGGGGTGGTGATTTAGCCTAAAGCGTATACCACTACAAGATGATAGAAGGGGTGAAAATTTAACCTAAGGTGTATGTCACTAATGTTGGAAATGTCACATAAGGAAAAATTTTGGATGGCGAATGTAAAGTTCATTTGATTGGTAAACCCCAACACCAAGTATAGAATGAGGGAAAAAAATGTGTCATAGGGTGGTGAGTGCTGCGCATAGAAAATAATGTAGTATAAATGACTAAGTGATGAGAATGTACATATGTGGAGTGGGTCATGCAATAGGGGATATGTAACATGTATAGGATATGTAAAGTATGTAATGCAATAATAGGTGATGGAGCCTATAATTTACCAAGAAAGCCTGTGTGCTATGGCACATCACTCAACCTAGACTGAGTGCTCACCCGAAGTGTGCAAAGGTACCATGCCCCTCTTTAGGGTTGTTGTTGCAGGATGTTAGCATGATGAAGACTTAATGCATTCAGATCCATAATTAATACATCATTCTACAGCGCATGTTTAGATCTATATCTAAAGAATAACAGACTTAAATGATAACCATGATGAAATCAAAACATGCAAGAACCAATTATACTCAAGATTAACACTCTGATTCAGCCAATACACTCCATTATATTAAACATGATAAATACACATAAGGTCATTATAATAGATAATACCATAGTTTATGCTTGCATTAGATTTGGTAGCATTAACTTCACAAAGAATTCAGCTCTCACCCCTCTCTATACTACGTAGATAATTACATATTTATAAGGGTGGGGACTTTCCCTTCATCACTTGCATAACTCCAAAAATAGGTCGCAATATGAAAATAGCCATGCGCCTTTACAATTACAGCCACACATGTAAGTGTGCTAACAATAGATCTCTCCTAGTTAACTGTCAGTAGCAATTCTATCTTTAGCCCGCATCCATATAAAGCACTCCATAGCCACTCTTCCAAAAATAGCTGATGTTTGTCGTGCAAGTATTTTCCCATTTGTGTGCTCTGCACGCCATCTTCCAAAAATAGATCACAATCATGAAAATGTCCGAGTCCCGAACTGTCTCTATCCTCCGCACGTGATTCCTTCCCAATCCTCCCGTGCCTTTGAACGCACTTTGCTCTTCCACATGAATATTCTCTATGCCTTATACTAAGTGTTATATATTATCTTCTCAACATTACCCCACACTAACTACATTGCCACCATGGAAATGACTACTCTTTGAACAATAAAGAAAAAAGTAATGGAAAGAGTGTGAAATAATTTATGTACAAAGAATAGTTATTTACTTTCATCACCCTCTACTTCAGATGGAAGAATGAGTTATGGATATTCTTCTTTTATTTTTGCCTCTAATGTCTGCCATTCACTTAGTGCAGCCTCTTCTTTTTCTAGAATATCTACCACAATAGACTCCATCTCATCTTGGGAAATTTCTCCCTTTTCATTCTACAAAACTAGAACAATGTTAGACATTTTAGACATTCTTCCTTCTATTAGATCCATCTTCTATGCTATAATCTTCCCACTCATCTAACCTTTCCTTATGGGGTTCTTGTATTGCAAGGGCCTCGTGCTTTTGTTTTACCAATGTCAACCTCCTTGGTATGCACCACTCCTCTTCGAACATTGGGTGGAGCCTTTCATACCACATCTCTGCTCTCTATTTAAATGCCCCACACATGGTCCCTTCACATAAGTATTTATCAAATCTTTCTGCCAGAGATTTATTTTCCTTGGGGTACTCCCAAATCTTTTCCTTTGGCCCATCAGCACTCCAATCTCCATAAACACCAAAGACAATAAAATAGTGCCAAAACTAATTCTATCACCTGTACGCGCTTCTTCAATGATTGTCTTTACTATGTAACCTACGATATTGTAGATCACTCCTTGAGACATTTTCCTTGCACTGTGGAGCCACATTGTATTCACCTGCGACCACATTTCTTGGTCATTCAACTTTGTTATCATATGTACAGCTTCCTGTACCACTGGGTACTTCTTCAATTTATCAATTTCCATGTCGTGCGGACCCTTGGTATATCCTAACTCCTTACTTGTCTCCTAGATCACTACTTTATCTGTTAAGTCACTCTCTAGATTTGCTCCTGAGGACCTTAATCCTATCATTGTTAAAATTAAGGTGGCTGTGATTCTAACCCTCTATCCGGTGAAGTAGAAGAATTCCTCATGGACTCTTCTCATCAACCATTGATACAATGGTTCATACTTTCCAAAGTATGGAAACTCATACAATTGGTAGAATCCAATCTGCTTTAGCAGCTTCTCTCTAGTGTCATCGTACACTGACATGTCTTCTTTTGTGGCACTTGTTTGTTTTCGTGCTCAACAACACATCTATTTCCTTCTTATTATCCAATGTGTGATGGTTGTAATCACTGATATTACATTTACGATGTGGGAATCCCATTCTTGTCCCACAATCACGCCCTCTGGATACTAAATTTTTGAGAAATTACTCTTGGGAGCAATTTCTTCTTCGAATTCTACCTTCTTCTTCCCTTTTACACCTACTATAGGTGCTTTCTTCGCCATTTGAAAATATATCCTTTCTATCCTCTGTAACAAGCAAGTTAAAACCCTAGTTTGAATCTCCATGCCCTAGTGGAAATCATGTGCCCTAGCTCTTTCGTAACGTGTCTGCTTCACTCAAACCCTTCACCTATGGGAATGCAAGCTTCTCCTGCACACAAATCTTCTCTCCACGTTTAGTTTCACACTCTTCACACCTCAACATGATTCACTCAGCTCATTTGCACTTAGCTCTTTTCAAATTCTCACAATTTCAATGGTAATAATGAACTCGCATCCCATCCTTATATAGATTTTAAAAATTTAGTTCATTTATTGCTCCTTCACCTACCAATAATCCTCTCATTAATTGACCATTTTCATTCTTTTCACGCGGTACATCTTTGCGCCCAAGCTATAACCTTCTATCGTGCCTTTCTACCTTTTAGCCACAGACTTCTCTTCAGCGTGCCTCCATGTACCCAAGTGTCTCACCACTGTGCCTTCCCTTGGTAGTTCCCATGGACCCTGCTTACCTCGTATTACACTTGTTTCTTCATTCATCTCCATCTATGGTCCTCATTTCCGTAAGCAAGATTTTTTTTAACAATTCTCCAACCTGAATAACACTCATAGCAATTTGTTCCTTTCATGTGTACTTATTTTGATAGTCCCGCACTGTAGATATTAATAACCATCCCACACTAATGGTATGTGCAGTCCTCTGCGCATAAAAATTATTCAAATAATAATTATCTTCTGGCATGCAAACATGCTTATTACACAAAAACACCAACTAAATTGACAAAGCATAGCGAAAAAGAAGGAAATAAATTAAGGGAATACAGAATTGAAAACCTAATCTAAATGGAAACACTACCTTATTACAAACACAAAGAAGACTTATTTATAGTAGGGCTTTAACCTACTCCCGTTGAAGTACCTGGGTAACCGTGTTTCATCTAGTGCCACTAATTGATAAGTGCATGTTTCAAGTATATGAATGATAACATACAACCCCAACCAATGTACCTTAAGTTTGCTTGGATGGTGCAAAAACTTAGAATCATAAAGGAGCACCATCTTTCCAATCTTGAACTTTTTATCCCTAATGTGCCTATCATGACATGCTTTCTGCCAGGCCTTTTCTTGTTTTTGACTCCAACGTGCTATTGCTCATCACTCATCTAGCTTGATTAAATTTTTAATCTGTTCTTCTAATGCTTGTTCATCAGCTAGACCTCCAAAGACACGTGATACACCAAAAAGGTAACATGAATTCCATAGAAGAACTACTTCGGTGCTAAACACCAATCAAAAGGTGTGCTCTTGTTTTACCACTTGACGTTGTTCTATACGCATAAAGTATTGCGACACTTTATCATCCCAATCCTTCCTTCCAACATCACAATTTTTTTTCAATTTCTGGCTCAAAATCTTGTTAAAAGCCTCAATAGTCCCATTTTACTGAGGATGATTTGGTGTAGTCTTATGGTGTGTAATCATGAATTCATCCAATAAAATTATGATCGTCTCATTCAAACAATGTGTGCCCCTATCACTGGTCAAACTCAAAGGACATCCATACCTTGTAATAATGTTTTCCCATAGAAACCTAACTATTGTAGCCACTGTACAATCCTTTGTAGGCATTGCTTCTGCCCACCTTTTTAGATAGTTTGTGCAAGTGATGATATAGCGCGATCTAGTCCTCCGCGCAGCTGGTGAAATAGAACCCAAAAAATCAATAACCCATTTTTCAAACAGCTCTACACTAGAAATAGGTCTTAGAGGCATTTCATCTTGTTGACCTCGGTTTCCCAAGGCATCGACAGTGATCCCAAGCCTTGCAATATGCTTTACAATCTTTATACAAGTTCCCCCACCATAATCTAGTTAGTAGAATCTTATGCGCAGTGGCGTCACCTACATAGTGGCCACATGCAATACCACTATGAGCTTCCTCCATGATATATGTGTGCTCATGTTCTAGTACACACGGAGAAATAATTCATCCCGGCCTAATTAGTACAAAGTGTCACCTCTAATCAACATATAGGGTGCTACACATATAGCAAGTTGTTTCTTCTCTAAGGATTTCATTCCTTCTGGTGCCATACATGTTCGTAGAAAGAAAATAATGTCCTCTAATTCTCGATGTCGAGTGTTGTAACTCGTATAACCGTGCATCAAGCATGGTATATTTAATGGCCTATGATTCTTCTCCTAATCGTATTTGGGATAAATGGTCTGGTCCAAAATTAATTTTCCCTGGTTTGACTACAATCGTAAAATAAAATTATTGAAATAAAAGTACCCATCTGCATATGTTCCCCTGTAAAATGGGCTTGTTTACCAAATACTTCAATGCCATGTGATCTATATAAAATACAAATGGTGTAGCTAGTAGGTACTATCTGAATTTATGTAGCGCATAGATCATTGACAAAGCTTCGCGCTCTGTAGTTGTGTAATTTTTCTCTCTGACAATAGTCACTTTCTACTAGCAAAATAGATAGGATAATCTATAATACCTTCTCCCGGATGAGCCAACACCATGCCAATGGCCATGCTAGAGGCATCTAAATGTACATGAAATGGTTGTTACCATGAAGGAAAGTGTAGAATAGGCGCGGTAGTAAGTTTCTCCTTTAATGTCTCAAATGTGCGTTGCTGCGGTTCTCCCCCAAAGTAGAACGTACCTTTTCCTTTTAGTAACTCCTCCAAAGGTGCAACAAATTTTACATACCCCTTTATGAATTTCCTATAATACCCCATGTGACCCAAGAATCCATGCACCTCACTTTTACTCGGTAGGCTCTTTCAGCCGATAAGGATCAGTAACTTTAGCTAGATTAACCAACAAACCTTCCTTGCACATTATGTGTCCTAACAAGATTCCAAATGGTGTAGAAAATATGCATTTCTTGATGTTCAAAGAGATACTCAACTGTCTACATCTTTCAAAAATTAAGCATAGATTGACATAGTGATCCTTAACAAGTCCATACACCGTCCAATCATATAAATAAATCAGAAGAAGTTGTGAATAAAATATTTAAATGCTCTCGAACAACTATGCATGAAAATACAATAGGCACATTTTTCGCACTCAAAGGCATCACAAAGATAGGAAAAACTGCCCCATTAGGTAGTGAAAGTAGTATTTTACTGATCCTCCTAGGAAATCCTAACTGATGATACCTGTGAGAACCCATCTCAAATGAATAGATTTTACGCCCGCAACACCTTCTAGTATTTCCTTAGTGAATGGCATAGGGAAGGGATCACCACACATGCAACATTCATCTCCCCGTAGTCCACACAGATCCTACTCTGACCATCCTTCTTGATACTAATCACCATTGACTAACCCATTCTCGACTGGCCCAAGGGCTTGATGATTCCGCACTTCAACATTTTGTCAATATTTCTTTGACCTTTTAGTGCAAGTTGGGTTTCATCCTCGTAGGGTTTATTTCTAACTAGGCGTGCACCCAATTTAAGATTTATCTTCATCTCCCCTAATGATTCATGTACACCTTTAAGTTGATAGTATCCCCAAGGGAATAAGTCCCGATAATCCTATAGAAACTCAATGATTCTCGCTGCTTCGAGTCTAACCAATAGTCTCCAATTATGGCCTCCTTAGGCTCAACATCTGATCCAATATTCACTTTATTTTTCTTAATCATTTTATGATAGGTGCGCATGGTCGTATATGCATTATCCAACACCTCACACCTACCTGTTGAATGGTCTATATCTAGATTTTCTACTTCTTCATCATTTACTAAGTAGACCATTTTTCTTGTTTCTTTCTCAAGTAAAGTGTGCTAAAGTAGTGTGGCATCGCCCTCTGTTGCTTCCATAAAACGTGCTCTTGAGTCTCCTTCGTCATATAAATCCTAAATGAGTTCTTCCGTCTTGGAACTATCCCCCATAGTTAAGCACTTTATAACCTTTAATGCTTCTTCTACCAAAGGTTTAGTAGAGAAGAAGTCAAATGTATGGGTCATTCCTGTAATTAAATCCTTCCAATTTCTAGTCTCTCTATGGAGTTTTACATATACATACCAAGCACGTGTATAACCTTGTAAAGTGGAATAAAACTTGTGCACCCAGAGAAAAGGTGGTAAAGCTTCATGCCCTCTATCTAGAGTCTCTCACACTATTGATCGTGGTGCTAAATAGGTTGATTACCATGATAAGTGTGGATTTGAGTAGGTGCATTGGTCATGCTAAACCTAGTGGCAAGAGAAATCCTAATTTCATTCCATCCTACAAGATTATCCTTGTGGATCACCCACCAACGCGATGTTGTCTCGCATAGGGTATATACTAGCATATTCCTTCTCTCTAACTAGTCTATCCATTGTTCGCCTATGGCCTGCAGGAATAACATAGGGTCTCCTTCTCTCGTGTAATGTGGTGCCGAGTTGCTACCTATTCTCTTGATACAACGTGGTCTACTCGTCCCTAGAAAATATGCTCTTTACTTCACGCCCTAATAACTCATAAGTGCTATGAGCCTATCACAAGCAACACTTGTAGTATCACTAATAGACTGTGCATTCTCCCATTGAAGGATTTCTTCTTTAGATGGCTCATTCACCTCTCGGGTCTCGGACGACACGTACATAAATCCTATTCGTATTCTTCACTCAAGGGCTAAACATAGGGCACACATTTCCCATCTATTAAAGGGATAATAACTCTTTCCTCCTTGTTTTCAAAACTAATATAACCCTTGTTGAATTGAAGATCAACATTATTTGCATAACACCAAGGAAGTCCCAAGAAAGCCGGGAATCTATCTGCCTTTGCCATTGCTAAAACCTCAAAATCCCCAGTGAACTTGGCTCCATGTATGGTAATGGATGCATCTTTTAAAACACTGATGGGAGTGGCCTTAGTGTGATTATCCATGAATAATAAACTAGAGGATGACTGCAATGGAGGTCTCCCCATTTGTACCCATGCATCTAAAGTAAGAACATTGACTTTTGCATCAATATCAATCAATATATTACTCAAAATCCACCCATCCACAACAACATTCAAAGTGATTTCCTTGTCATAATCTAGGCTATGAGGGGGAATATTTACATGCAGGATCTATCGTCTAATCTCGATACATGCACATGGAGTGTTTCCCTTTAACCAATTCCTTAACAGTGGAGTGATATTCTCCTGGCACAACATCTTGCACACTTCTTTAAAGTCATCTATATAATTTTTGACCATCTTAGTTGCTTTTATTTGCTCCATCTTCCGTGATTGCTCTTTTAAATACTATATTTCACCCTGAAGATTTCTGAGTACCTCCATGGTTTCCTGATAAACCTCCTTCTAATGGGCAGGATCTAGGTACTGTGCATGTAGAACTTCCTCCTTAGTGATGGTAGGCTTCTGCTGCAATGCTTCTTTGGCATGCGCCGCTTCAGTGTGGGTAGTGATCTTTACCTGCAATGCCTTGGATTCTAGTTCCAACTTGGGCATCCACTGATTTTCCACAGTGCGTTGTATCCTAACCATCCATGTGCCTTTATTTTCTTGTTTATGCTGCTTGCTAAGATGCTCATACAAGTCCGATAATTCCTCATAACTATGATTCTTTCCACAGAAATAACATGTAATATTATGAGGGAATTCACACCAGTAGTGGCTGGGACCTACATGTATAACACATTCTCAAGGCGTGGAAAATTATCTCATCCACCACCATAGCCTCGTACTCCAAATACACCACGGTATCCTCAACCTCTACCACGATCGCCTTCAAAACATACTTCATTCTGATCATAGCGTGCCTAATTGTGATCCCGATCCTGATGCTCATTCTTTCCTTTAGAGTTATCTGAAACTCTTGTCTATTGTACACCAATATCTATAGCATCATGGATCTGACCAATCATTGGTAGTATTCCATGACATGAGTTATGGACCTACAAATTTTACAAAGAATAAGAGACGTTCTTCCTTATTGAGCGTTGTAGTAATGGGCAAGCAATAGCATCATGGTTTAAATGACATATCTCATAGTCCAATAATAATGAGCATACTGATCTGTGGGGAAAACTATCCTTTGTGTGACCTTCCACTTCACAATTTGTGCACCAAATCCCTATGCACGTCTCATGTGCTGAATTTTTCGATAGCTTCTCCAACTATTTCGCCATAGCTGCGATCTGTGCTTCTAAGAATGGGCTCACCCCAGTGTCTATACTTCTAACTACCTTGGTGCATAAGGCTGATTGAAGTGCTTCGCATTGTTCAATGTATGTCTTATGTGATAGCACCCTTCTAAAAGGTGTAATTAGACCTCCAATGAACCATTGCACATGTTGGCTTGCATGAATATCATAAGAAATTTTAGATAATTGTTATCACCAAATCACTGCACCCTCCAAATGGCCTCGAAAGTGAACATCGGTGTGATTGGGTAACATGGGCTCACCTCTCAATCTATGGGACTTGGGCTCAAGGTGAACCTTCGGAGAATGTCAACTTCCTTTTCCTAAACTAAGCACTACACTACTTCTAAGGTGGATAAATGGCTAACTAGACCTATGCTAAAATTTAATGGGTTTTAGGGAAAGATATTTGCAAGAAAATAAAACCTATACTAGAAGTGGTGATGCACCAAGAAAGGGATTTTCTAGACTCGTGAAGAGTTAATTTGAAGAGGGTGTGTGCACCACAAGTCAACTTCACCTACCGCAACTCGAGAGGATATATAATATCACAAACTAGGAAGCATACGTTCATTTTGTTAAACTCAATCAGATAAACAAGTTATCAGTCTTCCCAAGAAAAGAAGAATGAGCTTGAGAAGGGTGAAAAAGCACCACAACTCAACTACATGCAATACTCCACCACTCATGAAGCAAAATGAACTCCAAAACTTGTAAAAGAAACCGTGGTTGCACAGTTCACCTGCAAACATGAGAGAGGAAAATAGAAGCAAAAAAATCATGAAAGGACATATAACTGATCACAAAACATAATTTCCATTACTTCAAGCACTTGCACAATGCATCATTACATCAGGGAAAAGGCATAGGCTACCATTACAATTTTAAGAAAGGCTTGAGAGCCTACAAATTCACAACATCTCATCTTGTGAAGAGAGGGGAAGCTTGGAAAATGTCTAACTCCTTTGAATAAGCACCCCTTTTACATTTATAGAAAATTTTGAGTGGTTGAGAGAAAGAAGGAAGAAACCCTAGAATCTAGGCTAGAATGTAGGAAATAATTAATCACTATTGTTGGCCATGTTTTCTCATTTATTACACCTCCACCTTTCGAGGCACCATCCAAGGAATGAAGAAAACCTGTAATTTTGGAATGCAAAACTTATGAAAATCTATATTCTCATGGATCCATGGTGTAGCTCTCTTTCTCCTAATTCCAATGACTACAATTTTGTAAAAATGGACATTCCAGGAGAAATTTATAGCTTCTTGAGTAAAACTTTCTTGTTTGGGCATTTTGGAGTTGCATTTCATTAGCTCTCTGATAATATCTTCATAATGCTACATAAATTCAAAACCTGAATTCACCTCCATTTAATTAAAATAATATTTTAATATATTATGGAGTCACTTTAATGTACTTTGTGGGGTCTAAGGATTATGTTTTCCTTTGAAAGTAATTTTAATGTTGTTAGGTTGACTTTGTCACCAACCAATTCAATGGTTGGGCTCCTTCTCCATTGAGCTATCCATCCTCTACTCAACACTTTATCTCAAACAAAAAATTAAATCCGTAGGCATTGTTTACACCTTGTTCCATTTTGACTCGGTCATCTCGCCACCTCCGACTAACTCGAACTTCATATTAAGTCAAGCAAATTTTAATTCAATACCCACAATTTCTTGATGTGGCACAACATAAAATTTGATCGATTTAGACTTAATTTTAACTTAGTGGGCTCTCCACTTAAGCTTCCCACACCATATTGTGTTTGATATTCCATTTTCACCAAACGTTGGCCACTTTACACATTGAAACCGATCAAACCCATCATTACCTCAACGAATTCCTTGTAAACCATTCCATCCCTACCCAATGACCGAAAAAATTGACATTGACCCGGTCTTCGCCACTCGAGAATCGAATTCCAAAATGGCTCGAACGTATGAATCCTGAAAATCTGAAACTTTAAATTTTGGAGTTTCAGGGGTTTCTTTCAACTCTTGGAATGACTCTCCCATCTATCTTGTTCACTCACCTGATGTGAGTTTCGAAACAAAAAATTCCAAAAGCCCAAATGAATAAGAAGTTCTTGAAATGTAACTCCAAAATTCGATGCCACTTGGTCCCTTGTGTTATGCAATATTTTGCATGCCAAGCCATTTCAAAGCCAATTTGACCTAGTTCTACCTCTATGAAATCCTTGCTATCTCCACATGAAGTCGTCCCTCACCAAAACATCATCCTCCATCTCTGTGCATGATTTGAGCCTCTTTAATGAACATTTAATCTCCCTCACGGTTTGAGCATTCGATCCACCTGTGGCTTTTTGAGCTATGCAATATCTATGAGCCATCAAAACCACCGTGAGCACCATTGCTTTTCACCCACATAGTCAACTCGCTCATGAAATTGCTCCAAGTTCTTCTTGAATCCACTTAATCGGCAAGCCACCCCAAATTTGATTCAACATGCTTGAGGGATAACTCTATAACCATTGCTTTGATCATATGAGTCTTAACTCGGTTCCACCATAGTGACTCGATTCCTCAATGCTTTGTAATGGAGATGAGTTTTCCAACGTATTCAAATTTGTATTCTTTGTATTTCTTGTGAGTGGCTCAATCTGAGCTCTATTCTACGTTATGGCTTCAAATTGAGTTAGAACTCACCCTTCATTGTTTTCCAAGCTACTTGCTTAAAATTTTTAATTGATCCATTCTAAGGGTTTGCCTTGATGTGACAAAATCCTCGCTCTTCCTTGAAACATCCTCCGAGCCATCCACTACCTTACTTATTCAACTTGCTCATAACTAAAAAAGTGTTACTAATTAACTCGACATCATCTCACGTAGATTTTCTCACGAACTTATTTTTCATTTTGATACTCTTTCTCTCGTTTCCATATTATCCCTACAAATTATGTGGCTCAATCCTACTTTCCTTACTTTATGCCTCATATTTCCGCATTCAAGATGACTTCTTGGTGTATATTTCTAAGATCACCAATTTGAAATGTGTCGAGATTGTAAATGTGAAATGATCTCATGATATCTTCCAAGCATCGATGAGCTACTCACATGCCAAGTTGAGCTTTATTTCACTAACACAACTCTCCTTAAACCAACATCGAGCACTTGATTTGGTTTTCTTGTGAAATCTCCACGAGCTTCCTCCAAGGACATGTACTGTTTATTTTTTTCATTTGTTTGATGTCGAGCTTGGTACACCACCCTCCCGTGTCTCACCGAATCTGAACTCAAAATAACTTAGCTAGAGTCTATTTGTTTTCCTTTGACCGAGGCATACAACGATTTGCCCGATACGGAATGTAAGAGTTGAAATCTCGTCGCTATCTTCATACTCTTTCCTCCTTGACAATCTCACATGCTTTCCATGATGTAATGATGTTTCCCCACTCACCTGAGCCCATCATTGGAAGGCTCACCTATATATCAAACAATTTCTTAGAAGAGCTCAATCTCATGTTCATGTTCATTCTTTGTGTTTTTCTTCACTTAGTTCCATTTCTCCAAGTTACCAATCGCTCCCCATTCGATCCTATGCCAATTTTAATCTATGTGAGAAACTCAAATAGTGTCTCCATACTCAACCTCGAGCTCAATAGGCTATAATACCAAGTTCTGATATCTTAGTTTCCATGAGTAACTTGGCCACCATGTTTCTTTGAGTTCATGATTTCATGACTCGTTGTTTTGAGTTCTCACCGATCCCAAGCTTTACATTTGTGACTGAGTTACCCGTATCTACACTTCGAGCCATTCCACAACACCTTGAGGAGCTTCCTAATTCCCTAGACATATTCTTGTAAACTCCCCAACCTTGGCTCATTAGGGATCGAATCATCCTTTCCACCTACTCATGGACTCAAGTACCACCTATGAGATGTTTCATTGCTTTGAACATTAATTTGTATATATCAACTCGCCAACAAGATTTTCCCATTCCACCATGTTCTCGACTTGATGGATGCTCGGCCTTGGTCAAATGGTCTTAACATTCCCACGTATATCCCTTAGCTCACTTTCTAAGTCATATGATCTAGGTCATGAACTCTCCCAACCGAACTTGGCTCGTTGAGATCTCTGGCTCCTGTTAACAAACCATCGAGATCTACTTCTCGGTGTAACGGCTCAAGGCCAAGATTTATGTCATTAAGTTAGCTCAATTCAACTCATTTCCAATGCTTACATGACACCGAGCTTCTTATACATGGTGATCTATTCACTTTCACCATATACTCTAGCCTTGACCGAGCTATATGTTCCACTCTAAATTAATCACCTGTAATGTTACCATGATGAGCTCCTTACTTATCTCACCAAGTTCGATGTGACATTGAATTATACTTTCTCGTGAGCTCACCTATTGACAAAATGCTGATTCATTAAGGTGAGTCACTCACTCCACCTTAGATGTCAACTCATGCGAGTTCAATTTATTCCCACTTCATTGCAGGACTATAACTCAATCCTATGGCTCGCTTTAGCCTTAAGCCCATAATGCTTCTCTTGTTTATTTCTTCACCGAGCTCCTTGGAACCAAGCTAACCTCTACACACCTATCGTCTCTAGTTTGAAATTAGCTCAATTTATCTTGGCCTCTCAAGAAATGACCTTGTCCTCATTTTTTTACTTTTTAGGTCTCCTTTAGCTAATTTAGCAAAACATAATATGACCCCTTAATACATGATTTATTAAATCAATCATTTTTTATGCCTCGATAACACTAAAAATGGCTTGTAGGGCATTGTCTAATTTTTTTTTTTATCAAGAGGGTAAAAATTGAAAACATTTTTGGCAACCTCTCGGGGATGCTTTCCTGTTAAGCATGGTTCCATAGCATTGTCTATCCGTTGGCATGGAGTCATAATTGAAGGAATAAAAAAATTGAACCATTCAAATCCCGACCTCCAAATTTCCCTTGAACATCACCTGTTGCATTTGAATCGTGTAAATGTCCTAAAAAAAACATTACGGGTTTTGAACAAAACATTTAATGAATTGGAACATCATGAACTCGTGGAGTACTTGATCCTTTTCTCCCTCTTGTGGAAATTCCACCTTCGACATACTATGCAAGAGAAATGAAGAAACACAACACACACAAAAATTAAAACCATACATGCTTCAAATTAAACATGTAGAGTGTGCAATGCACTTTTTGCTAAAAGCAAACCTATTACTACCCTACACTAACTAGAAGCACATGTGAGCTAAACAAACCCTGCAACTGGTTGTGCAAAATAAATTCTTGTCCTTACAATGGGCAGCCATGAAGATGATGTGATAATGGACATGGCTGAAACTAAAAGTGAAAAACTGAAGCAAGCCCAATTCTTCACCTGGTCCACCAAGGCATCAACTAGAAAGAGAAATATGCCTCTTTTAGTTGCTCTGTATTTTTCTTGTAGAGGCATAATAATTGATTCTTGGGGATGTGAAATTCATCCTCACATTTTGAAATGAATGTGACTAGTTGTGACTATTTGTTTATCCTAAAAGAAGCCAAATACCTTATGGGACATGCTCTAACCCTTTGAATATGACTATTACTCCAAGCTTTCAACTCGAACAAGAAATTCCACCTGAAGGCATCCTTGAAGAAGGTGATTATCTATGATATGATTTTCCTCCTGTCCCCCATTTATAAACAACTCTTCTCCCATATGAATAAATGGTACCGAAGTGATGTTGCCTTCATTTCCTTTTTCCTTTTTGAGTGAAAATGAGTAATTCTTCCACATGAAACTCTTTTGGATTGCTTACAGCCTCAAATGAAGTTAATAGAAAGTCATTGCAAGTGTTATAAGCATAACGTTCATATAAGAGTTCCACTTTCATTTGAAGACAAATTTGTTCTGCATTTTTAGCCTCCTCATCCCACATGAAACCTGGATCAAATTCTTTCACTTGTTGTTTCTAAAGACAATTAAGGGAAGCAAGACCTCCTTGGTTTTCTTCCACCATCACTTGTTCATCGAACAAATTTACCTCCACAATTGAAAGCAAGAAACTCTCAATGATGTCATCTTCACCTAAAACCTTCAAAGTCGACTTAGTTTCTCCCATGATCCTCTCTTTCTTCATTCAATGAATGTTGTAGGAGATCCAATTCTTCCAATTCAAATTTAAGAGAATTGCTTGAAACTAGTTATGGTCCTTGAGTATTGCCTTGCATATCACTAGAAAACTTATATTGAAGGTTAGATAATGAAATGGGTATTTCTATAGGTTATTTTGTATTCAAATACCCTCCAAATTTGACAAAAAAAATTCTTCTTTGTTCTCTCGACTGTGCAAAGGGTTCAACCTCCCTTATGATGTTTCCCGAAATTAGTAGTTGATTCTCCATGACCTTCCTTGTCTTCAAACATAAAATTTGTAAGATCAAATTCATCTAAGAAAACATAGTTTTGAAAAGATGAAGAAGGGAAAATTTGAAACTTCTTGCATGGTATAATCTACACTTGAAACTTTTGAGTCCACCATGGAAATAATCTTGCTATGGTTAGTTGTTGCATTTGATGAGGATATTGGAAAGTTGCTACAATGTTTCATAAATGCAACAAGTTCTTGACATGCCTGACAAGTAGGATCATTACACTCATAAAAATCACCTTGTACACTTGAGAGTCCTTCTTCTTCACTTACACATTTCCTTATTTAAATGACTTTGCAATTGTGAGGAATCAAAAGTCTCCACAAACATAGTGCCAACATGTATGTTGCATTTTGAACACATAGATTGATGCTCATCATCCTCTTATACATTGTTTTTGTCTCCAATCTTCTCTTAAATCTCTCACCTTGGATAGAGGCTAAGTTAGCAGAGGAAATTTCTTTACATTCAATATTCCATCCCACTTCTTCATATTTTGAAATTTCATCCTTATGAAGCTCCTCAACATTCCCCTCTTCATCTTCAATATAATCATGTTCTTCCCAAAATGGATTTGAGAACTATAAGAGGAGGGGTGGGTTGGGATTCAATGACCTCCCTCACTGTTTGAGATAGTGGAAGAGGTACAACTTCTTCATGATTTGGAAAAGAAGGAACTTTGGAAGACAAGAAAAAGAATGATGGGATGGAAAGATAGGAGAGGAAGGAATGGAAATCTCAACATGGGTGAAAAAGCTTGGAATTGGAGGTTTAGACTAAAATGACATTGACTGAGAAATGGAAAGAGAACTTTGAGGTGGTGGTGTAGGGCTTACCAATTGAAAATATTGCATTGCATCAAACTCATAGGCCTCTATTTCTTCAATCCAACCCTCAAGCTGAGGCAACATTTCAATCATAAAAGCAATCTTTTCCTGCAAGTTGTAAAAACTTGGCATAGGGCCAACCCATGGACAAGCTGCCTTGAAGCCATTCTTGAATGCCCTCATTTGAGTTGTGGCTCTAGATTGTACCATGCATGCTTCCCGTTTTGTATTTTAAGTTGTAACTTTACATCTTCATCTGTAGGATAGCCTCTACCATCATGCATGTTCCTTCCTTGAAAAGCTGTATAGTTAGGTGAAAAAAAAATTGATCATGACTTTTCTTAGAGGGATATGCATGTTGTTGATTCTCATCATAAAATGGAGCTGGAGGTGGGTTAAAATAGCTTGAAGATGGAAAGTGTTCTTTGCTGGTGCAAGTGGGAACTCAACTGTAGAAATGAAGCCATGATTGCAAAACTTCATGAATGGGAGAAAAATGGAAAGATGTTGAAGGAAACTAGATGGAAATGAGTAAAATTGAAGGTCTGCAACACAAAGAGTGGGGTACTTTTGACCAATGGAGTCACCAGTTGTGCTTGGGTATACCTCCTAAGGCTGAAATTTCACTAAGAGCACAACAACTTAATGAAATGAAGTGAAAAAAATACACACACCTATGAAAGATGTGCCACTTGTCCCATCGAGCGTGAAAAAAAAATTATCACCAAATCATTGCACCCCCGAATGGCCTGAAAGTGAACACGAAATTTGGTGTGATTGGGTAACATGGGATCACCTCTCAAGATGTGGGACTTGGGCTCGAGGTGAACTTCTCCGGAGAAGGTCGGCTTCCTCTTCCTAAACTAAGCACTACACTACTTCTAATGCAAGATAAATGGCTAACTAGACCTATGTTAACATTTCATGGGATTAGGGAGAGATATTTGCAAGAAAATAAAACCTATACTAGAAATGGTGATGCACCAAGAAAGGGTTTTCTAGACTCAAGAAGGGTTAATTTGAAGAGGGTGTGTGCACCACAAGTCAACTTCACCTGCTTGTAACTTAGAGAGGATACAAAATATCACAAACTATGAAGCATACATTCCTTTTGTTAAAATTGATTAGATAAACAAGTTATCATTCTTCCAGTGAAGAAGGATGAACTTGAGAAGGGTGAAAAATCACCATAACTCAGTTGCATGCAATACTCCACCACTCGATAAACACAATGAACTCCAAAACTTGTAAAAGAAACCCTGGTTGCACAGTTCACCTGCAAACATGAGAGAGGAAAATAGAAGCAAAAAATCATGAAAGGACATATAACTGATCACAAAACATAATTTCCATTACTTCAAGCACTTGCACAGTGCATCATTACATCAGGGAAAAGGCATAGGCTTCCATTACAATTTGAGAAGAAAGGCTTGAGAGCCTACAAATTCACAACATCTCAGCTTGTGAAGAGAGGGGAAGCTTGAAAAGTTTCTAACTCCTTTGAATAAGCACCCCTTTTACATTTATAGAAAATTTTGAGTTGTTGAGAGAAAGAAGGAAGAAACCCTAGAATCTAGGCCAATGTAGGAAATAATTAATCACTATTGTTGGCCATGTTTGCTCATTTATTACACCTCCACCTTTTGAGGCACCATCCAAGGAACAAATAAAACCTACAATTCTAGAATGTAAAACTTTTGAAAATCTATATTCTCATGGCTTCATGGTGTAGCTCTCTTTCTCCCGGTTCTAAAACTACAATTTTGTAAAAAAAAGCATTGAGAAATTTATAGCTTCTTGAGTAAAAGTTTCTTGCTTGGGCATTCCTCGGGTTGCATTTCATTAGCTCTCCATTTATAATGTATTTTTATGGTCTAAGGATTATGTTTTCCTTTGAAAGAAATTTTAATGTTGTTAGGTTGACCAATTCACCAACCATTCGATGATGGTCGCTCCTTCTCCGACGAGCTATCCATCCTCTACTCAACACTTTATCTCAAACATGAAATTACATCCATAGGCATTGTTTACACCTTGTTCCATTTTGACACGCTATCCCTCGCCTCCTCTGAGTGACTCAAACTTCATACTAAGTCACCAAATTTTAATTGAATACCCAGTTAATTATCCACGTGGAAAAACATAAACTCTAATCAATTTATACTTAAGTTTAACTCAGTGGGCTCTCCACTTAAGCTTCCTATCATATTACGTTAGATATTTCATTTTCATCGAACATTTGGCTGATTTACACATTGAAACCGATCAAACCCGACATTACCTCAAAAATTCCTTGTAAACCATTCCATCCTTGCCTAATGACCGAACAACTCGACATTGACCTGGTCATCACCACCCGAGCATCAACTTCCAAAATGGCTCGAACGTCCGAATCCGAAAACCCCAAACTCTAAATTTCAGGCTTCGGACTCTCCCATCTATCTTGTCACCTCACCTAATGCGAGTTACTGAAACAAAACCTTCAAAGCCTAAACAAATAGGAAGTTCTGAAATGCAACTCCAAAAGTCGATGCCACTTGGTCCCCCAGCTATGCAATATTTTGAATGCTGCCGAGCCATTGCATGATCTAATTTGACTTGGTTTTACTTCGAGAAGTCCTTACTATCTCCACATGAAGTCATACCTCACCAAAACATCATCCTCCATCTTTGTGCATGATTTGAGCCTCTTGATCCCGCTTCATTTCCCTTTAAATGTTTAATCTCCCTCACGGCTTGAGAATTTGATCCATTGTCCGAGCTATGCAATATCTATGAGCCACAAAACCACCACCACGAGCACCATTACCTTTCACCCACGTAGTCAACTTGCTTGTGAAATTACTCCAAGTTCTTCTTGAATCCACTCGGCGAGCCACCCCGGATTAGATTCAACATGCTCGAGGGACAACTCTCTGACAACCATTTCTTTAATCGTACGAGTCTTAACTTGGTTCCACCATAGTGACCCGATTCCTCGAGCTTTGTAATGGATATGAGTTTTCCAATGTATTAGAATTTGTATCCTTTGTATTACCTCTTGTGAGTGGCTCGATTTGAGCTCTATTCTATGATATGGATTTGAATTGAGTTAGAACTCACCCTTCATTGTTCGTCACTGCTTGCTATGGCTTTCTTAAAATTCTTAATCGATCCATCCTAAGGGTTCAACTAATGTGACAATATCCTCGCTCTTCCTCAAACATCCTCAAGGAGCCATCCGCCGCCTTACTTATTCAATCTAAGCTCATAACTAAAAAAGCATTAATAATTAACTTGATATCATCTCACGCAAATTTTTGAACTTCTTTTCATCGTGATACGGATTTCTCCCATTTTCATATTATCCTTGCAAATTATGTGGCTCAATCCTACTTGCCCTATTTTATGTCTCAAATTTCCGTATTCGAGATGACTTCGGTGTATATTTCGAGACCACCAATTTGAAATGTGTCAACCTTGTAAATGTGCAACGAGCTCATGATCTCTTCCAAGCATCGATGAGATACTCACATGTCGAGCCGAGCTTTATTTCACTGACACAACTCTCCTTAAACCAACCTCGAGCACCTATGACTTGGTTTTACAAGTGAAATCTCCACGAGCTTCCTCCGAGGACATGTACTCATTTATTTGCTGAGCCAAGTTTGATGTCGAGCTCATTACACCACCCTTCTCGCACTCACCGAATCGAACTTCAACTAACTCGGCTCGATTCCGTTTGTTTTCCTTTGACCAAGGCATACAATGATTCACTTGATATGGAATGTTAGAGTGAAATATCATCTCTATCTCGCATTCAACTCGATGCACGATCTCACAAGCTCGCCATGATGCAAAGATGTTTCCCCACTACCGAGCCAATCACCGGAAGGCTCACCGATATATCAAATAATTTCTTGGAAGAGATCGATCTCACAGTTCATTCTTCATGTTTTTATTCACTTAGTTCCAATTCTCTGAGCTACCAATCGTTCCCCATTCAATCCTATGCCAATTTTAACTTTGTGCGATAAAATCAAATGCTATGTCTCCATACTCAACCTCGAGCTCGACAGATATAATACCAAGTTCTGATCTCTTAGTTCTCCATGAGCAACTCGGCCACCATGTTTCTTTGATTTCATGATTTCAACTCGATGTTCTAATTTCTCACCAATCCTAGTGCTATATGCAATCGAGTTACCCATATCTCGTAATTTGAGCCATTCCACAAAACCTTGAGGAGCTTCCTCATTCCCTAGATGTATTCTTGTAAGCTCCCCAACCTTGGCTCATTAGGGCTCGAATCATCCTTTCCACCTACTCATGAACTCAACTATAACCTATTAGTTGTTTCATTGCTTCAAATGTTAAGTTGTATATCAACTCTGCCAGTGGGTTTTCCCATTCCATTGTATTCTTGAATTGATGGATGCTCGACCTTGGCTATGGTCTTGAAATTCCTAGGCATATCCCTCGACTTTCTTGCCAAGTCATACGATTTGAGCCACAAACTCTCCCAACCAAACTTGGCTCTTTGAGATATCTAGTTCCCTATTAGAAACCATCAAGCTCACTTTTGACAACGGTTAAGGCCGAGCTCTACGTCATTAAGTTGGCTCAATCTGAGCTCATTTCCAATACTTACATGAAACCAAGCTTATTAGACAATGGTGATCTATTCACTTGCACTGTATACTCCAGCCTTGACCAAGTTGTACGTTCCACTGTCAATTAATCACCTGTAATGTTACCATGATGAGATCCTTACTTATCTCACCGAGTTCGATGTGACATTGAATTATACCTTGCTCGTGAGCTCACCTATTGACAAACTACCGATTCATTAAGGTGAGTCACTCACTCCACCTTAGATGTCAACTCATGCAAGTTCAAGTTATTCCCACTTCACTGCAGGACTACAACTCGGTCCTTATGGCTCGTCTGAGTAGCCTTAAGCCCGTGATACTTCTCTTGTTTATTTCTTCACCGAGCTCCTTAGAACCGAGCTAACCTCTACACACCTGTCATCTCAAGTTTGAAATTAGCTCGATGTATCTTGGCCTCTCAAGAAATGACCTTGTCCTCATTTTTGACCTTCTAGGGCTCCTTTAGCTAACCGGAAGGTAGCAAAAACAATATGACCCCTTAAGACATGATTTATCAGTTCGATCATTTTTATGCCCGTAATGACTAAAAATGGCTTGTAGGGCATTGTCCATTTTTTTTTCAAGAGGGTAAAAATTGACAACAATAGCAACGTTTTGAAACGAGCATCATACTCTCTGACACTCTTAGTAGTGCCTTGCTTAATATCCTTGAGTGCACTTATACTCTTTTGCTCGAAATCAAGGATGTGAAATTCTTTAAGGAAAACATATTTTAAAATTACATAATCTACACAAGTCGATCAGGGTCAAAATTTATGTACCAACCGTGTGCGCGCCTTGTAAAGTAGTAGCGAATTGACTTGCCCTACACTCGAAGTCGTGATTCATTTTGTGCTCCACATTATTTCACACATGTGCACATGTTCGAAGCATCTTCTAGGCTCCTATACTCTAGAAGACAAAGATACATCTCCATGTAAATATTTTGGTGTTAGTGCGTGCACCCCTACCGACCTGATCCAAAACCTCATGTGTTTCCTCCGCCTTTAGAACCACCGTAACTAGAACCACCTATACCTCCCGATCCCGAACTCCGTATCCAAAGTTGGACCGAAAGATCTACTCCCTTGTGTCCCAATAGTGGTACTTGAGATGCACCCCTACCGTCATGAAGTGTTACTACTCCCATAAAAGATTCTAAAATTATGCGTGCTTGAATTACTGTGCAGAAGATACACCTAAAAAGTACCTCCGAATAATAACGAAGACATTTGTGTTGTCATTTATGTGTTTTTATATGAATTACTCTTGCTTCCCTACTACCTAAATTAGCTTGTTGATTGTTTGTTGTACGAAATCTTTGGAAGACCAAGTGCAAGGGGAATGTTGTCGGTAGACTCGGATGCGTGCCCGTAGCCGGTCATCATCTCTACTTGTGCACTTCCATGTGAGGCCAAGGAGGGTTCTTTGTCACATTTTCCCAAATGGGGAGTTCCTAATGCTCCGGCTCTACACCTTCTACGTGAGCTCTAAATACTTCGTGAGCCATCTCTCTCCTTAACGTCATTCGATCTGCAACATATTTCTACTTCTCTATCTCCCTCTCGTGTGCCTCATTGTACTTAAGCCGCCTTTCTTCTCTATACATCTATGCCGCTAGGTCTGCCTTCTTTTACCAAACTTGCTCCCACCCCGCTCATGATGGGGTTTAGTTAGCCACGCTTTTCTCTCCAAGTTCGGGGTTACCATCAAGATTTTGATTTCCAAAGTGGAATGCCTTGTCGGTAGGTTCCCTGGATATCATAAAAATTGAAATTATGCTTACCTATGGGCAAGAATAAGTGGAAATTTAGTATTCTAGAATATAATTATTCATAATGCCACAAAACCAAGTATCCATAGCACTTGTCCAAATCGATCAACATCATAAAGGGTCTGAAATTCTTCCTACATCCAAACAATTGTGCGATACCTCTAATTCCATTTAGACGCATAAGCAACCAGCCAATCGTACAACTCTATCGGAAAAATAGAAAAGAAGCTCTCATACAAACTATCATACAAATTCTGCTCTACCCATATCGGTGTTGAACCTCCATGCATATTATTCTTCTAGGTTGCATATCCACTCCTCAACACTTGTTAGGGTCAATCGGTATGTCTTCATCATGAACCATCCTAAAAACAACTGAAAAAGATGTCCTAGAAATAGAACCAATGATGCAGCCTAGAATTTACCATTAAAATCCTAGGCGCACTGGCACATCACTCAGCCTAGACTGAGCACTCACCCAAAGCACGCAAAGGTATCATGCCCCTCTTTAGGGTTTTTGTTGCAGGATGTTAGCATGATGAAGACTTAATGCATTCAGATCCATAATTAATACATCATTCTACAGTGCATGTTCAGATTTATATCTAAAGAATAACAGACTTAAATGATAACCATGATGAAATCAAAACATGCAAGAACCAATTATACTCAGGATTAATAATCTAATTCAGCCAATACACTCCATTATATTAAACATGATAAATACACAGAATCTCATTACAATAGATAATACCATATTTTATGCACACATCGATTTGGCAAAAGATTAACTTCACAGTAGATTTCTCACCCCCTTTTACACTATGTAGATCATTACATATTTATAAGGGTGGGGACTTTCCCTTCACCTCTTGTATAACTCCAAAAATAGGTCACAGGCATGAAAATATCCATGCACCTTTACAATTATAGCCACACATGTAAGTGTGCTAACAATAGATCTCTCCTAGTTAACTGTCAGTAATAATTCTATCTTTAGCCTGCATCCATGCAAAGCGCTCCATAGCCACTCTTCCAAAAATAGCTAATGTGTGTCGTGCAAGTCTTTTCCCATTTGTGTGCTCCGCACGCCATCTTCCAAAAATAGATCATAATTGTGAAAATGGCTAAGTCCTCGAATCTATCTCTATCCTCCATGCGTGATTCCTTCTCGATCCTCCCACACCTTTGAATGCACTCTACTCTTCTACGTGAATATTTTGTATGCCTTCTACTAAGTGTTATACATTATTTGCTCAACAATAGGTGTATATAGAAATGGAATATGTAAGGATGAGAGGTAGAACTAGACCCATCTCGTAATGGACTCTAGTGTAGTATGTAGAACGTAGGGATGGAATGTAAAACTAGACTCATAGGAAATGATGACTAGTGTAGTATACGGAAAATGTATGATATGAAAATGTGTAGTGTATAATGTGACTAAGTGTGTAGATAGTGTAAGGAATTTAATGTGTAAATGAGGACTAGTATAATGTATAATAAGTGTAGAATGAGTGGTGTATGATGTGCAAGGTAGGATGTAAAGGAATATGTAGTGTCTATGGTGCAATGTGTGGGGTTCAATGTAATGGTAATCCCTTAACATTCAAGTGTGAACCGAAGCACAAGAGTGTGTCATCGGGTAGCGATGGTGCTAGAATGTACAATGAGTATACCTATGGAAGAAGATGTAACTAAAATGGGGGTAGCTCGTGATTGTTATGCCCCCAAGTGTACTATGAGGATGGAGATCTATGCAATGACATCAAAGGTTTCATCTGATTGCAGGAGAACATCGTTGATGTCTTGATAAAGGGGAGGACCAACACAATGATAGATCAAAACATTAATAATATCATGCGATGGTGGTGGTATGTGATTTTCATATGGTTCATCATCATATAAAGATATATCTAAATCCTAGTCGTCAATATATGTAGTGTCTATGGTGGATGGTGGAATTGCAAGTTTAACTGTGGGAGGTGGTGGAGGGACCTTGCATGGTGGTGATGGAAGATGTACCATTTCTAGACCAAGAGTAGGATACTTAGGAGTTTTGTGTAAAGTAATTGGTTAGAGCTTATACCTGAAAGGAGGCCAAGTTGTACAAAGTCTCAAAGGAAGTTGTTTAAGTTGACTTGGTAATGCGATAGAAGACTTAGTAGGATTTTTTGAACTAACTATGATAGGTGGTTGATTATGGTGTTTTAGTGATAATGTAAGTGATTGAGCAGAGAGTAGTTGGTGAACTAATAATGAGAGGTTTTGGCTTAGGAGTGACTTGAGCGATACTAGCTAAGTACTCACTAGATGTAGAAGAAGCAACATCGAGAGATAGAAGAAGTTTTTCTTGAATCCTAGAAGCATCGTGATGCACATGTGAGGGATTTTCAATGTCACACATGTAATGAATAATAAAATCATGGAGAAATTCCTTAGAAATATTAGAAGGAGGTTCACTAGTAGCCTCATAGCATGGGGAACTACTTGTTAGAGGTTGTTGCTTAGGAGTTTCTTGAGTAACACTAACATGATGCTCATTAGATATAGGTGAGTTAAATTTAGGAGCCCAATATGATTGAGTATTTTCATTAAAGTGTTGTGGAGTAAATGAAATAAGGCCTTCATGCTTAATATTGTTGATAATGCAACGCAAATTATGGAAATCATTGTCACTATGTCCATTGATTCGATGATAATTGCAGTATGGACGACCTGGGTATTTTGCTAACCGATAAGGAGAATAATGTTGCATATGTGGTAGAGTGATCAAGTGATGCTTAAGGAGGTGAGTAAAAATGTCATGTGGCATGGTATTGTGGTCAAACATGAGAGGCTCAAGAAATGGCGTATCTTGAGGTTCAACTAAATGACATGTAGTGGACATAGATTGAATAGGAGATGGCATAGAACAAACATGTGATTGTGAAGCATCCTTAAGCTGTTGGATTTCAGATCTAAGGGATGTAATGGTGGATTTGGTGGTTGCAAATTTATCTTGAAAGAATGTATGTAAGGATTGAAATTTATCTTGAAATAATGTATGTAAGGTGTGAATCGAGTCTAACAGTGGTTGATTAGATACGGGCTCTATGAAGTACAAAACTTAATTCATGTGGTGGCGTATTGTCATCAAAATATGTGGTGTATATGGATTTTGGAAAATAGCCTGACAAGCGGGATATCGCTTAAGTAAATCAAATAAAGAAACTTGACCCATGATATAAGAAAGAGGAAGGATCCTAAGCGTGAGAACGGTCGAGTTCACCAAAATTATTAACTAAGAATGGAAATTCTAATACTAATACAATGAAAAGTATATCCACTAGTTAATCTAAATAGGAGGACTAAAACACTGTATAAATGAACTAAAACAATATAAAATAATTGTAAATAAATATACTAAGTGAAATAAAACCCTAAATATGCAAATAAAGGAAGAGAAATGACTTAGCTAATTAGAAGAGATTGTCGCAAGTTTTGTGACCCTAATAATAAAATATGGAAGTGCAGACGACCACTCAAAAATCCTACAAAGACAAGATCTAGAAGATCCAAACTCACTGAGGTGCCTGGGTGTGTACTTGGGCACTTCGGGGCACCCTGGTCTATAGATTAGGTGCCCTGATCTCTATAAAAGCTCTAAATCTAAGTTTTACAAGGTCGTAAGGTATCTCTAAACACTTTGAATGTCATCCATGACTTGGATTCACCGGATTGTGCCAAATGTGGTGAATAATGGAATGACAACTTGCAATACAAAAGGAAGTATCAAACCCTAGGAAAAATAAAGATGTAGAATGAATGGGTCGACTGACCTCAGCCACCAAACTAGTGGTCTTATCACTGAGCACTGCACTACATTTTGGACCCAAATGTAGTTCTGGTGTGTGTGTGCATGTCGTTCCCTAGGTGCTCTTGTGTCAGTCACACTTTGTGAAGTAGCGAGCAATAATAACTATAGAAAATGTAATAGCATGTGTGCATGGAATAGAATAGAATCCCTCCCCTATGTTGTGTGTGTTGATGTAGATCTCCTAGCCTTGATGCATGGCACTATGTGGATGCAAGTGATGTAACTCTAGATGGAGTGATAGTAGTATGTGACATTAGGACCCTCATTATGGTCTTATAACTTTATATTTATAGGGTTCTCAAGCTTAATTTTGTAATTAATCCCGACATGGCTGAATGGGAAAAGGATAAGGATAAAAATGGCTAGAAAGGCCCCAAAAATAAGTGGGAAAAGAGACACATAGATCGGGCACCCAAAGTTGGACCAAGACACACCAGGGTGACTGATTTCGAAGCTAGAATGACAGGGGTAGCTATGGAATAGATGGATAAGTGAAAGAAAATATGCGGAATGAAAAAATAAAATATAAAATAAAGATGGCCAAAAGGTGGGATTAATTAGTACTTTATTCACTTGAAAATTTCTAAATAGTAGTATAAGACCAAGCTAAATAACACCTATAGTGCATGATTTTCTATCTACAAGTGAGGCCAAATCCATGCTGCGAGGATGTTGTGTAAGGCACAGGTATTGGGATGTGAAACCCTTCACTTCATGTTACGCTTAAAACATGTAGATGATTAGCCAATAACGACGCTTATCCTTGAATTTATATATTACGCGTAACATGGGGTGTGTCTACGTGTGTGGAGGTGAAGCCCATGGTCACGAGACCCCTAAGACTATGGTAAGTGTGTGGATGTCACTTCCACGTCATGTTACCCCCTACAAAATAAAAAGGGAAGGAAGGTTAACTATTTTTGATCCTCAAGATCATCCTAGGATGCGAGAGGAGAGCATACACAGTGTCACCTTCGGGTTTAAACAAATAAGCACACAAAGTATAAAAAGGAAAACACACAAATTTAATAAAAAATGGATTATTTGAATGGGGGTCTTCGACGAGGAAACCTGTAAGACAAAAAGGTTAGTAGTTTTACTTAAAACCCCAATATTCTTGGACCGTTCGGGCTGTAAAAATAAGGGTTAGTAGTCTAGATATAATTAGTACCCTGCAACCACAAATGTTAGATTAAATACAAAATGAATACCAAATCCGACAGATTTTCCCCTTGTTTCTATAATTTCTCTACAAAACATAATGTTAGTTTCCAAAACATGGTAAAAAGTAAAAAGATGTGGGTTATTAGTAAATATGAAGACAAAATATATTATTTTTGTAAACACGCTACTACGAGGTTATATGCGCTAAAAACAGGTTATGTACGCGTTATTTAAGGATATACGCGTTGAAATATGAAATCTTGTACAAACAGGTGCTTCTTGAATCAAACACGTTGTTACATGACATATACGTGCTAAAAGTCTAACAAACATGCTAATAATTAGTCAAATGTACCAAACCCCGCACAAGTGAAATGTCGGTATAAAAGCGCCAAAATAGGATGTAAACGCGCCGAGTCTTATGAATGCGTTGATAATCAAACAAACATATTAAACCCTATACAAACAAAGTGTCGGGTAAAAAGCACTAAAATAAGTGGTAAAAGTGTTAAATGTGCTTGATAATCGACAAACACACTAAACCATGCACAAACAGAGTGTTGGTATAAACGTGCTAAACAAGGAGGTAAAAGTGCTAAAATTCTACTAAACGAATTCATATGGTTCCAGTAGTTGTAAACTTGTGCAAATAGAGTATTAGAAGACAAACATGCTAATATAGGGTGCAAATGCACTAAAAATACACAAACGCGCTAAAAGGTTTTCATATATAGTCAAAGTTGAAACTATTATAAAGACGCACCGCTATAGGTGACGAACGCGTTATTTTGTGGCATAGCACTAATACATCACAAAGACACGAAAAATCAAAATTTTGAGCTTAAATTTCACTAAGAAATTCTGAAATTTTGGGAATTTTTTCTGTATCCTTAATGCAAATAATTCTAATGAAATTATAGGTGGGTAAGCCCCACGGTGGGTGCCAAAATGTAGATGAAAAATTGTGTTAGTGTGTAAACAAGAAATGATATATAAAACCAATTCAAAACAATATCTAGACAATGGTTCATTTACCTCAGATTGAGCAAGATGAAAAGAAGGGGAAAATAATTTACCTATACTTACCTACAAGTAGAATTCTCCTCCTTTGATGATTTTATTTGCTCCTTTGATTTGATTTATTAAATGGATGTAAAGATACTTCGATCTTGGAAAAATTCTAGCACTGATTAGTTGCTTGACCGAGCTTGATAGATTGCTTGATTGGCTTGAGAATTGGGCAACATTTACTTGCAAATTTATAAGGTGCTTGCCATGGAGGGTGACACCTCTATTTATAGTTGGAGGAGGTAGAAATTAATGGCTAAGATCTTGCCATGGTGGATTAAATCAATGGTTGAGAATAGATGAGAGGAGAGGATTGTAGAAAATTCTAGATTTCATAAGAATTCTCCATTGAATTAAAAATTCAATGGAATAGTGTATTTTTATTTGAATATTTGAAAAGAAGAGGGAAAGATGGAGAGGCTTATAGAATTAGAAGCCTCTAGATTTGGAGGGGCATTTAAGTTGTGTTTAGGTGAGATTAATTACACTTAGTGAGGTGATTAGATGGAGAGGCTAGGCATAGGATAGGTATAGGGTAGGTGGTAGGTGGGTGAGTATTTTTAAATTAGTGGAAAATAGTTAATGAGGATTAGCTAGTGTAAGAGGTGAAATATTAATAATGTATTAATATTTCTAAGGGTGTGAGTGGGGTTTATAAAATAAGAAGTAATTGGAGCATGATTATATATATAATATAATAATTAATTATTATAAGATCGGTAATGGGGATGGATAACTATTTATATGATTGGTGAATTATTTATTAGATAATCATGTCGACTTTTTACATGTCTACAAGTCAATTTATAGACAAAATTCATTTGAGAAAGTGAAAGACAATAAATTACCATCACGAGAGAGAATTGGATTCTCGATGAAGAGGTACTAAAAGCTCGGGAAGATGTAATGTCCCTTTTTCCCACTTTAGGGTCACTAATTGGACTTCTTTCCATTCCTTATCCATGGCAAATAAGTAGAGGAGTTGGAGGAGAACATTCAGATTCACTTGCTTTTGTTTTTCTAATTTTTATGTTTTATTTTTAGTGTTTTCCCTCTTGAAACAAGTCATCTAGGTTAAAGGAAAATAAAGGAAGCTTAATGAATAATTATAACATCTCCTATGGGTCGGCCTAGTCTTTTCTAGCCTTGGCGCCAAAGGAGGGATATAAAGTGATGTGAAGACCTCTTTTTGCAAGCATCTAGATTGGCACATTTTCTATTATTGGGCATTGAGAGCTTGTTGCTCCATGTTCTTCCACTTGAGGATGAAAACCCTCTCGTGTTGCTTCCTAGAAGGATGAAAACTCTTTTAATGGTTTTATTGGAGGACGAAAAAACCTTCAACACTATTAAGCTTGAAGTTAATTGCAGATTTGAGAAGAATCATCCACTTCTAAATTTTTATTTGCTTTCTAAAGGAGGAGCAACCTACCTTGGTGTAGGGTTTGATGATTTGGAGGGGATA
Source organism: Taxus wallichiana var. yunnanensis (assembly GCA_018340775.1). NCBI lineage: Eukaryota > Viridiplantae > Streptophyta > Pinopsida > Cupressales > Taxaceae > Taxus > Taxus wallichiana. Next base: position 956,159,029 of record CM031235.1, read on the forward strand.
AAGTTGATCTTTTATTTCATAATCTGATTTACCATATTTTATAAAGCCGGAATCTTCATTTTTATGAATTTTGAGGGTTTCTAGACCCATATTTCATAATTTTATTGTGGCTGCTCTTCGCTGGTTATTAATTAATTTCCAGCTGTGTGTTGACTCAAAATTTTCATTGATTATTGGTCTATTGGATGCCTAAAATACATATCTAAATTGTGGCAAGGATATTTGGAGTGTTTTCAGTGTTTTGCATACATTTTTATACCATTGTTTGGAGAAATCAGTTCGCTGGTTTTAATTACAGTCTGCTGGTTATAAAAATCAGATTTGGTTATTTGGTGTTTGAGCTAATTTCTTGGTCATGGTTCCATCCTCAAAGGGATATTACAGTGGTATCAAATATCATATCTTCAAATTCCAACATTTTTGTGGAACAAGGAAACACGGGTTTATTACTATCAAAGAAGGATAACAATATGGACTCTCAAGAAGCCAAAGTTGACAAGTTCATTGTTAGCCAAAGGAGACTTGCGGATACAATGAATTTTATAGCCCTATCCATCCAAAGTATTATTAACTCTAGGGCTCAAAATGGTGATGATATTTTATTTGGAGATAACAATACACGATGACAAATGGGATCAGCCTGAGGATCCATGACAAAGCCCACTTTCCTTCCTAGAGAAGAAGTTATTCCGAGGAAGAAACAAGGTTTACCGTTGGATGGAACATTGTTGCAAGAAGCTATGAAGAGTATATGGCTCTTCCAAGGAAATTCATGATGTTATTTCACTCGCTAAATTCATTGGAGTGAAATGAAGAAGACCTAGGCCCAAGCCTAGACATCACATGCCACACAAGCAACATGAAGTGAGCACAAAATTTGATGAATAGGGGTTGAAACCCCGAGTTCGCCATGTAATAATGGAATCGCTGAGGAAGAAGGGTTAGTGATCAAGGAACCTAAGGCCATGGCACTTACACCCATTCTAAAGAGTCAACAACATGAGGTAAAAATTGCTCATTTTGTGGTTAATACTGAAAATATTTTGACATGTGGTGAATCTAGAGATGAAACAAGGGGTGTGGAGCAAGAAGGGGAAGAGAAAGGGCTGGTTATAAACCCTCCTCCAAATAAACATGATGACAATAAGATTTTTTGTCTAATTATAGAAACAGATTACCAAAGATAAAAGTGATGATGGAGTGGACCTTGGTAAGAGCTATGAAAACATTTTAGACACACACAAACAAGGCAACTGAATATTTGGAGGTAATTCGTAATTATTTCTTTATGTCATGCCATTTTGGATTTATGATTGTGGGATTTTTTTTAACCTTGGGAAAAATATGATGCTCAAGAAAATCATGGCAAATGAGTAGTCTTCATGATGTTATGTATGATGAAAAAATTGATTTACATAGGGTCCATGGACCAAGACTTTTGAGTGACCTTGTTAGTGTCAATTCTCAAGTGTGAAATGTTAATTAAGCATTATAAAATAAATAAACATTTTAAATAAACATAAATGTACATGGGACACCAAATTTAACGTGGAAAACCCCAATGGGGTAAAAAACCACGGATGAAGAATTTTCCATTAATGAGAAACAAATTTTACAATCCAATGAACTCCTTCCCTCACTTCTCTCCCTGAATTTACCCGCAGTGAATTAATTCACCCGAATATGGCCCACGACCATATTTAAATAACCCCAAGGGTTATGAACATTAAGTGATAGGGTATACCCCTCGGTTTAAATAAATTAATTTAATTAAAAATAATTAACCATAAACTCATAGTTTATATTAAATAATTAATAATAATATAAATATTCTAAATTATTTAATTATAAAATAAGGTTTATACTAGCACTTAATATTATGTTCTAACACTCCCCTTAATATTAAGTGGGAACCATATGCGAACATTACCTATTTATAAAACATGATTTACAAATCCAAAACCATCAGCGAAGGTTTAGGCTAGCATATCATTGTTTGAAGGATTTATAACATCTTCATCATGCTCAACTTACCTTTTGTTACAAAAGGGTTTGGAATCCATAAATTATAAGTTATGATTTAGGCTAAGGATGATTTTTGAAACTACATCCCATGGTTTCTCATGGAGAAATTATTAAAACCACATCTCTAGGAGCATTTTCTAACACAAGAACCTCCTTTACAAATAGATGCACACTCGGGTATCGCACAATAATCGTAAACTTAGAGTTATAAGTTTACAAAGATCATAAATATATTTTTACAATGCTTTACAATGGAGCAAAAGTATAGAGGAGAAGGAGATATCAACCGGCCGACCATTAGGAGGTGACATTGCCATGCACACTCCCCCTCAATGGAAACTCTGAAAGGCCAAGCATTGCACAAAACTTGTAGAATTTTACAACACACAATGGCTTGTAAACATAACTACAACTTGATCTTTAGACAAGCATTACTAGAGATCTATATCACCACAAAGAATCTTCTCTTAGATAAGGAGCATATGAATTTCTATATGCTTCATTATCTGATGTTGAATTGGATTCTTTAGCAAGAGAAATATAACTTTATCCATCACATAGAAGAGGAATACTTCCTTTAGCTTCCATGTGTATCTCTTCCAATAGCCACTTCAGCCACATGGCTTCTTTTGTTGCTTCCATTGCACTTCTATACTCTACCTCAATTAGAAGAAATGGAGATTGTTGGATAATTTTTTTGTTGTTCCAAGTAATGGCACCTGCACCAAAAAAAATTGAACACAAATCTAGATGTATATTTTATATCCAACACAACATCAACATGGTTAGAGTCATAATATCCATATAGACATCATAATAAGCATAATATAAATTTGTAAAATTTAAACACTAGTTGTATAACAACTAACATAACAATATGCTTAATAACTAACCATGTTAAAATATGTTGAAAATTTTCAACATATTACTCTTGTAAAATATATATTAGATGCAATCAATATTGGACGTCTCCAATACAAATGCAAGGGCGTCCCCAAGTGTCATTTGATATGCATATAATAATATTTTAGTAATATAATAATATTTTAGAAATGTTTTACATAAACAATATATATATATATATATATATATATATATATATATATAATATATATATATATATATATATATATATATATATATATATATATATATATATATATATATATATATATTCATTATCTTATTCTAAGCCTTTAAAAATGAGATAAGACTTGATAGATAACATATCTGAACAAAAATATTCAAATCATACAAGAATAATCACAAAATTCACTAAAAACATGATCCATTAACTATGGACACATCTCATGGATTTATGTGAAGTTTTCTTCAAAAAATGATTGAGGAAGGGTTTTTGGTGATAGCTTACCATGTAAGCACCCTTTACACATTTCATAGGTTTTAAGCCATGTCTTACATGATCCTAAAGAAATGATCTCAGTATTACGAAACCAAAAAAGAACAAAGGTTCTATTTTTGAATAAACTATTAAAAAAAAAATGAAGTAAAATCTCAAAACACATTTAAATTATTTTGTGTATGTTTTTAGTTATAGTTACTTCTAGTTCATTTTCAATAAACCATCTGAGTTAACTATGAAAAAAAATAACTTAAATTCAATACAATATATTCAAATAAACATATACTTTTCATTTAGAGGTGATAGATGTAGTTTATAGAATTACTACATTAGCTCTATGATTATTCTCTTCATTTTCATCTTGATTTTGATCTGATTTATTCCATTTTTTTTTTTGAAATTGACTTATTTTTTTATTTACAATATTATTTCTTATGGCCAAATTTTCCACATAATTATGACATTTACCATCAAAACTAACTTTTAAGTTTCCTGGTTTCTTGTCTTTACTAGGAGGTTTAAAAGTTGATTTTTGATTCTTGTTGAACCTAGAAGGTTTACTTTTTTATTTTTGAGCGAAGTCTCTCAATGACATTATCTTTTGAATCAAAGTTTGTCATAACATGCTCTTCTTGAATTAGGAGAGCACTAAGGGTTTGCAAATCTGGAATGTCTTGTTCAGTTTGATATTTAGAATTCAAAATTGAAATGAAATTTCTAACTTTTCATGAATATTCAACTGAATAATAAAGTAAAGTAATTTATCCTGAATTAAGTTATAGTTGCATCCATCTAACCGAGACTTATTTTTTAGATTTTTATCAAATAATTAATTTCTTTTTCATCTCCCTTCATGGGAGTTTTCATTAGTTCTAGAATTAGTTTAATGATTTTTGATAATCGCGTACCTTCGTGCATTGATTCTAATTAAGTCCAAGCCTCACTCGAGACTTTCTTGATTCCCGATATGAAGGAGAAAATCATCCGGAATGCTCCGCAAAATGATGGACATTACTTCCTACACTTTTTTTTAATATGTAACGACATTGTCCACGAGCTACTTGTTTTCCATTGGAGCCTTCTTAGTTTCGTTCACAACTTCCCAGAGCTTATGAGCCATTAATTCATTTTCAATCAAATTTTCCAAATGTTGTAATTATTCCCATTCAACATCTGATATTTATCAATAGTAAAATGATTAGACCCCATTTTCATGTAAATAAATTTGAATAATTAAGAATAATGAGGATTAAAAACAATCAAGGTTAAAAAGGATCCCCATGTCGTTGTTTAAGCCTTACAATCAAAATTCGATGAATTTACGTTGAAAAGAAGGTCCTATCAAACATATAATCTACACAATGATATATTAGTTTGACAATAATAATATTTAATCGAAATGTGAGTGAATTTTTTTAGTTTTCCATATAAACGGATTTACGATGACTTTTGTTGTCATGTCGTAAAGGAATATATCATTTCAAAAAATTAAATCTACTAAATTCATTCTCTCAATTTTTAAAAAGTAATTAAAGAATAAATTCAATTAAAAATGAGAGAGAGAAAAAATTGAACAAAGACATATATTTATATATAAAAAAAAATTGGAGCATTGCTCCTTTTCATATATGTTATCTTGGCCGAGTTGGGTTACCCAACTCGACGAGATGAGTTCTTTTTATATGTTTAAATTCAAATTGTAATAGTGCACTCAAATAAGAGCTGAGCCAACACGGCGGGTACTAACTCTCCACCGGTTGGTTGAGTTAATTTAATATTATACAAACATAATATGTCACTTACTATCCAATCAGATTGGTAACCAACCCGACCATTTTAACACACTGCAAAGCAACAACTATAAGCATATTACCTTAGCCTCCCGTGTGAACAATATAATGAGCCTTGGAAGCATCGAGCCACTCGACCGAGACGAGCCACAAGGATCTTTAAACAAAATTGTGGTGTTGTGTTTTGCAAATAATCGACCAGTTGTGGACCTAAGTCACAACCAATAAGGCAGGCTCTGCGGGTACTAAACCCCTTTGAAGACCCAAGCATATGCAATGTGGGATTAAACATCCCAAACCCGTCATACATGACTTGGTCAAAACCCGTGGCCATAGTTGGAGGACGTGTGGCAGTGCGTGGAGGGTGCGTGTATTGTCATCCTAAGGGAGACATGATCTCATGTGGTGTGGGGGCATTGGAGGTGAGACGTAGGTGCATGACCTGCCACGTGTCGGCAGCTAAGGAGGGCGCGAGTGGTATGGGGCCGCCCCTTTTTTAAAAAAAAAACTATGACCAAACAAACTTTTTATAGTTAACAAAAATAAATTTAATAATTTAGGCCACATCATACGTATAAACTAGGTCGCATGAGGTTTGAATTATGTTTATATTTATATAGTTTGTAAACTATAGATTTTAACCTTATCTTTTAGATTTTAAGTTTAAATAAACTAGATCAAAATAATAATAACATATAGTTTATAAACTATAAACTATAGTTTTGAAAAAAAAAAATCCAATTGTAAATAATTTTAAAGAAGGGTACGAGAGAGACAAACAAATTTGATTTCGATTTTCAAAGGTGAATTTTTTTACCACGGTTTTATCAACTTTACCAGGGGAACATTGATAAATGATAAACCAATAGAAAAAAATTATTTCCTATTCTTGTGGGGTTTGTCTCCTAGCCTCTCAGTAACTTCTCTTTTTACTTATATTTACCCTAAAAATATTTGTCTACACACAATTAAAACTATAGGAAATACAAGAAATATTTGAAATATTTATAATCCATACTTGGTCTCGTAAATGGTTTTCACGCACACAAGTAATAATCCGAGTCCCTTTCACCTATGCACACACCAACTTCAAAAACATATGTCCTAGAGGAAGGGGGTTAAATAAATATTCCTATAACTAACTCCTTAACAACCAACCACCGAACGAAAACAACTATTGGACGATTTAAATAAATAATTAATCACATGCTCTAGTACCATGTCAAGTCTAAGGTGTGAAATGTTAATTAAACATTATAAAATAAATAAACATTCACCAAAAATTTTAAACATAAATGTACATGGGACACAAAATTTAACGTGGAAAACTCCAATGGGGTAAAAAATCATAGATGAAGAATTTTCCATTAATGAGAAACAAATTTTATAGTCTAGTAACTCCTTCCCTCACTTCTCTCCCTAAATTACCCGTAGTGAATTAATTCACCCAAATATGGCCCACGACCATATTTAAATAACCCCAAGGGTTATGAACATTAAGTGATGGGGTATACCCCTTGGTTTAAATAAATTGATTTAATTAAAAACCAATTAACCATAAACTCATAGTTTATATTAAATAATTAAGAATATAAATATTTTGAATTATTTAATTATAAACTAAGGTTTATACTAACACTTAATATTATGTTCTAACATTTAAGGGTCACATGGATGAAGGATAATGCATGAGCATCATGTAAATACACATTTTTGGCTTTCTTAGGTGCTTTAGGAATGTCTTTGGTCCATTTGGACTCCATGTGCAAAATAAGGAGTTTCCCTCCATTTATAAAGTTTTGAATATTTTAAATTTAGTTTTGGAATGTTAGAGCCCTAAGGGTTATGAAGGTTCAATAAAGATGTATTTGGGTCCATGAGACCAATTCAAGTACTTAAACTTGACTCTAAACCTTATTTGGTGAAACTAATCATGGTTTGGCTTTGGTTAGTTGGAAAACCGAACTACCTTTTTCTCACCAAAAAGGTGATGGATTCAAATAGGAGGAGAGAGTAAGTTGTATGTAGGAGGATATACTGTAATAGAGCCTCATGGCTTAGGAAGTTATGAAAATTCAAAGTGTTTATCCATCGAAAAGAGCTTCTAGCATACAAATAGTGTGAATGATTAATCTTGTTGTTATGCATGGAATATGTGTGCAAATGTTTGTGAATTCCTTTTAAGTACGAGGTTGTAAGAGTGTCTCACAGTTGTAAAGTTATTGTACATGCTTTGAAGTATGGAAAAGAGGTTACAAATGATGAAATGATCATAAGTATCAAGGAAAAAGAAAGGAAACTCCGTGTGTGTGTGTGTGTGTGTGTGTGTGTGTGTGTGTGTGTGTGTGTGTGTGTGTGTGTGTGTGTGTGTGTGTGTGTGTGTGTGTGTGTGTAAGTGTGTGTGTGTGTGTGTGTGTGTGAATAAGGTATGCATTGAACTGCAAGTTTTAAAACTATTTCTTGGTTATTCATGGAAGTGTCAAAATATTGAAAGGTTGTGTTCATTGTTAGGGTTTCAAAGAGATCTGAGGAAGTGTTTTGTAAACCCTTTTATGCGTATAAGGAGTTGGAAAAATCTTCTACAAGTCAAAGGTACCCGATCAAGTGTTGTAAGATGGTGAACACATTTTAACACCAAGAATAAGTCAATGGAACCAATAAAATGTATTGAATAAGGTGTGATTAGGTTTATTAGGATGTGTACGCAGATTGAGATGAAGTGTTAAGTTAACAACAAGAATTTTTAGTGTGAAAACTAGTGATGCTTAGATTTGGATTGTGTGTGCCCGATCTTAAGGGATTATAATAGTATAACCACCGAAAATGTAAGTTTTAAGATTTTTGAGTCCTATATAGGTGAGAAGGATGGGGATAACTCAACCAAAAGGTTCTAAATAGGGTTTAACTCGGAAATGTTTAAAATTTTAAGGAATTAGTTATGGGAGTGTTGATGCGGTCTAAGGACTTTAAGAGAAGCAATCTTGGGGAAATTCCTTAACATATGATCTTAGAGGGTTACTAAGAGTCTATGATAAATGTAAGGATAGAAAACAAGTTTTTAGAGGCACACGAATAAATGGTACAATCAAAACCCTAAATGAATGGAAAGAAAAAGCTTAAACATGGTCTCGATAATCCTATGACAGTCTTATAGGTAAAATCATGACAGTGATTTAAGACCCATGCCATCAATGAACTGTTAGGGAAGCTTATTGGAGACATTGATTTTCCTACACAGTTCAATAAGAAACTTGTGGGAATTAACAATCAATTACTAGTATATGACAAATGTAAACAAAATTAGAATATGATGATTTTATGGTCATGAACTTGATATTACGAAAGTGTTTTCCCTCCTCTTTAATGGGAAGGATCATTTGCAAATGTACAAAAGGACTTAGAGGAAAGGGAATAAGAGGATGAGGAGGGAATAAGAGGATGAGCACATTCGTAATTATAGATAGCAGAATAATTCTTTATGGATATTAGAGGTTCCCTTATTGTATGCGAAGTTTCAAGGAATTTAAGACAAGATCATTTGCATTGGCTGAATAGGATTAAATTTAAAGACACAAAGTTCTGTAAATAACCTTCTTCAGATTCATTAATCAAGGACACAAAGTTCCTTCTTGGTTATACAAGATCGCTGTATTTGCAAAACCGGACAGTATGCAATCAGAGAGACTAACAAATTAGAGACAAAATGATCTTCACAATATTAAATGGAAAACACAGAAATAGCAGAGATCAGATAGACAATGAATAGAAAGCCCTTTTGTATTGATTTCTTTAAGATCTATTTACACTTTCAGAAAATATGCCAAGTTCTTCCTCCTTTTGGAATGGCGTGAAAATACCATTATATAGCTTACAATTCAGTTACTCTTCGTAACCGTTTCTTTTAACTAAAGAATAGTTAAGGACCGCCAAATCGCAATTTCCTCAACCTATTACAAAGAAAACTGAAAAGAAAGGGAAGAAGAGAAACGTATGGGGAAGAAGACAGGTGGCCGGTCACTGAGAGGGACCCATCAACTTCAGAAACCACTTGAATTTCTTCCACGTCTCAGCTATGTCTTTGCCACGAAGGGACACACAAGAATTTTCATTTTGAAGATGACAATGGATATCTTTGAAAACCGATATAACCGGCAAGCCTTGAAGGCTTCGCCTTTCTACGCAAACTGTCCTTGAATTTGATCTTCGATTGATAGTATCGAGCCGCAACTTAAATTCATATTTAGCATATTCGGGTAGAGCGGGAAAAACTAAGTATGAATTGTATTAGGTTCACTTGGGACATGTGAGACGCGAATGCGCGAAACACGAGGCTCGGCCGATTCGGACGAAACAGGGAGAAGACGCACAAATGCATTTTGGGACATTTGGGACGAAAATGCGCGAAGGACGCGGTCCGGGCGAACCGGCCGAAAATGGAACAGTTTGCATTTTTTGATTTGGGACAAAGAGCTCTGAAGTACGCGACTCGGGAGTTTCGGCCGAAAACGGGACAGCGTGCACTTTTTAACTTTGGGACATTCGGGACAAAAAGTTCCGAAGGACGCGGTTCGGCGAATCGGCCGAAAATGGAACAGAAGGCCCGATTAACTTTGGGACATTTGGGACATGAAAGCGCGGTTCGGGCGAATCGGCCGAAAATGGAACAAAAGGCCCGTTTGGACTTGGGACATTTGAGACAAAAAGTTCCGGAGTACGCGGCTCGGCCGGTTCGGGCGAAAATGGAACAACTCGCACTTTTTGATTTGGGACATTTGGAACAAGAAAGTGCGAAGTACGCGGTTCGGGTGATTCGGCCGAAATTGGAACAGTTCGCACAAAAAGTTTTGGGACACTTGGGACAAAAAGTTCCGACGGGCCCGAAAATGGAACAACTTCGGGATTTCGGCCGACCGGGGAACAGAATGCACTTTCGTACTTGGGACAGGCGGGACAAAAATGTCCGACAGGCCCGAAATACATACAAAATGACCCAAAACACAGATTTTCTCAATTTTCACGGCTTAGGCACTTTAGAGAAAACACTCATAACTCAAAATTTTGAAATTTTACTTTTATCAGAGCAGGGAATTTTGAGTGGACAACAACTGGCTCCTTCTGGGGATGACTTGGCATAAATTCAAGGAATGAGGCAAGGCAAGAACCTAGACAAACTCGGGGAAAGTAGACCAGTGCCTTATCCATTGGGCCACGGAGTCAAAAAAAACAGACCAACACAGAGGGCAACACACAAAAGCAACAAAAGGAAAACACACCAAAAGCAGAGAAGCAAAAACACTGTACAGAATATACAAGGGACTCCCTAATCACCTAGGACTTGAACAACTTGAGATACTACCCACTATAAGGAAGTGGGAGGGGCGAACCATCCATGTAATCAAGATAGAAAGAGTTCTCACCAGCAAAGTGTCTGATCTTGAAAGGTCCGAGCCACAGGGAATCAAATTTTCCATGGCTGCCACGAGGTTCATGTCTTTTATCCCATAACAGCACGATGTCTCCAACTTGGAAATCTCTCGAACCTAGCTTTTTGTCAAACAGACCTTTACCTTCACGGGTGAATAGATATCCTATCAAAGCAACCACCAATCTGTCTTCATTCAGGCTTTGCAGTACATAATTCTCTTATCCAGGGCATCACCGAAACTAGTATCCTCGATGGCCTTCATTAGATGCAAGGCCGGGCCCACTTCACACATGCACTGCAATTGAGCTTCACTCCATATACCACTTGAAAAGGAGACATTCCAATAGCTCTCTTTGGTGTAATCCTGTCTGCCCAAAGAGCATCATAGAGCTTCTTGTGCCAGTTTCGTTGAGACTCATTGACCAACTTCCTTATGATAGTCACCAGATTTTTGTTTGTGGATTCTGCTTGCCCATTTCCCTGGGGGTAATAATCTGAAGAATGAGCCAGAGAGATGCCATACCCATAGCAGAAATCCATTATCTCAGTTGAGGAGAAGTTTGAAGCATTATCTGTTACAATCTTGTTAGGTACACCATACCTTACCAAGATGTTCTCTTTGATGAAGTTGCATACCACTTCAGAAGTAGTGCTCTTGACTGGAATAGCTTCCACCCATTTGGTGAAGTAGTCAGTGGCAGTTAGCACATGAGTGTGACCAGCACTAGAAGTAGGATTGAGTGTACCAATGAAGTCCAAACCCCACTGTTGAAATGGTTCCTCAATCACAACTGGCTTGAGAGGCAAAGAAGCCAATTTAGGTCTTCCCACAAAGGTCCGACAAGCGAGCCTCACATTTATCCACCCACTTGATGCATCTCTCGAACAAAGAAGGCCAAGAGTATCCTCCCGAGTATCTTGTGAGCAAGTGACCGCTGATGAATAGTGCCCTCCACATGCCCGATCATGAAAAGCCGAGAGCAATTTTCTCTGTTCCTTGTCCACACACTTCAAAAATCTCCCATCTAAGCCACACTTGACAAGGCATTTTCCCACAATACATATTGTGTCGACCTTAATTTAATGTCCTCTTTTCTTTGGCGTTAAATGAGGGGGCATTCCCATAGGTGAGAAAATGGGCGATGTCAAGCATACCATTCATCAACCGAACTCAGAATGCAATGTAGAGAAGGTCAACTTTCTCCTCCAAAGAACTCATGTTTGGCCCTTCAAAGAATGAGCTCACAAAGACCTTTTCCACGAACCAGCTTGGTTGGTTTGATATCAATGTCATACTCTTGGACCTTAGCCACCCAGCCTCTCTCTTGATCCAAATTCTTGTTGTGTAAGAATTGACTTAACAAATGTATCTAAACCAACACCATAGAGTGAGAGTTGAGGATATAGAAACGAATCGCTTAACAGCCTTTGACTACTACAAAAGCATGCTTCTCCATCATGGTGTATTTTAGCTCATGATTCTTCGTGATATAGCTCATGAAGGCAATTGGTAGCTCATGTTTATCGAGTCTTCTTGGGTTAAGACAAAGCAGAATGGTATTATCTCAGTAGATAGCAATAGATGATGAAATCTTTGCTTGAATCGGACAAAGCCAAAACTCGAGTTTTAGCGATAGCTTTCTTGATACCCTCAAAGGATTCCTTTCCTTCGTAAGACCAACCAAATGTTTGCTTCCTTTCATCATCTCGAGAAATATTCAAAGTTAATTCAGCAAAATCGTGATGAATCTTCTTAAAAATTGATCTTACCAAGAAGGAGTGCACGCCTTTTTACTCGGTTGGGAGAGGAATTTGTCGGATGGCTTGAACTCATTCAGATCAATCTTAATACCATCCTTGGAAACAATGTGCCCTAATAGTTTTCCTCTCAGAACACGTAAGACAGATTTTTAGGGTTCGTAGAGATTCCATGCTCTCTCGCATCTCAACAGAATCGCTCTCTAGTGTGATCAAAATGATCCGCTCTTGTCTTGGAAAACACTCGTCAAAGTCATCAAGGTATATGACAATACACTTCCCTTTCAAGCTTCCAAAAGCCAGATCCATAGCTCTCTGGAAAGTGGCACCAGCATTAATAAGCCCAAAAGGCATTCTCTTGTAGGCAAAGGTACCCCAAGGAGTGGTGAAGGCTGTCTTGTGTTGATCTGCAGTATCAACCTCTACCTGATTGTATCCAGAGAATCCATCAAGCATAGATAACATTTCAGATCCTGTTACTGCTTGCAATATTTGATCCATCATAGGCAAAGGGTAATTATCTTTCAGAGAAGCCTGATTCAGGTTCCTGAAATCAACACAGATGCGGATCTCACCATTTTTCTTCCTGACAGGCACAATATTTGCAATCCATGTCGAATGGTGAATAGGAAAAATAATTTTAGCCTTCAACAACTTCTGAATCTCCTGAAAGATGGTGTCAGCTATTTTGGGGTTGTACTGCCTTTGTTTCTGCTTGAAAGGCTTAATTCCTGGTTTGAGAGGAATCGAGTGCTGCATATCTTTTGGCTTGAAGGCTTTCAGATCTTCATAAGAATATGCAAGAACGTCCTTATACCTTCTTAGAAGATCAATTGCTTTTCTCCTTTCATCTGCTGTACAACATTTTCCAATATTTACCAGCTTAGGGTCATTAGAACTCCCAATATCAATCTTATCATACTCAGCTGATTGCTGAGGTCCAGTAGAAGCTTTAGATTTCACATACCTGTCATGCTTATCAAATAGTTCCTCCAAACTCACCAACCCTTTAGGAATCTTGTTTCCTTTGAGCTTAATGCACCCTTCCTGATCTGTTTCTTCTCCTTGGGTGACAGCTTGGTCAAAGGACACACTTTCACGAGGCAGGTTGTCACTTCCCTCAAAATACAGTTGTTCAAAATTACCTTTGAGTTCCAGGAAGGAAAGCAAATGCTGGTCATCGTTGAAAACTTGCCAGTTATTGGTATTGTCAGGTACACTAGGCCGATGGACCATTTCAATAGTGAACTTATCCTGAGAGAATTCAGGATGGGGAATCAGTAGTGACCCTGAGACAGCCAGTGAATCAGCCCTGCTGTTCTTTTCTCTAGGTATTGCTTCAATAGAGAAAGCATCAAGGAATTCAATGGAATCCCAAACCTGATTCCGGTAATGCTTCAGCCTCCCATTTTTTACCTGAAAGAGGTTTCTGACCTGCTTCACAATCAACTCTGCATCACCACGAGCCAGAAGGTTCTTCACACCTCGTTCTTTGGCCACTTGCAGTCCAAGAATGAGAGCCTCATACTCTGCTGTATTATTAGTGTTTTCAAACTACAACTTAAATGAAAAAGGATGTAGGCATCCTTCAGGTGACACTAGCAGGACACCAGCTCCAGAACTAGCTGAGGAACAACTTCCATCAAATTCTAAAATCCAAACACCATTGGGATCTTTAGGTGCTACTTTGGAGGGTTGGATTTCATCAGGGGACATAATCATGTAATTACCATGCCCCATATCCTCATAGAGTATTTGTGCCTTAGGATCATCCGTTTTCTACACAATATACTCAAACTGCTTCTCAGGTAGTAACTTCTTCATGTGTCCATTGACAGGTATGAGTGCATGTGACCAATCCATTTGAATCTCCCCGCCCACATCTTTACAGTAAGTTTCTACTTAGCAACATTCCATAAGAAGGAGGAATGTCTCACTACTAGGATGGTAGCCAAGACTTTCTTTTCAGGCAAAGCAGCGAAAGCCACTTGTGCATCTTTAATCCTTCCAACCAAAGGCACTTCCTTACTCTCCATGGAGTAGCAGGATCCATAAGTACGAGTGAGGGTCAAGCCTAAAGCATGAGCTACTTTAGCAGGCATCACATTATCTGAGGCTCCAGAATCTATGACACAATTACTGAGCCTATGGCCAGCTATGAGAAGTGTTACATAAAATGGTTTAATTTTGTCACTAGGGGAGGTGACAGCAGCTACTAGACTTGGTTATGGTGTAGAAGGAGGAGTAGGTAAAAGGCCTTTAGAGGTGGTCTTAGAGTTGGAATTTACAAATTGAATCATCTTGGCAAAAGCTTTGGGATGGGTTTGATAGTACTCAGCTTCTGAGATTTGTACCTTGGTCTTTTTCAGGTGATCAACAATATCAAAGGATCCATAGGTGGACGGGCCATCATCATTTGGAATTCTAGGCTTATCAACTTTAGGAGAAAAAGAAGAAGCAACTTTGGTAACGGGATTGATAGGACTCACCTTCTGTAGACGAAGTAGGGATAGGAGATCCTCTTCTTGCAATTACAGGGATAGTTGCACGATCGCTCCTTGGATTTCTTAGGTGGTCGGGTCACCTTCTCCTCTCGCTTTGTCTCTGCTCTCGAGTCATGACAAAGAAAAGATTCACTGTTCATGTCTCGCTACCACTTCATCATAATCATCAATGCCCTCAAGGGTAAAGAAATTAACCCGAGATCCCTCAAGTTCCTCTCGCTCATCATCAAATTCCTCCACAAACTCCTCGCAAGCTTCATCATCATCTCGCTCTTCAACTTCACAGTCATGCGTTCACAGAACCTTAACAGAGGTCCTTCAAGTGCTAGTCTTGTGTGAGGAGCAGCAAACGATTTCTGGGCTGAAAATTTCTTCTCTGGACACATCTCGCATACGGGGCATGCTTGAGCCAATCTGCTTTATAAATGACAAGATCATTTCATGAGTTTCTGACTAATGGATCAAGATTAGGTCCAGGGGTGGAAGAGGAAGAAGCAAAGAGACTTAGATTTGGGAGGGTCTCTTCTCAACTTCCCTGACATGATCAAGTCATCTTCGATACTAACAGCCAGTTCTTGATCCAGAGCTAGTGTTCCGAGATTAGCCCTTCTTAGTGCATAACTAACTTTGGGCGATTGAGCATTTAGGAAGAAACACTTTTGAATTTGGTCGACAGGTCGGGTAGGCATTGGAATTTTATTTACCAACCTGTTGAACCGGGCCACAAATTCCCTCATGGGCTCTTGTGAATCTTTCTTTATCTGAGAGACCTGGGCAAGCAAGGCATGCACATCTTCTGCCGGCTTGAAACGGTTCTCGAACTGAGTTCTCATTGTGTCCCAGTCGGTTATAGCACCGGCCGGAAGGTGATAGAACCAATCAGCAAAGATTATCTTGTAACGCCTCAACAAACAAATTTTTACGGAGACGCCTTTCATATTCGACTCCCGAAACTCCACATGCAACAACGAAGGCTGCGTGCGATGTGTTCAGTCAGGGTGCACTTTGCCATCGCCTTTGAATTTGGGGAAGTTCTTCCGCTTCTCTGGGTAACTCATGCGCAAAGGTCGAGCAAGGGCCGAGGCCCGACACGATGACCCCATGGTAATGGCGCTGCCATTCTTGGAAAAACGGCTTGGAGAGGAACTGTAACACCGGCAAGGATCAAAGCTCGTAGATTGGGACTAGCAGGCTCTGAAGGAATACCACCCGTAGGACTTCTATCTTGAACAGGTGGAGTGCTTGTCGAACGGGTCCTTCTATTTCTTGTTGAATTTGAAGGGAAAGGAAAACCTTGTTGTTCTAAAAGCTGAAACTGAGAATCTTCGATACCAAGGGCCCTTCTCCCTCGAGTGAAACGCGGAGTCGCCAGATCAAAAGATGATCAAAAATTACTGAACTGGAATGTGATTTTCCCAAATGAGTCGCCAAAACTTGTTGGTTTTCAAATAGGACTTTTTAGAAGAGCAACAGTCAGGGGACAAGAAGTCCCTCCTCTTTAATGGGAGAGGTTCCCTTATTCAGAAACGAACTTATTTACAAATGTACAAAATATTATTTTATGGTTGAACTTGGATATTACGAAAGTGTTTTCCACAAGGATCATCAGTTACAAAAGGACTGAGGAAAGGGAATAAGAGGATGAGCAGAATAGCAACATTCAGAATTATAGATAGCAGAATAATTCTTTATGTATGCGAAGTTTCAAGGAATTTAAGACAAGATCATTTGCATTGGCTGAATAGGATTAAATTTAAAGACACAAAGTTCTGTAAATAACCTTCTTCAGATTCATTAATCAAGGACACAAAGTTCCTTCTTGGTTATACAAGATCGTTGTATTTGCAAAACCGGACAGTATGCAATCAGAGAGACTAACAAATTAGAGACAAAATGATCTTCACAATATTAAATGGAAAACACAGAAATAGCAGAGATCAGATAGACAATGAATAGAAAGCCCTTTTGTATTGATTTCTTTAAGATCTATTTACACTTTCAGAAAATATGCCAAATTCTTCCTCCTTTTGGAATGGCATGGAAAATACCATTATATAGCTTACAATTCAGCTTACTTTCAGAACCGCTTTCTTTTAACTAAAGAATAGTTAAGGACCGCCAAATCGCAGTACCTCAACCTATTACAAAGAAAACTAAAAAGAAAGGGAAGAAGAGAAACGTATGGGGAAGAAGACAGTGGCTACCACCGAGAGGGACCCATCAACTTCGTAAAACCACCGCTTGAATTTCTTCCACGCCTCAAATATGTCTTTGCTACGAGGGACACACAAGAATTTTCATTTTGAAGATGACAATGGATATCTTTGAAAACCGATATAACCGCGCGCTCTTGAAGGCTTCGCTTTTCGCCAAATTGTCCTTGGAATTTGATCTTCGGATTGATAGTATCAGAGCCGCAACTTAAATTCATATTTAGCATATTCGGGTAGAGCGGGAAAAACTAAGTATGAATTGTATTAGGTTCACTTGGGACATGTGAGACGCGAATGCGCGAAACACGAGGCTCGGCCGATTCGGACGAAACAGGGAGAAGACGCACAAATGCATTTTGGGACATTTGGGACGAAAATGCGCGAAGGACGCGGTCCGGGCGAACCGGCCGAAAATGGAACAGTTTGCATTTTTTGATTTGGGACAAAGAGCTCTGAAGTACGCGACTCGGGAGTTTCGGCCGAAAAAACTGACAACAGCGCACTTTTAACTTTGGGACATTCGGGACAAAAAGTTCCGAAGGACGCGGTTCGGTGAATCGGCCGAAAATGGAACAGAAGGCCCGATTAACTTTGGGACATTTGGGACATGAAAGCGCGGTTCGGGTGAATCGGCCGAAAATGGAACAAAAGGCCCGTTTGACTTGGGACATTTGAGACAAAAAAATCCCTGAGTACGCGACTTGGCCGTTCGGTAAAATGGAACAACTCGCACTTTTTGATTTGGGACATTTGGAACAAGAAAGTGCGAAGTACGCGGTTCGGGTGATTCGGCCGAAATTGGAACATCTCACACAAAAAGTTTTGGGACACTTGGGACAAAAAGTTCCGACGGGCCCGAAAATGGAACAACTTCGGGATTTCGCCGACCGGGAACAGAATGCACTTTCGTACTTGGGACAGGCGGGACAAAAATGTCCGACAGGCCCGAAATACATACAAAATGACCCAAAACACAGATTTTCTCAATTTTCACGGCTTAGGCACTTTAGAGAAAACACTCATAACTCAAAATTTTGAAATTTTACTTTTATCAGAGCAGGGAATTTTGAGTGGACAACAAAGTCAAGAAGCCCAAAACTTGAAAATGTGGTTGAAAACTCCCCCTCTCTACCCGAGTTGTCATGATTGCAGCACTGGGGTTACTCAAAGCACCTCCTATATGTACACACCTTTGGATATACGAGATAGAGGATAGTTTTGTGGCTTATCAAGGTTCTATCTGTTTGTCGAATCTTTGCATGCACACTCAATTGATGCTCGCTCCTCCCGATATCTCTTCACGCCACTGCTCGCACGTCCGTTGATGTGCACGTCATCCCTCATGATCCTCACTTGTGGGTTTTAAACCCTCTTTCATGGTATCAGAGCAGATCTTGTGGATTCGTGCACCGTTTGGCATTTTTCGTGTGTTTTCCAGCTTCTGGTGTGATATCTAGTTCTTGTTGCGTGTGTCGTAATGGATATTCCATTCATGCGCTTCTTGCATTGATTCGAGCATTTATACCTCCATTCGGGTTGTTCATGGGTGTTTTTGGGGTGTTCGTGGTTTTACATCTTTTGCATGTGGTCTTCAGAGGTTTTCGTGTTGTTTTGTATCGGGTTTGCATTATCCATTGTTGAGTTCGTGATTGCTTCTATTCGTGAGCTCATTTTTTGCTTTGGCATGGACCTATGGTTCATTATTAACTTGTGCATTCCATCCACCTATGCATTGCATCCACCTATGCATTAGAACTCTCGTTGCCTTGGACTCGAGCTATTTGTAGTCTAAATGTGGTTTTCTTCATTTCTCTGGCATTGCGCCGCATTATCCCCTACACTTTGCTTCTTGCTTCCTTGGAAGCTCGTGGTTCTCCTTTGCATGAAGGTGTTTTGGGGCATTGGACGTTCCACTCACCTCCTTTTTTTGGGTTTTATCACCGGTCGAGGCGCGGCGAGGAACGACCACTCCACGATGACCCTCCAACAGCTCCCCACATATCTGCATTCGAGCCTCCTAGTCTTCTCTCGCTTGACCGGTTTAACCTCACTGCTCCCACCCGTGTTTCACTCTAGCTACCTGCTTATGAACACTCATGTTTGTTTCTCGTGGCACCTGGTTCGTGCTACCTATTTGTTGCTCGTGGCACCTAGTTGCTGGTTTGTGCTACCTATTTTGTTGTTGCGACTGTGCTTGGCTTTTGGTTCCTTGTTTGCTGTTACCTGTGTGTTCATCCTTTCCCCATGCTACAACCACTCTGTAGCTTCCTCGAGCCGTTTCCCATCTATGGCGGATCTTCTGACATCTCCCACTCGCTGCAGATCTCCTAGCTCCATACACGCCACCGGTCCACATTTCTTTGCTCGATGCACATAACTGACGATCTGCACTGTCCGGCGACTGCACTATCACCACGTGGCTTCCAAACTTTGCTGCAAGCTCCTCCCGCTTTGGTCAACAACACCACCATCCAGCTCGGCAACATTCCAAACGTGGGCCCCCTCCTTCCTCTTTTTTAATGTTTTGAGGTCAAATAAAAAAATTCATTCTCATGGCATTGTATTAATTTTTGTTGGGACCTATTTTGCTTGTATTTAATCCCTTCCTACGCATGTTGAAGATGGAGGGCGAGGTCCGGGGTTGGCAGGAGGCTAATCCCCCCTCGCAAGCAAAACAAACCATGCCTAAAATTTGATGTCATTTCCAACGAGTACCCACACGACACCCTTTGCACCCATTTCGAGGCATTTTTTAATCAGTTTGCGTGTTTATTGGCTTTTTCCATTAGTTGCGGGAATCGTAATAATGCCATAAATTTTGACTCGCAGCTCATTTTTTAGCACTTATTTAGTCAAAGTTGTATGATTTTTCACACATTACGTGATGACATTGTCAGTTTTTTAAATGCACTACTTTATAAAGTGCCGCATTCTGGGGGGGTTGACTAGCACTCTTAGGCTTTCACACGCAGACGCATTATCGGCTAAGTCCGACGTCTTGCCTATTGTGCACCTTGCACTTTTCATTCCACATCATGGAGAGTGATATTTCTAGACTTGAGCATCGTAGGATCACTTTACAGCCTCCGCCACTTCTCATCAAGAGAGGGAACTATTCAATTTGGCGTGCTTCCATAACGTTACTTTGCCTATGAGGGTCTTTCACCCTTCTTACTTGGGCCAGTTCCTATACCCACTGATCATCGTCATCTAGAGGACTTTCTCGACACTTACGACCACATCTTTGGTCACATGATGATGCATGTCTCTCGTTCTCTTTGGTTTCATGTGGCAGACTCAGATCCACCTCACCATGTCTGGAGCATTCTTTAGTCCCTCTATGGAGACCCTTCACATACTGCAGCCATTGTTGTTGCTTTGTTGATTCAGTTGTCTCCTTTTCTTCGTGCGATGGAAGTTCTGCACGACATAGACTCATTCAGCCTCTACTTCGATGACGAGGATTGTGCACCCAGTTCTGATGCAAAGAGCATTACAGAGGACTTCTCTCCTCTTTCTCTCACTATTCCAGAGAGTGTTGACACATCCCACATCTCATCAGATATCGAGCAGTCTCCTACTTAGCCTCATACAGTCATTACACCAGCCTCCTTTCCACTTCCAGTGTGTGAGGCCCCTTCCACTCCTCTACCTTCATTGGATGACTCATACCTATCTGACATCACTCTTCTGTTTGTTGAGCCCCCTCATTGGGACGAGTATCTGTCTGACCTTAGTTGTCTTTTCACAGAGTCTACTTGTGATGCACTACAGGTTCCTCATCCATCTACAAGTATTTCAGAGGAGTTCATCATCTTTGTTGTTGGGAGTGCCCCTTCCGGGAATCATGTCATTTCCAGAGACCTTCATTGATCCACCCTTAGTTGTGGATCCCTTTTCTATTGTGGAGGATGTTTTGTTCCCTTCACATCACTTGGACATCCTTTCTGTGGGTGTTCCTCTTTTTCACTCTGACAGTTCTACGCACGTGGCATTACCTTCAGTTCTTTGGCACTCACTCGTTAGACCTATGTCACACTTCGTGCACCAAATTCGAGTTCTTTGTGTTGCTTGCCTTCGATTTCCTTTGTGGAGTGGCAGATTTCCAACACGTCATTTCTGTCCTTCTTAAGGCAGAGACCTCCTAGAGTTGCAAAGTTCATATCCCTCCATGGCATCTTCTGCATTCCTCTCGTCTCCCTCTTCTTCTCTCTTCTTCTTCTTTTCGAGAGATTGCCTCTTTGTACATGGGTACCCTTTTAGGCTCGTCTATGGCCGGGACCCATATTTGGCATCTTTCTTATATAAGAGAGTGTGTTTTTCTCTTATGGTGGATGTTTTTCCCGCTAGTTTTTCCTTCACTACTTGGGACTTCTTTCTTGTACATGGGTACCTCATCAGGCTTTGTGTTAGGACCCATTTCTCGTTTCTAACTTGCTGCCTCATCCTAAGTTACGATGAAGGGGGGGTGTTGGTGTGTGTATTTTCCACATCATTAGGTGAGTCATCTCACTTAGGTGAGATCGCAGGTCCATGTTTCATTTATGGATCATTATGAGATTCTCTTACGCGTCAGTGCATCAGTGTTTCAGTGCATCATATGCGTCATTGGGAGTTACACTTCTATTCTGGGAATGTAACTCCCCCTCTCTACTCAAGTTGTCATGATTGCAACACTGGGGGTTACTCAGCACCTCCTATATGTACACCCCTTTGGATCTATGAGATAGAGGAGAGTTTTGTGGCTTATCGAGGTTTTGCCCGTTTGTCGAATCTTTGCATGCACATTCGGTTGATGGTTTCTCCTCCCAAGATCTCTTCACGCTACCGTTCACATCCGTTGATGTGCACGTTGTCCCTTGTGATCCTCGCTTGCAGGTTTTAAACCCACTTTCAAAGAAAGTGTAAACACTAGGTTTTGTTAATAAACCCTAGTGAGACCTAATTATCAAGACTAGGAGGAAAATGCTTATTGGGAGAAGGGTATAAAGAATTAGACCTTGAAATTTACTTGAAAGTAAGAACTAATTGGATTTGCATTCAGTTTTGTAGATTCTTCCAATCATGAAGATTTGCATGTGATTAGGGCTAGTTACGAGACCTAGTGAAAAATGATAAAAGTGGGATAAAACAAAATGGTCTTGGAATTAGTGCATGAAAATTTGCAAACACATAGAAGGGGATAATGGGTGTCTAAGAAGCTTACTAGCGAAGAAAGGTTATATGTATTTTGAGTCTTATGTTAGAAAAAGTATTTTAGGAGGGCTACAAGGATTTTAGGAGGTCCGAAGGGAAATGATGAAAAATGGATTTGTGAAACTTTGTGGATTGTTCTAACATGTTGGTTTAGTGATATATAATAGGTGTAAAGAGGTTTTAGATCTTGAATCAATATTTTTGGGAAATTTGGTGGTTATGTTCTAGTTCGAGCTACTTGGAAGCAAGGTAAGAAAATATATTTTGGTGAAATTGATATATAAATGATCTAACAATTGTTATTGGTTGAATTTGGTGTATCTCTTTGCATCAAAGGAGGTGATTTTCCAAGTGCCTACGATCATTTTTAGTCAATAGGAGGCAGATTTATGGTGCCCATGATTACGGTAAGGGCTACGGAGTTGCCCTATGTGAACACCATCAAGATATGGTTGAAGCCAAGGCAGAAGAAGCTTCATTTGCTGATTATGAGGAGAAGAAGAAGGTTGATTTCAACTCAGAAATTCTGAGTCACAAGATTGGGAATATGGAGGATGTTTCGATCACTCCTCATCCGACATGGGAAGGTAGATATGTGGTGGACAACCCAAGGTATGATGGAAATCACACTTTATCTCCTTTTATATTGTTGCCATACTTATGTCTTTTTGGGAAAGTTGTTGAAGATCACATGCCAAGTTTTGGTGATGATATGAAGAACTTGTGGGATGACACATGGCATTTAGATATTTCCTTGCAAGGGTACATGGTTCCGGTTGACTGTTTCATTTTAGAACATACTTTTATGCTCGGCTCCCCATCTATAAAGAGTTTCAATATCTATAGAGAGAGGGGGCCAATATATAAAGCGTGGGTGAGGTTGAATATATATATATATATATATATATATATAGAGAGAGAGAGAGAGGGGGGATCTCACCAGATATGATATATAGAAAGGGTGGGTGATGGGGGCTATCTAGACTCGTGGAGTTGGGCGAGATGGATCTCGTTGTGTGTTCGATCAATCAATTCTCTCCGGTGATAAGAGGAGGCTCCGGTGAGGAGCATGAGGTTGTGGATGTGGAAAATCGAATGGGTACTAATGCATGCATAATGTTTGGATGAATCACTCGAGGAGCCCATTATAAATCATGCTTACTTGTTAGCCATCCATATATATAGCCTTCTTTGATAGCACCATAGATTGATACCCAGTCCTAAGATGGGATATTATTACCCCATACACATGGTTAGAAGAAATTTTGATAAAATATTATTTTGAAATCATTATGTATGCTAACAAGGTTATGAAGGATTCTACCCTCCAAGGACAAGGAGCCACGAGTTTGATTAATGGTGAAGACACTCATGGTTCTATTAATGAGTGCTTGGTGGCACAAGTGGGATTGAAGGTTGAAGACTTCAAAGGATTCATTGTGAAGTTAGTAGATGGTCACTCTATGCAACGTACCAAGATGTGTTCTCAACTCCAAGTTGCATTGGAACCATATGAGGTATGTGTTGATTTCTATGTGATGGCTGATTTGGGTATCATGCTTGGAGTTCAATGGTGGCATTCGTTGGGAGAGCTCACTCTCAACTATCAACGCATGGAGATAAGCTTCATGGACAAAGGTAAAAAGATCACTTTGCAAGGTATGCTTTTAGAAACACTCCAAATTAGTTATTTGGTGGAAGATACTATTTCATGGGAGTCACATTTCTGTTCTTTATCTAAAATTACAGCGGATTGGAAATCACTAATTTCAGCTAAGTATGTAAAGAACAAGTTTGCTAATGTTGTTTTTGAAGGAGAAATAAGTAAGGAAAGATACAAGGTGATGGATGGGCTTATCCTTTACAAAAACTCGAGTCTATTTGGTACCTGAATCAAGGGTGAAGAACAAGATCTTGAGGGTTGTTCATGATACTCCATAGATTGATCATCTAAGGAATTTCAAGAGACATGAAAAGAGCAAAGGTAAAAATTTCAGTTTTTCTCTTTGCTTCTGGAATTTGATGAAAGAGAATGCTATCATGACATGTTTAAGGAAGTGTGAGTTTAAAGGGAATTCTGATTTTTCTCTCTATGGATTGTTAACACCTGGTTCCATAAGAGAATCAAAAGAAGGGAAAAATGAAACAATAAAGCTAAACTTGCAGTTGTTCACATGGCCACCAAAGAGGAGAATGATGGTTCTATCTTTCAGTTTTATGACCCCATGATGAGGTATGAATTTTGTTTAGACTACCTTGTTTTCATTTCAGCTGAGTCACACAATGTTTGGGGGTATCTAGAGATCCAAAATTTAGAGAAACTTTCCCTCAAAATTCACATGGAGTTTGAGTTCCACTTGAAGAATGATGAAATCAAAATTCATGGGAATGCCAAGGAGGTTGAATCTCTCAAGTTTAAGGCCAAGATAACTGCTGATTTTAATTGTAGGCATGTTGTTCCTAAATTTTCAGCATATGTAAATCAAATTTCAGTCCTTACTTTATTCATGGAGTTGCTTTTCTTTGTGAAATTTCAGTTTGGTAGTTGTTATACCATGATTATAGGACTGAATTTGCAAAAATCAGATTTGGGGCTGCCATTAACAGCCATGAATAACGTGTATTTTCATTTTTTGAGTGCATTCCCTCATGGAATAATGAGAAAAGAAGATTTCAGTTGAATGGAGGAATAAAATCAGATTATGATGTGTTATTTTCAGACTTGTACATTCTGATTTTGAAAGAAAAATGCATGAGTACAGTTGTTTTTGGGACAACACTATTGAAGTTAAGGGAAAGCCTAATGTGGTTGTGGATGCTTTATCAAGGATGCCATCTCCTACTTCATTAGAGGATGTGGAACTTCAAAGTGAGGGGAATGAAGAGTACAGGGCAATAGATACATTGGGTTTGCAATTGCTTGGGGACAAGCAATTTTGGGAAGGGAGGACTGTAATGTCCCTTTTCCCACTTGAGGATCACTAATTGGACTTGTTGTCATTCCTTATCCATGGTCAATAAGTAGAGGAGTTGGAGGAGAACATTGAGCCTTCATATTCTTTTGTTTTTCTAATTTTTATGTTTTCTTTTTAGTGTTTTCCCTCTTAAAACAATTCGGCTAGGTTAAAGGCAAATAAAGGAAGCTTAATGAAGAATTATAACATCTCCTATGGGTCGGCCTAGTCTTTTCTAGCCTTGGCGCCAAAGGAGGGATATAAAGTGAAGTGAAGACCTCATTTTGCAAGCATCTAGATTGGTGCATTTTCTATTATTGGGCATTGAGAGCTCCATGTTCTTCCACTTGAGGATGAAAACCCTCTTGTGTGGCTTCCTAGAAGGATGAAAACCCTTCTAGTGGTTTTGTTGGAGGATGAAAACCCTTCAACATTGATTGAGCTTGAAGTAAATTGCAGATTTGAGGAGAATCATCCACTTTCATATTTTTATTTGCTTTCTAAAGGAGGAGCGACCTACCTTGGTGTAGGGTTTGATGGTTTGGAGGGGATAAAGTTGATTTATTTCATAATTTGATTTACCATATTTTATAAAGCCGGAATCTTCATTTTTATGAATTTTGAGGGTTTCTAGACCCATATTTCATAATTTTATTGTGGCTGCTCTTCGTTGGTTATTAATTAATTTCTAGTTGTGTGTTGACTAAGAATTTTCATTGATTATTGGTCTATTGGATGCCTAAAATACATATCTAAATTATGGCGAGGATATTTGGAGTTTTTTCAGGTGTTTTGCATACATTTTATACCATTTTTTTGGAGAAATCGGTTTGATGGTTTTAATTACGTGATTCTCGTTATAAAAACATATTTGGTTATTTGGTGTTTGAGCTAATTCCTTAGTTGTGGTTTCATCCTTGAAATGGATATTACGAAGAAGTTGGCATGGAAGCAAAAGGTATGGCTAGGAAGGATCAACATAAAAAGTAGATTATGAGTGTTCATGGCGGTGAGAATTGAAGAAGAAAATTTTCATGGAAACTAAGTACTGCGATAACGAGTACTTGAGGTCGGTTTGTGAATTTTGGCACAGGGAAGACCACGCCCTATGAGATCTCAACATCAAGAAAAGGTATTCGGTACTAGAAAACGTTTGAGGGAGTTATAGATCCCACAATATCTAGCGGATTCAAATGTTGTATGAGATATCTTGTTGCTAGACCTAATAGGAGAGATGTAGCCAATCAAGGAGTTTTCAAAATTAAGAGACCTAGTGGAAGCAACAAAGGAGAAAAAGTAGGATAGAGTGGAGATGTCATTATCAAGGTATCTCGGTGGCGACGCTAAAATGATGTTATAGAAGAAAATATATGTTATTGCATCATCTTGGTGGCACGAGATAGGCATTAGAACAAAAAATAGATGTCATTGCCACAATATCTCGTAGAGGATGATTGTCAAAAAAGTGGAGTTATGAAGATGTCGCCTTAGCAAGATTTAGGAGGATCTATGGTTCGGTTTACGGGAAGAAGTGGGAGGTATCACTCCGGTGGTATCTTGTATGCAATTCTTTGATGAGCCCTGATATTGCACATGCGATGGATGTTACTAGAAGAGGTATGTCCAATCTAGGCATGGAATATTGGAGCATGGTGAAGTGAATATTTTGTAATATTTAGGGGAATTCTGACCATGTTATTTTTTTATCAAGGGAACTCTCTCTAAGGTGAGATCTTGGTGTAAGAAAGGAGTTTCACTCTTGGGTATTGCAAAATTGTGTTCAATATCATTTCACAAGGGAAATGATGTAGAGAGTGGAGAAAATGCAAATGCATAGGATTCATTGACAAAGAAGTGCGTTGAAGGGGTTACTTAATATAAGAAAGAAATGAGATTGGTAGACTAGAACTGTTGAAGAATGGGTTCATGGTCTCCTTAATGGAAATTATTCAACAAGTGGGAGATTGGTGTAAATGTGTTACATATTTTCATGATGTTAAGGGGGTTGCACCTAGAGGAGGTCTTATCATAACAAGTTTTGTGGAGAAGCGAAGGGAGATCTCGATGTAGTGAGTGCGTAGAAAAAAGCGATGAGAATCTTAAAGGGTTACACTTGGAGGATATCTTTTTATAGCGAGTACTCAAAAGGAAGTTGGTGGAGTCTTTAAATAGAAAATTTGAGATATCTCTACAAGGGCGAGATCTTGGTGAGATATATCTCTAAGGTGAGATCCTGGTGAGATATCTTTGAGGAGAGATCTTGGTAAGATATTGTCACATGAAGGTGGAAGGTCTCCTATTGATATGCCTATAAATATGTGTGCATTGTTTAAGTAAAGTTGTTAAATGAATGAATAGTTACACTGTGTACTATAGGGACAAGATTAGAAAACTTGAAATGTTATTGTATTGTAAATGGTTAAGTTAATACAATAAGAAAGGAAGTTTTATATGCTAGTTTTTTTACCCTATGTCAATATTTTGTGTGTTCTCTTTATTTCATATCTACGTGTTTATATTTATTTGTTTTAGTTTATTGCATGCATGGTTGCTTAAAATCCAAACATTTGAGTTTCATGATTTTTTTGTATTAAGGTGTTTGTTTGTGTTTTTGGGATTTCGTTGTTGGTGGATTTTAGCTTTGAGCATTTTTAGGGTTTTTAGAATTGACTTTTTCAAAGTTTGGGTTTGGAATTTTTTTAGGTTTTGGGGTATTCGGTTTTCATGATTTAGAGATGTTTTACATCGGTCGGTTTTTATGTTCATAGGATTTATGTATTTGGGATTTTAAAATTCATGATTTTCAAGTTTCGTGTTTTAGAATTTTTGGGTTTTAGGATATAGGATTCATATTTCAATATTTTTGAGTTATTTAGATTTAGGTTTTTCTAGCTTAAAAGGTTTGGGTTTTTGTGCGCTTTCATATTTTGTTTTTGAGTTTTTTCCTCAAACTTAAGTTTCGAGAACATTTTATATCAATTAACTTTTTGTGTTTTTTATGATTCTCATATTCAAAAAAATTAAGTTCATGGTTTCGAGCTATCAACATTTTTAAGGTTGCCTTGTTGGTTGGTTTCGAGTTTGATTTTTATGTTTGAATTTTTAGTTTCAAGTTCTTTGGGGTTAGGGCATTCAAGTTTCATGTTTCAAGTTTTTCTTGTTTTTAGGTTTAGGTCTTTCACTTTTTGTTTTTCTACTTTCATGTTTTGAGTTCTTGCGGTGTTTTATATCAATAAAATTTTTGTCTCTTTTAGACTTTTGTGTTCTAAATTCCGGTTTAGGGTTTTAGGTATCCAATTTTGGGGTTTCAAGCTTCTAGATTAGCTATTTTTTTATGTTTTCAAGTTTAAGAATTTTGATTTTCATATTTGGAATTTTAATTTTTGATTTTGAGTTTCAAATTTCACAATTTAAATTTCAAAACCATTGTATTTTTACATATTTTTCACACTCTACTTGAGTGTACCTCAAAAAAGTGCATAGTTTTAAGTGAATTGATTTTAACCTCATTATTCTTATAAGTTTTTGCCAAAGGTAGGATACTATACCTTTCACTCACTCAATTAATAAAATAGTTCTAAGCCAATGAAAAACATGTATTTTTTGCCGATGGGGTGGGAGTGGTGCGGTCAAGTCACATGGTTGTGTGCTTGCCCACCCGGTTTCAAATCCCCCCGAGGCACGATCCTCCTCGGAGGTGGTTTCGCCGCTAGAGGCGGCATCTCTGCTCGTGCTGACACTGGTGTTTACTCTCACTGCTGACGCTGGTGGCCTGCTCCTCTCGCCGACAGCTGGGCCCTTCTCCTCTCGCTGCTGACGCTGGTGGCTGCTCCGCTCACGGTTGCTGCTCCTCTCGCTGCGGTCGTGGCTGCTCCTCTCGCTGCTGACACTTGTGGCTGCTCCGCTTCTTGAAAATCTTTGTAGTCGTTTTCTAAATTGTCCCACTCGGCCGGTCGTGGTTTGACGGCCGCCGCATCTTCTTCACTTCGGTTCCATGGTCGCCTTCATTGGGTTCCTAATATGTGGTCCCCTTCATCAGTAACCGTGTTGTGGATCCTCTCTAAAATCCTCATATGTACAAGGATGTTGGTCCTTTCAACACCCTCAAATTACCCTCAATCCAAAAAAAGAAAAACATGTATTTTTTATGAATGACCATGTTTCTAATATTGAAAATTTACTTTTACAATTTCCCAGCTAAAAAAAACAGATTTGTTTCATTTCTATTGGCTACTTTTTAATGAAATGAAAAAATTTAAGCCTTATTCCAGTCAATAAAAATTTACAAATTTTTAATCTGAATTTTGGAAGCTGACATGTGTAAGAACATTTATTAATAAGAGTATGCAAAAAGAAATATGTGACATAATATCAACAAATTAACTTCAATTTTGAATTCACCTACTAAATTATTTATTATTTGCATTTATTTCAACCTTATCACTTAAATGTTGGAGAGAATTAAATCTTTCAATTTATTTTGTACGAAATTCTAGAATTTTCACAAGCCTTAAAAATTTGTTTTAAAAAAACACATTCTTCTGCTTAAACGATTTGAACCACATGTTGTCCCCAGACTGAGGCCATAATATTAGACATCAAAGTAGGAAAATGAATTATCTGTTGTGATTCTAATTGAATACTTCTTTCATCACTGTAATAATTTTTAAATTGATTTCTATAGATATCAGGCCACCCAAATCCTCAGCCAAGAAAGCACAATTTATGGCAGACTATTTCTGACCTTACAGAAGGGCAAGATACCATATGCAAGTTAGTAAATCTGGTAATTTTCTTTTCATTTTTCATTGTAACATTGTTTGGAATGGCTTTGTATATGCTGGTTAGGTTCACTTGCCTTCTAGATCTAAATGTAGATGTAGTTTTAGGTCTTTTTATATGTGGTGGCAGTTGTTTGCACTCCTGATTTTTAAATGGCATTCGTTTGCACTCGTGAGTCTGGTTGAACTACTTTTCTCATTCATGGGCAATAAAATTAATTGCTAACATTCCTGAATAAATGATTAATTGGAGGTCCAAATCTTTCTTTTTCAGATATGAATATAATGTTCCGGCAATTGTTGATACGTAACACTCGTCCTAACTTTATGGCTGATAAGCTAAACCATTGACTATTTCCTAATTATAGGAGGCGATTGTTGGGAAATGCAAAGTAATTTGCACATTCGCAGAACCACGGAATCCAAAATCTTCAGAAGAAGACTTGAGTAATGCAGATTATTTTTATAACCGGACATTTGATGTTGATAATCATATGGTTTCAGAAAGTTTTACAGGTATTGAAGGTGAGTTGGTTTTCATGCTTAAAAATGGGTTTGTGGATTTTTCCCTTTCAATATATTATGCCTTATTGTTGGGGGTATTTCTCGAGCATTATTGTACGCTCATAAGCTCAAATACATGTTACAGTTGAGATCGCCTATAAAAAAAATATAGTTTTGCATTGTCATTCCTCAGGGGTGAAGATTAATATACATGCATTTTTGGTTGGCGAGTCTCTTGGTTGCTTTATCATCATATTTTCAAAACCAAAATCATAGAATATGATCCCATTTGAAAATCCCATTTACTCTCTTTATGGGTCGATTAGTGGCCTTATCTTAAACACCCCTTTCAGTTTTTATTCTTTAGTTCTTACATAAATCAAATTCCATTCGAGGCAAATGATAATGGGTTTTCATATTTAATGAGTGAGTGTTTTTTTTCTAATACAATACTACTACCATGCACACTTTTGTAAAATTGCAGCTAAGCTTGTGTAGATCTAGCTAGAAATAAAAAAATAATAACTTGCAGGTTTATAGAAAATGAAAAAAGACAGAGAGCAGCAAAAGAAAGAAAAATTTACTATTACAAGAACGAATGTGATGCATTAATAATAGTTACAAACAAAAGGTAACTGCAACAAAGAGAGGTAACTGTAACAAAGAGATTGTTTACCAAACATATTGCAGCTTAATCGCAATTAACTACTACTTAAGTTAGCTTAAACATAGCGGTCCGTTGATTTTGAGGAAACTGTCGTGATTACAAAGGAGACTAGAAACAAATGCTAACACCCCCTTAAGTCTAACTAAGGAGACAAAAAAAAAAGAGGAAAGAGGGAAAACCCTGTGGGAACAAACCCCCTAAAAATATGCACGAATTGTGCATGGCAACTACTATGTTGCAATGTTCTTCACCCCAAGAAGATCTCACAGAATTTGAAACTTCTTCTCAGTGAATGTCTTCATGAAGATGCCAATAATTTGTTTTGAAGTGGCACAGTACTGCAAGTCGATGAATACACCATGTATCAATTCACGTATGAGGTGCATGTGGATCTCGATGTGTTTGGGTTGCTACCGTTATATGGGATCTCTACAAAGCTTTAGTGTACTTTGATTGTCACACCAAATGACAGTCAGACGATGAAAGAAGATACCAAGCCCAGTTAGGAATTTTTGCAACCAAATGGCTTGAATGGTGAAGTTAACTGCACCTCTATATTTGGTCTCTGTTGATGATAAAGCAATGACATATTGCTTCTTTCTTGACCAAAAAATAGGGCCTGATCCCAAACTAAGAACATATCCTGAAGTGGAATTGTGATCAATGTTATCACCAACCCAATCAAAATCAGTGTAGCCAATGAGATCCAAAATACAACCTCTTGAATAATGAATCCCATAGCAAATGGTTCCCTGGACATATCAAAGTATACGCTTGGCAACCTTCCAATGTAGCTCATGTGGCTCTTGCATGTATCTGGAAACAACCCCACTGCATATGAGAGATCTGGATGAGAGTGAGTGAGATAAAGAAGACTCCCCACAAGCTGACAAAATTGTGTGCAATCAACCAGTGGTGTATCTTTGCCATCTTCAAGCTTTACCCCCGATAAGAAAGGTGTGGTTATTGGCTTGTAGTCAGTCATGCGAAACCAAACTAGAAGATATCTCGCATACTTGGATTGAGAAACATTGATTCCTGATTCATTCTAGCTGATTTCAAGTCCAAGGTAAAATTGTAGAAGACCCATGTCTGTCATGGAAAATCTATCATGCAAAGCAGATTTAATTTCAGCAATGGTTGTGGCTGAACTACCTGTTATTAGTAGATCATCTACATAGAGCACTATGATCAATAGAGAGTTATTTGTTCTCATCATATAAACATTTTGATCGAGTTGCATCACATGAAATTATGAGATAGGAGATAAGAGTCCATTTTAGCATACCAAGCTCTAGGTGCCTACTTGAGGCCATAGAGTGACTTCTTGAGTTTGCATACTAAAGATGAATTTTGTACATACCCTTGCAGTTGCTCCATGTAGATTTCTTCCTTGAGATCACCGTGAAGAAATGCATTCTTCACATCCATGTGGTGAACCTCCCACCTTCTTGTTGTTGCAATGGAAAGAGCCATCCGAATGGAGTCCATTTTTGCTACTGGAGCAAAAGTCTCATCATAATCAATGCCATGAACTTGCTGAAATCCTTTGGCTACTAACCTTTCTTTGTATCTACTCACATGTCCATCTGCTACTTTCTTTATTCTATAGACCCACTTACATCTGAAAAGCTTGCGATCGGAAGGAAGCGGAACCAAGTCCCAAGTTTGGTTTGCTATGAGCAAGTTGTACTCCTCCTCCATGGCAGCTTCCCAAAGAGGATTCCCTACAGCTTCTGCATAAGTTTAAGGATTTGATGCTAGAGCCACATAGGCATGCAATGACATGATGGGTTTAGTAGCTGAGAGTGCATGAGGGGCTTCATATATCTCGCTTAAGCTCCTTGTTCTTTGATTTCTCACGGGGATATTGAATCATCGTCAAAGCCCAATCAAAAATGGTTGTGAATCAACACGTGAATGCTCATCTTCCTCTTAATCAGATTCAGAAATATTTGAAATCAGATTTGAATGATTTCCTATATCTTCTCTAGAAATCTGGAAGAGGAGGAAACACCGAGGTGGTGGCATGTTTATCCTGAGATACATGTGGGGAACTTTCTTCAAAGTAGACACTTCTCTCAATGAAGAGTGTTTCTGTTGAAATATCTAGCAGTTTGTATCCCTTTATGCCATTTGGATATCCAATGAAGATGCATTCTCTACTTTTAGGATCCAAAGCCTTCCTCTTGTCTACAAGAATACGGGCCCATGCACGTGATCCAAAATGCGGAAATGTGTGACTTCCGGTTACCTGCCACTCCATGCTTCTAAAGGTGTTTTCCTATGAAAGATTTGTGAGGAGATCTATTTTGTATGTATGAAGCACAATTGATTGCTTCAGCCCATAATTTGGAGGGAAGAGACCTTGCATGCAACATACAACTTTCCATCTCTTTCAAAGATCGGTTCTTCCTCTTAGCTACCCCATTCTATTGCATGGAGTGTAAGGAACTGTGTTATGCAATTGTATTCTGCTTCATCACAAAGATGTTGGACATCATTGTTGACATACTCCCCCCCATTATCTATGTGGAGGATCTTGATCATTTTCCCAGACTGCTTCTTTGCATGAGCTTTGAAGATCTTGAGATGCTCAAACACTTCAGACTTGAATTTGAGAAAATATACCCATGTATATCGTGTGCAATCATCAATGAATGTTAGCACATATTTGGCTTGGCTCATGGAAGGTACAAGAAATGGGCCCATAAGATCACTATGAACAAGCTCTAATGGAGAAGAGGCTCTCCATGCATGCCCCTTTGGAAACTTTTCTTATGGATGCTTTCTAAGAGCACAACCTTCACAAACTCCATCAGAAAATTATATGGTAGGAAAGCCTTTCACCATCCCCTATTTGCTAAGTTGTTGCAT
The DNA here is from genome assembly GCA_018340775.1 of Taxus wallichiana var. yunnanensis. NCBI lineage: Eukaryota > Viridiplantae > Streptophyta > Pinopsida > Cupressales > Taxaceae > Taxus > Taxus wallichiana. Next base: position 956,193,086 of record CM031235.1, read on the forward strand.
GTATCTAAAATTTAAATGTCCAAATATTTCATGCCAAATTCTACTTTCATCATTTGCATGTGTTAGTAGTAAAGTAGAATCTGATTTGGCAACAAAGTTAGAGAAAGTGTACATATGAGATTGATGATTCACCTTACCAACAACAATTTTGGAGTTGTCTTGCATGTCATAGATGCTCACTGAATCTGGTGTGAATTCAACTCTCTTGCTAGTTCCAGTATGTGTCATTTGATACACAGAAAGAAGATTAACAGAAAGCTTTGGAATATGTAACACATTCTCAAAACTTCCAATTCCAACCTCTATCCTCCCTATTCCAGTTGCCTCTATAGAAGAACCATCTCCCATGAGAATAGGAGAACCAGAATATGGTTTCAAAGAAGAAAGAACATATTTTGTGGCTGCCATGTGGTGTGAAGCTCTAGAGTCTATGATCCATGCATTTGAAGAAGAATGAATAGCAATCAAGGCATGAGCATTGTCTCTTGTTTCTGGTGCTTTTTCTTCTTGCTTCTTCTTGGCACTCTCAGGATAAGGCTACCAAGATTATGTTGCTGAAGTGACTGCGCCATGAGATCAATGGTCTTCTTCATGCATGATGATTCTGGATGGTACCCACGGTTGCAATAGTTGCACTTTTATTTTCCCTTTTTGTCATTTTCTTTTGAGCATGTAGATCCATCTGGAGGTTTGGGATTTCCTTCTTTTCTTGGATCTGAATCCTTCTTTGCTTTGCCTTTGAATTGTTGGTTGGATTTGGAATTGTTCTTCTCACTTGCATGCACAACAAGTGCATGAGCTTTGGAATTCTTCAATGTGCCCATTTTTATAAGCTTATCTTGCTCATGTATTAGAGACTCGATGAAGGTATCCAGTGTGGGCATCTTCCAAGTTGCTCCTGTTGTAAGCCTGATTGTGTGGAAAGTAGAGACAAATACTCGAATATTCGGACCTAACTTTGTGCTATGTACCTTGGGATATGGTAATATAATATATATGGGTTGATGGAGATTCCGACATGTGGCACACATCCCCTTAGTTATATGTATGGGTTCACATGAGATATAATATTATAATGTATATGGGTTGATGGAGATGCCAACATGTGGCACACATCCCCTTAGTTAGTTATATGGGCTCACATAGGAATTAGTTATATTGGGTAATGAGTCGGCCTACATTGGGATTAGGTGTTACCCATCCTATTTAAAGGATGTGAGTATCATTATGAGAGGAGATGTATGTATGAGTTGAGTCTTCTACTTGGTAGAGGTATATTGGAGGTGTCCCCTCGAAGTGGATTCCCATCTTGGGAGATTGTGGAGTTACTCCTTCCTTAAGGAGCATTGTATGGTGTTGCCCTACCTTAAGGGTATTATTCTCAGATATTTAATATTTGGGCATCTTGGTCCACCCATATCTCTTGTGTTTTGTTATCTTCTACAATTTATCCCGACTCATTACCCAATGTAAGCCGACTCATTACCCAATATAACTAATTCCTATGTGAGCCCATATAACTAACTAAGGGGATGTGTGCCACATGTCGGCATCTCCATCAACCCATATACATTATAATATTATATCCCATGTGAACCCATACATATAACTAAGGGGATGTGTGCCACATGTCGGCATCTCCATCAACCCATATATTATATTACCATATCCCAAGGTACATAGCACTTTGATAGAATAACAAGGATTAATTTGCCTTCTTCCTTGGATTTTTCAATACAACAACCTTTTAGCTAAAGCAATAAGGCCTTGAATTTTGTGAATAAATCTTGAATGTTATCAAAACTCCTTGGATCCAATGAGTTGAGCTCATTTTCAAGGATATGACCCCACATCTCATCTTACTTTCCAAAGAGAGCCTCTAATGCATTACAAACTTGGTTTGGAGTTGTACATGTCTCAACATGAAACAACAATTCTGGAGATATGGATAAGTATAGCGGACCAACCGCTTCATCCATGTGGTTGAATTATTTATTCTTTTCAACTACTTTGGATTGGGCTCAACCTCTCGTATTCATAACTATCTGATAGAGGCCTCTACTTCTGAGCTGAAGCAAAATATTTGGCTTCCAATCAAAATAGTTATATGGTGTGAGAATAATAGAGGCTGAAAATTCCATTCTTTTCAACAACTTTGATCTTCAATTATTGCAAAAATTATATTCTCCTTCTTCCTAGCTCCAAACCTTCTCTTATACCATGTAAAATTACAGCTAAGCCTATGTAGATTTGGTTAGAAATTAAAAAAATAACTTACAGGTTTGTAAAATGAAAAAGACAGAGCAGAGCAAAAGAACAGAAAAAATCACTATTATAAAAACTAATGCGATGCATTAAGAATAGTTACAAACAAAAGGTAAGCTGCCAGCAACAAAGAGAGGTAATCGCAAAGAAAGAGATTGCTTACTAAATAGATTGCAACTAATCTACGATTAACTACTACTTAAGTTGGCGTAAACATAACATCTGTTGATTTTGAGGAAACCGTCATGATTACGAGAGAGACTAGAAACAAACACTAACAACTTTGATCTCGGATCAATTAACCAAACTAGGTTCCTTGTCTGCAAAGTTTTTAACAATTTTTGACTTATCAAGCTTCTCTAAAGCAGAGGTTTAGGCTTTCTTGGGACAAATATGCCATTTTTCAGTGGGATTTGATGTCAGGTCAATTAACTTGTAAATGTAGGTAGACATGGAAACACCAGACGGATGAGGCAATACTTGAAAAATGTTTTCATTAAAAATATATTTGTCACCATAGGGTGCGATCAAATTTAAAACATGGACTAGGAGTATTCAGGAGACAATGTTGGCACGTCCTCTCCCATCCGCCACTTCCATTTGCAAAAATCATTGCACATCCTACATTCCCGAAAATCATTGCCCCCACATCCTCCATTTAAACACTCACTTCCTCATGGCTTTTGGCTATGTTTTGGTGTTCCAGATGAATTCTAGTAGCGTTCACAACTGAAATAACTTACTGTAAATATGGTCTTAAAGAATACGAGTACAAAATAGACAAAATAGAATGAATTTGCTTCATAGCCTAAGCAAGGACACCGACACAAGAATATCTCCCACCGTCACTCACTTCCTTATGTCATGCATTCCCTTTGTTGTGAGTTCCCTCTGTGTAGTTTGTGTATGGGGTTTTACATGGAAAACAATAACGCAATCATTAAAGTGATAAATAAACCCCAATCTAAATTAAATTAGAAAAGAAGCCAAGAAACGAAACTAAAGACCTGTATCTTTATACATGTTTACAACATATAGACCTAGGATGAGAAGCGTGCATTTCTAATGTTATTCTTGGCCAGCAACCAATTACTTGACTAAATCAACAAAGAAATGTTAAAAATATGAAAAACTAATTATATCCATTTTCTACTAACCATTTCAACATTTGTACATCATAATTCTATCTTTTTGGTGTATCTCCCTGAGTTCTCCATTGAGGTGGACATCTATTCATTAGTCCCTTGTTGTGGTGTCTTATAAAATTATTACTATATAATGCATGATTTGTATTCATGTTCAACATGTAATCACATAATCTGGTTAAACCATAAGTATTTGGTAAGTAAGCTTATTGTCCTCGGTGAACAACTTTTTGGACTTTACCTGAAAAGAGGCAAATGTTTACCTTTTTAGCTTAAAATTGTAGCTTTCCCAATAAATTAGCAAATATGCTTCTCTTTGAAATTTTAGATATTAATCTTATTCATAGAATTTATTTTTTCAATATACTTATTGAATGCGATTGGAACATTTTTGGTCATGATAAGTAGGCTTGCTCTAAATAAGTCTATCTTAGAGATATTAAACTAGCAATCGCATGTGTACAATGCAATTGGAATTTGAATGATATAAGTTATTTGATTTGGAGGGATACGTTAATTACTTTCGTAGTTGATGTGTTTTGTAATTATTTGGGGTGATAATGTGTTAGTGTTGCAACATGTTTGAGATGGTGTTTGCATCGTTTTTTATTTACTTTCATAGTTGATGTGTTTTGTAATCATAAAACAACAGTTTCCATGTGGAGAAAGCGAATATCCATGCAGACTCACAAGATTTTGATGCTTGATGCTTCCAAGTGTTTCCAGCTCAGTTTCAAATTCACACAAGCTTTGTGGGTAGTGACTATATAGTCTCTTTATAGAAATTGGCTTACAATTCTTTAGAACACATTTATAAACAATGCTTGTAGCACCATAGCCAATTATATATTTCTCATTTAGATTTTATGTGATTCTCATTTTTTCATCGTACATGTGAAGAGCCATGTGTCCATGTGCAGTATGACCAACCTTGGAGAACCTAAATGTAACATATAGATGTGTCAATAAAGAAATTCTAATAAGATGTTGTTTTTTTATTTATTGTCCTATAATCTATACAATATGAAATCATGTCTAGCCATGTTAGTTATATCACCTTGCTCTATCTTGTTTGTTGATCCTTTTGTAAATGCCTTTGGATGATTTAAACAATATAAATCTATAATTACGCACAATAGTATTACTGAACAATAAAAAAGAAAACCAAAAATTTTGGTTATATCTACACCTGTCTAGAGGAAATCTTGCAAAATTTTAATGACAGAATGTCACTAGACAAATTATTATAGGAGAGGTTGCAGTAAAATAAATAGAGCCATTTACAATATCATCTATTATTAGGGAAAGAGTATTAAATTTGCAAATCATATCTTTCAAAACTTCACAAATAAACGAGTGGAAAAAGGAATCCTCACAATGTAGCAAGGTTGAAACAGTTGGCTAACTACAATGGCACTTCCCCTAATAAATTATTTTTCAATATCCTACATATGATCCATTTCTAATATTATTTGAACATCAACACAAGCCTGCCGAAAATTTACATTTAAGGTATAGTTGAAAGGAACATACAATGAGACTAAGTTTTGTAACTGCCCAAGCTCTTGAGGAATAGGACTTGTTAATCGATTGCCACAAAGATCTCTACATTGAAAAAAAGCACACAAAGTTATTGTTTCCCTTGAAATGAAAATACATAGCATATAGATCCAAAAACATGTCCTTGTGAGTTAAATAATCAGATTTTCAAGTATAAAAACTTACATATCCACTACTCCTTTGATTTCCAAACTCCTCTGTAGAAACCCATTCAATCTATTTCCGCTCAAATTCCTTGAATTTATAATTGAGATGAATCATCAAGTCAATATAATGTTCATTCATAAAAATTGGACTTCTTGTTTATGCTCTATAAAATCCTATATGGACAAGACTTACAATTTCAGAAGATGTTCCAAAGCCCCCACGATCCTAGAATGGGTCCAGAAAGTTTATTATCAAAGAGGTCCCTAGGATTTCATGCTAGATCGAGATCAACAAAAACATTTGGAAGTCTTTCACAACTGTCATCTAGACAATAAATTTCTCTCCAAACACAATTCTTAATAGCCTATTGGAAGTATAACCAAAAAATAAAAAATAACTAAACTCACAATGTATCTAAATTTATAATATATCCCATCTCTATCGGAATTGCTCCCTTAATATTGTTTGAGGATAAATTCCAAAAAGTAATAACATAATATTGCTAGACTCATTAGACCATGGGTGTATTATATATGCATGCTTAATGTGCTTGACAGAACCCTTCCACAATCATCATATACATGATTGATCAACAACACAAAATATAATCTGAAAGATCTTACAAATAAGTAAGGCTTCCAAGCTTCCAAAATTCAAGAAGCATTGTTCCATTCAGTTGATTACCATGCACATTGTTATAACCAAAGGCAACATGCAAACTTAGAAAAGCTTAGAGGACAACATATTCACTAAACATTTACTCTTTTAATCCTATGTTAGCTGGATGAAACTATAGAACATTTTCATAAAGACCCTTAAAAGTAACTCAACTTTGTCATGTTTCCCAACTCAGGTGGTGGTCCAGTAAGATGATTATCACTCAAAAATACATCTATTTTCTTCTTATTCATGAAGAATATACATAAATGTTCGGATAACGTAGCATCTCTCTATTCTTAGTCATGAACAAAATTAGGCATTCACTGATCAATACTGACGAGAACCATTCACTTTGTCTTATATGCCTAAACAAGTGGCTTTGCAACTTTATTATGAGTCATTCAATCAACAATTAAGTCTCCTATTCATCACAAAAAAGAATCCGCTTATTTTATTTCTTATGCATCACTACTAACAACATGTCAACATGTTTCTTTTTCTTTTCTTGGGTGTATATTAACCATTTGGAAGTTAATGCATGTGGCACACCAATAAAAATGTGATTTACAGATTCTCTACATAATGTTGAAATAAGAGAGAGGGGTGAACAACACAGATTACCCTGGTGACACTCTTGTTATTTAGGTTTGGTTGAAGATATAAGATGCTTAATTGTTGTTCAGTCATTAGCTGAATGGGAAACACATCCACTGTGCCAAGTGCCAAGGACAAGCTGAATAGAAGAGTGATTGTCCAATCAGGAGAAACTAAATTCAAAATTCAACTTACTCGGTAGTGGAGGCTTGATTACTTTGTTTCCTCTTGGTGTTTATGTTGTCTTCCTTTTCAGATTGAGAAGTTTACAGACTTCTTCTGGGATCAAGTAATAAAATCTCTAAAAGAAACACTCAACACCTCACTACAATATCAATGATCAAGACAATCACACCACCATTTGCAAATATGGAAAATAACTGCAGTGTGTCCCAGATGAGTATCACTCTCTTGCTCTTCTTGCTCAACAATCTCAAGACTTTTCAAACACTTGGCATGCAACTCAATGCCGACAAAAATCTGTGACTAATAGATTGTAGAATTTCTGAATTGGGTTATTTGAAGACTAATTAATTTGCTTAGAAGAAATGTAGCTATGGTTTTGTCTTAAGTGCAAAAGTGTCCAACTGCTGGATGAACATCCTAGTGTGACGGGTGACCAAACCTCTATGCCTCTTAAGTAGAGAGTGAATATGGAGGAAGAGAAAGCTATTGACATGCTAGGAGAGGAACATGATTAAAGAGGGAACATTATGGCAGGAAGTCTGACGTTCCACCCCTACTTCCCCACAGATCTGTTATGCCCATAAATTCTTCCCCTGCATTAAATCATGGCAAGAACAACAATGATAGGTTAGCAAGAAATCATAAGGAAATATTAAAGCAAAACACCCAATTAGGAGGGCAAGAAGACCGCAAATTTATAGCTTTCTGCTTCAAGACATTTTGTCAAACACTTGGCGACCATCCTCTTTCCTGCCATATTTTACATACACTACTCCCAACAAACCCATAACCCTCATTCGCAAGCATATATGCATGCGACTATTTACCCATATATTCAAATATGTGGAATGAAGGCATATCTATTCATTACGGAGGTGGAATCTTCGCTCTCAATAAGAAATTCCTATTAAACTTTGATCTCGGCAGAGCATTATATTACCATACAATGTCAAAATATGAGCTTTGGAAGGGATGCCATGCCACTTCAAATTTGTTTTTCGCTTAATGTATTCCCTCTCAAATAATTTCCATAGCATTCGTTCTGTTGTGTCAATTTAACCATCAATTATTCAAGGAAATAATGTTATCTTGAATTTTTCTAGCAACTCTTCATGTTAGTTGATTACTAAATTGTTCATTTTCAATTCAGTTAGCAACTTAGCAGCAAAGAAAGTCCACTATGCTTCTACTTATCTACGTTGAGGAGAGTAATTTCAATTCTTAATGGCACATGAAAGCAGTAAACTTTACAGGTTTTTGAACAAATTCACAATTTATCTGTAGGAAAGCCAGTAAAGTATTTTTGTTTTGATTGAAAAGTGATTTCTTTTAAACATACAAACAAAAACATCACTGAACGCATCCAATAGATAGTTGTTTGTGAAATCCAAGCCAATGACACATCAAATCCGACAAAACACCTTCAAACTTTTAAAAAACCTTAAGAAGAGAGCAAGGAGAACAATTGACGCAGAGCAGTGGCTGAGAAACCCAAACAGCCGAGAATAATCAGCAATAAATCTAGGGCATCTCTACACATATAACCGTGACAGAAAACAACCATCATTTTTCCGAGCCTGAATATAATACATTAACAGAATTGAGATTTAAGTCGTTTTCTTCACAAAATAATATTGGGTTTTCTCTAATCAGGAAATTCACAAATCTGCAAAGTAGCAGAGAGTAACAGGGAAATAGAAAGATACAAGGATACAATTGTAAGCATCCAGAGACTTGGGAAGAGACCTATCCATGGATTCTCTAGCTGATCACCATGGGAGACTTGTTAGAAATTTCTTCCTCCAGCACTTTTTGATTTGGCCTTTGGGGAAGGTGGGCTCCCATCAGAAAGCAACCAAGTTTTTGGAGAAAATTCAACAATTTCACGCCCCACGATGAACTGTCTAGCTCAAACGTAGGCAAAGCATAAAACTTGTCACAACCAAAACCTGGTGTCACAAGTTCAACATAGAAGATGCAGTATGGCTGGTACCTGGGAAGGACTACTTCAAGTGTCAAAAATAATTAATACCAATTCAACATAGAAGATGCAGTATGGCTGGTACCTGGGAAGGACTACTTCAAGTGTCAAAAATAATTAATACCAATTCAACATATTCCATCAAGGTTCTACAACAGAAAAAAGAGAATACATTCAAATTGGACTTGCCCAGCTATATGGGCATATCATATGTTTTCTGTTAAACATAGACAACTGGAGTTGTTCAAGCCATGCATGTAAGATTGATGGAAAAGAATTAGCATCAGTTTAGTGGAGAACTTAATTAGTAAGTTGCCACATTCAATGAATTTCTACCAAAAACACCAAAATCCAACAATTCGCTAACATGGTTGACAAAATTTGTCAGACAACGATTTTAATCTTACATTCCAAGATTCACCTAAAGTTTGCTTATAGTCAGTTAATTTATTGATTATTCCCATCTCAGGTTCCGGTCATCAATATTCATTGATGGTTAACCTCTCGTTCCAACATTCTTGCATAATAGTTTTTCTTCTGTCCGTTTTTCACTACTCTACAAGAAGGTTATCACTTTAACCGTTGTTTGTAATGAATAATTGGGAAAGAGTTATCTTGTGAGATCAAGTTCGTATTCAATGAAGAATTGTAGACGGAGAGTTGTATTCCTTGGTAGATTTCAGAAAACTGAGTAAAACATTCCTTTTAAAATGAAGTGTGTACTCCAAAAATGAGAAACATTTAAGAAATTGACATATCTTCAGAGCAGCAGAGTGTAGCGAGATGTCAATATACGAAACACTATTTGTTATTCAGAGACTAAGAAGAAAAAAATTCATATCCAAAGAATAAAAACTTTGACAGAGAATTCAGATTGAGAGACAGTACATGCTTTCCCTAACATGCGACAATTGTTGTGGGTGACATTTAACCTCATCCCTCACCAAACAACCATACTGGTTGGAATTGATCAATTGGGAAGAATCCACAAATCCTAATTCCTAACAAACCCTAAACAGAGAAGTAGGGGAAACACTAAACAAACCCTAACCAGAAAATAGAAGCCACGACAAGGGCATCTCCACAAATCCCAACCTCCATCCCGGAGCACAGAGCAGCCATTGCGACCGACACGCAATCCCTTATTTGGGGCTCTAAGAGCATGGTCCCATGCTGGGGGCTACTGCTCCTATTTATTTGGGAAATATGGTCCCATGCAAAAAAAAATTATCGCTGCTGCCAAAACCCAACAAAATTCCTGAAATTTCTCAGCAGCTATAAGTTAGGGAGAGGATTTCCAGCCCCACAAAGCAGCTAGGGGCACAAAAATAAATCTGCTGCTTAAATTTTTAGGGAGCTTTTTTGACACTTGGCATTTAGTTTAAGCTTCCCTCTCAATTTTCCATCCAAAAGTTTATTTCGGATTCATGGGACCCTATTTTTGCTAGTGCTAAAGCTTCCTATTTTATCTCTGCACAGAAAAATAAAAAATCATGGGACCCTATTAATGCTAAAATATCCTAATTTTTCTCTCCCTCAGCTGCTCAAAATTTTTAGCTTTCCCCTTGCATGGGACCATGCTCTAAACTTGTAATTTTATCGACCACTCACAGAAAACAAAGGATATGATTGCAAGCACCATGCAACTTCACTAAAAATAAGCAGCTGCCCAAAACAGAGTGAGATGAACGACCGAAAAGGCCTTTTCCATAGGGGACGCCTTCGGCGTAATAATTTGTTCATGCATTCCAATTGAAATATTGGTTTTTAAAAACAAGATGAGATGATTTTTATTCACTTTATTATCTAATGTTTCAAAGATAATTCTATGCAAGTACATGAGACATTTCCTTCGATGTCCGCAAGGATTGCTTAGCAGGTACTATGAAAGACTTATGCAATGTGACCCTCGTTTAGACACGTTGAGCAAAAAGCCTTTCCTTCGTAAAGATTGTCCATATATTGATGTTAGAAGTGTTGATTTTTAAGCCCATGATCTTAAATAATAGAATTGCTCGTTTCATTGCCTAGTAAATATTTTTTGCTTTAATAATTAGTCGTTTACTTTTTGTTGGTGTTGGGGTGAGCGTTAAACCTCCTAAGATGGGTTGATAACCTAAATGAATGACATTTGGGCAATTTTTTAACATTCTATAATTGCTTACAATTGAAATGCCAAAAAATTGCAAATATCTTCCTTTATAAAACAAAAAAATATTGTAAATCACATCAATTGAGGTCTTTATTTTTATTTACAAACCGGTATTTTCAAAATTCGAATTTTTGTTGCTATTTACCTATGTTTTTGTGTATTCAAGATGGCAGCATTTTTATAAAAAATAGAGGCAACAATTACATGAGATGACAACAAAAAAATATCTAATGAGTTAGAGCCATTCGCAACTAATGATCAAATTACATTAGCAAAATCAATGACAAAACAAATCAAAAGACCTTAGATCGCACGTAAAGTTTTAAATGAAAATGTCACTCGCTATCACGTTACAAACTATTATGTCAAATGCCGAATAAAATTACTTTTCCACTTTGTTACACCCGTAAGTAACATAAACACGAAGACAATGAGGTGGAAAATATATATGTTTGTATACATACAATTGAATTCTTCTACAACATGCACCTTCGATGGCGTGAACTAGTCGTTTTGCGGCTCTTGTTATATTTTTTATGAAAAAGATCTTATATTATATTAATGCAATAAGATACAAGATAGATTTCAACAAAAAGCGGGCGGTATGAGAGCACACCCCAAAACCATGAATAAACTAGGCCGAGCCTAGAACAACAAAAGTCAAACTAGGCCGAGCCTAGAACAACAAAAGTCAAACTAGGCCGAGCCTAGGAAAGTACAAAAAAATAAAAGGCATCGTTCCTGACAAAAACAAAGGCAAATTAAAACAGATTCTTTGCAAAACATGCTTGAGGTGGGTGGATCCTTATCATCCGGCCACCCCGAACTAGGCATATCTTTTCTAGTGTCTGGAATCTCCTAGCCAGTAGCAAGCTCTTCCTCAGGGTCTACTTCCTCGCGTGTAGGAATGGCGAGGCTGAGCCGTGGGAATTTTCCAGAGGATGGCAAGGGTGGCGGCGGTTGCCAAGCGGCCTGGTGTGAAGTGATGGCAGGAGGAGAACCCCAACCTGCTAGTGAGCTGACGAATGTGGTGGAGACCCCCACCCATGTTGCTGAGGTGGCGAGCCCTAGCCCTGTTGGCGAGATGAGGAGTGCGACGGTGAGCCCTGATCACAATGGCACACAGAAAAATGACTATGTCGATGACTTGGTCTTGGAGAGCGGCGGGTGCGACTGAAGGCACAACGTTAGGATCTGTTGTGTCGGCTTCCACGGGATGAAGACGAGGAGTGCCTAGTAGGAGAGGCAGAGGTACTCGATAAATGTTGCACGGGGCTTCCCCCCAGTGTTGTAGCAGAGTCTAGAGGTGGTCCACCTCCAGTGCCACCTTGTTTGCTTGGACTTGGATCTACAGGAGCACATTGGAGATCACCATAGATTTATTATAAATTAAGAAAGATTGATCAACTGCAGAATTAGCAAAGAAAAAAGCATTTATTTCTTTCCATATCCAAAATAAAATCTCCCCTTTGAAAACATGCCAAATCTGGGTGAACATAGGCAGAAGTTTGGGATTGTCTCCCAAGAGGATATGTTGCCAAGTGAAACAGTGGGGCCATGAGGGAAAGAAAAAGTATGGATCCAGTTCCAGGAAATTTGAGCTTTGGGACAGAACCAAAAGACATGTAAAAGCATTTCCAGATGCCCACAGAAGGGGCATTTGGGAGCTGGAATCCCAATTTGAACAAGACGGGCCCTGATAGGAAGGCCTTGGTGTAGAATACACCAAAGAAAGTGAGCAATTTTGGGCTCCACACATATATTCCAAATAGTCTCAAACCATCTACCCCAGGTAGACAGAGTGGCGTGAATTCCCCAACGAGTATTAAGTTTGTCCACCATGGGCAAATGGGGTGAGAGCCATCGATAGCCTTTGTTGGCTTTATAGTTACAAAAAGGAGTATCAACATACCACTTCCAATCTATCCACCAAGGGTGAGAAGAGTGCACAACAATATTATGTAGCATGTGATCAAGAACCGAATTGATCATAGTATTGAAAGTATCTTGATCTTGGTTAGAAAGCCAAAACAGAGCTTTAAAATCTAGCCAAGATAACCAGGATTGTATGTTCTTGCAGAAGAATTCCTCAATGGTGTGAATTTTGCGCTTAAATAATTTGAGCGCGGAGATTCCCAGGACCTCTGCTAAGCATTGATCTTGGGATTGAAAAATCGGTGACCACCAGAGAGATTGTTGGTTAAGAGATAACCCATTACGAAATCCATCCCCTTTCCATAAAAGCCAGGGTTTGACACATTCCCATGCTTTCCAAATAATTTTAAGCACAAAAGTGCCAACGATTTTGACAGCACAGGGGTGATGAGAAAATTGACAAACCCTAAGCCTTTCCATGTAGGGCGGCCATAAGGAGAGCCTTCATTGATGCCATGTCGTATGAGAACTTTCCAAGCTTCTTGCCAGTGATGCTTTTGATAATCCACTTAGCACAGAGAGCTTGCCCTTGGCACTAAATGTGGATAAGCCCGAGGCCTCTAGAGTTGCAAGGCAAACAACATATATCCTAAGCTACTGACGAAAACCTTTGCCAGTAGAGGCATTAACCCAGAGGAAAGCTTTGAGCAACTTTTCTAGCTTTTGGATGGAGGCCTTGGAAGGAACCCAACAAGACAAGTAGTAGACATGGGTAGCACCAAAACTTTAGAGAAAATTTGGAATTTGCCAACTAGAGACAAAGGCCTAGTAAGTCAATATTCTAGTTTTTTCGCACCTTGTTGAATTACATAATTCCATAGATCACTCGGGAGGCTTGAAAAGAAAAAGGAATACCTAGGAATTTGAAAATCTCACCATGCTTGCAGAATTTTCCAATCAAATTTGGCAAGCTAGTCTGACGCAGGAAGGAAAGATTGCCTATAACATTGAGTTTTTCGCCATTGAATGGATGAGCCAGAAGCTAGGCAAAAAGTATCCAAGCATTACATAACATTGCCAATGTTGTTCTCATCCTTGATAAGTGTAAGGAAGGAATCATCCGCAAAATGCCCATTGAGGAGTTGAGAATCGGCTCATCAAGGTAGCGAGATTCCACGCACAAGACCTTGTGCTTTGGCATGGGCTAAGAGATAACCAAATCCTTCGGCCGCCAACACATACAGTGCAGGGGCAAGAGGACAACCTTGCCTGATAGATGGAATAGTCCAAAGGGCTCCAAGATAAGGCCATTGATATAAATTTGAGCAGATACATTTGTAAAGAGCATATTGACGGTTTGAATAAAAATGGGTCTAAAGCCAAGGGCCTGAAGCATGGCAAGGATGAAAGGCCATTCAATCCGATCATAAGCCTTCTCAAAGTCAATCTTGATAAACATGGCGCCCGATGAGATCTGTGAGCCCATTCCATGCCTTCCCAAACCACGATGATGTTATCCAGGATGAAACACCCCTGTATGAAGCTTGTTTGCTCTGGTTGAATAATAACAGGCAGAAGATTACGTAATCACAGAGCTAACGCTTTGGCAATGATTTTGTAGGAGACATTCACTGGCGTGATCGGCTGCCAAAAAGTGATTTTCTCGGGATCTTCTTACTTAGGGATAAACTTGATGTTCCCCTTGTTAATGCATGGTCCTAGGGAGTGGTTTTGAAACCCTTCAAGATAGACCTGAAAAAGGTCTTGCCCGACAAAATCCCAAAGAGTTTTATAGAATTCACAAGGGAATCCGTCGCAACCCGGTGCTTTATCATTAGCCATTTGCATAGTGGCTTCGTGGAGGTCTTCAATGGTGAGCATTCTTTCACAGATCACCTTCTGCGTCTCTGAAAGCTTGCGTGGCACAACCCCCAAACATTGGTCAAGAGCTACTCAATGAGTCAGAGGGCGGCTAAGCTTGAAAGACAAGCTCTTGTAATGTCACACAAAGGCTTGCAACATAAGTTGTGGGTCAATAACTCAAGCTCTGTTTTCCATGATAGCTCGGATCTGTTGAGAAGGCTTTCTGGCTCAAAGAGAAAGAAAGAATTCTTTCGAGACCGATCTCCAATCTTGAGCCAATGCATTTGAGCCTGGATCTAAGTGCCTCTAGCATTATAGTTGTCTCGCAATTTGGATTTGATGTCGAGTGTTGCAACTTGCAATTGCAAAGCGTCAAAGAAGGGATCGCCTTGAAGCGCCACCATCGCCCTTTGAGCACCGAGGTGTTAGCGGCATATGAGCGACACCGAATTTTTGCCAGTTGGTGGCCATAGATTCTAAGAAATCTGGTAGTCCGAGTTAGCGCATCTTCCCACCATTGAGCCAACTGGTTTTCATAGGTAGATGAAATCGCTGACAATGATTGGGTTGTGAATTAAATTCCAAATCTGCTTGATATGATTGATAATGTGGCCATGTTGCATCAAGGCCGTATTAAGAAAGAATTGGCCTTTATGACAAAATGGGCACGCATCATGCCAACATATATGAAATCGTATAGGGAGTGGTCCGAAAGGACAAAGTCAGGCATAACCTCCACTGGCATGGAATAAATGTTATCAAACTCAAAAAAGTTTTGAGCTAACAACGCATGGCCCTATCAAGTTGTTTAAGGACGCGATCTGTCCCTCCACAAAGATTGGACCACGTGTACCAAGCTGCAGAGGTGGGAAAGCAAGATGCATTAGGATCAAAGAATCCAAATTTATTTCGCATGAAGTACCATGCTTCCCTTTCACCAAGTGTCCACCTCATGGCGGTGGCCACATTTATCGTTTGGGGACTCAACCATATTAAAATCTCCACTTATTACCCAGTAGGCATCGGGAATGGAGTTGGCTATCCATCGGCCCTTTCGGCCGCATCATTCGAGGCATAAATATTAATAAGCCCAAAAGGGTGGCCCTCAATATTAAAGAGGACCCAAATGACACGGTTGGTGGGGTCAATTCCATGGTCAATTAATAAGGGCTGCCATTTAGGGGCAAAAAGAAAAATTAATCCCCATGCCTGCTTCATGATTGCTACAGAAAGCCAAGTTGTCAGGCTAGATGGACTTGCATACCATCTACAACTGAAAACCTATAATTTTAACTTCCTGCAAAAACAAAACATCCAGATTTGCACATCGTTGTCGAGTTTCACACACCACATACTTACGACAGGAGTCTGTGAGACCCCTAACATTCCAAGATAAACAATTCATGGGAAATGTTGGTCAAGAGCCATATCCCCATCCTCCAAGCCCTCAAGGGCATCATATTGATTGTGCAAGAATCGAGCAGTGTTATGCTGTAAAAATCTTGCAAATCATTTTTTTCCGTTCGAGTACTCAATGTTGTATTCCGCTTCGGTGGAATCCACATTGCATGTTGGGCTATGGTCCCGAGAGATGCGAGGTGGACTTCGGGGTCGTTTGGAAGGTCCTTGTGAGTTGCTTGACAGCAGAGGAACTTGAATGCGAGATGGGGACGTGAGAAACAAAATTTGTCTGGTCCATGAGAACCGACGCTGCAAGGGGCATCTTTGCCGAGTACTTTGGTAACAGGGTAGCCGAAATGGCAGCAGCAGTTGGTTCCTTAGCAGCAGCTTGGTTCCTTAACAGCAGTTGTAGGCTCCTTAGCCGAAGTATTGTGAGAATGTTCCTTAATAGTTGGTTCCCGATGGCCATGGGAGCCAGAGGCTTTGGATTGTTGGGCTTTGTTCTTGTTTCACAAGCCCTCTAACTTGCCAACCTTCCCCCTATTAGGGTTTCACTGGCTCATAAACTATTTTTGCCACAGGGCGGTTACGGGGGACATAAAGCAGACAATCCCTGATCTTGTGATCAGACGCTTGACAACGGAAGTAAGTGTTGGGTAGATTGATATACATGACCCATTGGGAGTAGCATTTATCGCCCATTTGAATATCCACAAATTCTTTGAGGTCCTGCGAGAGATCAATCTCAACGCATACTCGCTTTTGGGGACGAGCATGGTAAAATTTATTGGCTTCCATGCATACAACCCACCCAAGCAAAGCAACAATTTGCGCCAAAAATGAACGCATGGCAAAGGAAGGCCAGAAATTCAATCCAAACAGGCACTTTAAGGGCACTATACTCAGATACCACAAAGTCCTTGTGCCAGGGTGTTAACACAAGCAATGAGTTGTGGACATACCAAGTGGCTTGCTTAGCCAAAATATTGGGCGTGTTAGTAGGGTCATAAAAAAAAAGAAAGAAACCCTTGGTCATGTTTGAACACTATCCAGATGGACCCCATGAGGGGTCCAAACTGTGTTAGCCCAAGATTTAAGCATGCTTTCAGAGGATTTGACCCATAAAATACCCAATGAGGCAAAACTATTATAACCATTGACAGACAACATTAAATTCAGGAATGGGCATAACTACATCCGGAGGAGAGAGATTACCTCGTGAAAAACCTTCGGATGAATTTCTGGGGTGCTTCGCCGATGGTGCCATTGCTCGCTCCACTATCTCCTGCCGTGGTTGAAACAAATTGGGTTTGAAGATGGCGAGATCATTATATAGGGGACGCCCAGAGGGCGAAAAACCCTAGGAGAGACTATAGCAATAAATTCCCGCAGAGCCCGAAAAGGCCGCGGTATGACGGGGGGAACCCTAGAAGAGTCGACTCCAATTTTACCCCAGAATTGTAGAGCGTTTTTTCACGTCTATATCAAATCTGGGTCTTGTTATATTCAACAACTTTGACATATGGTAAAAACAAAAGATTTTCTTCACTCGTGCAAAATTGAAGGCCCATTGGTAGAGGACAACCCTAACCTAGTCGAGATGCACAAACATAAATCATTTGCAAAAGTTCCCCTTAAAAGCAAACCTTGACCACAACTACCCGTTAAGGCACTTATTACCACAAATATATTTTTAAAAGGTGAGCATATTAAAAATAAAAAGTGAGTATGACTACAATTTAACAGTTCGAGGAAAAAGCTGTTTTTTCCTTTTTAACGGAACAATGTTATATGACAAATGGGCCTAGCTTAGGTGTAAAGAGGAAGTTCGGATGTTTTTTTAAATGGCGGAGATATATTCGCCAAAGAGAGTCCTCATGGATACGAAGAATGATGTAATATATATTTTTATATATAAAGTTAGGAGAGTTCTACACGGGCTTACTCAAAAGTAGGGGAGGGTTATTCTCAAAGATAGATATGACGGCTTTAAATATACACTTATATTAAATAAAGATTTAAATTTAATTATTATATTAATAATCATGTCTAGAGTCTTTATTAACGTGTATAACTTTTAATCTATTTTTTATAGACAATTATATATCTAAATTAGCTGATTATTTTAGTATTAATTGTATTTATATGTTTATTAGTTTAAATTATTTTTGTGGTGAAAATAATATTCAAACAAGCTTAAAAAATATTTTAGCATGTATTGGTTGTTTGCATCTATTAAAAAATAATGGTTGTAACACTTGCAAACACTAAATTGTCAATTGATCTTCATAAATGGTGATTGTCAAATTGTTCCAAACACAAAGCCTTACATAGGTCCCCCATGAACATTATATATATTTTTGGATTTTATAATGACTTATAGCTTAATTAGGGTTTAGAGAAAAGACAATAAGTTTCTTGCTATTTACACTTTAAACTATGAAAAGTAATCAAGTTTCAAAATATCAAAATTAGTTGAACACATTTGCAAAATCTAATTCATTGTTTGAAGTAAGTGTCATTCCATAATGTATGAAACTTTTCATTTTGGTTGTGAAATCCCTATTTTTTAGACATGGATCATCTAGCTTTACGCACTTATTTTCATTGTTTGCACTCGACCATTGTCTTTAAATTCACATGAAATTGAGTATTATCTTATGAAAATCTAACTCTCTTGTCTTTTCAAACACTTTGAATTATATATTGGTTTTCTATTTTGTAAACATCCCAATATTTTACAATCACATTTAATTTACTAACATTAATGTGGTTTATTTAATATATTTGTTACTCTAAAACCACTTTCCACATTTCCACTTTCATTTACGGTTCAAATAAATGTTCAAATTGTAATTTTAAAAATGTTTTATAAAATCTATAATGTATTCTTTGTTAAAAATTGAAATAATTATTTACCTTATACCATAAATAGTTAATCCTTGCCACATGTGTATTATGTATTTATTTATTATTGATCGAGATCCACCTTTTGTTGTTGTGTTCTCTATGTATTTTTTAACTATCAATGTGTTTATTATGTTTTGTTTGATTTTTGACACATTTCTTTACTCCCACCACCTCATTTTGTATTTCTTTCTTTTCATTTTGCTATTTTTCTCTCTCTGTCTTTGTTTCATATCTACTCCTCATATTTTCTCTCTCTTCTCCATGTTTCTCTACTTTTCTAGACATTTTAACAAAATCACATTGCTACAATTTTGGCTACCTTTGATATCGCCATTTTGACCCTTGTTTTGGATCATGTGGGGTTTTTGTTTTTCTTTGATGTTTGGACTTATCTCGCAAAGTTTGTTTTGATTATTATCTCTCAAATTTTGACAAAATTTATCTTAATTTAAATATGTATTTTTCTCACACTTCAATTATTTCAATTTTACCATACTTCTAAAATTTTCCAAGTGTATAATTTTCAACAATCAAGTTTAATCTATTAATTTATATTAAATTGAGCATAATTACAAATATATGTCGTTAGTTGTAATGCATTCTTAGTACAAAAACATTCCACATATAGATATAGAATTGTAAATGGTATTGTTTGCAATTTTACATGTGAAAAAACCCATAAATATTGGGGACAATCTTAGCACAAATATTAATCTCTTAATAAGTGATAAGCCCTTCAATAGATCTTAACAGATTTATCCAAGAAGGTATCACAATAAGTTCTATCAACGTGTAGAACCTAAAACGACTCCTTGGTCTTATTGATTAAATAATTGATATACGGTGAATTACAATTCATTATTTATTTACGTAAAGTTATATGTCGTTATTTAAGACATGAAAGTTGATTATTACTTTAAAGCAAATTTAAAAAGGATTTTTCCGCCATTAGTTGTGCCCCTTGTGAATGGAGGGTTCAGATGCACCCAAAATTGCCGCGCTACATTATCGGGGAAAACAGTTACAAAAGTCCCCAATGATGATTCAAAATCCTTTCAAGAAGGTGTTCAAGCTCCAAAACCCATTCACAATGTATATTTGTAGCCTAGATGGTCTTACTTAACTTTTCCATGCATTTTTCCATCTCCCTGTCTCTTTCTGTGCTTATTTTGGCCTTTAGTGCCATGACCGCCGCCACTGCACAGGCAACGGTCTTGAAACCGCCATCTTGCATGGTGCGGCGGTCCTACCCGCTTTTCCGATTCTTCACGCGTGTTTTAAACATGCGACGGTTCACTTAAATTTGCTTTTTGCATGCATCCATGAGCCGAATTGTCTAAAATTAGCTTTGATCGCTTGGTTCTCCTTCCTCCTATTTTTAAATAGATTTAATTGGTTGAAACTCTTCCTTCTTGCCTTGTGCATGTGAAGTAACCTCCTAACCTCCATTCCTATATATTTCATGCACCCGTATTCAAGTAAAGGACCTAAGAATTTTGTGTCTCTTGTATTGTTTTCACGCTGCCATAATCTCGCTAGGAATTGTATAGCCAAGGTCAAATCTCTTGTGTTATCTCTCTTCTACATGCATTGCGTCCAAATTGATTCCAAGTGGCATATCGCTCATGCACCATCCTCTTGTTGTTATTCTTTGCATTCCCAATCCCTTGGGCTCACATGAACACTCGTGAGAAAGAAAGGAAAGAACGAGGGACAGAGATAATAATACTCTTGGATTTGTCAAGATTCTTGCTTTTCCATGTTGGAGTTATGTATTTGTTTTGCGTTGTTTATCAAATTGTCAATTACAAATTTTTAATTTTAATTGCATATCAAATAGAGTAGAGAAATAGTTCATTCCAATTAGCTAGATAATCTCAAGTAGATCAAATCAATAGGAATTTTTCTCTTCAACATTACTAGGAAGTTATGGGGAACAATAGCTCTGTTAGGGTTATGATTTGTTCTTCACTTCTAAGGTAGGGTTGGAAGGATTTTGATTGAATTAGAATAGATTTTTAGATTTAGATTCACATATCTACACAAATAGTTAGCTACATCTGGCTAATTGTTTGTATTTAATTTGTTTATTAGATTAGATGCATTGTCTGAAAAGTTAGAAAAGAACAAAAACATTTACTTTCCATAGATTAGCTTGTTTTATTGCTTTGTTCTGATATATTGAGAAAACACCAAAAACATAGGTTAGATTTCCTTTGATAGATAGTTTATTTACTGAAAGCAAATCAATTCATCTTGCATGACCATCAACAGTCCACAACAAGAAAAGACTTACAGTTGTGATCCCCTGGTCCCACAACCCAATGGGTCGGAGCTAATAACTAACATTGACACAAGTTTGTGTTTAATGATCTTACGCGCACTTGCAACATACGCTGAGACAATAAGACAATTATATACACTGAATATCGCTACTAATCAATCCTACGACTTTTAGACTGCTCCTGGAAATAGGGTTTGATTGTGTGCATGACCACATGAGGGCCTCAGCCTCAACGATTCTTTGGTTGTGATCCACAGGTCCCGCAACCCAACAAGCCTGCTAGTCAACTAGATATTGACAATGGTTTACACACATTGGTATTCATATCTTCACCGCTCCCACCCAATATTATTACACAACTTTCATTGTTGAACATAACAGTTGATCAGGCTAAGACTTTCTGGACAAGACCAGAAATCACCCGTAGCTCCTGCATCTCCACTACACCTCTGGTCTCCACTTCTATGACCTTGTCTGGAAACCCATACGAGGAACCTACAGGTTACTTTCCATGTATTTCGCAACCACTCAATATAATCTCGGTAGAACTAGACATCGATTGGAGTCTCCGAGTAGCTATCATAACAAACCGTACCATCACACCCCTTCAGGTTAGGAGAGCATTATTTTCCTTAGATTCACAGATTCCAATATTGCGTGTCGAAGACATAAGGTTGCCCAATTAGCTTGATCACCACCATCAATTTCACTTCCATTTCCATTCCACACTGGTTGTCTCGACACGACCTCGGGAGTTCGGGTGTGAAGAAGGTCGCGTGTTGATTTTCTATCATACAAAATTGGTGAACCCGACATGAAGAGCTAGTCTCTAAATGTTTCCACTTTCTTTGTCCATCCTTATTCTACGGGTATTCTTATACCCCGAATATGTCGGGATACGACGAGTCTGAGATGCAACCCATCCTAGGTTTTGGCATGTATCATTACCAATCAAGTATACCACAACAATCACCTTCACTTTCCACATGGGCGGACAACTGCTCATCTGCTCTCAAAACCCTCTGCTTCAGGGAACCAAAGTTGGTTCTTTTTGTACGCATTGAAGAACTTGATCAGGTCACTCAGACCTATCCCCTCGAACAATCAAGTTCAAATAACATGACATTCACTGGTGAAGCAAGTTCATCTCCTCGGATAGTATTTTGAAATCCCATTAGCATGCAATCCGATCAACTCCCCCATCTAGATGAGGAGTATATAGCACGATATGCTAGAAGTGAACAACACTTCATGAACATGAACCAATATTTTGATAGGTTACAAGGAGAAGGTGATGTCCTACTTCAAAACAATAACGCTACCCCACCACCAACCGACAAGAAAACCAATGGGAGAGCATTATTTTCCTTAGATTCACAGATTCCAATATTACGTGTCGAAGACATAAGGTTGCCCAATTAGCTTGATCACCACTACGAATTTCACTTCCATTTCCATTCCACACTTTGGTTGTCTCGACACGACCTCGGGAGTTCGGGTGTGAAGAAGGTTGCGTGTTGATTTTCTATCATACAAAATTGGTGAACCTGACATGAAGAGCTAGTCTCTAAATGTTTCCACTTTCTTCGCCCATCCTTATTCTACGGGTATTCTTATACCCCCCGAATATGTCGGGATACGACGAGTCTGAGCACACCCATCCTAGGTTTTGGCATGTATCATTACCAATCAAGTATACCACAACAATCACCTTCACTTTCCACATGGGCGGACAAGCGCTCATCTCGCTAAAACCCTCGCTTGTGGGAACCAAAGTTGGTTCTTTTGCGCGATTGAAGAACTTGATCAGTCACTCGGACTATCCCTCGAACAATCAAGTTCAAATAACATGACATTCACCAAAGCAAGTTCATCTCCTCGGATAGTATTTTGAAATCCCATTATCATGCATCCGATCAACTCCCCATCTAGATGAGGAGTATTTAGCACGATATGCTAGGAGTGAACAACACTTCCAGAACATGAACCAATATTTTGATAGGTTACAAGGACAAGGTGATGTCCTACTTCAAAACAATAACGCTACCCCACCACCAACTAGACAATAAAACCAATGAGGGGTGGCAACATCGTGAACAATTCATAGCAGGATACCATACTCCTCAACAACCTCCAAGGGTTCAAAAAAAGGTACCTAAGCAAGACACCGCCCCATCAACGGGCGATGTCATTTCAGCTTTGGTAGACAAGGTCAAAGAGTTAGAGCTTACCCAGAAAATGCAGAATTCATACAGGGGGAAAGATCGAACTCCGTCTTACTAACGAGAACTATGGGAAAATACCGACTACACAGAATCCTCCAATCTACATGAATACTCCAAACCCTAGGGATTTTTCAATTGAGACGGGTACCTTGGGTATGCCTCCTCAAGCCACATATGGATACCTACAACAAGGGTTGGCTGGAAGTGCATTCTCAAACGCTATACCACCGGAAATGTGACGTTCCCTAGCTTCGTGCCTTCAGCTCCGTATCAAAGTGGCCAACCCCCCTATATGCACATGTACTCTAAACACAAGGAGATGCATACACCTATCCAGGTCCTTATGGTTATCCGCAGGAATGCCATATGCCCCGACAAATGCCTATGCCATGCCATTTCGAAACCAATGCAACATTTGCTTCCCCAATAAGGACCTTCAATGGTTGAAACGTATGCAATGGGAACTTACTCTAAGTACCTAAAGGAGCCTCTGGAATTTTCCATCCGGATAGTCATGCTCCCAAGGCCATTTCCCAATCTTCCAAATTTTAAAGGGGAAGGCGACCCAAATGCTCATATCAAAGCCTACGCAATAGCCATTCGAGAGTTGCTCCCGTGGGATGCAGTTGTTGCAAAAATATTCCCTAAGATGTTAGAAGGCATCGCTCTTGACTGGTATTATAGAATACCAGAGGCCTCGATACACTCTTTTAAACAACTCGTGTCAGAGTTCATTAAGGATTTCGATATGAATAAGCTACTAAGAACAGGATTAGAGAATTCTTGCACATCAAACAAGAACATAATGAATCCATGCACCCACTTCATTCAGAGGTGGCGATAGGTTCTCTATTCTTCCGCAAGTGCTCCAAACATGGATCAAACAAAACTTTTGATTTATTCCTCCACTCTCTTAGTAGAGACAAAGGAAGAGGTTCAAAGTTCCCACTCAGGAGCTATGAGGAAGTACTAGAAGGCGCTCTTCGAATTGACCAAGCGGCCATTGACAGTGGCCGTAAGACCTATGGGGCAAATGGGAAGTTAGTCACTCCTGCTCAAAATGCTCCCGGCTACTCCAATAACACAAACAACAATCAAGGACCAAAGATCCTTAATAAGAATCGTGGAGTCACGACCGACGGTGTGACTGACCAACCCAAAATCCTAATGTGGTTAATCCTACTAACACTGGTGTTACAAATAACAACAACAATAATGGAAATAATCAGAGAAACAAAATTTCTCACCCTTGGTAAATGTTGTGGATTTTAATCGTCCCAACAACAACAAGCAACAACCTCAACAACAAAGGCAAATGCCGACCCCAAGCCCTAGTCAATACCCCAACCAATTCCAGAACCAAGGGAAAGGGTTCCAAAGTACTAATTATAACAATCAACAACCAAACAATAATTGTAGTTTCGGACCACAACAAGGAACAAACCAAAGGCCTCAAGATTATGATCCGGACTTATACTGTGGTTTCCATAGGGTCCACAGGCATGACACAAGAACTTTTCACGATTATAATAAGTTTTTACAGCGTTTTCCAGAAGACCAAAGACAATTATTTGTTGACATGTTTTTGGCAAACCCAATTGCACCCAGTCAAAACACCTATATGGGACCAGTGTCCTGCAGAACACACCGTTCGGAGATCTTTAATGATCCTCTCCCCACGCATCTAAAGGATGGTAGATTAGATCCCAATGGTTCCAATAAAGGTATTGTAATAGGGACTCATGATCATGAAGCTTCAACTTTGTCAAACCCATAGGTGGCACCCCCTTTGGATGGTCGTCACTAGCAAATGAAGATTGTGGGATTGGTAGAGTTAGATGTCGAACCCCAAATTAATGTCGCTACAAGAACCAGGGATTATTCTACGCAGCCAATCCCAATTTATCCGAATGTGTTAGGAAATATTCATGATATGCTAAGCAAGCTGATAGGGGCTTATGATCTAATTAGTGATCTGACCAAGACCTTTTCACATATTTCCTTCTTGGATCTACTAAAGAATTCCCTACTCATCGAGTCACTCTGTTAGAAGCACTAGGTCTCAGCCATTTGATTAATGTTACCCCTCCACCAAAGGCATAGATAAATCATATAGACTTTGACGTTTTCCCTCCAGGGCAACCCGAAAGGGACATTGGGTTTGTGTTTGACATAAGTAAGATGCCTACGGATGTTGAAATAGCTTGTAGAGGTGATCCAGCCTTGTTTTTACAAGTTTGGATCTACAACAACTACGTGAAACATGCAATGATTGATGATGGGGCAGTGGTTAACATAGTCCCCTTCTCTTTTCTTCAAAAGTTAGGATATGGGGAGACCAATTGCTCCTCGACAAGAAACACACTGAGGGGCTATGATAGCCTCAAGGAAACCTCAATCGGAACCATAGTATTACCGGTTACTCTTGGGCCCAAGACGGTACTCACTTGAGTTTTATATTATAGATTGGGAAACCAACTATAATATGATCCTTGGCTATCCTTGATCCACCGCATGAAGGCAATCCCTTCCACTCTATTTCAGGAGGTCAGATTCTTGCATTTAGGGAAAGTCTTTATGGCACAAGGTGATCCAAAACCCTTTGATATACATTTGGCCAACTTAAAGAAAAGGCCAGGGGTCCACTCTGAATTCGAGCTTCCCATGAACTAATTAAACAAACCTATAAGCACTGTACCAGAAGAAAAACTAGTTCCTATAATAGAGTTAGAAGTCACGGGTTTGATCGAAGGCATTCCAGACGTCAAGGATGAAAAATTTATTGTAGAGACAGTGTCGCTAGGAACCACAACAAATATTTTCGAGCTATTAGAGAAGGATCTGCCTTTTCTCCTCCCCTTTGATTCTATGGGTATGGGACATGCCTTGGGACTCGGTTCCTTTCCAGCATATGAGGTTTGCATGGTTGATGTAATCGAGGTAAAGGGGAAGGTACAAAGGATGACTCAAGGTCCATCTTCCTGAGTAGTTATTGGAATCTCCATTTTTATGGAGCCAAGTGTCACTTTTGTGTTGGGGAAGATGCGGTCCTTACTTCACCCGAAGGAAGGATTATACATTTTGCTTTCAAGTTGAATTTTAAATGCACAAACAATGGGGCTAAATACGAGGCTCTCCTATTAGGCCTCATCATAGCTAAGAGGATGGGAATCCTCAATATTAGGGTGTTGGGTGATTCACAACTAGTCACAAATCGATATCTGAAGTATATGAGACTAGAGTTGAGCATCTACAACTTTACAAAACAACAAGTGCTAGGTTTGACAAAAGAGTTCAATTTCATCTCAATTGAGGTAGTTCCACATGAACAAAACCTTCTCACATATTCTATAGCAACTTCACGCTTCACACTTCACCCCAAATAGTGACCTAGAAGATACCAACTTCACGGTTTCAGTTCGCACCAAACCCTTGATTCGTAAAACACCAATGACCCCAATGTTGACATACGTAGAAACTAAGAGTCAGTCTGATTGTTCAGAGCACGTCAATAGTGATGAATCAAATTTAAGTTATTTAAACACTTTGGCAAAACTGTATCTTACCTATCACGAGATAGACCTTTCCTTAATCCCATGTTCCTCTTCTTATTTTGGGAATCCCATGATTGAGTCCTCTCCGGAAAGGATCTTGAGATTTATGAGGTAGAAGAAGAAGGGGACTTGGAGTTGCCTCCACCCACCAAAATTCGAGGAGGGAAATGCCTCCTTAATTGAAGGAACAATTGATATAAACATTGGAACGGAGGAGGAACCAAAGATCTTAAAGTTAGGGTCCTCCTTAACTCCAGAGGAAGTGGAAATACATACCCAAATCCTCAAGGAACATCAAAAGCCTTCGTGTTTAGCTATAAGGAAATGACAAGAATTGCACCACACATCGCAGTTCACAATCTCATCACCAAACTGGATGCAAAGCCAATTAAGTAAAAGTTGAGACCTATGAAGCCAAAGGTGGCCCTTATGGTGAAAGAAGAAGTAATGAAACTTCTCTAGGTGGGATTCATTAAGCTAGTTGATTATTCACAATGGGTATCTAATATTGTCCTTGTTCTAAAAAAGAATGGAAAGATCCGTATTTGCATAGACTTCCGAGACATTAACAAAGCTTGCCCCAAGGATGATTTCCCATTACCATCCATTGATGTTATCATTGATGCAACAACTGGGTTTGAGTTGTTGTCTCTCATGGATGGGTTTTGGGATATAATCAAATCAAAATCTCCAAAGAGGATCAAGCTAAGACTACATTTATAACTCCTTGGGAACTCTTTGTTATGTTGTCATGTCATTCGGTCTTAAGAATGTCGGCACTACATACCAATGAGCAATGACCTACATATTCCATGATCTTATTCATAAGATTGTGGAGTCCTATGTAGATGACCTATTGGCTAAGGCTAGGAAGCACTATGATCACCCTGAGGTGCTTCGCATCATCCTTTCATGCTTAATTGAGTACGGTGTCACATTAAATCTAGAGAAATGTGTTTTCGGCATAACAGGAGGAAAGCTTCTGGGTTACATTATATCTTCACGAGGGATTGATGTCGACTCCAAAAATTGGGTTGTATTAGAAATGGTTCCACCATCGGATGAGTCTGGTATTAGATATTTTCTTGGGAAACTCGGTGCAATCTGAAGGTTCATCCTTGACTTGACCTATGCTATTCATCCCATCAACAATTTGTTGAAAAAGGATTATAGCATTGATTGGATAGAAGAATGTAATGAGGCCTTTGAGGTAGTTAAATGATTCTTGTTGTCCCCTCCTACACTAATGCCTCCTAGATCAGATCACCCTTTGATCTTGTATTCATGAGTTATGAATGTTTCACTAGCCTACATGTTAGCTCAAGAGGATGACGATAAACAAGAGCATGTAGTTTACTTCATTAGTTGGGCGTTGCTTGATTATGAAACACATTATACATAGGCAGAAAAGGAATGCCTTGCCATAGTCTTTATAACAAAGTGTTTAAGGCATTATATGTTGAATCAAGAAACAAGGGTTATTGTTAAGACAAACCACTTATGGAAATTCCTCATGCAAGGATCCTTGTCCAAAAAGGTTGGGCGTTTCATAACCTTAATGGGCAAGTTTGAACTAACATTTGTAAATCAAAAATCCGTTAAGGGAAAAATCATTACAGATTGGTTGGCTGACAATCCATTAGATGGGGGTGATTTGGTAGATCTAGACTTTCCCGATGAGTGTGTGTACTTCGTCAAAACCAGCCCCCTATCTCTGTATGTCCTTGGTATACCAACATTATCAACTTCATCATGGACCACACATACCCAGAAGGGGCAACGTTACAACAAAGAAGGAAGTTATGCATCATTACCGCTAAGTACGTTATTTTGGAACAAGTGCTCTACTGCAGAGCCTTTGATGGAATGTTGTTAAGATGTGTTGATGCTAAAGAATCCCAAAAGATTATTCATGAGTCATATAGCAGAGTATGTGGAGGTCACTTTGGCGGCCACGCCACTTATTGGAAAATACATCAGATGGGCATTTCAGCCCTCTCTAGAGCATGACGTAGTAGAATTTATGTGCGAGATGCCACAAATGCCAAGAGTTCTCTCATGAGATCCATATATCGGCACAAGCTTTGCAACCAATCGTAACCCCATGGCCCTTTTCCATGTGGGGCTTGAAAAAACCGATCGCATTCAATTCTCCCCCTTGACGGATGGCCATAACTTCATAATCACGGCCACAAAATACTTTACCAAGTGGGTAGAAGCCATGCCCCTTACCACCGTACTTGGCTCTATAATCGCTAAGTTCATCTTGAACTAGATCATTTGTAGGTACGGGGTGCCACAAGTCATTATTTCGATAATGGCACGTCCTTCAAAATGACGAAGTGCATGAGTTGTGTGAAAAGTTCAAAATAAGTCATCACACAACTTCTCTCTACTATCCTCAGGCTAATGGACAAGCTGAGGCTATAAATAAGACATTAAAGGCCATCCTTCTCAAAACCGTTAAGGAGAATAAACAAGATTGGCACCTAAAGTTGTTTCCGGCTTTGTGGGCCTACCAAACATTAGTTAGAACACTAACGGGGAAACCCCTTTTCGTTAGTGTTTGGTGTTGAGGCGGTTTTACCGCTCGAAGTTGAAATACCTAGTCTTTGTATTTCATTACATGGGATCCTAGGAGAGGAGGGTTATCACAAAGCATGACTCTCCCAGTTAGAAATTCTTGACAAGACTAGATTGAACGCCGCACAATGACACAATTTTTACACCGATCGGATGGCTCAACAATACAATAAGAAGGTTTACGAATGTGTGATCTATGAAGGAGATTTAGTATTAAGACTCGATAGTCAGATAGAAAAAAAGACCGGCGAGGGGAGGAAATTTAGACCTAGGTGGTTAGGTCCATGTCGAGTAGTGGAAGACTACAAAAATGGTGCATTTCACTTGTGTACACTAGAAGGTAAGGAGTTTAGCGAATCCGTAAACTATATTCACCTAAAGAGATACTACGCATAATCCAGGGGTATTTTCATATGTACATTATTACATCTGCATTACATTTTCATATGTCTGTTCATTTTGTAAAAATTGTGATCAAGGAGCTTATTCTTATAGCAATTTGTAAAATACTTTGAAAACATTGGCAAAACATTCAAATCATGTCTCTTCAAACCTTCATAGTATCATCAATTGTTTCTGAATCATTTATCAATCCAAACAAGATAAGAAAAATTTTTGACGGTAACCATACCAAGGCCTACATACTTGGTTCTACTTTTGGTCTCTTCTTAGGTTAGGTGTCTTTGTTCATGGTCTGTTCTTTCTAGAAGCTTCATGGTGTTGCATCTATCCCTTATACATCTCCTTGGAAATAAGAGCATTCTAAACATTTTTCCCAAATAAGTAAATCAAATGCAAATCCACAGAAAATTTTATTTTTACACATTTCTTTTCCCTACCAACCTTCGGTGTTGAGCCTGCATCTCTTACTAGTGACGTAGGGTTGGGAAAGGAGGGAAATGCCCTTACTCATCTATGCCTTGTCCATGGTGATGAGCCCACGCTTCTTACTGGTAGCATGGGGCAAGGCGTAGGGGGTCTCTTTGATAAACTTGAAAGTTACAAATTAGTCAAACATTGTGAAATCATAAATCAAAAACAAAGTGAGTTAGATGTCCAAAATTCCAAGAGAGCTTAAAACCAAAACCCATATTTTTTCAACCAAGTGGCCATCTATGGATCCAAGTCTAGATAAACTACAAAGAAATTCACATTCTAAACTATGAAGTATCTTGAGTAGAGTAAGGTTGTAGCATCCCAATTTGGTTCTGTCAAACCTCTATCTTTCTCTCATCACTGTCATTCAACAAATTTTCATAACTTGTGCCCTTTCTAACTCTTGGTGTTGAGCCCTCGCATCTTACTAGTTGTGTGGGGTTAGGAGTGGGGCAAGTACATCTATTTATCATATCATTGTATCATCATGTTTTATCAAGACAATATGAAGTACCAAAGATTGCAAAAGAAACTAAGTTTAAGATCACATTGTGTTTGCATCATCATATATCAACAACATAAAATACAAAAAGAAATCATTTTGTTTATCATTCACATCCATTGCATACATTCTAAAAAGCATTGAAAAGTGGAAATTCTAAATATCTAGAGTACACATGAGAGATAAGCCAAAAGAGAGTCAACTCAGATACAATGGAATACCGAACCAAAAATAGAGTCTGTATATATCGTAGTAGGTCAAGTTTGTGTACAATGTCATCATGCACTAGGCATGGTCAAAATGCT
This sequence comes from Taxus wallichiana var. yunnanensis, assembly GCA_018340775.1. NCBI lineage: Eukaryota > Viridiplantae > Streptophyta > Pinopsida > Cupressales > Taxaceae > Taxus > Taxus wallichiana. The sequence continues at coordinate 956,224,154 of CM031235.1, forward strand.
CACAATGAGCCCGAAAGATACAAAAAAGAATCGTATGAGCAAAAATGGTCTCAAAACAATAAAGGCCCAATGGCCTGTCAATCCTTTGGGATCCCTCGGATGGTGCTCGACCACATCTAGGGCTCCTGTTATGGCTGCGAAGACACTGAGAATGGACTGAATGGTGTGAGTGTTTGTGGTGGTGACCACTACCCGTAGCCTCACTGTGAGAGTGTTTATGCCTCTTCGGAACTCGACAGATCGTATCGTCATTACTACTGGGTATGAAGGGAGGTCACTATCTCTGCCACCCTCTAGACAGGAGTGAACGCATCGGTATGTCGGCCGGCCAGGCTAAGGGCATCTTGAATCCATGGTCAACTCGGTGCGATTCTTCCCGAGGGAATCAATAGGGTATCCACACACACACACGAATGAGTTCTTGCCACTCGTGTAATGCGACAACATGAAAGAAGAACAAAAAAGAGATATAATGAGCTAGACAATCACATAATGCAAATCAAAAGGAGAATTATAAACATACAAAAATCAATAGAAAAAATTGAGAAAGGAGTATCAAACATACTCAGTCTCTAGGCATCCACATGGGATCCGTGGGCTGCTTTGATGTAGGTGTTCTTTGGAGGCTGCGCAGAGCCTCATCGAATCCATAGGCATGATGTTGTCGATCACGAATCATCATCCTCTCCAAATGTCTCCTTCGAGACCAATCTCTCTTTCTTTGTGCTTACCTCCTTTGCACTACTCGAGGATCTCCTGAGTGTCATGCCACTCAAGGTTGCTCTCCGCTCCCTCCAAAGGTCCTACCCCCTCATCCTCCTCTCTGACCAACTCCCCTCTCGCATCATCTCCCACATCCTTCTCGAGTTAGATTCCAAATCAATCGGCTCATCCTCCTCTTGATGTGAGCAAGAGCCTCCCTAATTTGAAGTAAGGGTGCTCGAGGGGCACCGAGGTTCTGTCGAGCCTAGACTACATGCCTAACTGCAATGATAGGCATGTTGTTAGGTTGTGGAGCCTCTTTTTCATGTGTGAAAGTGTTGAAGACTGTACACTAAGAGTACTGTACAATTTTCATGTATCCTCGCCGGGGTTTGGGGCCGAGAGCAGGCCTCGAAGGGGTCCAGGGGGCGCGGCCCGAAAAAAAAAAAAAATTAGGCGTAAAATTTTTGGCCTCGAAAAATGCACCACATATCGAAACGTGCTTTTCTCATATGGGCAAGTTTTTTACCCATAGGTTTATGGGACGGGTTTTTCCCATGGTTTTGATACCCACGGTTTTGTAAAACTACTTAAGCGATTGTCTATTTATATGGTCTTATGCATATGATCGATGTACAAGAAAATGTATTACATATGTGTTTTGAATTGGTGTGAATTTAGAGTTTGTTGAGCATAGCTCCAAACAGATCTGGGGTATTGTATTGAGAGAGCGATGGCTTGTAATAAAATATAAGCAAGTGATTCTTGGTGGACGTAACCCAAATTGGGTGAACCACGTTAAATACTATCTCTTTGTGTTGTGTTATTTTATTCTCGTAATTTTATTTGAGATCTGTAATAATTTCGCATATTAGTTTCTCACATACGATTACGTGAGGGATTATTCCGCATATTTTATCCCTTATTTCCTAACACATGCCAAGAGTAACCACTGTCCAACCGGGATCCCCTCTAGGACCCCTTCGAGCCTCCTGAATGGTCCTATAAACAAGGTCCACCGGAGGAATCATGACAGGATATAGAAGGCCAAACTGCAGTCTTTGGTCAAATGGGTGAATCTCTAATCTCCCATCTCTATCAACTAACTAGAGGAAGCTACCATCATCGTAACCTCCTCACCCCATACCCTGTCATGTCCTAGTAGGGTGTGAAGATCATATCTATTGTAGTCATGGAATTCACCGACTAATGCGGTGTTCGAACACCGACATGCCTATCCATCCGCTTCCTGACAGCCTTTGGGTCGATACTAGTACCCCCTGCCATAGGGGATGAAACTCTCATAAACCCAACTCATAACTAAAGTAGGGTGGCATAAAGACTATCCCTACAATCTAAAAACTTTGTACAAATAATTTTATGTAGTCCCCATAATATCTTCCCCCTAGACATACTTACGACCATGAGCCTCGATCTATGTAATGATGGGGGCTCAAAGCATATAAGAGTGTATCTCCTCCCTTGTCCTTGACTAATCTCAAGGACAAGATACCCATGATGGCTCTCGAAGGATAGGAATGGGAGTAGTAGCAATGGACCAAACCTTCATTCCCTTCTTCAAGATAGATGAGACAATGGTGTCTCCCATATATGTGGCCCATTGTGTCATCATGGCCTGGACCCCGCTGTCTCCAATGTCAGTCTCCTCCCAAGTATCGGGAGTCCAAGGATGCGGTATACATCCTCCAGGGTGATGGTCCACTCACCCCTAACACCTAGAAACTGGAAGGTGTTCTAGTCTGCATCCCAATAAGAGAATAAGTCACACAGAATGTGACTAGCAGGAGTGACATGGGGCACCCGTGCTATCTTCCGGATGTCGTTTCGCTTTAGAAGACTGTCTCGACCTAATTCAGCTGATCTAGAATCCTAGGGAGCCAATCACACTCTCTCTCTCTCTCTCTGCTCCAGTGTATGTATTCCACCTTCTTCTGCATTCACCAAAACATGAGAAAAGAGCAAGTTAGTAATGTACATCACATGATAAGCTCATCAAAAACATAGCAAAATATTGAAAACGTAAAAAAAAAAATGCAAGTTAAGGTGCATTTTAGACATTCTGTTCAGAACCGCCGCCTAGCTGAGTGTAGGGCAGCAGCCTCGAACCGCCTTGTTGTCAAGATGGCGGTCCCGTGACCACCACCCTATCTTGGGCGGTGGTCTTGACCTGATTTCCCAAAACATGCCCTTAACCCCAAAAATGCCCAAAAATGAAAAAATTGACCATTTCTAGCAAAATAAAAGAATGCCCTATGGGTGCCCCCTGTAAGGACTCATTTGAAACAAGAAAATTTTAAAATGTCCCCCTAGGTGAACTTTTCAACATTTTAACATCTAGGGCACAAAAAGACAAAAGAGGAAATAACTAACCTGGGAACGCTGCTAGTTGATTTCCCGCTCGTGGAGGCATGATCGCTATCTCGCATGACGGCGTTTTTTGGCTGTATCCACGTCAGAAACGGTCAACGTATGTCCAGAGCTCCAAATTCACCAAATCAACAATGCACAAATGAATTGAAAAATGAGTTTGTTTCGATATATATAATTTTAAACTTGTTTTCAGTGTATGTGTTTACAGGGATGGATCGTTGGTGTAGGTATATTTCTACATCCCCATGCAGATGGTAAGTCCTCTTGTCATTTTGGTTTAGTGTTTATTTTCCAATATTTTATCTATCTGCACTTGATTCTCTTCTCCTTCTTACAGGAAGTAGGAGCTTGGACGGCAAGATTTCGACACATGGGCATGTCAGGTATAGCTTATAACTCCCCATTTCGGGAATGCCATACTTGAACTCTACATTTTACGCCTTTTCATGGCTAAGACACTTCTCCGAGGGGGAATATGTATGCACCCAAAATTACATGTGCTACATTGTCGGGAAAATGGTTACAAAAGTCCCCAATGATGATTCAAAATCCTTTCAAGAAGGTGTTCGAGCTCCAAAACCCATTTGCAGTGTATATTTGTAGCCTAGATGGCCTTACTTAACTTTTCCATGCATTTTTCCATCTCCTCATCTCTTTATGTGCTTGTTTTGGCCTTGTGGCTAGGACCGCCACCTTGCGTGGCGCGGTTCTCAAACCGCGGCCGAGCAAGGCGATGGTCTGGCCGCCGCCGCCTGGGCGGTGGTCCTGCCCGCTTTTTCCATATTCTTCACGCATGTTTTAAACATGTGATGGTTCACTTAAATTTACTTTTTGCATGCATCCATGAGCCGAATTGGCTAAAATTAGCTTTGATTGCTTGGTTCTCCTTCCTCCTATTTTTAAATAGATTTAATTGGTTGGAACTCCTCCTTCTTGCCTTATGCATGAAGTAACCTCCTAGACTCCATTCCTATATATTCCATGCTTGTATTTAAGCAAAGGGCCTAAGAATTTTGTGTATCTCGTATTGTTTTTCTACCATAATCTTGCTAGGAATTGTATAGCCAATCTCAAATCTCTTGTGCTATCTCTCTTCTATGTGCATTGTTCCCGATTGCTTCCAAGTTGCCATTACTCAAGTGTCATCCTCTTGTTGATGTTCTTTGCATTCCCAATCCCTTGGACTCACATGAACACTCAGAGAAAGAAAGGAAAGAACTGAGGGGACATATACTAATACTACTTTGGATTTGTCAAGATTCTTGATTTTCCATGTTGGAGTTGTGTATTTGTTTGCTTTGTTTATCAAATTGTTAATTGTAATTGCATATCAAACAAAGTTAGAGAAATAGTTCATTCGAACTAGCTAGATAATCTCAAGTAGATCAAATCAATAGGTCATTTTCTCTTCAACATTCTTGGGAAGTCATGGGGAGCAATAGCTCGTTAGGGTTATGATTTGTTCTTCACTTCTGAGGTAGGGTTGGAAGGATTTTGATTGAATTAGAATAGATTTTTAGATTTAGATTCACATATCTACACAAATAATTAGCTACATCCAACTAATTGTTTGTATTTAATTTGTTTATTAGATTAGATGCATTGTCTAAAAAGTTAGAAAAGAACAAAAACATTTAATTTCCATAGATTAGCTTGTTTTATTGCTTTGTTCCGATATATTGAGAAAACAACAAAAACATAGGTTAGATTTCCTTTGATAGATAGTTTATTTACTGAAAGCAAATCAATTCATCTTGCATGACCATCAACAATCCACAATAAGAAAATACTTATAGTTGTGATCCCCTGGTCCCACAACCCAATGGGTCGAGCTAATAATTGACATTGACACAAGTTTTTGTTTAACATTCTTATGCACACCTACAACATATGCTAAGAAAATAAGACAGTTATATACACTGAATATCGCTGCTAATCAAGCCTACGACTTTTGGACTGCTCCTGGAAATAGGGTTTGATTGCATGCATGACCATACAAGGGCCTTAGCCTCAACAAGTCTTCGGTTGTGATCCACAGGTCCCACAACCCAACGGGCCTACTAGTTAGCTAGATATTGACATTGGTTTACACACATTGGTATTCATATATTCACTGCTCCCACCTGATATTATTACATAACTTTCATTGTTGAACATAACAACCGATCAGGCTAAGACTTTCTGGAAAAGACTAGAAAATTACCCATAGCTCTTGCAGCTCTACGACACCTCTTGTCTCCACTTGCATGACCTTATCTAGAAACCCATACAAGGCACCTACAAGTTACTTTCCATGTATTCTGTAACCACTCAATAGAATCTCAGTAGAACTAGACATCGATTGGAGTCTCCGAGTAGTTATCATAACAGACCGTACCATCACACCCCTTCAAGTTAGGAGAGAATTATTTATGTTAGATTCACATATTCCAATATTGTGTGTCAAAGACATAAGGTTTCCCAATTAGCTTGATCACTACCATCACTTTCACTTCCATTTCCATTCCACACCGGTTTTCTCGGCACGACCTCAAGAGTTCTCGGTGCCTTTGTTCATGTATTCACCACCTCCATTTATATTTGCAGTTATCATCCTCATTTATATTTTTCCATCTAACCCTAAATCATCCCTAGTTTTCGTTAGCCCTATTTGGTGGTCGTCGACTAGCTCCCATTTTGTTAGCTTCCCTTCCATTTAGATTTCTAGTCTTCCCTTTTCTAACTTCACAATTACTCGGACTTCAATTCTTTCCATTCTTCTTTCCTCTCACTTTCGATCTATTCTACCAAGCTCCAGGTCATCATTTACTTAGCCAAAGTCATTGTCGGATAAATCAAGATTCATTGCATTCATCTTCGATTTCATAATTTTCTTACATATTTTCTGTCATGTCATGTTCTAAATCTCTTGCAGGTTTTTGTTGTTCATCTTAGCTCATCACTAGCTCTAGATTTTCCTCCAAAGTCTTCGAGATCTATATTTTTGTCACTTTGTTTTACTTGATCTGCTCCAATCGTCATCGAATAGGCCCTTACACCGCAATCTTGGGTTTCCTTCGACTGCACATGTTTAGTTTAATTTTCTTAGAACGTATTTTTATTTCATCACTTTTACTATATTTCTATTTTTGTTTTAGCGGAGATTATGCTACATCCAATTTATCAATATCTTATCTTATTTTTACCAAAAACATGGGTTGACATCCATCCTATGAACTTTTCAATTCTTGAGACTAACATCGTCACATCGCCAGAAACCCACCCATATATCTAATAATCCATTTTTTATTAAGTTTCTCTTTATTTGCAGGTCATCTATCTCATTGCGAGGAGCATCTCTCATTTGCACCTATATCCATTGTCATCCCATCTAGAGGTACCTTAAACCCTCTCATATTTGGAGTTATTTGTTCTCTTGTTGTGATTTCACTAATATGAAACAGTAATGAGGAAACATGTTCAACATTTTGGCACACCCAAAGTGGGACCCACCCTTATTTTCATTTGTCTTTCATTTCTACTTTCTTTTATCCATCTTCTACTAACCTTGCAGGAAGGAGCGTTGCTCACTTTCTTACGTGTGTGGGCTGCTTTGCTTGGATTTTCTTACTCACTTAAAAAAAAGATAAAAAGGAAAATTGTTATCCGTATTCCTTTTTTATTCATCATCTCTCTTTCATTTCATTGCATCCCTTGTTTGTGGCTCTCATCAAATTTACAAAATTCATTTGGATCTAAAAAGAACCTTTCATGTCCTGCTTGGAAATCTAGTCTAATTGGGGGTTAATCCTTTGCATACACTCTTATCACATACATCCAAACACACGCATCAAGAATACACATCTAAAAATATCCTCCCATGTGGAACTACGGGATTTCATCACCCAATAGGAAAGTTGTCGCGGTGTTCTAACAATGTTATATTTTTTTGGCTATTGGTATATTTGCTAAACACTGACTCCTTATTATTATGGGGCCCATACGTGAGGGGGTATGCCCAATATCAGGACCTGTACTAGTAGTCATCATATATTTGTGCCTTATGTACCTTCGTATATCGAGGATGCTAGCCAAAACTACACGAAACCATCCATGGATCAGCCATTTCCTGGGATCCCTTTAAGCCCATTTTTCATTTCTTTTCACATCTTTAATAATCAAGATAATCAAAATTCACTTGTGTGACTTGTTTGAGCTAATTAAAAAATCAACATAGTTTTGTTTTATTGTTTGTTTCATGTCAATTATTACATGATCCCAAGTAAGACAAATGGAACAAAACATGTCATCCAACAACATTCCAACTTCCCCTACTACTTCCCAAAAAAATTCCACACTTTTTATCTTTACCTGCACCCCTTTTATCACCTCTTCTATTGTTACTCAACCAATGGTTCCCATTTTATCTCTCTTGAAGAATCTCAATTGGTCCAAATAACACTCATGTCAAAACTAATCCCTTTCTTTATCATTAATTTGTTCCATCTAGACCAACAACACCCCCTTCCACTACCTCTATCAAATCTTTTGGGCCTCCTATCATCCCTCGTGGGTGTGCGGAATTCCAAGAGCTTCTCGATGCTAATCTAGTTTCCCTTGATGAATACCTCCTTTGTAATACTACCAACCTCCCCATTAATGGACCTCCTTTGCAACAAATTTATGCCTACCATTCCAACTCGAATCTACACAATTCCTTACATCACAACTTGTTGTATTCTTCCCTAGAGCTATGAATGAACTTGTCATGGCCCAACATGAGCTTGATCCTAACCAATCTTCTTCCACCATCCCTCACAATCACCAAACCACTCAATTGGTGGTCCCCATTCCTCCTAACTTTCCTTATGTTAACATTATTATTGCCTCTTCTAATCTCATCACCTCATCATCTACTACAATCACTTGTGCCCCTATCCAATCATCTCAAGAGTCTCACTTGCTTCCTCCTCCACCCAAACAACATAATTCAACTTTACCCCTTATTTCCACTTCCCATGTCCATGAAAATGTGATCACTTCACAACCCCATCAACCTCCTCCTCAAGGTGTTTATCGCTACATACTCCCAATCAACCAACTCAAATATCTCAACCACCCATTACTTACATCCCAACACACCCTATATCAAATCAATCAAATGTCCTCATCTCTCAAAACCAACTTAATCTCATCAATCTTATCACATTCCCATTTCCCAACAACAACCTTTATCTCAACCCATTCAATCATAACCTCTCAATTACATTCCCCTTATCAACCACTTCCACCAACACCTACTCATCCTTAAACATATCAACCTTATCAACAACCTAATCCATCCACCTCATATGCATCACAATCTCATCCTTCAACTTCTCAAACCCATCCATCTAATGATCACATGCAGGCATTATTGAGTAGAATGGATAATCTTGAGGTTGTTACCTTGGGATCTAAAACCACCTTCTCATATGAACAAATTTATAACGAACCTATCAAATCATCAGTCCCCATAAATCCTTATCCTCCTCATTGGGAATTTCCAAAATTATCTAATTTCAATAGCAAAGAGGACCCACAAAAACACCTTCATACTTTTAGACATTCATGTTACCTCATCGCTCATGATCAATACCTTATGCTTCACACATTCCCCATGTCGTTAGCCAGATCCACATTGATTGGTACAATGGTATCCCACAACAGCCATTATTTTCCTTCACTCAACTCACGTAACTATTTCTATAACACTTTTCAATCAATATTGCACGTAAGATAACCATTACAGACCTCTACGCCATTAGACAATATGATGATCAATCTATCGTATATTTCATCTCACGATGGCATGGCATAATCAACCAATTATAATTTTCCCTTCCATAGATCGATTGCTTTGAACTCATAATGGCTCACAAACTTGAACTTTGTGCCCTTGAGAAAGATCCTCTCAAACTTCGATCAAATAAACCCAAGTCCGAATTCACTAAATCCTCCACGCATGGTGACAAATCTAAAAATGTCACTAATGCCACCACGGTTAAATCCTCCTCCACAAAGAGCTCCTAGGCTGCCTCCTAACTATAACCCTCTTGGATAATCTTATAGTTCAATATTTGACAAGTTAATGGCATTCAATATCATTATAATTACTCCCATCTAAGCCTATGAAGAATCACGACCCAGACTAGCATGGTATTGCGAGGAACATTACTATAAATATCATCAAGTCCATGGTAATGACATTGAGAATTTTCACACTTTTAAAGACCTCGTCCAAAAACTCATAGACTCTAGTGACCTCTAAGTGGACAATCCTAATTCACCACCTAATCAACCCTTGGATGTTTTTAAATGACCTTTTCCTAATCATCCACTTAATAATCAAACTCCACCTTCCACATAAAATGAACCTAATGCCCATACAATCAATACTATAAACCAATATCCGACACCATTACCTAGCACCCATCATCTCATAACCCATTGTATCTATGCCTATTTTATATTCTTCCCCTACGATCCCAACTTCATCAACTTCTACCTCTACACACATTACATCTACCTTGACTATGCCCTGCAACTACCACATCCGCATCAATCCTAACTACACCGATTCTCTCGTCTATATCTTCCACATCCTTACCTATCACACTTAGTCCTTCACCTATAACTACCTCCATGTCCACCTTAACATCTTCATATCACATGCCTACATCCAAATCTACTACCATGACCATACCCACATCAACATCCAAATCTATGTCCACATCCATACCATCCCTTGAATCATCTACCATATAAATGTCCACACCTACGAATGGACTCTTACCCCATCTATATCTACAATAATTCCCACTTCAACGAATCCTAAACCTACACAATCTACAACCCCTTTAGATCTCGTCAAGTGCATCATACAAAACCACTTCCACCTTCAATATCCACCTCTATAATGCAATCTACACTATTTAGTTCTTCCTTTATGGATCCCCGGTTTAATTCATCATCATTCCTACCAAAGGTAAATCCTCACAACCAAAGTCTAAGAACCTTGGCATGCCCATCCAAAAATCCCTCACACATCCACACAAAAATTTGGAGCTTCCTCCTCCCAAGACTAACCCTCCTAAGAAATCTAATGTCACATCATCACTATTAGGAGCATCTCCTTCCATTTTAGGGCCAGACCCTTCATCCAAGACCCCCATTATCAACAAGCCCAAATCATCTAATCCTTCTTCCAAATCTGACCTCCCTTCCAAACCATCCACATCTTCAATTACCAAATCAAAATCCAGACAATCTAAGTCACCAATCATCAAAATCGAAACCAAAACTCACCCTTTTTCTTCTTTTAATACCAATACATAATCAAAGGCTCCCATAAATCCTCATCAAATAAAACCTTCCCTCTTACCCTCATCCACCATTCTCAAGTCTCATCGCATTTGCAACTTCTCCTTCAAATACCCCCATCTATTCTTATAAATAAATATTTTAATGCCTACTTCAAGCATAATAAAATACCCTTCCACCTATTAAACCTTTCGATCCACATGGCCCAATACCTTCATGGTTCGACTATAATCTCATTTTTACATATCATCGTGCACCGTGACATAATACTAAGCATTGCAAATCCCTCCAAAATATTATCTATAATCTTATTGATGAGGATGTTCTTCTTATTGAATTAGATCACCATCTTCCATATACCAATCACACTTCCTCATCCGAACCTTCATCCATCAAGATCTACAAATCCCCTCATTCTTCTAATACCTTGGTTTCCATCCCTCCTCCTACCACAACCTCTCCTAAAGAAGGTCCTCCTCTCTTTATTAATGTTGTTCGATTACAACCCATTCTAACCCCCGTGACTTCTAACCCTACTCAATCAAAATCAAAAATTATTGTCACCGCTCCCTCTAATGATTCTACTATGTCCCATTCTTTATTGATAACCTAAGGTACCTATCTTAGCTGCCCCTCAACTTACTGCTATTGAACAAAGTGTTACGAAACAACTCCATTAGGCTCCAGTTAAGATGTCACTCTATGAGCTCATCCAAAGCTCCCCGAATCATAGGAAATCCCTCATTAAAGATCTTAAATGTATCCATACTCCTAGTGATAAGGTTCAGCCCTTTGCTTCTCTTGTTGGAGCACTTGTTGCTTCTGCTTTCATATCCTTTGATAATACTGAAATTCCCAACATATCACCTAAAGAGCATGAATTTACCCTTTTCATCACTGTGCATATCAATGACACATTCATTCATCTTTCTACGATATAGACAATGGAGCCAACATAAAAATCATCTCATCTCATACCTTTGATCAACTTAAGCTCTCTAATTCCATTATCACCCAATCACTCGCAGTTGTTCACACATTCAATGACGTTATCACCCCCACTTTGGGCACATTATTATTCCTATATTTATTGGTGAAAAACTTCTCCACGAGGTCTTATATATCATAGAAGGGGATTTTTAATACAATTTCCTCCTTGTGCGACGACCATGGATTTGTGTCATGCATTGCATTCCTTGCCCTTCATTGATGTATCAAGTATGAACACGAGGGAAAGATTTTAATTCTCCCCATATACATTCCTCCCTTCAAATCATGTCACATGACTTATCAACCTAATAATGTGATCATACCCAAACAAGGTTCTTTTGAGGCATCCACTAGCTCATTCGTCTCCATATCCAAGTTTCCCCACGATGATTCCTTAAACAAAGTGATGGATCACTTCTCGAGGGGGAGTATCGTCTTCTCACACTTAACACTCTTCCCACACCTAATAGACTCGGTAAACCCGATAAAGCTCCAATGTATCAACCTAGACATCAAGGATATCATTCCTTTTGGTCCACCTCATCTTTGCACTAATTTCATCTATGGTGGTATTGATCACCCTTCCTCCCACATTGACACTCAATTACACATAAGACCATATATCAACGCATTTGAATTTATTTACAAGAAATCCTTTGCCTACACTTATCTTCATCATTACACTTGAAAGGATTTGGAATGGGGTGTTATGAATAAGGAATGCATGACCTCGTCATTGATCAATCTCATAAACCCCATGAAAAATTTGGGTTGGGCTATATAGAAAATTTTTTCAAACCTCTCCCTCCATATTTATCTCTTATGGACATTGACCCTCCATCTTCTCCATCCCATGAGGTTATGGATACGGATGACACCATGTCCATCTCCTCTAGCTTTTTTTTAATATCCACCATTACCTTAGGTAGCGATCACATATTAGTGTGAAGGTGAAACTAGGTCCCTCGCTCTTCAATATCTTGAAATGATAGAAGAAGATTACCATATCATTGGCATCCTTCAATGCACCGATGATGAATCCATCCTTTATTACATGGGGGTAGAATATTCCTTTCTTCACAATACCTTACTTCCAGACACATCTACCCTTATCAATGAATCCACTATCAACATCAACATTAAGACTCCTTAAGAGTCCCACATTCTTAAAGTGGGTCAATCCCTTGATCTGCAGGAGCTTCAATCTTTCTTCACCTTCCCTTATTTACATATTCAAGCCTTCGCATGATCGTACACCAACATATAAAGCCTCAATCCTTCCATTATTGTCTATAACATCGTTACATTTCTTAACGCTAGGTCGGTTAAGCAGAAGCTTCACCGCATGCATCCTTGAGTTTCCCTCCTTATCAAAGAGGAGTTGTAACTCTTTCTTTTAGCTAATTTCATCATCTCTATCGACTATCCACAATGGGTTTCCAACATCGTACCATTTGTTAAATCTTTCAAAAATATATGTATCTGCATTGAATTTCGAGATTTAAACTTCGCTTTCCCTAAAGATAATTTTCCTCTTCCTAACATTAATCAACTCGTAGACCTTACCACAAGCCATGAGATGCTTTCTCTTATGGATGGTTTCTCTGGGTACAATCAGATCCTCATCACACTAGAAGACCAACATAATACCTCTTTCATCACTCCTTGGGGTTATTTTTGTTATCTTGTTATGCCCTTCGGTTTGAAAAATTCCAGAGCCACATTTCAACGAGCCATGAATTATATCTTCCATGATCTCATATATAATATTGTAGAGGAATACATTAATGACATTTTGGGTAAATCCAATCATCGACGCAATCAAATTTTCGTCCTTGAAGTCCTTTTCAAATACCTTAATTGTTTATTCCTCCGTCTCAATCCAACCAAGTATGTGTTTGAATTACTAATCAAAAAATTCTTGGCTTTATTGTTTCTATCAAGGATATTGAAGTTGACCCTGCCAAAATCAAATCCATCCTTGAGATTCCTCCTCCTTCTAGTATAAAGCAACTTCACAGTCTCCAAGGATGACTTCAATCAGTTCGCCATTTCATCTCACAAGTCTTGGATCGTTGTGAACCATTTCACCATCTTCTTTGCAAAGATGTCGAATTCAAATGGGATGATAACCGCCAAAAATCCTTTGAATATATCAAGCAGCACCTCCTATCCTAGCTTGTTCTTACACCTCAATGCAAGGGGGAATATTTCTATCTTAACGTCTCTGCCTCTGATCATGTCATATGTACCATGTTGGCACATCATGACGAGTAAGGTAGGGAACAAGACGTGTATTACATCAGTCGCACCCTTGACGAGTATGAGACTTGTTAGACTGAAGTTGAAAAGTTGTGTTGCATTCTTTTCTTTGCTACCTTTAATATTTTCCATTATCTTCTCAATCATAAAACTTATGTCGTCACTAGCTTTCATCTTCTCAAGACCATGCATTCCAAACCTTATCATATTGATCACATCACTCAATGGCTCATGCTCATGAGTGAGTTTTACCTAGAGGTCATCTCTTAGAAATTAATCAAGGGACAAGCTATCCTGGATCAATTAGTTTACGCCCTTCTTCTTCATAATCACCTTCCTCACAAAAATTTCTAGACCAATCCATCAATACCGTTGATCAGAGTTATATCCCCTTAAGATGAACCTCTTCTTTGACAGATCTAAATGTCGAAAATGGGGAGGTGTTGGCACCATTATCATTCCTCCTTGGGATACTCCTATGCATATTGCTTATAAACTTAATTTTGAATGCGCAAAAATATGGCTAAGTATGAAGCTCTCAACTTAGGCCTTCAAACAGCTATATTACTTAGTGTCCAAATCCTTGATATCTAGGGGGATTCTCAACTCATCATTAATCAAGTCAAAGGCATATATTAGTGTGAAAATCAGGTCCTTCAAAAGTATAAGGATATTTTTGACTTCTTTCTTGAAGAATTTGATTTATACACCCTTCAAACCATCCCTCGGTCATCCAATCGCTTTGCAGACACTATGAATTCTCTCACATCTTTCATCCCTTGGTCCATGGAAAAATCTAAGCTCTCTGTCATCGTTCATCACACTCAAAACCCTCTCACCTTAGTGAATTACCTAGGGTCAACCTCATCAAATCTAATCCTTGTGATCTTTGGTATTCTCAAATATTTTACTATATTTATCAATCCATCATCCCCTCCGCCTTATCTAATAATGGTAGGAGATCATTTCTTCAATGTGCTAACCACTATGTCATCCTTGGCAGAATCCTTTACAAGCATGGCTTCAATGGTGTCTTACTTCGCTTCCTTAAATTTCATGAATCCACTCGAGTTATCCAGAAGTCCATGACAACATTTGTGGTGGTCATTTTAGTGGGTTGGTTATCTCCAAGTGCATCCTTTGCATGGGTTATTATTGGTCCTATCTTAATCATGATTGTTGTGAGTAAGTTAAGAAATTCATCAAATCCCAGAGAAGTATTCTAATCTCATTCACATTCTTAGACAGAAATTACAACCGTCGTAGGATCTTTTTCCTTTCTCACGTTGGGGACTCGACCTCATCAAGATCATCAATTCACGTTCCTCTCAATGTTATCATTCTATCATCACTGCTATCGAGTATTTCACCAAATGGGCATAAGCCATTCCAGCTTAGATCAAATAAAGCCAATCAAATCATTAATTTCATCTATCAACATATAATTTGTCATTTTGGTGTTCCTCACAAGATCATCACGGACAACGAAAATTCCTTCAAAAATAAAGATCTTAAGAAGCTTTGTGTTTCATTCAAGATTAATCTTATCTTTTCTTCTTTGTACTATCCTCAAGCTAATGGTCAAGCCGAAGCCACTAACAAAACTCTTTTATAACATCCTTGCCAAGACTATTGATAAATCATGTCATAATTGGAATCTTCATATCCCCTTCACTTTTTGGGTTTATTGGACTAGAATCCACACCTCTATGGGAACTACTCCTTTCTCTCTTATCTACGGCTCTAAAGTCATTCTTCCTCTTGAAGTCCAAATCCCATCCTTGTGCATTTCTCTTCGTGACTTCTTCTCTAACGAATATTATCACCAAGAGTGTCTAACACAACTCAAGTTATTAGACAAACGCCACCTTCTTTCTCTTAAACATCATCATGTATATCAAGAGCACATCAAATGTTCTTACAATAAACATTTCAGGAACGTGACTTTAACATCGGTGACCTTGTCCTTACAGAAAATAAGAACATCATTACTCTAGAAAGAACTCATCATGGAAATTTTTCTCCATATTAGATTGGACCTTATATTATCACGCATAAGTACGGGTCTCAAGCCTATCATTTGGCTTCTCTTGATGGTAAACCAAAAACAAAACCTATTAACATAATACACTTGTGGCCATTCTATTGTTAACATACCTACCAATGAGAACTTAGTCATCTTAGTGGTCATACATCCAACATTATCATATTCCATATTTCATCATAATTATTTTGAATTATGTGGTCTACCATCACTTTCCTATATATGACCTTGAATATGGGCACCACGGCTCTTATCATAACATACTCCTCAAGAGAAATTTCCTCCTTCTAGGTGGGAACCCTGTAATCATTACATCCATATTCCTTCTTATTTACCTATTGGAACCACACTAAGGGTCCACTAGTGTCACTTGTACATTCTTCATTCCCTCCTAACCGATCTACCTAGCTATTCCAAACTCTTCTATCAAAAATTAAAAAAAATTGGATGTTCATCTCAAAAGCTATCTTACGTAAAATCAAATAGACTTCTCCCTCGAAGGACAACTGTTCTTATAAGAAAATATATAAAAAATAATAGATTGATCCCTCAAAGGATACCTATCATACTATATCCTGCCATCTAAAATAAAAACAAAAACCAAAACCAAAAATCAAAATGTAGACCACTCCCTCAAAGGATGGCTACCATCTCATATCATGGAAATGAAGGCTTCTTGCATTAATTAGCCTTCTATATATTCCACAACAAAAGCGTAAAATTCAAAATCAAACATCCTAAGAAAGTTTCCTACATTGACCAAATTTCTCATTTATAGAAAACTTCCTGCATTGACCAGTTTACACCATATTTCTCAGAGTTGGGGCATAGACCTAGAACACCCACCTAAGGAGAACCTATATTCCCGCATACAAGTTACATCTAAAACTCCTTATGTCGTTTCGACATTAGGTCTATAAGTCCATCCTCCATACTTTCCCTAGCGACCCTTGAGATTACTAACTACCGATGGTTGTGTGTTAACACTGCTATTGGCTACAAGAGAATTTCCTTGATTGGCTCATTTTATTTTTTTATCTCTAATCTAGTTTGAAGCATATTTCATAGTGTCCTCCTTGCTGCAAGCGAGAGTCGCCCACCTTTCTCGGTCACTCACCTAATTTTTTCCTATCATTAATTTATTCAAATCACATCAATATTATCATTTTCCTAATCTAACCATCTCATCCATATCTACGTCTAAAATACATTTCTAAATAACATCTATCATGCATATGCCATACCATCTATATCTAACATATTTCTAAAAACCATCACATCATTTGTATCCATTTATCTATCTCATAATCATGTCTAATAGGTATCTACCCATATCCAATCACATCTAATTATAATCTATATACCCATCACGAAACATCACATCACATCCACATTTTATTTCAAAACCATAAAAAGACATCATAATCATAATCCATAACATTTATATCTCGACCCAATCCATAATCATCATATAACATCTAAATATAACATAAACATCATCAAATCCATCAAATCAACACACATGACACATGATAAATCAGAAAATATATATATATATATATATATATATATATATATATATATATATAATCCAAAAACATCTATACATCCACAACAATGTACCAATAAAGGTCCTCTCTCAAAGTTAATACATCATCAAATTTTGTAAACTATACATCCAATAACCTCATATCTTGTCCCCTGGACAAGTGCCTAGAAATCTCTTTGGGCCTCGTCCCTCCATCATGGCCTAGATCTCTTCTTGGGCCGGGCCATGTTGGTCGTGCTCCCATATGGCATTGTTCGCATCGCACCTCCTCCTCCCCTCTGCACTCCCGATCTTTATGTTACGTATATAATTCATTCGATCATGATGGATCTGATCTAATAATATATAGATAGTTCCTCTCCCTTCCCATATATATATGCATAGCTTGGATTCAATTCATGTTTTGTCATTCGCCCATTCACCCCTTAGTGGATGAAATAGGAACGGTTGGGACAAAATTCTCGACGTCGATCTAGCGTTAATCCACCCGGTTCTCACTCATTCTTTACCCTATAGTTCCCAACAGGGGGCGAGTGCCCCACCCCACCTCACCCCACCCCGATAGAGAAAAGGTATCAAAGATAGAATACGAGCTTGTTTAATAGCCCTAGTTATTAGGCGTTGTTGTTTCAACATTAATCGATTTACTCGTGAGCCTCTCCTAATTACTAAGTGACCATCAAAACCCTCGAATAAATCGGCGGTGTTCAATTAGAATTCTAATCCGATCGATACACAATTGAGTTCTGTTCTCAACTTTGTTTGTGCATTTCCCTCAATACATAGCTAATGGGCGTTGGAACGGTTGAGTTGGGTTAGGTGGGTGGCCCTAGAAATGGAAAGGGTGGGGGTGCCTATCTATACCTATCTAGAGTTCAGGCCCCCAGATGATATTGATCTATAGGGTGGGCTCTGGTGTTGATGTTGGTGCCTATCGATCTATATATAGATGGGGTGGGTGGGGAGCTTCCGTCAATGGAAAGGGTAGGTGCCCCTCTGTTGGTGCTAGGTGCTATAGTGTTAGACCGAGTGTTGGACCGTCGAAAAAGGAATATAGGGGCCTTCTACTAGAAGCTAAATATGTGGTGTTTTGGTGCTCAAATTATTCTTGCCCCATCAACCTTTGTAATCCCTCGGTTTGTGGCCTTTGTTATGTTTTATGTCCCCCTGGGCTAAAATGGTGGCTCTCCTACATTTTACGGTTTGACGGGCGTAATTTCCCGGTCAAAATTACTTCTCGACATCAGTTGAAAAGTGGACCTTTTTGGTTGGATGCAACTCTACGTAGGGCACTTTAAAAGTTCTAAGGCTCATTTAGACACAAAACAAGTCCACGCGAGGCTTCCACCGGGGCCTTCCCGCACTTAAACTTTTCAAGCAACTTCCTAAAGGGACCTAGGACATGTGGAGGGACTGCGCATGTTTAGGGACCGACCCTTGAGTTTTATTTTGAAGAAGCACCAGGAGAACACTTGGAGACTCTGCTGGCGAGATACATTTTAATCCCACGCTTGTTTGGGGTCTCTACTTTTCGGAACCATCTCAAAGTGCACCATTGAGACATGTAGCAGGTGGGGAAATGGAGAGATGGAGCTTCAGGGTCATTCAAGGTTTTTTTCCTTTTGTAAAAAAGGGATAAATTTGTAAGTTGAAGCACAGGTCTGCTGGGACCAACATTGGGACACGTGTCAAGCCCATCTTCTAAGGGCGAGGGGCGAGAGAAAAATGTTAACATTTTACTTTTTCCAAAAAATTATAAAATGTCAAAAGGTGCCCCCAGACCCATTTCTAATCACATTTTTCCATGTGGAGGGCTCAGATTAAAAGTTGAAATGCAGGATCAACGATAGTTATGCATTTCATTTGATTTTGCCACCATTGAAGCTCCAAGATGTTTGGAGATGCATTTTTGCATCATTCTTCATCAAATTTTTGGCAAATTTGTGTCGTTTTGGCTTGCAAAGTTCAATTGAATCAATTTGGGAGTTCAATTTGTAAATATGAAGTACTTTTGAGATGGATTTTTGCTCGGCTCATGCAAGAAAGCAAGATGCTAGATCCAGAAGTTACAGAGTAAAATTTCAGAGGGAAAAAGGATGAAATGATTAAAGGTACATGTGTGAAAGGTGAAAAGGTGTTGCCTCGAGAGGAAAAAGGGATGACTTGTCAAGTCCAGCTACGCAGAGTTTCCAAAAAATGATTAAAAGGGGGATTTCTCACATAACATAATCAGAATGACTAAAGGGACTCCTGAAAAGTTGTGGCATGACATCCTAGTCAGTAGTCGAGGGCCCAAGAAACGTGATTTGTTCACAATTGGTCCACTTGGCGTATATTGGATCTCGAATTTGTTAAATGTCTCTGTCTGAAACAAATTGGTAGCAAGAAAAGGTCCCTTGAATATTCTTCTCTTTTTAGGGGAAAACGTGTTGCAGGCACCAAGGATGAAGAATATGCCTCCAGTTGAAACAATGATACAAATATTTGCAATGATTCACCTTTTTGAAAACACCAAAATTTTTTTAGCGAGTCTCTTGAATGTCACCTTCTGCAAATCATGATCTAATATGTGCAACAAAGGTGCTTTGAATATTCCTCTTTTGGGGGTAGAAATTGGATGTAAAGGGTGTATTATAAATGCAATAGAATTACTCTTGCAAAAGGTTGGAGTTCATTTTCATGAGAAATTTTGAGAAAATCTCATCCTTTGAGAAACTAGGTTAACTTCCTTTGTGTTATATTTTCATTCATGTTGAGTTGGTTACAAGTGTATAGCCATCAACAAGCTCTAAGATTGTTTAAATAACTCTCCCCTGCTGATGAATCTGATAAATTTTGAGTTAATTTGTGTCAAATCTCTGACAAATTTTGTGTTTATTTCACTTTCAGAATGTCTACAAGTAGTTTTTCTTATTCCTATTGCAATCTTGTATCAAAATATCTTTGAATCACACATATCTCAATCCTTGTGATAGTTTAGTGGCATCTGTAATTTCATTTTTTAGAAGAGCTTTCATCTGGGAATGAAATAAATGATTTAAAATCACTTTTCTTTCATCTGTTGACAGAGATTGTTTGTAAGCCTCTGGGTGTACCTCAGGCATGACTGATCTTAGATTTTGATGTTTTATTGGGTCTTCTAACTCGAGCCTTCATGTTATAATCTCAAAGATTATGTGAAAAAGTGCATGTCTGGGCCTCCATTGATGCACACCTTCTGGTTGAAGGAATGTTTTAACTATTTTGAAGCTTTCTGTTATTGATTTCTCCATTTGTTGTGAAGTTTCTCAAGGATCTGGAAAAGTCCAATCTATCTTGTTGATCTCCCACCAAAATATTATTCAAATAACCAATCCTACCCTAAACTACCCCCGTCTTACTCGTATATCCATAAAAGAACAAAATCCATTTGCTAAACGATGCGAGAACATACCAGATTCCAAATGTCTTTAGTAACCTTTTCCTTGTGTTGAAAATATCCCCATAATCTGGAAGTGACAACTCGTGAGAGTCATATTTGGTGTGTTGATCATATTTTCCCCAAGGTCTTCTCTATAAAATTTGTGCAAAAGTAAGGTATCTGCATCTCCTTCAATAATCAGAGGTTACAAAATAGGTTCTCTTACCTTGGTTGAAAGGCACAACCTAAAATAGTTAGGATAAGATCACATCCTTTTAAGGTGTTATCCATCTCTCCACAAATCTGAGTAACAAAGGGCCAGTTAGATCTCATCCCCAGCTACAAAATGACACACACTATGATTTATCTACCTCTAAGCTCCACATCCAATCTGTGTTGTTGCTCGGTTTGAAAAGGAGAACAAATTTGGATACCAACACTAGTGGCGCCATTGTTGGGGATTCTTTGAAGAATTTAAAGTTTTCCAAACCCTGGTAATGTTTCTTACAGTTCTGTGTGCAAATATGTTTTGTAAACATCATTCTCTGATAAGATCTGTAAGGATTGAACAAAGTTATAAGTTTTGCGTGCTATCTGTCCAATTTTTCCAGCAGTTATTGTACTAAGTTTTCCTCACCATTGATAAATTTGGGTGAAGGAAGGTCTGATTTGTAAAGCTTTGCATGATTTTTAGTGTTGACAGACATTTGACAGATTATTTTAGTGCATTTTCACAACTAGGGTGAAAATCCTTAGTGGCGACTCCGTGTTGATTTGATTTTGATAAATGTTAGTGTCTTAACCTCTGTCATTTGAAATTTTGTTTCTAAAATTTGCGAAGCTGGAAGGAGAAGATATTTCTTCACCGAGACCCTAGTAGGAGGTTGTTCCTAGAGTTTAGAAAGTCTAATTCGAAGGAGAAAGAATTTGGAAGGTCACGGAGATCAAGCATCAAGAAAAGAGATCTCCATTGGTGAAACCGATCAAGACATGTGATTGAAGATTGTAATGCTTCCTCAACCGCTTCAATTAAGTAGTCTCTTTGTAAATCTGAATTCTCCATCCAAGAGGGGCCTTCTCATTCTACCCCGTATTTGAAATATTTGCATTTCATTCTACCCCTATATTTTCCAAATCTGGTAGTGTCTATAGTGAAAAGAGCCATTAGGGGATAGTCATTCTGAAAATTGTATCCCTGTACCACACAGACCCCTCACTCCTCATCACTTTGTTTCCCGTGTAAGATCACCTCCTCAAAATAATATGGCTCAACCTCCACCCAAACCTCCATTTTTCGTTAATACTTTTGGTCCCATCAATTTTAGAGGTATGGATGGCTATCCGAATGTTGTGCCATAGGATGTAAGAAATAGATTGCCTAAGTTTCAAGGAAATAATGCAATAACTAGTGATCAACACTTGAAACTCTTTGTCAATATGATGGAGGATTTTGAAATAGAGTTTGAAGATGTATACATTAAACTATTTATTCATACTTTAGAAGAGGATGCAAGGGATTGGTATAAATCTCTACCTAATAACTCTATTGATTCTTGGACTGAAATGAAGAATGCATTTAGATTGCAGTATGGTGAAAAAATAGACCCTAGGTTTCTTTTGTCAGAATTTGAGAACATTAAAAAGAATCCTAATGAATCAGTGCATGATTTTAATACAGGATTCAAGAAAGAAATTGAGATGATTGCATGTGAATTTGAGGCCATGTGATGAATCTTGTCTTATAAAGTATGCTTTGATGCATTTGACAAGAAGGCCGCATACTATTTGAGGAATAAAAACCTTAGCACTTTGAGGTAGGCCTAGGCCTTTACCATGGCTCTCAGAATTGAGAACAACATCAAAGTATTTGGAAAACCTCCTAAGAGGGAGGGTGTCAAATTGATAAACCCTGAAAAACCTCAAGCAAGCAAGAGTGTGGATCTTGAGGATGTTTGTTAACTTTGGCACGGCCGTCAAAGAAATCTCTTACAAACTAGCCCGGACAGAGAAAGGAATTGGGTAGAGTTCACAAGGTCAAAGAAAAGGCACAAAAACATGATAGATTTGGCAATCATCCTAGGGGTGATCGAGGTCAGATGATAGAGGTAAAGGACCCATGGAATCTGCAAATAGACATCCCCAAGCACGTGAAAGTAGAATGGTACCTAATCCTCTGACTGCCTGGGTTGTTGTTGTTGATGAAGCCAATGAGATTGATTGGTGTGATAGATGCTTTCGCCCCATCCTCCATGTGAAGTAAATCAGCAAGAAGAAGAAGCTAATAATGATGATGGTACTTGATGATGATGTTTGCATGATCGGTTTCTCTTCGAGATCACAACAAGGAGAAACTTTAACCGAAGTGATAAGTGCTCGAACTACTGCAATGTTTTGGGATTGCATTCACCAGGTACCACTTCTTCCTCCTTCTCATACTTTTGAAATAGATGTAGTGCAAGATTTTGAAATACTTAATAATGACTTTGAGTATTTAAGAGCTTTAATGATAAAGAAGTATGATGGAGGAATCCCTTTGAAGGAGGATGGGAAGTTATTGATGAACGTTGTTGTTTCTCAAGAAAATGATTATAATACTAGGAGTAGAGTTGTCAAAGGAGCAGGGCCTCAAGCCAAATCTAAAACTCGATTGCTTACTAGTATTCCTAAAGAGTCTCCTAAGAAAGATACACATTCCAAAGGCCTTTCTGTCCCAAAAAAGATTCATACTTCTCCTCATGCCCAAACCTGTCAAGAAGAATCCCATGCCATCTCGACGAGTTTGCTAATCTCCTTCCAATGCTTTGCCTTGCAACGAATGTTCCATATGACATTGCCTGTGTTTTGAGTCAAATCAAAGTTAGTGTTCTAATTGTTGAGTTACTTAGGATTCCTGAGCACAAGAAGAGAGCATTTGAGTACTTGGGATTGAAAGAAGAAAAGAGTACCCCATGCATAAATGTAAACATTATAAAAACTCCTCCAACCATTGCAAGACCTTGAAACACCACCAGCATTAGAGGAGCTTAGAGAAGCACATGAGGTTTACTTGGGGACATCTTTGGTTGAATCCCAATTAAATGTTGATCCATTTTTACAATTTTGATCATTAAGGACAAATCATGTTGCACAATTGTATGTTTGATTTCGAGCATCATGCAATGTCATGCATCTTGAGGTCATGAATGAGCTTTGGATATCAAAGTGACAAAGAAGATATGGAAGATGCACTTGCCATGGATTCCATGGAGGTACCGGTGGTTGGATGTGTCAAGGGTATGATAGTGCAACTTGCAGCTTATCTAGGTAGGTACCGAAACTTGATGTGGTTATTGTGGGTTGCCCCGCTAAAATGGGGTATGTTGTTGTCTAGAAAATGTGCTTTGCAAGTGTTGGTGGAAATTTTCGATGGACATGTCTTATGCCACCATACCAATTGAGAACAACCTTGTGAATTTACCTAGTGAAAATAAGATGTTATATCTTATTGAGGACCCCAACAATGCTTCTTATGAAGTATTTGTTGGTGTCGAATCACAAGACTTCCCACAGGGACTCTGCAACATGATGGGTTGAGAATCTCAGTGTGATTGCACAACATGGAGCTTTTCCCAAGTGTGGGACCTTGCGAAATCGGAAAAGCTCTCCGGATGAAGGCCGGCTCCTATTCCTCTGTTCAGATGCACCAATAAAACGTAGAGGTTTACCCAAAAAACTTAATCTAACTACCAAGGAGACAGGGAGAGAGAAATGCATAAAAATAAACCTAAGCTAAGGAGGTGATGCACCGAGGAATGTTGGACACCCGTTTTGCAAGATTAAACACAAACCACATAGATGTAATACCGCACCATGCACAGAAAACCAAAATACAATGAGAGATCAAAATAACAGAATGAATATATGAGAGGGTTTAAAATCAATCACGATATACATATATTGCTCAAGGATCGATTCAATACACTGCAAAAAATGCCAATAGGCAAAGGTTGCATTACAGTTTCCAAATGGGAGGTTTGAGCTCCACAACTCCACCTGCCAAAGAGAAGAAGGGAGGGGCCAAAACAAGAATGTCCAACATGAGAAAAATCCCCTCCTTTACAATTTATATGAGGAAAAAATGAGGGAGAAGAGAATGATTCGAATTCTGCCCCCAACCACCTCCAAGACTGCACCTAACCCATCATATTATGGCGGTAGGTGAGAATCTCAACAACCCAACAGTGGCGAAGTGTATTTTACATTTTTAAGAACTTGTTCCCACCCAATTAAAGATATCTAGTCGTAGTTGGGTAGAGGACGCCGAGAGCTTTCCGAAAAGTCCAACCTTGTGTGAATCCGAGCTCCCTGTGAAAAGTTATGGCGATCTGAATATTTCCCGCGTCAGGGTCTGTTTCCAGTCGGGTTCGGGTTTCTCCTTCGCATCTGCATCGGGTTTGGAGGATGCCTTGACATGTTTTCACCTCGTGCTTCCCCGCCATGTTTTTCCGACTCTGAGACCCGATTTCCTTGTAAGTGTTTTCGGGTTTGCGGAACCCTCGAGCATCGGGACATCCTTTGCGATCTGCATGCTTCATGTTTCATGTTTCCCGAAACCCGAAACCCGATTTGCCTTTGATGTCGGGTTTTCCAACCCTTCCGACATGTCCTTTTTGCCGCAGCGGGTTCATCAACCCTTCCGACATGCTTCTGCGCCATGCTTTTCCGCCTCCGAGACCCGATTTGCTTTGTGTCGGGTTTTCCAACCCTTCCGACATGTCCTTTCGTTGTCGGGTTCATCAACCCTTCCGACATGCTTCTGCACCATGCTTTTCCGCCTCCGAGACCCGATTTACTTTTGTTTATCTATATTTACAGGGGTAAATATATACAACAATTTGGCGACTCACGGGGTTACCTGCCTGCTAGGTAGAAGATCAATGGCCTTTTAGCGATCCATTGGGCATGGAGTCATAAGCAATAACCTGAGACCAACCTGCTACCGCAACTCCTTCTCCGAGAGCACGCTGAACTGTAGAAAACCAACCCGAGAGCAACAAAACCTATGCCAAAGCACTTAGGGAAACAGAAACCTAACTACAACAAGATAATGTACACACGCACTTAGAGGAATTGAAATCTAGGCTAATATTTACAAGGGTAAACCTTTTCCCCTTTAGTAAAGAATGTTTAAGATAGATTCCGTTAACCGGAATCGGGAATTCTTCTCCATCCAATGTAGACAATTGGAAGGCATTACTACTTTTACATCCCGTGACCATGTAGGGGCCACTCCAAATGGCATCAAACTTGGAATGCCTTCCTGGTTTTGCCCGATCTGCATCCCATTTCAAAACTAGGTCCCCTTCCTGGAAGGTCCTTGCTCTTGCTTTCTTATCAAACCATCTTTTCACCAAGGCCTGATCTTTCTCAATTGTTTGAACTGCATGTTCTCTAATTTCTTCCAATTCCATCAACTCTGCATACCTGGCCTCCATTGGTTCGAACTCAGCCAACTCCAACTACTTCATGAACTCCAATGCAGGCAGTTCTAATGATATAGGCAATACTGCCTCTTTTCCATAGACCAACTTGTAAGGGGAATTGCCTGTAGACCTCTTTGGTGTTATTCTATCAGCCCATAATGCTGATTTTAGCCTGGTATGCCATGTTCTTTGATTTTCCTCCAGAGTCCTCCTGATGATTCTTAGCAAATTTTTGTTCGTGGACTCTGCCTGTCCATTACCCTGCGGGTAATAATTGGAAGAGGTGCTCAAGTAGATTCCATTCTTGACAGCCCATTCTGTA
Source organism: Taxus wallichiana var. yunnanensis (assembly GCA_018340775.1). NCBI lineage: Eukaryota > Viridiplantae > Streptophyta > Pinopsida > Cupressales > Taxaceae > Taxus > Taxus wallichiana. The sequence goes on from CM031235.1 coordinate 956,250,617, forward strand.
ATCTTGGAACCTATGAATGCCAATGCATTGTCTGATATGATAGTGGCCGGCACACCAAACCTGGTCACTATTCCTTCATAAAATTCTAGTATATTAGACTCGTTTGCCTCTTTGAGCGCTACTGCTTCAGTCCACTTGGTGAAGTAGTCCGTTGCCGTGAGAATCCACTTGTGGCCTTGGCTTGAGTTTGGATTGATGACCCCGACGAAATCCAATCCCCATTGCATAAATGGTTGGTCAACCAAAATTGGGTGCAATGGAAGTGCTGCTAGTCTTTCTTTACCTGTGAAGAGTGCACATTTCTTACACTTTCTTATCCATGTATAACAGTCATTGAACACCGTGGGCCAATAATACCCTGCCTTCATTATCTTGAGAGCTGTTACTCGTGGGCCAAAATGTCCTCCAGAATCTTCATCGTGAAAATCTCGTAACACCCTCTCAATTTGACCTGTCCCAATGCACCTCAATAGAACTCCATTGATGTCTTTCTTAAACAAACACCATCAACAAGCACATATGGAATAGCTTGTAATCTAAAGTATCTCCTCTTTGCTTTGCTCATTTCTGGAGGGCATAGTCCTGATCTGTAGGAAGTGTATCATATTCTGAGTCCAACAAGGAGTAGGCACATCATCATTTTCATGTTCTTGACCATCCTGTAGTACCAAGACAGTCTCTTTTTCATCACCTGCTTCAACTTTTTGACTCAAAGCTAGCTGTTCACATAGTCCCTTTCCACGTACTAGTTTGGTGACCTTGATCTCGATGTCATATTCCATGACACGAGTGATCCATCCTGCACGTTTCTCATTCAGATCCTTGTTTAGAAGGAAGTCCTTGACTCCCGCATGAGAGACTAACAATTGGATTTTGTTGTTTGAGACTAGGTGCTTGAATTTCTTTAAGCTCCTGATCACTGCAAGGACATGCTTTTCAATGAAAGAGTACCTAGTTTCGTATTCCTCCAAGCCTTGACTGAAGAAAGCAACTGGTTGTTCTAATCCTTCTTTGTTCTGTTGTACTAGGATTGCAGAAATTGTGTCTCCACCACCGAAGGCATATAGCACGAAGTCCCTAGAGAAGTCTGGATTGATGAGAGTTGGGGCTTGAGATATAGCCTCTTTTATTGCCTCAAAACTTGCCTTGCCTTCAGATGTCCACTTAAATGCCATGCTCTTCTTTAACATCAACGTTATTGGCTTTACGAGAGCTGCAAAGTTTGGAACAAACCTGCGGATGAAATTGATCCTTCCTAAGAAGCTTTGAAGAGCTTTCTTGTGACTTGGCAATGGCAATGCTTGAATTGCTTCAACTCTTTCTGGGTCAATCGTCAACCCTTCCTTTGAAACAATATGGCCTAGAAGTTTTCCCTCGTGAGCCAAAAATATGCACTTTTTGGGATTCAAATATACCCCAAATCTCCTACATCTCTCGAAATACTTGCCTCGAAATGAAAGAGGTGATCCGCTATTTTTGAGAATACAAGTGATGTCGTCAAGATATATCGTAACTATTTTATTGATCAACCCCTTAAAATGTCATATCCATTGCCCTTTGGAAGGTGGCTCCAGCATTTGATAGGCCAAATGGCATCTTCTTGTAGGCATATGTGCCCCATTTGGTGGTGAAAGCCATCTTGAATTGGTCATCTTCTTTCACCATCACCTGATTATACCCTGAGTAGCCATCTAGGAGAGAGAATCTCTCTGAACCAGATACTACTTGCAATATTTGTTCCATTGAAGGAAGTGGGTAATGATCCTTGAGAGATGCCCTGTTGAGGTCTCGAAAGTCCACACATAACCTAATTTCTCCGCTCTTCTTCCTGACCGGAACCAAGTTCGCAACCCAGCTTGAGTGCTTGATCGGGAATATAATGCTTGCCTCTATTAGCTTGTTAAGCTCTTTCTTCATTAGAGGCTCAATGTGAGGGTTGACTGGTCTCTGCTTACGCTGATGGGCTTAGCATCTGGATCCAATTCTATTGTATGTTGTGCCAACTTCGGATTGAATCCTCTCAAGTCTTCATAGCTCCAAGCGAAGACATATAGAAATTCTTGGCAAAGCTGTGTGAAATCTGATTTCTCCTGTTCAAGAGCCACTTTGCCAATTTGAAGTGTTTTGCTTTCCCCAACTGCAATTGGCTCTCGAATCTTCTCTCTTGACCAGTATGTTAGCCTTTTCTTTATGGGCGTCGTTAGGGTTGAAGATAGACTCCAACGTTACTAAACCATTAGGAAGCTTGTTTGTCCGCACCGCACTACTTGATCCCCATACTTCTGCTCTAATCATCTCCGATTCCTAGCTGAGAATTCAGCCTCTTCTTGTAAGAAATTGACGATCTGTTGATTGTTCTCAAACACCTGCCAGCTTGTGTTATTATCTGGAACTGTTGGCCTCACAATCACATGGATATGTGGCTGCGTTTTTTCTCTTCTGATGTTGTCAACCACATCAAACGTTGCTCCAATTGCTGCGAGCCTATCTGCGGCTTCATTTTTCTTCCTGGGTATGGACACAATGTTGAAAGCTTTGAAATCCTCAATGAGGTCCCATACCCTATTCTTATAGCTCTTCAGCAGGTCATTCTTTGTAGCATGTTGTCCCCTAACTTGGTTGACGATTAGCTCGCTATCTCCAAACACCTGTAATTTTTTATGCCCTTTTTCCTGGCCCAATGAAGTCCATGAATCAAGGCCTCATATTCAGCTGTGTTGTTTGAACAAGAAAACTGGAAACGAAAAGCTGAATAATATTTGATGTCTTGTGGTGAAATCAACACTGCACCACCTCCAGCACCTTGTGCTTCTCGAACCATCGAAGAATAATTTCCAAACTTTGTTTTCATCTTTTTGTTCAGGCTGAATGATGTCGGGAATGGGTGAATTTTCTTCATGTATACAATACACGCCCAATTCAGATTCTTCAATTTCCTTGTATGGGTCAAATTCATGACTCTTGTTTGCCCATTCATCCAAAGTTAAATCAGGAATTCCCTCGACCTTAGTACCTGCTTCTAGATCATTTGAACACTCCTCCTGATAAAAAACGAGCAATTTGCATTGATAGGACTTGGTACATGAGGCTCAATATGGAAATTGGCAATTGGTTCTGACCTGATTGTTGCTTTAGCTCCATACCTTGTCCTGAAAATCATGTGCGACCAATCTGCAGATAAATATCCACCGATCTTTGCAGTGAAGTCCCTTGATAAACACAACGCAAAGAGTGGCGGGAGGTCAATTACAGACACATCTTGCAAGAACTGTAACATTAGGACATGAATGTAGTGTTAGGCTTAACCCCTTGATGACCCCAACTGTTCCCACGCCATTCCATCTAGTTTGTACTACTTTTTTAACACTTTCATACTCATACTTGGACCAGTTGATCCGCTATTTGCTTCGGCATCACTGAACTACTTGCTCCTGAATCTATCATGCAGTTGTGTACCAAGTGGTTTCCAACAATCAACGAAACGTAGAATGGTGGAGGCTTCAAATTTTTCCTTGTCTGGCCCCCATCATGTTGCACTGCATTAGTGAGAACTCTCTCATGTCCCCGATTTGATACATTTGAGGCAGACCAATTAGCCATTGCAGCTTGCAATAAATCTCGTTGCCCTGGGATCGCAAGTGATTCCCACATGGAAATGTTCACATGTGTCTTCTTCATTTGATCAATGATGTTGAAGGGGGATGAAATTTCCTTTTGCTGTCCCTTACTTGGTGCAAACTTTTCTGGAACTTGAACAGGTGTATGTGTTGCTACAACAGGTACCTTAGGCTGATTTTGCACATTTGGAGCTGCGTTTGGTCTACCGACCCCTTGTTGTGTAAGAGCGGGCTGAGAAACAACTGGATTGGATGGTTGTCCCTCTTCTATGTTTCTCTTCTTTGACCGTGTGTTGGCAGCCACGCCTTGAAAAGGCTGTTGGTTAACTCCACAAAAGTCTTCCGATTGCCAATTGGCCAATGTGGTTTCTGTTGGAGGTCCTTCTTGTTGCTGATTCTCTTCTTGGCTTGGTTCTTGAGGTACACCAATGGTTTGCACCATCAAGGCTTGATTTAGTGCACCATTGAAACATGCTGACTGATTGTGAGGTAGATTGCAAGGGTAACACCAGTCGTACTCCTGTGCCATGTTATTTTGTATTGGAACCAAGGCTCTTGAGGGCGTCATTGCATTTGGATCATACGGTCGAAATGGCCTGGCAGCTTGAGGTTGTCCTTGGTTTTGGTTTTGATTTGTAGCCCGAGTTGGTGGTCTGCTTTTATTGGTATGGGGCCTAGCTTGCACTCGTGCTTGAGGCGATATGGTCTAGCACTTTGAGCTTCATCTTTCTTTTGATAGTCACTAGCTCATTTCTAAGGTTTTGTAGTTGTTTCATAACATCCCGCAATTCCTTTGAAGTATTTGAAGAAGTCGATGCCTCATTATTGCTTTGATTTCTAGGAGTTGGAATGGGATTCAACTCTGGTGCTTGACTAGTTGTAGGATTTCCCATATCTGGATAGAGAGGCATTGGTGGCCTTGGTGCAAGCTTGCCAACTTGGATAAAATAGTTCTCTCTGCTTCGATAGCTGTGTTGTAGGCCCCTGGCAGCGTTGTTCCTCCCATTGATTGGATCATCATGGCTATGTCTGAATTTATAGCCTTTAAGAAATAAAGGAATGCTCCTTCGGCAGTTGGCCTAACAGCTATTGGAATCCTGTCCCATGTCCGTTGGAACCTGAAGTTGAAATCTATCATTTGTTCGTTAGGAGCCCTTTTGATTGTTGTCAATTGTTCCAATAAGGACAAATTGTTTGCCCTCTCCCCGAACTGGTTGCAAAGAGCTGAACAAAGTTGGTTCCAATTCATAATAGACCCTGCTGTAAGGCTCCTAAACCATTGTAAGGCCTTGCCTTTGAAAGATGAAGCCAATAACTTGACTGCAACATCCATTTCATTTATTTCGTGGATTGCGCATACATTAGCAATATCCTGGATGTGATCAATAGGAGTAGTATGATTTTCTCCTGTGAAATAGGGTATATTCTTTAGCGCTGCAACTGGAATTTGATTCTGAGCATTTAGGGCAAGTGGACTACTTCCCGTGAAATTGACAAAGGGATTCGGTGGTAGATGCGCCATTATGATTGGCCTGAGAACCCTGGTTGATGCGAGAAAAGGCCTACCAGGTGGAGGTGTAGACAAAGTCCTGTTAGGTGGAGATGGTGATCTTTGTGGTCTTCTTCCTCTCCTTCCTCTACCTGGTGATAGTTGCAAGTGGAAAAATAGCCCCTCTTCTCGAGTATTAGACCTTGTTTGAATTCTTCTCATGTGCCTGGGCAACTTGTGCTGCTACACCACTGAACTCTATCCCTTCGGAGTCGCCAGATGTGTTAGAGAACAAGCCTCTAAAAGGCTGGATTTTGCCAAGTTACACACCAAACTTGACAATATTGAAAATATAATTTAAAATTTGAAGGACCCAGAGGAGACAATCTTCAATTCGGAATTCGGGCCTTGTTGCGCAGCTGCGGATCCCCGAAAAGTACAGGCGGAACTCAGGTCATGCGATGCAACTCACAAAACCCGAATTGCTATGTGTCGGAACTTGGAACATGTCCGACATCCCTCAAAACCTGATTTTCTTTGCTGTCGGGAATAGGACCATGCAATGCATCCCCCAAAACCCGAATTGCTGCTTTGATGTTCTCGGACCCGAAAACCCGAAATCACTAAAAACCTGAAATTTTGAAAATCAAAATATCAAAAAACTAAAGATACCCTTTTGAAGGTTACCCTCAGATCTACCAACTGTTGAAATTTTGACCTGTTTTGAGCAAGATAAACCCTTGAAAAATGATTTCGGAGTTCGGCCTAGACGGAGCAAAATCCAAAATTTGTAAAAACTACAATTTTTAGTGCAAATTTCATGAAAACTCCTTCAAATTTTGATGGAATGACCTCTTGGTCCCACCGGGCGTGCCAAAACTGTTGGTGTCGAATCACAGCACCCCTGGACTCTGCAACACGATGGGTTGAGAATCTCAGTGCGATTGCACAACATGGAGCTTTTCCCAAGTGTGGGACCTTGCGAAATCGGAAAAGCTCTCCTGGATGAAGGCCGGCTCCTATTCCTCTGTTCAGATGCACCAATAAAACGCAGAGGTTTACCCAAAAACTTAATCTAACTACCAAGGAGACAGGGAGAGAGAAATGCATAAAAATAAACCTAAGCTAAGGAGGTGATGCACCGAGGAATGTTGGACACCCGTTTTGCAAGATTAAACACAAACCACATAGATGTAATACCGCACCATGCACAGGCAACCAAAATACAATGAGAGATCAAAATAACAGCAATGAATATATGAGAGGGTTTAAAATCAATCACAGACATACATATATTGCTCAAGGATCGATTCAATACATTGCAAAAATGCCAATAGGCAAAGGTTGCATTACAGTTCCAAATGGGAGGTTTGAGCTCCACAACTCCACCTGCCAAAGAGAAGAAGGGAGAGGCCAAAACAAGAATGTCCAACATGAGAAAAAGCCCCTCCTTTACAATTTATATGAGGAAAAAATGAGGGAAAAGAGAATGATTCGAATTCTACCCCCAACCACCTCCAAGACTACACCTAACCCATCATATTATGGCGGTAGGTGAGAATCTCAACAACCCTATAGTGGCAAAATGTATTTTACATTTTTAAGAACTTGTTCTCACCCAATTAAAGATATCCAGTAGTTGGGTAGAGGACGCCGAGAGCTTTCCGAAAAGTCCAACCTTGTGTGAATCCGAGCTCCATGTGAAAAGTTATGGCGATCTGAATATTTCTCGCTTCAGGGTCTGTTTCCAGTCGGGTTCGGGTTTCTCCTTCGCATCTGCATTGGGTTTGGAGGATGCCTTGACATGTTTTCACCTCGTGCTTCCCCGCCATGTTTTTCCGACTCCGAGACCCGATTTCCTTGTAAGTGTTTTCGGGTTTGCGGAACCCTCGAGCATCGGGACATCCTTTGCGATCTGCATGCTTCATGTTTCGTGTTTCCCGAAACCCGAAACCCGATTTTCCTTTGATGTCGGGTTTTCCAACCCTTCCGACATGTCCTTTGCTGTCGGGTTCATCAACCCTTTTGACATGCTTCTGCGCCATGCTTTTCCACCTCCGAGACCCGATTTACTTTATGTCGGGTTTTCCAACCCTTCCGACATGTCCTTTCTTTGTCGTTTATCAACCCTTCCGACATGCTTTTGCACCATGCTTTTCCGCCTCGAGACCCGATTTACTTGTGTTTATCTATATTTACCCGGGGGGGTAAATATATACAACAAAGATATTGTATGTAGATATTGATATTGATAACTCTGTGAGCTATGTTGCTTTCAAGGAATATGAAATTGGTCAATGCAGGTATCATGAGCAGGATGATTTTCCTGAGACTTTGATGTTTGATGCAAAGACTTTGCAAGATGTTAGAAAACTTGACCCGAGGCACTAAGGATAAGCTCAAGAAATGTGTTCGATAGTGTCTTGGATGGAAAAGAGAGGCAATCATATGACCAACTATTAAAAACATATCAGAACTACTTAGCATGGTCATATCCAGAATGGCAGGCACTTGAAGTTTTTCCTTGATTATTTTCTTTGAATTAGGATGCTCTCCATTATACAGTGTATACTTCTTTGTTCTCATCTGCTTTTGTGTTTTTTTCATTCTGGTCCTTGGTGACCTAGTTCTACTGGTTTCTAGGTTCAGTTTTTTAGAGGATGGTTGTGGTTGTTCTACTTTGTTGGCTTATTCTTTGACTCCGTTGCCTAATGGTATGTTTTTGGCACTTGGTCTATTCTTGGCACAGTCTACTTTTTTTTGTTCTTGTAGCACTCACGGGGAGTGCCTGTACGATGGAAAAGTGACAAGCGAGCATGAGAATCTACAAGTACCTTCTCCTCACACCCGACCTCCCAAGGTCGTGCCGAGACAGCCGGTGGGGAAGGAATACACGTGGGATGCAGAAAAACTAGTTAGGAAATCTTATGTCTTCGACGCGCACCAGTGGAATCTACGAATCTAAGGCAAAGAAGGCCCTTCTAACCTGGACTGGCATGACAAATCGATCGGCGAGGATGACTACTCGAAGGCTCCAATCAATATCGAGCTCTGGCGTGATTCGATCTATGGGTTGTGGGATACGTGGAAAATGACCTGGGATTGTTTCGTGTATGTCTCCAGATAGGGTCATAAGATAGATGATGGATATAATTGGCTCTTATGGGCGATTCTCTGGTTATGTCCAGAATCCTTAGCTTTGTTAGATTCTACATCTAACAAGGATAATTGTGTGATGATGATAGGTGGAAGTGGAGTAGATCTGAATACTAATGTGCGTAAGCCAACATCTATGTCTGATTCACCTGTGGATTCGTTGGGTTGTGGGATTTATGGGTCACAATTGTAGATTCATGGTTGTTGTGGACTCTGCTATGGTCATGTGTGGAATCAGTCCCTAATCCCTAGTATCTAATAGTCGTATGCCTTTTCGGCCTCTACGTTTAGAATTAACAGTTGTGCAATCTTTTCTGAGTATCTTATAGGCGTTCTTGCAACCTGAATCCTTAAGCTAGTATCTATGTCTGTGAGAGTGTCTCCTGCGTCTGGTTGTGGGACCAAAGGATCACAACCGAACGTTTTCTCTCTTTCAAGCCCTTCTACAGTCATGTGGATATTTATCTAGGGTAATCTGTAGTTTGGCTGATTTGACCAAAACGTGTACGCTTGGTCGTCTTCTATGTTTAACCCGCTTAACTGTGAGCTGATCTGTTGCAAGTCTGTTGTTGTTCGGAAGACTTGGATCCTAAGATTCTGATCTATATCAGTTATTGTTGTGACAAGATTGGGTTGAGGCACGATTGGCTCGAATACATATTCTCTAGGCTCTCTAGGTCCCGTGATTGTCATATAAAAGAAAACGATATAAAGCTAACTAATGACAGAATAAACTAAATATGCAAGATATATCTACGTATATTTCTAAGTCTGTTATTTATTGATAAACTACTGAACATAATTTTAAAGGGGAATTATCTAATATATCTAAAATTGACAACTAAACTAATAACGCAATTAAAACAAACAAAGCAACCGAGTGTAGCTACTTGTCTGTGTAGTTTATAGATTTATCCTAAATAACCTAATCACTGATGTACTCTATTTGAAAGACTCTCGATCCTACCTCAGAAGTGAGGAGTGAATCATAGTTTCTCAGAAACTATCAATCCCCACAACTTCCCTGGCAATATCAAAAGTGAAATTAACTGAAATGGAATGATTGACTACTTTATTTGATATTCTTTTAACTAGAACTTTGAAAGCTAGAACCTGGATTCTACAGAACAGTGGTGAATCCAATGGTGTGTGACCTTGTCCCTTTAATGTGATCTCCTCGTTCCTTCGTGCTCACGTGGATCCAAAAATCATGTAATGCTAGCATCAACAAAGGTAGATATTGGAACAAAGGCAGCTTAGGATGCAGACTGAATACAATACGAGTAGGAGAGGGATAGCGCAAGAGTACAGAGCTTGGCTTATGTAATTCCTAGTGGGATTTATTTCGAGTCATGCAACATAAAATGTCCAGCACCTAAAACTATCCTTTTAGATGAACAAAACCTGCAACTTTAATGGCTTCCTATTGAAATCAAATTATCCTACTCTAATTGATTTGGATGAAATGACAACATCACTTTGCACAAGGAGAATATGTGGCTTTCGACGCTTAAACAATGCTAACTATGCATCTAACAAATGAAACTATGAATCCTAAACAAAAGGAAAGGCTAAACTATTGAAATGAGAAATTCAAAGGCAAATTTGAGGGGACATTTTCTTGAGCACAAGCCAACTATTTATAGAATCCCATTTACCCAAAGGTGAAAACCAATTTGATTTAAACCATAAACAATGCCAAAACACTATTCCAGGGAACCAGAATCATAAATACAAGCAAAGGCGGTGAAAAAAAGGCCAGTAAATGTTGAATTTTTACGTGAGTCATGTTAAAAGAGCATTCTGGAAAATGCGTGAAGGACCGTTGCCCTAAGTAGGGCAACGGTTCTGACCTCCGCCCTTTAAGGTGGCGGTCATGAGACCGCCACCCGAGCAGGCGGTGGTTTCATAGCAAGAACAAAATGCAAAGGAAAAGAGGGGAAAAGAGAACAACAAAGCACACAAGGGCTAAGTGGGACATGCGGGATGTTAACGCATACTTGGAGAGCTTTTCTAGATCCCGAACACCTTGCGAGGAGACCTGTATCATCATTGGGGTACGTGTTACGTTATTCCGGCGGTGCAGTACCCTACAATTTTGGGTACGTACATATTTCCCCCTTAGAGAATCATTTTAGCCATGAAGAGGTGTAAAACGGTGGGTCCAAGTATGGCGGTCCCGAAATGGGAAGTTAGGAGTTATACCTGGTACATCTCGTGTGTCAAAATGACGCTATCCGAAATTCCCACTACCTGCAAAATGAAAAGAGAACTCAAGTGCAGATAGACAAAATAGATCAAAAAATAAATACTAAAATATCATGAAATGAGGACGTACCATTTGTGTGGGGATAAGAACTTACCTCTGTTGGCGCTCCAAACCTATGGAAAGGGGCATTCAAAACAAGTCAGGTTGCTATATATGTAAAAGTGGGCCCATTTTCCTATTCATTTGTGCGTGTTGATTTGGTTGATTTTGAGCTCTGGGACCCATGGTGATAGTTTCTGATGAAAGTATAGTCAAAACATCCAGGATGAGATTGTGATCATGCCTCCACGAGTGGAACACCGACCCGCGAGATCACAGGTTAGTTTTTCTCAATTTACCATTTTTATCCCTAAAATGTTAAAATGATGAAAACTTTGTCATGGGGGGATAATTTTTGAAAATGTTAGTTTTAATAGGTCTATCCAGGGGGCACCTACTGGGTAGGCTTTGTTTTAGTCAAAATAGTCTTTATTTAGTGTTTTTAGGCATTATTTAGGGCATGTGACCCGTACGGAAATTCGACACGACGCGCCCTAGCAGGGCGGCGGTTACAAGACCGTCGTCTTTAAGGTGGTGATTACAGAACCGCCACCCTGCTCAGGGCGGCGGTCCTACACAGAATGCATAAACATCACTTATTTGAATTTGTTTTTGCATTTTTAGCATCCTTACCTACTTTCATGATTTTTCTAATGTCATTTGGATACTAACTTGCTCTATTTTGTGTGTTTTTGGGTGTATGCAGGCGAGGGAGGAGTATATTCGATGGATCCGAGAGAGAGAGAGAGTGTGTGTGATTGGCTCCCAGCAGTATTAGATGCCCTTTCTCAGGATGAGCAAGACACTCTTCAGAGGGCCGGTATACTGCATATCACGGGTTCCACATGTTGCACCGTCTAGTCACATACTCTGTGACTTATTTTCATATTGGGATGCTGATCGGAACACTTTCCAATTACCAGGGGTCCGAGGTGAGTGGACCATTACTTTGGAGGATGTTTACCATATCTTGGGGGTCCCGATCATTAGGAGACAACTCACTCTTGAGATAGCAGGTTCACGGGCTCAGATAGCACAGTGGGCCTCATACATGGGAGATACAGTTATCTCCACTGGTTCGAAGAAGGGGGTGAGGGTCCGATCTATTCCTAGCCTACCTATCCCCTTGATTCATCAGGCCATTATGGGGATCCTTACTTGAGATTGATCGAGGGACAAGGGAGGAGACACTCTACTCTATTGCTGGTCCCCCATTATTGCACAGATTGAGGGACATGGTCGGATTTATGCCTGGGGAGCCGACATACTTGGGACTACCTACCATGATTTGTACTGGGTGGTCCGTTTATAGGGGCAGTCATTGAGCCATCCAACCTTGGTTATGAGCTGGGTCTATGAGCGTTTCATCCCTTATGGGAGAGGTGTAGAGGTGGTAGATCCCGGAGCTATGAGGGCAGCCAGATGGACAGACATGTCGGTGCTCAGAGCACCTCACCAGCCAGTCGCCTCCCTGACCACTGATGACATGGAGGCCACACCTTATCAGGCCATGGCAGGTTTATGGGGCGAGGAGGCTCTTACTTTGATTTCCTGCTCCACCACAGGCAGCTTGTTGACAGGGTGGGGAGGGTGGAGATACACCCTTTTGGTCGAGTGCCTCAGCAGTTTGGCCTAGCCTTACGTGGGTATGCTTCCCCCGGTGGTGCTAGTATATAGATCAGTTCGAGAGGCCAGGGGAGGTCCTAGAGGCCAGGGTTAGATAGTTGTTACTCTTGGTGTCCCCATTACAGCTAGGTGGGTAGTACGAGCTCGAGGGAGAGCCGGTGCTCCTCAAGCACCCTTACTTCAGATTGCCACCGGTCCCGCCCACAGCAGTGACGACCCCATTGACATAGACTCTGAGTCCGAGGAGTTCACAGGCGGGGAGACGGAGGAGGAGACCGAGGCTGAGGTCAACGAGTCGGGTGGAGAGGAGGACAGCGATCCTGAGTGGCATGACACTCAGGATATTTTACAAGCAGAGAGGGCGGAGCAGAGTGCGGAGAGGGTGACTCTGGTTTCAGAGGAGCCACTCTCTCAGGGCCTTGGTGGGGATGAGTCTGTAGTAGGACGATATGTTGCCTCGGTGACATGAGGAGCACACACGATCGATGGCGGATATCGTGGTAGGTGCGATCCTGAGATCCATCATGGAGGCCTGCGATCCGAGTGAGTTATCATCCTTCCTTTTAACGTTTGTTTCTAGTTATGATTGCCTTAGTTGTTACCTCTCCTTTTGTTTACATTTGCTTTTATCTCTTGATTATTTCTAATTGGATTTTCTCCTTTGCTTGCAGAGACTGCCGATGAGTGGTGAGACCTGATTCGCGGGTATGCACCGATACCCTGATGATCCCTATGGAGAAGACCCGTGCAGAGCTATCTGTGGATGTAGGGGAGCCTTCAGCAGCTAGTAGGCATACCAACATCTTTCCCCTATCTGGCATGTGGCCAGGATGGTGTCTACCCTCCATACCAAGCTGGCAGGGTACAGGATAGCAGAGCGCCTGATGAGGAGTCATTCTCATGGCGAGACCACAGCTGCTCCTCGGGATCGTGAGCCCTCCATGAACTCAGAGTGCCGGCGTAGCCAGAGTCCTAGATGGGGGCATGCACCCTCAGAGGGATCTCATAGGGGTTGAGAAGCCACTTGGCTCTCTTGGACTATTTTTATGATGTATTTTGTATCTCCAGGCTCTTTGAGCATTTTGACCATGCTTAGCACATGATGGCATTGTACAGGAAACTTGACCATTTATATATATATATATTTCTTTTCTTGGATCAGATGCTTGGCATTAATGTTCTTATGATTTGATTACGCATGTAAATTATAATGGTGTTTTTATGTGCTTCTCAGAATGTATGCAATGGAGAACAAATGATACAAATGTTTACTTTCTTTTTGTATTTCATGATGCTGATATATGAAAATGTAGACACAATGTGACTTTGAAATTTAGTTTATATAAGCAATTTTTGGTAATTCATATTTGTTTTGACTAAGTGTGATGATAAACCGGTACGATGAGCAGATAAACTTGCCCCACTCCTAACTCCACGCAACTAGTAAGATGCAAGGGCTCGTCACCGAGAGCTAGAAAGGGCACAAGTTATGAAATGTGTTGAAATGATAGTGATGAGAGATAGAAAAAGCCTTGGTGGAACCAAACTAGGATGCTACAAGCCTATTCTACTCGAGTGACTCCATAGTTTGGGATGTAACTTGCTTTGTGGTTTATCTAGACTTAGATCCGTAGATGGCCACATGGTAGACAAAATCTGGGTTTCAGGGTTTTGAACTCTTTTGGAATTTTGGACATCTGATTCATTTTTTTTTGACTCAAGATTTCAAAGGTTCATTTGAATTTGGTTGTTGACTGCCTTCAACGTTTATTGTCAAGAGGACCCCCTATACCTTGCCCCATGCTACTAGTAAGAAGTATGGGCTTATCACCATGGGCAAGGCATAGGCAAGTAAGGGCATTTCCATCCTTTCCCAACCCTACGTCACTAGTAAGAGATGCAAGCTCATCACCAAAGGTTGGTGGGGCAAGGAAATGTGTAAAATTAAAATTTTCTGTTTGATCTATATTTGACTTGTTTGCTTGAGCAAAATGCCAGTATGTTCTTACTTCCAAAGAGATATACATACGGGATAGATGTGACACGATGAAGCTTCTAGAATAGACCATGGGCAAGACACCTATCCTAGGAAGAAACCAAAAGTGAGAACAAGCCCGTAGATCTTGGTATGGTTACCGTCAAGGCTTTGTCATATCTAGCTTTATTTGATGAAATGATTCCAAAACAGGTGATGACATTATAAAATGAAGAAGTATGATTAGAGTGTTTATGCCAATACCATCAGAAGTTTGTAATGAATTGCTTTGAGAATGAGTTCCTTGATCACAAAATTGTACGAAACAAGCGGACAAAATGAACCTAACTATATGAAGATGCAATGTAGATATATTTATACAAATAGTGTTGGCCGCTTATGCGTAGAATCGTTTAAGGTGTAGGGAATTGACTATTTCACCAAATTCCTCACCCTCTAGTGTACATAAGAGATATGCACCATTTCCATAGTCCTTCATGACTTGGTATGGGCCCAACCATTTAGGCCGGAACTTCCTTCCTTTACCGGTCTTTTTATCGATCCGGTTGTCAGCCTTAGAACCGATCACCTTCATATATGTCTCGTTCATAGACCTTCTTCTTATACTACCGCACATCCGGTCAAAGATAGATTATGTGTCGTTTTTCAGATCTAACCTAGCTTCATCTAGGCTTTCTAGTTGGGAGAGACGTGCTTCTCTGTAAGTGTCTTCATCTAGAATCCCTTGTAATGAGATACGGAGACTGGGTATTTCAACCTCAAGCGGAGAACCGCTTCGCCTCGAATACTAGAGAGAAAGGAGTCACCCCTGTTGGTGTTCTTATTGAGGTTCGTTGGTCCCACAAGGCCGGATATAACTTCAAATGCCAATCTTGTTTGTTTTCTTTCACCATTTTAAGAAGAATGGCTTTTAATGTTTTGTTTGTCGCTTCCACTGTCTGCGTTAGCTTGAGGGTAATACAGGAGGTATGATGGCTTATTTATTCACGAACTTCGTCATTCTTAAAAGAAGTCCCATTATCTCGAGATAATGACTTGCGGACACCGTACTGTAAATGGTTTGGTTCAAAATGAACTTGGAAATTACGAAACCCAAGACAAAGAGTAAGCGGCATAGCCTCTACCCACTTGGTAAAATACTCGGTGGCCGTGATTATGAAATTATGGCCGTCTCAGTAGATGAGGGAGAGAATTTTCCTATCAAATCTAGGCCTCACGTAGAAAAGGGCCATGGAGTAGTGATTAGTTTTAGAGCTTGTGCTGGTATGTGAATCTTGTGGGAGAATTCTTGGCACTTATGACACCTTCGCACAAACTCTACTGCATCGTGTTCTAGAGTAGGCTAGAAATAACCCATCCGATGTATTTTACGGGCGGTGGCATGACCACTCGAAGTGGCCTCCACATATTCCACTGTGGGATTGGTAGAGGATCTTCTTGGATTCTTCTGTGTCGACACATCTTAGAAGCATTCCATCGAACGCTTTTCGATAGAGCACCTGTTCTATAATAACATATTTAGCTACGATAATGTGTAACCGCCTTCTTCACTACAGTGTAGCACCTTCTGGATACGTATGGTCCATGATATAATTAATAATATCAGTATACCAAGGACACTCAGAGACAGGAGGTCTGGTTTCGATGTAGTATATGCATTCATCGGGAAAGTCCAGATCTACTAGATTGCCTCCGTCTAGTGGGTTATCAGCTAACCAATCCGCAATGATTTGTCCTTTAATGGATTTCTGATTTACAAATGTTAATTTGAATTCCCCCATTAAGGTCATAAAACGTCCAGCCTTCTTAGACAAGGACCCTTATGTGAGGAAAGTTTCTTAAATGGTCTATTTTTACAATGACCCTTGTTTCTTGATTTAGCATATAATGTCTTAAGCATGTTGGTTTGAAAATCTGTCGAGTGGACAGATCTATGGACAGACGAGCCAATAGTGTGCAGGGCATAGCCCCTCTTTGAGTCAGCAAAGCGAAACTGGTTTATTGTTATTCTACCAGTAGGAATCTTGTGCAAGTCTCACAATATTCTGCCTTCAGGGGTTGGGATCTCATCCCAATAGAGGTATTTCCAACTGTAAAAGAAGGGAAAGAAACGGGGTGGGGAGATAGGAAAGATCTGAAGGGAGAAAAGAAATGAATTCCAAAGCAGAAAGGTCAGAAGGTCTATGATTTGGGTTGGTAGTATACAGAGCCGAACCTACTTTGCATAGACAAATAAAGCAATACTGATGAATAAATGACAACAAAGTAGAAGTAGATTCAACAGAACAATCACACAGATCTAACATAAGAAAGGTCTGATGTAAAACACATGTATTCAGAAAAAGTCTAAATATTGTATTAATATTCGTTTCTATTACAAAAAGTTCAAAATCTTTTCTTCCTACTTCTATTTCTCATCTAAAAATATCCACACTTGAATACAACAAGTATTCAAGTATTTATAGAAGAAGGTAAGAAAAGAAGGCAAAAACGAACCAACCACTTAATTACAAAAATATCTTACAAGAGATTCTAAAGTCATTTGTTGACTTTTGACAACTTTATGGATGACATCATCCCATGGTGCAACATGGATGATGTCATCATTTGTGTCAACATACTTTAGATAATTACAAGGAGAAAGTCAAGGAGAATGAAACTATTCATCGTCGTCCCGCGGCTGAAAGGGGGTATCCTACTTTTGCTGCTACTCAGGTGACAAGATGTGGAACTGGGCACGGTATTCCATGAACTTGGTGATCATGGGTTGAAGTTGATCTTGGGAAGGATCCTTATGTCGATCACTGATAACCTCGCAAGTCTCCCGCTCGTCTGTGAGCTTTTCTGGGAGTTTGGAATATTCGTTTTCCGCGTCTATCAGGTACCCAATGAAGTCACGATAGGCCAATAGGGTGTTAAAGGATTCGGCGTCGAAAGTGACTTCTGGTCCCAACCCTTGTGAAACGATCTCCTTGAAGATCCGAATAGTTTCATCCACCTTTATTAAGGTGAAAGAAGGAGTGAGCAAGCCCAAGACATTCTCAGGAAAATTTGCTCCATTTGATGCATTGCATCCAGGATTCCTCCTTGATCTTGTCAATCTTCTCTAGGATGAACTCCAGCTGATCGACCCGATAATCCAGAGTAGAAAGGATTTTGTTGAGGGCTCTGGGGTGCCCAAAGACGCCAAACTTGACCAGATCTTCGACTGAACAGTCGAGCATTTTCTGAAAGGTCTCATGTTGCATCCTAGCATGGTCCATCTCTTCGAGATGGGTCCTGCTATTGCCTAGAGCTCTTTGTTCACCCGATTGATATTCTGATATAAACTAGTGAACTTGGCGATCACTCCCTCACTTTCTTTGAGGATTTGGCTCCTCCAGGGAAACTACCATACCCTACTCACCGATTTTGGCGTATTCATTAATCTTGTCCTGGCTCAGAGGCTCAGGAGTTTCAGCGGCATTTGTAGGAGGTGCACTGCCCATTTTCTGCAAGGCGTGGAGAAGATGTTTATTTTGCTCCTTTAACAACCTCTTTTCTTCCTTTGCTTCCTGGAGCTTCTTGCAAAGGGTGTCAACTGCAGATAGGGCCTCTCCTTGAAGGCTTTCTGAAGATGTCCCCATTGTGACTTGGGTCACTTTGTATAATCTGTTGAAGACAGATCCTTTTTATCCTTTAAAGGATTGGGGTAAGTTATCTCCATTACTCTCTCTCCCGACGCACTCGAGAGAAGAGGGTTATAGGCTTTGCTTCTTGCCCCTTTCGATGGGATGACAGAGAAGTCCGTCAGTGGTGCAATGGGAACTTTCCTCTTTTGTTGGCTCAGGTGCTGAGAGATCCATGCTGGACTTATGGGAGAGGGGCCAGAAATAGAAAAGGGAGCAGCTATAGTAGTAGAAGGAAAATGCGTGGAGACACTTGGAGGTGGCATTGAGAGGGAGGCCGAGGAAGTGCTCACGGGAGGAAGAGATACTGCAGGGGAGGTAGACATGGGAATGGAAGGGAGCTGAGAGATGAGGGAAGAAATGGTGGGGGACAGCTCCACGAGAGAAGAGAAGATGGACGATGAGGAAGGGGGAACAACAGAAGATGGGGGAGAGGACACGACCAAAGGAATGGTCGCTTGGGTCACTCGAGGAGGGGAAGGAGGAGAGGGAGAAGAGATAGAAGGGACCTCAATAGTTGCAGTAGTGGCAACATCCTGAATGGATGTGCCCATCGGAACATCCTCGGCCGCTTCTTTCTCTGGAGAAGCCAGAGTTATAACTTGTTCGTGTGCGGCGGAAGGGGGACTCTCAGGAGTCTCTTCTTGCAGAGAGCTTGACTCGCTCCCCTTGTCTTTACCTTTGCTCTTTGGCAGATGTTTCGGTCTGGAAGGTGCATTACCCAATGGAGATGTGGTGAAATCAACTCCGAGGTGGATGAGACCATTCATCCTGCACCAGTGCTCTATTCTCCGCAGAGTTTCTTTGACCCTTTCTTCTATTATCTGAGGCACTTTAGTTCTGTCAATTACAACGAACGGCGCCGCCCCACCCGTGTCAAGATGTACCTGATCAACTTCTTGATCAGCAGTTTGATAACCTTTTGGGATGATGGCTACGCCATACTGGATGATTTCAGCCAAGGCCAAGCGGGAATGGTCTTTCCTTCTGAGCTCGACCTCATGATATAGGTCGATATAAATATCCTCGATCTGTGGAATGTGGATTGGATCGAGTTTGGCCCTGGGCTAGGCAATTCCTTGGGTCGAAAGTGGGCCTTTCCAGAAGTTGTGCTTTAAATTTAGCAGCTCCAATTCTGCAAACATCTCCCATGCTTTGTGGTGAGAGAGACAAGTGTACCTGCCCACTGTGAGGGGGAAAGGAGTTCCACCCTTCTTTCTCTTCAAGCACTTCTCGTGATAGGTTATGAGTTATCTTGACAGCTCCAACAGGATCAGCTTGGGGCCGGCATATCTTGGCAATTTGGTTGGTTCCCCCAAGAAGTTGGCTGCCCTTAGATAAGTGAAGGTGGGGAATTGAGTGAACAAGGCCCCCCATTTCTCTGTTGCTGCAACAATGCTCTTGGTCGTATGACCGTGAGTCATGTTTGGCCTCAAAAGGCAGACGATGCCGTAGAAGAAGGCATCGTTAATCTTTGTAAACTGAGAAATACTATTCTCCAGCTTCAGCTCTGGATAGTATTCATATATTTTTACTTGGGGCCAAACCCCGCACCGCATCAATGCTGGATAATCTCTTTCTGAGGCCACAACATAAACTACGTAGGATTTCATGTAGAACCTCCTCATTGTGGTAAGTTATTGGAGCTGCTCAGATATAGTGCTGCTGCCGATCTCCGCCCACTCGAAGCGTTGATCCGGCACATTCTTTTCATTATCTCCGTGTATCTAAGCATCCATTTATGAAAGTAGTGGGCATCAGGAAGCCCAAATACTCTACTTAGGAATGTGATGGTATCACTGAGTTCCTCTGAGAAATCACTGCGATGAATGACTTGCGGCCATCTGGTCACTACCTTCTTGTTTTTCAGGTATACCTCATTCATTAATTGCATACACTGATCCTCATTATCTTCCCAAGCCTTGGTGTAATCTTCTTGGCTTACGGCCACAAAGTGCCGGTGGTGAGGAATGCCAAGCATTATTTCAAAGTGCCGGGCAGTGAGGTTGATCACGACCTCGCCTTTCTCATTCTGGACACACCTTGTGTCTTTGTTGTAGCAGCGGGCTACTACCATCATGAACTCATTGTTCACAGCACTGACCGGGATCCCTCCAGCAAAATGCAGGCCACTGCCTACCAGTTTGTCCATCCACGGACTTCCTGTGACCCTTCTGGTTCTGGCCCAGAAGTCTTCCATATCGATATGACCAAGTTCTGAGTCTCTTATATCCAGGTCACACTCTACCTGGGATTCGGGCATCCTGACCCTCTGATATTTGTACTTCATTTCTTCCTCTGTAAGCTTGGCTTTACCCTTAGACTTGGTAGGTCTCTTGCTTGATGTAGACATATGTAGTTCTGAACTTAGTTGTTGATCTGCAAGAAGAAGAAGCGAAACCCAACGCAGGAGAGTCATGTTAGCTGTTTGATCTCCCATTGAAGTATTGACAGAAGGAAGAGTTAGCAATTTTAAGGCATCAGGGCGCAGGGCGCATGAACACTGCAGGCTGCAGGGCTAAATAGTGTGGTGCATAGAAAAATGGTGTTACAAGGGACAAATCAGCACCAAAGGGCGCAAGGCGCATGGATACTACAGATGACATTTTTGTTGTTGCAAGCGGGAGTGCGCCGGTGCCATTTATATGCGTTTTATAACGGCGCATGTATTTTTCATGTCACGGGGACAGGATGCGCCAAAGGCGCATATATTTTTCATGTTACACAGGGATTGGATGTACCAAAGGTGCGCAAGTTTAGCATGTTTAACATAGACTTCAGGTTCAAAAAGGGGAACTTGGCGCAGCGCATGGGAGGTCTGCATGACATGATGTTGCTGCAATAGGGGATGCGCCTGCGCCGCTAACAGTTTTATACTTGGCGCAAGCACGGTTGGTGTTGCATGGATGCAGTGTGCTGGCCGATGGCGCATTTTTTACAATGTTACACATGTGTTTGGTGTACCAAGAGGGCGCAGGGTTAGTGGGTGTTACAAGCAAGGAAAGTGCGCTTTAAGTGTGCAACTGTTTTTTATGTAGCAAGCATGGCGGATGCGTCGTTGGCATGACTGTACCTCATGTTGCAAGGGCGGAAATTGCACCAAAGGGTAAAAAATGTAGTTTATCAATTTTAAGCCTCTTCTTTCTCTGTGGGGTTTGAATGGGTGTTAAGCCTCTTCTGCAGGGTTCCGCGGATAGAGAAGGGGGTACAACAAAAAGACCCAAGTGCTTTGAGGCAAGGCTCTCTTTACCAGCAGATCTAGAAAGAGGAGGGAGAGCATGGGAGAAAGACAGCCAGGGTAGCAAAGGAGGGTTTTGACAAATCTATGCAACCTACTACATAAACAAACAACAACCAACAAAAATACAGGGGGAAAAGACCACCTACCGGATATATAACGTGAGAAGCGAAGTGGGGTCCACGAACGCGACACGAGGATGATAGGCGTGCTGACAGGTGCAAGAATAAAAAGAAACAATCACGTGTTTTCTGACTGGTGATAATGACAGGGTGGATGCGCCTATATATAGGCAAAGGTGTAATAAATGCGCCAACCACTTTTTGAAGTGGCGCATCAAAACACCTGTCGACATTGCAAAACTTGCGCCCATGGCGCACCAAGATGTGTGTTAACACGTTGTTATGTGCATGTTTAGCGCACCAAAAGTGTTGTCAACATGGAAATATGTGTGCCCTTGGCGCACCAAAATGTGGTGCAACAAAAATATTGTTGACACGAAGGCGCATGCGCCTTGGCGCATGCAAGAAAGGCGCAACATGGTGAGGTGCACCAAAATGTGTGTCGATACGCCAAAGGGTGTACCAAAGGAAATGAAAAGGGGGTGCAGATTTACCCCGTGTTGAATGCAGGACAAAGGTGCACCCAACCCAAAAGACCAAAAATGGCTAAGTCTGGAAAACTAGATTTCCTGGGAAAGGGTTTTGCAATGTTCCGAACGCAGAGGGGTCCCTGACGAGGGACCAGAACAAAATTTTGGTATGGTTACCTATAAAATTTCCCTTGCTAATTTTACGAGGATAACAAAGTGTTTGGTTATGAAGATTATGGCAAGGCATTCTCGTTATGCTGTGTATAACGTGTTTCATAGTCGAACAATGTTCGGCTAATGAAATAGATCACGCGTTCTCTCTTGTCATCATCTTCTTGAGCCAAAGCATATAGGCTAGTGAGACATTTTTAGCTTGCGAATACAAGATTAACGGCAAAGTGGTCTCGGCTTAGGTGGCATTAGCGTAGGTGGTGATAACAAGAAACACTTAACTACGTCGAAAGCTTCGTTGCAGTCTTCGGTCCAATCAATACTATAATCTTTCTTGAGTAGATTGTTGATTGGATGAATGGCAAAGCTTAAATCTGGGATGAATCTCCGGATTGCACCAAGTTTTCCAAGAAATGACCTGATTCCAGATTCATCCGAAGGTGGGACCATTTCGAGAACAGCCCGAATTTTGGTTGGGTCAACATCGATCCCTCGTGACGATATAATGTAACCTAGGAGTTTCCCTCCTATCACACCAAAGACACATTTTTCTAGATTTAGCGTGACTCCGTATTCTATTAGACGTGAAAGAATGACGCGGAGTACTTCCGGTGATCACAACACCTCCTGGCTTTGGCCAACAAGTCATCTACGTAGGATTCCACAATTTTATGAATAAGATCATGAAATATATATGTCATAGCCCTTGGTATGTAGCGCCAGCGTTCTTGAGACCGAATGGCATAACAACGTAGCAATAGGTTCCCCAAGAAGTTATAAATTTGGTTTTAGCTTGGTCTTGTTCTGATATTCTGATTTGATTGTATCCTGAGAATCCATCCATGAGAAACAAAAGCTCAAATCCAGCTAAAGCGCCAACAATGACGTCTATGGATGGTAACGGAAGTCGTCCTTAGGACACGCCTTGTTAATGTCTCAGAAGTCTATGCAGATGTGTATTTTCCCATTCTTTTTTAGAACAGGAATGATATTAGATACCCACTGAGAGTAGTCGACTGGTTTGATGAATCCTACTTGGAGGAGTTTTATTACCTCTTCTTTCACCATGAGAGCTACCTTGGGTTTCATTGGTCTTGATTTTTGTTTAATCGGTTTTGCATCTGATTTAGTGACGAGGTTATGTACCGCAATGTGTGGTGCAACCCCTGTCATTTCTTTATAATTAAATGCAAAAGCCTTCGATGTTCATCGACACTAAAATTTTCCTCCGTAATTTCTATTTCATTAATGTATGTATTAGGAATATGATGTTGTTAAGTATAATTAGTAGTAGCGTCTGATAGAAGATAACGGCGCCACCAGTCAATGGTGCCGCCAATAATGTGGAGTACGGTAATGAATAGCCAAAGTACAATAGGAATGTTGTAAAAAGTAAATATTTGTCGTAAGTGGTCCGTAATGTTAAAATGTCAAAGTTTGGGTAATTAGAGAAGTAGGGTCTACGTGATTAGGAATTAGAAATATTATATTGGTAATAAGGACAAGGAGTGAGGTCATAAATATTTTGTATATTTTATTTGTAAAAAGTCTAAAAATGTGGAACCCATGTAAAATGATAAGGTTTATCTTATCTTAAAAGATAAGCTTACATGTACAGATAAGAGTTAAGGTATGGAATATGATTCGTCAGAGTGGATTTCTTATCCTATCTTAGAGATAAGATGGATAAGCCTAGAAGTTCTATAAATAGAGAGGCCACCCCCTCATTTAGCGAGAGAAGGAAGTAGTGAGTAATATTGTAGGAAGTGTGCGAAGGAAGCCATCAGTTTAAAGGTGTGTTGAAGAAGCCATTAAGAGGTGTAATTGTAAAGTTTCTCCCATAGTCTTGGTGAAAGGCAAGTGAAGTCAATAACACTTGAAGTACCTCATGGGTGAGATTATAACATTTCATGTTAATATTATAATTTACTTTGATATTTCAGATTTGTCATCATTCCGTCTTATCATAGTCGATGGTATTCTTGTGTTATGTTGTTGTTTTGTTTCAGTTACATCCACCAAACTAAAGGCTATGCATTAAGTAACTAATCATAGCACGAGAAGTTCCCGTGAAGAATTATCATAGTGCGATTGGTGATGACATTTTGGTTCCGTTAAGGACCATTCCTCATTGGTGGATTTTCTGGAGAGATATTCCCACTTAGTCAAAAATCAATTGGAGGGTAACCTTGTTTTTACTGTGCATAGTAGTTACCATGGTAAAGTCATTTTTGCCGTGAATAGTAGTTACCATGGTAAAGTCATTTTTGTTGTGAATAGTATTTACCACAGTAAAGTCACTTTTTACCATGAATAGTATTTACCGCAATAACTTCACTTTTTACCGTGAATAGTGTTTACCACAGTAAAGTCAGTTTTTACCGCAGTAAGTCAAGTTTTACCATAGTTTACCGTGGTCATTTCTATTTTACTGTAGAAAGGTGTAAAGTCACTTTCTAGTATAGTGATTCCAATTATTTGTGCACATAAGTCTTGTTGATTGTACTTGTGGGTTGGTATTTCACGGTGGTTACTTTTGAAAATGGGAAAGATTCCTGTTTTTTCAGCTCAATCTAATGAAGATGCTTCTTCTTTCATTCAAGAGTTTAAGCGATCTTGTATTTGTAATGGCCTTATAAGAAGGGAATAATGGACTGAATTTTTTCCTACCTTTTTGGATGGTTCAGCACTTAGGTGGTTTGAAACACTAGGTGATAATGTGAAAAATTCATGGGATTTATTAACTGAAAGTTTTCTTAAAGAATTTGGTGAACAACGAAATATGCAGATCTCATGATCGAGATCACAAAGCTATCCCAAGGAGAGAAGGAGAAGATAAGGGATTATCATGCTCGTGTTCTAGAGCTAAGGAGGAAGCTCGATGCCCAGATCCGGAAGGAAGAATTAGCGGATGGGTTGATGAATGGTGTGGATAATCTCCTCTGTAAGCACTTCATTCTTGGGATGAAGCCAGAGATTAGACAACGAGTGAAGTATGACCGCCCAGCTACCATTGAACAAGCAAAGGAGATTGCAAGAAGGCAAGAAGAAAGCATGGAAGAGGAGCCCAAATAAATTGTTGCTAAAGTAGAGCCTACACCAAAGCACCTTTGGTCCAATCCACAACCACTCCTTGGTGAGCACAAATATTTCTCCTAGTACATCTACTGAGTATGAAGATTTGCTCAAAAATATGGGTCGATTAACTATTAATCTTCTTGAGGAAAGGAATTTAGTTCTCGGGAGGAGATAGAGGTCCAAAAAGAAATATTTCTGAAGTTGTATGTTATGGTTGTTATAAAAGGGTCATTATAAGTATAATTTTCCAGATAGAGCTTCTACATCCGTACAGGAGATAATGATAAAGGAAAAGCACTGTGAATTCTTTTGATGTAGTAGATAAGAGCAGCGAAATAATGAAGTAGATGTGTTTGTAACAAAAAAAGAAAGAAAGAAAAAGATAATCAAGATGGAAATGATCCTAAGAAGATGAAAGAAGAAACTAGTAAGAAACATAGGAGAAGAAAGTTGGGTGTGCAGGATTTTCTAATTTCACAGGGGCAAGGACCATACTCCATCTTAGAAGATCTGTCCAAAAGGCTTGCAAATATTACATATGGTCAACTCTTGGCTATGTCTTCTGAGAAGAGGCGGGAGTTGCGAAGTGGACTCAATGCTCGACGAAGGAAGGAGGTTGAGGTCCCTGTTTTGGAGGCAGAGGCGGATCCCTATGCTCCACAAGCTGAGGTATTATGTAATGGTATTTCAATTCATGGTGTCTTAGTTGATGGAGGTGCTGCAGTTAATGTAATAACCGAGTCTGTAATGAATATGTTGGGTTTAAAAATTGATCGCCCTTCAACACTTATGTTAAGGTCATTAAATAAGGGAAAAACTAAACCGAGAAGGTGTAGTTTCAAATGTGGCAATATCTCATTATGGGTGTTGTATGTGTGGTAGAATTTTAGGTGATGAAAAATGGTACTGTGCGTACCCAATGCTTTCTGCTTTGGGAAGACCATGGCTAAGGAGAGTTCATGCAAGAAACTACTGGAATGAAGGTTTCATGACACTTGGACGTGGTTAGAGAGAGGGTGAAGATAAACGTGATCCTCGACATCATAAAGCGAGAACCATGGATTCAAGTGATGAAACTAATGATTGGACATCCTCGATTACTCTAGTACCAAAGTGAAGTGGACACTCAAGATGAAGAAAGTGAGGTGGATGTTTCAACATGGATATCCTTCCATCCACACCAACTCATGACCCCATAAAATTATCTCAAGAAGAAGTTGATGATCGTCTCCAACAAATAAAGATTAGTGATGTTGTGATGGAGAGTGAGAAGGAATCCTACCTCCGGCTCTTTGAAGGTACATACACCTATTCACTTTTGATTACAAGGAACTCCGTCCGTCAAGTAAGTTGGGTAGAACATTGTATTGAGCTGGTAGATGGTGCTAAGCCCATAAAGCAAATGCCATATAGAATGAATCCTAATTTTTCCAAGACTGTAAAAGAAGAAATAGATAAGTTACTTGATGCAGGATTCATATTTGTTGTGGAGAATTCAGAATGGGTTTCTCCCATTGTGATCTCAATAAAAAAGAATGGGAAGCTACGCATTTGTGTTGATTACAGGAAGCTCAATAAGGCAAAAAAGAAGGATCATTACCCTCTTCCATTTTTAGATCAGATCTTGGATGAAGTAGCTAGCCAGGAGTGCTATAGTTTTGCTGATGGATATAAATGGCTATAACCAAGTTCGTATAGCAGAAAGATCGGTTGAAAACCACGTTCACCACTTCTTGGGAACATTTGCTTATAGAGTTATGCCTTTTGGGTTGTGTAATGCTCCAAAGAACATTCCAGCGTTTGATGAATAGGGTGTTCGAACCCTACATTGGGACCTTCATCAGAGTATTTTTGGATGATTTTTGCATCTATGGGAGCAAGTTGGACCACCTGCACCAAATGGAAACAACATTTTAAAGGTTAGATGAAGCACAAGCCTCACTAAACCCTACAAAGTGTGTCTTTGGATGTTCTAAAGGTGTTTTGTTAGGGCATGTTGTATCCAGAGATGGTATTGGTACTGATCCTGATAAAGTTTCAAAAATCAAAGATTTACCATTTCCTATTAATAAAGTAAGTTGAGATCATTTTTAGGCCATGTGGGTTACTATAGAAGGTTCATCAATAATTTCTCAAAGATTACACAAAGCAACTAACCCAGATTCTTGAAGAAGGATGTTACTTATGAACCAGAAATAAGGTGCATGAAGCTTTTGGACAATCAAGGAAGCCACAGTGTCTTCACCTGTTTTGAAGAATCCAGATTGAGCAAGCCATTCATTGTGTACACTGATGCCTCAGATGCAGCACTAGGTAGTACTTTGAGCCAAAAGGATGAAAATGGGAATGAACATCCAATTTACTTTGGGAGCGAGACAAATGAGCGAGTCTTGAGGTAAATTATATGGCGAAAAAAAGAGGCTCACTATCATTTTCTTGTAAAAAGAAGTTTAGAAATTACTTGCTAGGGGAAAAAATTTCTAGTTGTAATGATCATCGTGCTTTAAAATATATTGTAAGTAAGCCTAACCCATCGGGGAGGATAGCAAGATGGATAATTTTGCTACAAGAATTTGAATTTGATATTATAGATAGGCTAGGAAAGAAGCATGTCAATGCAGATGCACTCTCTCGAGCCTATGATGGTTTAGGATCATCTTGTGATGATGATGATTTCCCCAATGTAGCATTGTTATCCCTTGACACAATCCCTAGTGAATACATAGATATTTGGAATTATCTGAATGAATTCAAGTTTCCTGATGGTGCCAATGCAAAGACTAAGAGAAAGATTACTCAAGCCAGTCGTCCATATTCTATTCTGCATGGAGTATTATTTCGAATAGGACCTGATGGATAGTACAAGAGGGTAGTTGGACGTGATCAAGGGAAGGAACTGCTAGAAGAATTCCACAATGGTACATGTGGAGGGCACTTCTCTGACAACTTACAGCAAGAAGGATCTTGGATGCGGAGTTATCACCGCCCACTCTTTTTAAAGATTGTTATAATTATTGTAAGACATGTAATATTTGTCAAATACATGGTAACCGTAAGACTTCATCAGCTCTATTATGCCCTATTCTTCCCCTTGGTCCCTTTGAAAAGTGGGGAATAGACATTGTAGGTCCACTTCCAACTACATCACGCCAAAATAAGTATATTGTAGTTGCCACAGATTATTTAACCAAGTGGGTTGAAGCTAGGCCATTGAAAATAGCTTCCATGGATGAAGTGGCAAGGTTCATGTATGAACGCATTGTCACCAGATTTGGTTGCCCATTAGAAATTGTAATAGATCAAGGAAGCCACTTCATTAATGAGGTGGTAGAAGCCCTAGTCAATAAGTTTTCTATTAAGCACAGGAAGGAAACAACATACAAGCCAAGCACAAATGGACAGGTGGAACGAACAAATTTTGTGTTGTGTCAAATTCTAGCAAAGATGCAGCTTGCAGTACATAAATGGGATAAAAGGATTCATGCAAAGCATTGTGGGCATATAGGGCAACATCAAAATCAGCAACAGGATACTCCCCATTTCAGTTGGCCTATGGCATTGATCCAGTTCTTCCTATTGAGTTTGATATTCCCACTGTGAGAGTTATGAAAAATGAAAGGATGGATGAAAGTGATTCAGTAAAAGAAAGGTTGGTACATCTTCATTTGTTGGAGGAAATGAGAAAATAGCAAAGGATACAAGCCATAAGAAGAAAATGAAGTAGAAGGAATACTTTGATCAAAAGATCCGGTGGTCTCCATTTCATGTGAATGACTTGGTTCTAGTATATGATTCCAGATACAAAAAAAGAAGACATAAAAAATTTCTTCCAAAATGGATGGGGCCCTACAAAAAATAGCAATGTGTGCATGAAAATGGTACATACTTGATTGGAGGAATTGGATGGCACTCCCATTACGAAATGGGTCAACCACGACAAGTTGAAGATTTTCCAAGCACTGAATAGTCTACTCAGGGACGGAGTAGAAGCTAGAAGGGGGAAGATGTCGACACTAAAAATTTTCTCCGTAATTTCTATTTCATTAATGTATGTATTAGGAATATGATGTTGTTAAGTATAATTAGTAGTAGCGTCGATAAAAGATAACGGTGCCATCGGTATGGTGCCGCCAATAATGTGGAGTACAAGAATGAGTCAAAGTACAATAGGAATGTTGTAAAAGTAAATATTTGTCGTAAGTGGTCCTGCAGTAATGTTAAAATGTCAAAGTTTGGGTAATTAGAGAAGTAGGGTCTACGTGATTAGGAATTAGAAATATTATATTGGTAATAAGGACAAGGAGTGAGGTCATAAATATTTTGTATATTTTATTTGTAAAAAGTCTAAAAATGTGGAACCCATGTAAAATGATAAGGTTTATCTTATCTTAAAAGATAAGCTTACATGTACAGATAAGAGTTAAGGTATGGAATATGATTCATAAAGTAGATTTCTTATCCTATCTTAGAGATAAGATGGATAAGCCCGGAAGTTCTATAAATAGAGAGCCACCCCCTCATTTAGCGAGAGAAGAAGTAGTGACTAATATTGTAGGAAGTGTGTGAAGGAAACCATCGCTTTAAGGTGTGTTGAAGAAGCCATTAAGAGGTGTAATTGTAAAGTTTCTCCCATAGTCTTGGTAAAAGGCAAGTGAAGTCAATAACACTTAAAGTACCTCATGGGTGAAATTGTACTGATTTCATGTTAATATTATAATTTACTTTGATATTTCAGATTTGTCATCATTCCGTCTTATCATAGTCGATGGTATTCTTGTGTTATGTTGTTTTTTTGTTTCTAGATTACATCCACCAAACTAAAGGTGTGCATTAGTAACTAATCATAAGCACGAGGAGTTCCCAGTGAAGAATTATCATAGTGCCGGATTGGTGATGACAGGTTCCTTAAGGATTCGATTGTGTATTTCTACTTGATGGAGTTAACGAGGATCCTAATTTCAATATCCTTGCTCATCCTCCGTTCCGATGTTAATATCAATTGTTTCTTCGATTAAAGAAGCATTACCTTCTTCAAACTCAGGTGGGGCTGGAGGTAATTCCAGATCGTCTCCATTTTCTACTGTGTATATGTTGAGGTCTTTTCGTGGGGGAAGCTCTATCATGGGATTTCTGAAGTAGGAAGATGAATGTGGGATTAAGGACAAATCTATCACGTGATGGGTGAGATGTAACGCTGCATAGGCATTTAAGTAATTCAGAGTGGCTCTATCACTATCAATGTGGTCTAGGATAGTAGATTTGTTCTCATCTCTATTCATTAAAAGAGGGTTTGACATTTTTTCACCAATGGTTTAGTACAAAGGGATACCATGAAACGAGTATCTTCCAACTCACTATTTGGGGTGAAGTGTGACGCCGAGGTTGCTATAGAATCGGCGAGAAGATTTTGTTCTCGCGGGATTGCTTCAATTGATATGAAGTCAAACTCCTTGCTTAAATCCAATACAACTGTTTTGTAGAGCTGTAAGTGCTCAGCTCTGGTTTCATATACCTCAGAGACTTGGTTTGCTACCAATTGTGAGTCTCCTAACACCCTAATGTTATTAACACCGATCCTCTTAGCTAAGACGAGGCCAAGGAGGAGGGATTCGTACTCAGCGCCGTTGTTTGTACATTTGAAATTTAGTTTAAAGGAAAATGGTAGGATCTTTCCCTGAGAAGTAAAAATTACACCTGCCCCAACTCCATAACGACATCTAGCTCCATCGAAATGGAGAGTCCAATATTTAGCTGGGAATATGGACGTTGGGATATTTGTTGTGTTAACATCTTCTACTTCCACCATGCAGAGATCCTCTGCTGGAAGAGAACCAACACCTAGGGTATATCCCATGCCTACAAAATCAAATGGTAGGAACATCGGTAGATCTTGTTCTAATAATTCGACAATTTTTGCAGTAGTTCCTAACGATACTATTTCTACAATGTTAGCCTCATCCTTGAGGGTTGGGATAGTCTTGACTAGGCTCATAGTCTCAAGATCTGTTGTAGGTACCAACTTTTCCTCCGGTTTTGTGTCGGTGGGTTTATTAAGTTGGTTTGTTGGGAGTTCAAACTCTGAGTGAATGCCTGGTCTTTTCTTTAAGTCAGCTAGGTGTACATCAAATGGTTTTGGATCACCTTTGGCTACGAACACCTTTCCTAAATGCAAGAATCTTACTTCTTGAAATAATGTAGAGGGGATTGCCTT
Source organism: Taxus wallichiana var. yunnanensis (assembly GCA_018340775.1). Taxonomy (NCBI): domain Eukaryota; kingdom Viridiplantae; phylum Streptophyta; class Pinopsida; order Cupressales; family Taxaceae; genus Taxus; species Taxus wallichiana. The sequence continues at coordinate 956,281,767 of CM031235.1, forward strand.
CATACGGTGTATCCATGGTCGGCCAAGGATCATATTATAGTTGGTTTCCCGATCTATAATATAAAACTCAGTCAGGATTGTTTTGGGTCCTAAGGTGACCAGTAGTATTATAGTTCCAATCGACGTGGCTTTAAGGCTATCATAGCCTCTTAATGTATTTCGAGTCATGGAACAATTTGTTTCTCCATACCCTAGCTTTTGAAGGAAAGAGAAGGGGACTATGTTAACTGCTGCTCCATCGTCAACCATCGCGCGTTTAACATAATTGTTATAAACCCAAACTTGCAAATGTAGGGCCGGATCACCTCTGCATGCAATCTCGGCGTCTGTTGGCATTTTGTTTATTTCGAATACAAACTTGGTATCCCTATCCAGCTGCCCAGGAGGGTGGATATCAAAGTCTATATGGTTTACCTATGTTTCAGGAGGTGGAGTGATGTTAATTAAATGACCTAAACCTAATGCCTCTAAAAGAGCAGCCCTATGGGTAGGAGAGTTCTTTAGTAAGTCCAAAAAAGAAATGTGCGAGAAGGTTTTTGTTAGATCACTAATTAAATCATAGGCACCTATGGGTTTTACTAATATTTGTTGGATGTTATCTGTCTCTAGCGGGTAACTTGAACTTGGCCGAGAGGAATACTCTTGTCTCCTTTTCTGACTTCCATGAGTAGTTCAGTGTCTAACTCCACTAAACCGACTATCTTGGGTCGTGGCTGACTTCCTAATTGTGGTGCAACTAACGGATTTAGTGAAGTCGAGGCTTCATGATCATTATCTCCTGTCATTATGCCCTTATTCGTCCCATTTGGATTTAATTTGTTATTGTTATTGTGATTTGGGAGCGGATCATTGAAGATCTTGAGGGAGCATTTTGAGGGGAAATTGCCCCTGTAAAAGTATTTGGTGTCGGTGACGCAGGATCTGCCAAGAACATATCTATGAAAAGTTGTCTTTGTTCCTCTGGAAAATGTTGCATGAATTTATTGTAGTCACGGCACGTTCTAGTGTCATGGCCTCAAATTTTGTGGAAACCACAATACGAGTTAGGATTGTAATTCCTAGTTTGTTGGTTTGGTGCATATTGTGGCCCAAAACTCTGATCAAACTGTTGCCTATTAGGATTAAAGTTTTGCATTTTTTGGTTTTGGTTTTGGTTCTGATATCCAATTGAGTTTTGGTTTAGACCCTGTGTAGGGTTTCACATTGTTGTTGTTGTGGATGATTAAAATCCACTACATTAATTGTTGGGGTAAAGTTGTTGTTTCATTGATTGTTCATTAGTGGTGGAGTATTCGCAATATTTACCTTCTTAACCTGATCAGTTACTCCATCTGTTGTCACTCCATGATTTTTATTAAGGATTTTAGGTCCTTGATTGATGTTTGTGGTAGTAGGATAAGTCGTAGTATTCTGGTTGGAGGTGATTAACCTCCCGTTTGTTCCATATGTCTTGTGACCGCTATCTATTGCAGCTTGATCTATTCGGAGGGTGCTCTCAAGTACTTCATCGTAAGTCCTTAGTGGGAACTTTTGGACTTCTTCCTTCACCTCTCTGCTGAGGGAATGAAGGAATAAATCACATAGTTCCATCTGATCCATATTTGGAGCACTTTCGAAGAATAGAGGACTGTATGCCATCTTTGAATGAAATGAGCAATAGATTCATTGTGTTCCTACTTAATGTGCAAGAATTCCTTGATTCCCATTCTCAACAATTTTTTCATATCAAATGCCTTGATGAACTCAGAAACGAGTTGTTTAAACGAATGGATGGAGGCTTCAGGTATTCTGTAATACCAATCGAGGGTGATGCCTTCTAACGTTTTGGGAAATATTTTGGCAACAACCCCATCCCAAGGGAGTAGTTCTCGAATGGTTGTGGCATAGGCCTTGATATGTGCGTTTGGATCTCCCTCCCCTTTGTATTTGGGCAAATCGGGAAGAGGTCTTGGAAGCATGACACTTTGTATGGTGAAGTCTAAGGGCTCTTTCAAATATTCTGAATAAGTCCCTATCACGTAGGTTTCGACCATTGATGGTGCCTGCTGAGGGGGTGGTGGTGGAATGGGTTGTTGATATGGCGTAGTGTATGCACTGGTAGGGGCATAAGGAAACCCCTGTGGTTGAGCAAACATGCTGGGAGAGGAGAACATATCCCCTTGTGGTGATTTGGAGTATATGTTTAAGTATGAAGGGGTATTGTCTAGGAATGGATTATTTTGTACTAGACCGGGAGGTATCGGAACGGTGTTAGAAATGGCGGTTCTAGTTGGTGTTTGTTGTGAATACTGAGGAGGCATGCCCAACGTGCCCATTCCTGTGAGGAGGTCTACTTGGCTAGGATGGTGTGGAGGATTGGAACTTCCTGCCTGCATGAATTGGGAATTTTGATTTGCTTGAGCAAGTTCTAACCCCCTAACTTTTTCTACTAAAGTTGAAATGACTTCATTTGGTGAAGTCACGGTATTTTGCCTTAGTGGCATTTGTTGTATATCCTGATATTGTATAGGCATGTGATACCCTGCTATGAACTGATCGTTTCCCTGCCAAGTTTCCCGAGGGCATTTCCTATATGTAGTGGCATGGAGGTATTTTCTTGAAAAGAGACCTCGGGTTGTGTTTGTAAACTTCCTATGGGGGTACATATACTCGAGAGCGTTGTTCATTCTGGCGTAGTGCCTTTGAATGTTCAACATCTAAAACCATGTATGGGTCTAATTGTCTACTAATTTTGGTCTAAGCGGCTTTGAGGAGACGAACCAGATTCTCCCGTGAACGTCATATTGTTCGAGCCTGAAGGCTCTGTTTGTTGCATTTGAGCGAGCTGATCCAAATCCTCTGTTTGGAAAGATGAGCTATATCTAATCCTTGGAGTTGGAGTTTGTGTTGACAACCGGTTGGTTGAATAATTGTCACCCCATGCGAGAGCGAGGTGATGACCGTCTATTCGGTTGAGCGTAGTATGCCTCAAGACCTAGGATAGGTGCATGCATATGCATCGAATCCCGACATATTCGGGGGGTATATGAATACCTGCGTAGAATAATGGGAAGGAGTGAAGGTGGATGAAAGAAGACGAAACACTAAAAGAGAAAAGTCGAGAGTGAAGCAATTGTTGCCAGTTCACCAATTTTGTTTGGTGAAGCTGATGTGAAGGCTTAATGAGGTATTAGAAGGTGAAACAGTTGTTTGTTTCACGTCGGGTTCACCAATTTTGTTGGTGAAGCTGATGTGAAGGCTTAATGAGGTATTAGAAGGTGAAACAGTTGTTTGTTTCATGTCGGGTTCACCAATTTTGTTGGTGAAGCTGATGTGAAGGCTTAATGAGGTATTAGAAGGTGAAACAGTTGTTTGTTTCACGTCGGGTTCACCAATTTTTTTGGTGAAGTTGATGTGAAGGCTTAATGAGGTATTAGAAGGTGAAACAGTTGTTTGTTTCACGTCGGGTTCACCAATTTTGTACGATGGAAAAGTGACAAGTGAGCATGAGAATCTACAAGTACCTTTTCCTCGCACCCAACCTCCCGAGGTTGTCTTTGAGACAAAATGGTGGGGGGAAGGAATACGTGTGGGATGCAGAAAAACTAGTTAGGCAATCTTATGTCTTCGATGCGCACTAGTGGAATCTGTGAATCTAAGGCAAAGAAGGCCCTTCTAACCTGGATTGGCGTGACAGATCGATCGGTGAGGATGACTGCTCGAAGGCTCCAATCAATATCGAGCTCTGGCGTGATTTGATCTATGGGTTGTGGGATACGTGGAAAATGACCTGGGATTGTTTCGTGTATGTCTCCAGACAGGGTCATAAGATAGATGATGGATATAGTTGGCTCTTATGGGTGATTCTCTAGTCTAGTCCAGAAATCCTTAGCTTTGTTAGATTCTACGTCTAACAAGGATAATTGTGCGATGATGATAGGTGGAAGTGGAGTAGATCTGAATACTAATGTGCGTAAGCCAACATCTATGTCTGATTCACCTGTGGATTCGTTGGGTTGTGGGATTTGTGGGTCACAACCGTAGATTCATGGTTGTTGTGGACCTACTATGGTCATGTGCAGAATCAGTCCCTAATCCCTAGTATCTAATAGTCGTATGCCTTTTCGGCCTCTACGTTTAGAATTAACTAGTTGTGCAATCTTTTCTGAGTATCTTATAGGCGTTCTTGCAACCTGAATCCTTAAGCTAGTATCTATGTCTGTGAGAGTGTCTCCTACGTCTAGTTGTGGGACCAAAGGATCACAACCGAACGTTTGCTCTCTTTCAAGCCCTTCTACAGTCATGCGGATATTTATCTAGGGTAATCTGTAGTTTGGCTGATTTGACCAAAACGTGTACGCTTGGTCGTCTTCTATGTTTAACCCGCTTAACTGTGAGCTAATCTATTGTAAGTCTGTTGTTGTTCAAAACTTGGATCCTAAGATTCTGATCTATATCAGTTATTGTTGTGATGAGATTGGGTTGAGGTATGATTGGCTCAAATACGTATTCTCTGGGCTCTCTAGGTCCCGTGATTTTCATATAAAAGAAAACGATATAAAGCTAACTAATGACAGAATAAACTAAATATGCAAGATATATCTACGTATATTTCTAAGTCTGTTATTTATTGATAAACTACTTGAATAGAATTTTAAAGAGGAATTATCTAATATATCTAAAATTGACAACTAAACTAATAACACAATTAAAACAAACAAAGCAACCGAGTGTAGCTACTTGTCTGTGTAGTTTATAGATTTATCCTAAATAACCTGATCACTGATCTACTCTATTTGAAAGACTCTCGATCCTACCTCAGAAGTGAGGAGTGAATCATAGTTTCTCAGAAACTATCAATCCCCATAGCTTCCCTAGCAATATCAAAAGTGAAATTAACTAAAATGGAATGATTGACTACTTTATTTGATATGCTTTTAACTAGAACTTTGAAAGCTAGAACCTGGATTCTACAGAACAGTGGTGAATCCGATGGTGTGTGACCTTGTCCCCTTAGTGTGATCTCCTCGTTCCTTCATGCTCACGTGGATCCAGAAAAGCATGTAATGCTAGCATCAACAAAAGTAGATATTGGAACAAAGGCAGCTTAGGATGCAGACTGAATACAATGTGAGTAGGAGAGGGATAGCGCAAGAGTACAGAGCTTGGCTTATGCAATTCCTAGCGGATTTATTACGAGTCATGCAACATAAAACGTCCAAAACCTGAAACTATCCTATTTGATGAACAAAACCTACAACTTTAATGGATTCCTATTGAAATCAAACTATCCTACTCCAATTGATTTGGATGAAATGACAACAACACTTTGCACAAGGAGAATATGTGGCTTTCTGACAGCTAAACAATGCTAACTATGCATCTAACAAATGAAACTATGAATCCTAAACAAAATGAAAGGCTAAACTATTGAAATGAGAAATTCAGAGGCAAATTTGAGGGGCCATTTACTTGAGCACAAGCCAGCTATTTATAGAATCCCATTTACCCAAAGGTGAAAACCAATTTGATCTCTTAAACCATAAACAATGCCAAAACACTATTCCAAGGAACCAAAATCATAAATACAAGAAAAGGCGGTGAAAAAAAGCTGGTAAACGTTGAATTTTTACATGAGTCATGTTAAAAGAGCATTCTGGAAAATGCGTGAAGGACCGCCGCCCTGAGCGGTGGCGGTTACTGGGACCGCCGCCTGTGCAGGCGGCGCAGCCAGAGTCAAGAACAAAACACAAAGGAAAAGAGGAGAAAAGAGAAAACAAAGCACGCAGGGGCTAAGTGGGACATGCGGGATGTTAACGCATACTTGGAGAGCTTTTCCGGATCCCGAACACCTTACGAGGAGACCTGTATCATCATTGGGGTACATGTTACGTTATTCCAGGAGGCGGTACCCTACAATTTTGGGTACGTAAAGTGCCCATCCCCGAGTCGAAGCCTATGTTGGTGCTCAAATTAGTCTCACCCCATCGACCTTTGAGATCCCTCAGTTTGTGGCCTCTGTTATGTTTTTTGTCCCCCCGGGCTAAAATGGTGGCTCTCCTAGCATTTTATGGTTTGATGGGTGTAATTTCCCAGTCAAAATTACTTCTCGGCATCAGTTGAAAAGTGGCCCTTTTTGGTTGGATGTGGCTCTGTGGGGCACTTTAAAAATTCTAAGGCTCACTTCAACACAAAACATGTCCACATGGAGGCTTCTGTCGGGCCTTCCCATACTTAGACTTTTCACGCAACTTCTTAAAGGGGCCTGGGACATGTGGAGGGACCGCGCATGTTTGGGGACCGGCCCTTGAGTTTTATTTTCAAGAAGCGCTAGGAGGAAACTTGGAGACTCTGCCAAACTGAGACACATGTTGGGCCCGTGCTTGTTTGGGGTCTCTACTTTTAGGACCATCTCAAAGTGCGCCATTGAGACACATAGTAGGTGGGGAAATGGAGAGATGGAGCTTCAAGGTCATTCAAGGTTTTTTACCTTTTGTAAAAAAGGGATAAATTTGTAAGTTGAAGTACAAGTCCGCTGGGATTCACATTGGGACACGTGTCAAGCTTGTCTTTTGAGGGTGGAGAAAAATGTTAACATTTTAATTTTTTCCAAAAATTATAAAATGTCAAAAGGTGCCCCCAAACCCGTTTCCAATCGCATTTTGCCATGTGGAGGGCTCAGATTAAAAGTTGAAATGTAGGATCAATGATAGCTGTGCATTTCATTTGATTTTTCCACCATTGAAGCTCCAGGATGTTTGGAGATGCATTTTTGCATCATTCTTCATCAAATTTTTGGCAAATATGTGTCGTTTTTTCTGCAAAGTTCAATTGGATCAATTTGGGAGTTCAATTTGTAAATCTAAAGTACTTTTGAGATGGATTTTTACTTGGGATCATGCGAGAAAGCAAGATGCTAGATCTAGAAGTTACAGAGTAAAATTTTAGAGGGAAAAAGGATGAAATGATTAAAGGTACATGTGCGAAAGGTGAAAAAGGCGTTGCCTCGAGAGCAAAAAGGATGACCTGTCAAGTCCAACTACGCGGAGGCTCCGAAAAATGATTAAAAATGGGATTTCTTGCATGACAAAATAATAATGATTAAAGGGACTCCCGAAAAATTTTGGCATGGCATCCTAGTCGATAGTCAAGGGCCCAAGAAATGTGATTTGTTCACAATGGTTCACTGGCGATTTCGATCTGAATTTGTTAAATGTCTCTATCTGAAACAAATTGATAATAAGCAAAGGTCCCTCAAATATTCTTCTCTTTTGAGGGGAAAAGGTGTTGTAGGTGCCAAGGATGAAGAATATGCCTCCAGTTGAAACAATGATGCAAATATTTGCAATGATTCACCTTTTTGAAAACACTTGGCAACTTTTTTGCGAGTCTGTTGAATGTCACCTTCTACAAATCATGATCCGATATGTGCAACAAAGGTGCTTTGAATATTCCTCTTTTGGGGGAAAAATTGGATGTAAAGGGTGTATTATAAATGCAATGAAATTACTCTTACAAAAGGTCGGAGTTCATTTTCACGAGAAAATTTTGAGAAAATCTCATCCTCTGAGAAACCAGGTTAACTTCCTCTATGTTAGATTTTCATTCATGTTGAGTTGGTTACAAGTGTATAGCCATCAATAAGCTTTGAGATTGTTTAAATAACTCTCCCTTACTGATGAATATGATAAATTTTGATTTAATTTGTGTTAAATATCTAAAAATGTTTGTGTTTATTTCACTTTCTGTAATGTCCTGGAATTAGTTTTTCTTGTTCTTATTGCAATCTTGTATCAAAATCTCTTTGAATCACACAGATCTCAATCCTTGTGATACTTTGGTGGCATCTGAAATTTCATTTTTCAGAAGAGCTTTCATCTAGGAATGAAATAAATGATTTAAAATCACTTTTATTTCATCTGTTGATAGAGATTATTTGTAAGCCTCTGGGTGTACCTCAAGCGTGACTGATCTTAGATTTTGATGTTTTATTAGGTCTTATAACTCAAGCCTTCGTGCTAGAATCTCAAAGATTGTGTGAAAAAGTGCATGTCTGGGCCTCCATTGATGCACACCTTCTGGTTGAAGGAATGTTTTAACTATTTTGAAGCTTTATGTTATTGAGTTCTCCATTTGTTGTGAAGTTTCTCAAGGATTTGGCAAAGTCCAATCTATCTTGTTGATCTCCCACCAAAAATTTATTTCAAATAACCAATCCTACCCCGAACTACCCCTATCTTGCTCTGTATATCCACAAAAGAAAAAAATCCATTTGCTAAAGTATGCATAATAGATCAGGATTCCAAATGTCTTTAGTAACCTTTGCCTTGTGTTGAAAATATCCCCATAATCTAGAAGTGACAACTCGTGAGAGTCAGATTTGGTGTGTTGATCATATTTTCCCCAAGGTCTTCTCTATAAAATTTGTGCAAAAGAAAGGTATTTATGTCTCCTTCAATAATCAAGTGGTTACAAAATAGGTTCTATTACCTTGGTTGAAAGGCACAACCTAAAATAGTTAGGATAAGATCACATCCTTTTAAGGTGCTATCCATCTCTCCACAAATCCGAGTAACAAAGGGCCGCTTAGTTCTCATCCCCACTACTACAAAATGACACACAATATGATTTATCTGCCTCTAAGATCCATGTATAATCTGTTTTGCTTCTCGGTTTAAAGGGAGAATAAATTTGGATACTAACATGGTGTATCTCTACATTCGCGGAAGCCTCAAAGTCATTATACGCTTATAATAGCACTCCTATGCAGCTAATTCCCTGTACTTCTCTAAGGAACAAGACTGCAGTAGATCCATTTGACTAGCTCCTTGAGATGTCACTAGTGTTATACTCTTGGACTCGCAATAAGTATGGGTCCGAGGTCTCCAAATCCGCCCCTGTAGGCCTCTCTTTATCTCATATATTTGTCTTGTTGTTAAATCACCGAGATCCCTTTCTTGGTGTAACATTATAGCCTTGTGGCATGCCACCTCTCTCTCCCCCGACATTCCATGTCCATCTCTAGTCGGGCTTTATCACACTTTGTGTGTAAGCATGCCATCTCCACTTCGCCCATCCATATCCACCCTCATCCCCTCTAGGTGTTATACCCTCCTCCGTCAAGCACCTCCTCCTCCTCATCAAATCCTACCTAGGCCCTCTCCTCCTTCACCGCCCGTGTTTCCCATGTTGTTTTCATCCACTCTACAAATCCAAATCCAACTCCCATGTCATCATCCTCATCCCATGGTGCTCTAACATGCTCTAGTGGTTCTCGCCATCACAAGACTAGGCAAGTCCCTCTCGACCTCATTTTTACCTATATCTAATAGGCTCCCGGGTACTATCAATATGACACCAAACTATCACATAACCCATGGAAATTGTACCACCTCCACCATCTCGTATCCTCCCTTGCACCCAATTGATCCTCCTCATCCCGCATAACTCCACATCTACTACAGGCCATGCAGAAAATTGTGATATGGCTATCATCTAAACTGGTCTACATCTAACTTTGTCGGTCTCTCCATGTACCACTCCTCTCCTCTCTTCATCCTATCTCTATAAGCCGGGTCAACTTACCATCTATGAAACCCAACCGATAACTCAATACAATCCCCAAAGACCCATGGGAGTGTTGGTGGCTTAATCACCGTGATGCGCTCATAGGCCTAAAAATATAACACGAATCTTAGATCCAATACCAAACTCCTCTCGACCACATACATCCATAAATAATGATATACCTGTGTTAGTAAAGTAGGACCACATCTAAATACCCTTCGATGTTCTACAATATCTACAAACACCCCCACCAACGTCCATGGAAATATTGCACCACTAGAATCTAGAAGTGCGTAGCAGAGAAATGGCCATCATAAAGCAATGCATATTAATCTACTCGCACCACTCTTGGATTATATCTAGTCTCATAGTGAAATTCCCTAGATGTGAAAGTAATATATGGGACATTGGCTCCAAATATTCATGTCAATATCCCCAATCTGTATGTTGGCAAGAAAACAAATTGGTGGTTATCTTTCCAACGCTCCATAACTCTAGGTCCCTCTCGCTTGGGTGGCACAAAGACTACTTTATTGTGAATGGACAAAAATGAAATATTGTTGTTGGCCAAGGGTCGGGATAATAGGCACACTCCACTGTACCATGGAAAATTCTTACAACAAATTGTAAGGGAGTAATTTCTCAAAGGTGGGGGGAAGGGGAGTGAGAAATTAGATAAGAGAAATTAACTTTGCAAGTAGAAAATCATATTCTTGCCAAAGCTAATTATAAGTTTCACATTCACAAATTATAGGAAAGAAACAACTATGTTTAGAACATCAACGACTAGAGGAAACCATGCACACAAAGTTGCACACATTCATGAGTCATGAAAAGAAGCAATCCCTTTCTTTATTGACATCTTAAAAATAGAGGAAAATAGGTAGGGAAAGTGGAAGAATAGCTATCTCCTTTTCCTTTCTAAAAAATTTCTCTCTTGAGTGTACAAAATTGACAACCCTTAAGAATGAGGGTGTCATTACATTATATAGAACTAGAAATGACTCTTCACTACCCCCACATGACCTTTCACTTGTCCTCACAAAATGTGACTCTTGAAATTATTAGGAATGAAATTAAGTTCCCTTTTATATTAATCAAGGGAAACTTATTACAATGTTTGCTAAAGCCACATTTAAATGAATAGGATGAATGTCATGATTGCTCATAACAAAGAATTAGAAAGGGGGTAGAGAAGAGGGGAAATAATGAAGAGAGAAGGGAATAATGCTCCAAAGAATGAGCAGGGATACCTTTGCCTTCAATGAATATATTACTGATGATGATCACAACCTTTGCATGATGCACAGACACCCTAGTCCATGGGATGAGTGTTTAGAAACAACTGCTTGTGAGATTTACCAATGTGAGCTAGAGATGAACACTTAAAATGCTCAAGATGAATCTCCTTTAAACTTGACTAGAGAACTCCTTAACTATTTAAATGCATCCCAACCAACTCACTTTGACTCATAAAACTCCATGAGTGATGAAGATGGATCCACCTGCTTTGCCCTATGATACTGCCCTCGTTTTTGAATACAATTGAACTCACGATGATGTTTCCAGGACCTCTTTGAAGTTCTCATTCCTCCATTTGACCCATGAAACCATATTACAACCCCGTGGAGATCCCAAAATTGGAAAGATGAGTGAAAATGAAGCCATCTGTAACTTTCTACACTTGGAACTGAAAACTACTATTTTTGGAAACTAGGTCCTGAGTTGTTATTTTGGGCAGGGTTACTTTTTTGCCTTGTTGTTTGCACTAAGGTGTTTCCTTCACATTCCAAGAATGTTCATAGATGTTTTAGGTTCAATTCTAAGAACTTTATATTTTTAGATGTTTGCTTTTTTACTTTTTTTCTTTTTTGCTTTTTTGACCCACGTGCCTTGGTTTTCATTTTTTGTGATTTTCAGTGTTTTGCTTCTTCTGGAGGATTTTTCCGTTTTAGGAAACTTACTAAAAATAAAAAGTGTGAACTAGTGGCAGTTGATATTTTTAGAATATGAAAATTTGGGCATCATTTTTATGAGAAATCTCTGGATTCTTTCTCGGGTTTTGTTTTTAGTCTCTGTTCAAAATTTTGAGCTCACCCACTTCCCGGATTGATGACAAATGTCGAAAGAGTGCTTTAGGGAAAACAATTAGTTGGTTTCCATTAAAAATTAGGAATTTTCACATATTTCAGTTTCGTGCAGCTTCAAGGTGCATGGGGAGAGAGACAATCCCCAAAATTTCACGAAGATTCAATCAACGGTTTGAAAGATATGAGTAAATCTTTTCTTTTTGCCTCTAGGATTTCTAACAGCACATGGCCATGGTTTTTGCTTAGAAATATTTGTTTTTCGTGTTGCATCAGAGAGGGAGAATGAAAAATGAATTAATGATCTGATATCAAAGGTGTGATTGTATAAGCAATGGAGAGGAGAAGGAAAAATTAGGCAATGAAGTATTTTGTGCGTGCATGCGGGCGGAAGAAGTAGGTAGTAGCAATAAAAATGAAAATTTTGCATGTTTATTCAAGTTGGGAAGGAGTGAACTTTTTGTCCCAACCATCCCAAATGTTTGGGATGGTTGGTGCAAAAAAATTTGGCCCATTCCTATTGGGCCAAGTGGCGTGTCATGATTTGCAGTTGAGAAGGAGAGGGGGCTAGAAAAAATCACTTTAAGCGAGATGGAGTGTCTACAAAGAGGTATGGATGTTTCACATACTTGAGGGACTTGGACTACTATAGGAGAAATATATAATCTTGTATTTTTACAACAAAGGTGTTCTAAAACGTGTTTGCAATCTAGTGTTTCACGATATGACGAAGCATGTAGAGGTACATGTACACTTCATCCGTGAGCATGTTTTGTGACACAACATTCAACTCTAGTTTTCCCAAAGATCCGAATAACGTGCATATATCTTCACTAAGTCACTTAAAGTGACAAATTTGAGATGTTAAGAAATTTCCTCTCCTCTTCACTTGAGGCAATGAAAAATTTAGGGGGGGATGTTAGGTAAAACTATAGGTAGAATTTTTCATTATAACTAGTTTTTACTTTTACCCTAGTTACTTAAGAGTCACTATGTGGTTATATGGTTAATTTTTTAAGACTATATTTTTGTTTTATTATTTGTATGTAGGTTGTTTGTAATAAATATTGTTTTTTCATTGCGATGGTATAGCAGTTGTTTTTAGTTTGTTTTTTTTTTTCAATGTATATAAACATTGCAAAAACTCGTAACCTTGTAACTTAATTTTTTCGATCAATACAATTATCACAGATACCTCCCTATTTCACAATTACATATTACCCACTTTTGAGATGACAGATATTGCAAGGAATAAATTAGCTCAAAAGAGAAAGTGTTAGCTATAAAGAGTGTATAACCAAAGCATTAAGGATGTGAAACATATATATTATGTAAACTAAACATGGTTATGTAAGAACACGCATAAAATACGATTGATTTAGGAAGAAGTAGTATATCTTATATCATGGTTAGGCATATCATAAGCATATGCAATAATATAGATAAATCAATAGTTAAGAGTGTAATAATGAATAATAGAGTAGTATGAAAATAAATACACAATTCAACACCTTGATGCGAACCATATATAGCATGTAAAATAAGCATGGTTATATAAGCAATTTACATAAGATATGATTGATTTAGGAACAAGTAGTGTATGTCATATCATGGTTAGGAATATCATAAGCATATCCAATAATCCAGAGAAATAAATAGTTAAGAGCGTATAGTGAATGGTATACTAGTATGAAAATAAACACACAACTCGATACCTTATTAATTTGTTGTGACCTATGACATGACATGACAATCTCACCATAAAGAATAAATAACCAAGACATGATGCCTTAATGAATATTAATAGTTGGTTTTGTGTGTAAATCAAGTATGTATTAATCAATGTGCCATAGGAAATGTGTAAATTGGTGTGTTAAGAGTGAGATATATAAAAGAAATGTGTCATGAACATGATATAGATAAAAATATGTGTCAACCAATCTGTTATGAGAAATATATGTAACGATCAATATGTCATGAACATGAGATAGATAAAAATATGTGTTAACGAGTGTACTACAAGCAAGATATGTAACACGCAAATTTTCATGAACATGAGATAGATTGAAATATGTTTAACCAATTTGTTATGGAAAAGATATGTAACAAGTAATGTTTTATGTGCATGATATGGATTGAAATATGTATAAGCTAATGTGCAAAGAGAAATATATGTATCTAATATGTTTTCATGAACATGAGATAGGTTGATATGTGTGTTGATTAATGTGCTAAGAACAAGTATTTGTAATAAGAAATGCATGTCACAAAAATGTATGTCATAAGAAATGCGAGTCTAAACAAAATGGATCAAACAAGAAGTGTCTCATGTAATATGTCATACGAGATATGTTCTGATTTATATATGTATCATTTACCGTGTCTAGAGACAATATAGGTGGAAGAAATATACGTAATCTAGCATAAAGCAAACAAGTAGTGAGAAATTTAAGCATAGAGGAAATAATGGCATGTGATAAAAAAATAGCAAAGAGCATATAATTGCATAGATCATACAATTGCATAAAAATAGATCATATAAGATCATATAAGAAAACATGAGCATATATCATATAAGATAATAGAAGCAAACCTAGCATATAATATACAATTGCATACATAAAATAGATAATAGAGCATAAAAGTGTATAAAATAAAATAAGAGCACAAAAACATGTGAGTGTGTGGAAGACAACAGAACATATAATCATACATGAGAATAGAGAATGCATGTGAATAGAACATATCGTAGTATATAAGATACAAGTTCATAGCAGCAAATAGGATCATAGAAGTAGAAATGAACCAAATAATGTGTAGATAAGAGATGGGTGATGTATTAATAAAGGTGAAATATCCAAAATATATGATCCCATGGCTAGTAGTAATCAAACATGTACATCAATATGTGGTAATAAATCACTATAAGTAAATGGTTAGAAATAAGTAATCATGAAGCATGCCTAATCAATATCTAGAAATAAAAAACGTGATCTTTGGATGAAGCACAATACAACATGTGTTCTAAGATGCAAGGTGGTACAATATACGTAGGAGTAATGATGTATCATTGATGGACTAATTCATAAGGATATGATTTATATTAGGTTAGTAAGTAGAAACCCCTAGTGCAACTTTTCCCCAAATGTGGTGGGTATCCCAAAGGTTATGGGGTTGTAATAATCCACAAAATGTATATATATGATCTAATTTAGGCTCAATATATAATATGCCCCTAATGTAGACATGCCCCCAATCTGGTGAGTTTCCCTTAGAGTATAAGGATTAGGAAGCTATGAGGTGTATGTATAATGTCCATTATTAAAGTAACTATAACCATATTATTTTTACTATAAGGATCAAATTTACATGGGTATGAAGTATGGAGAGTCCTAAACCCACATAATTACAATGCTTAATTATGTGTAATTGTTGATCGAGAACACTTGACGAGAAAGCACACAAGAAGTCCACGTGGGAAAATAGTTCATATTCAAAGGTGTGAACAGATAGGGAGAACACGTGCGTGGAGCATAAATTCAGCTTTCTTTTAACTACGGTAGTCTATTATTAGCACACTTGCATGTGTGGCTATTTTTGTAACGCGTGTGGCTAATAATAGCATGCGACCTATTTTGAGATTAGATAAGCGGTGAAGGGTAATTCCCCACTCTTATATATATGTAGTGAACTACATAGTAGATATATGTATGATGATGAATATACAGAGAGATATATGAGATTATGTTGCTAAATCTGTCACACGCATACTACTGTTATTGTAATGAAGCTTCTATATACTTATTTAAATGGAGGATATTGGCTGAATCTGAGTGTATTCTTGTGTGTAATTGGATATTGCATGTACTTGATTCCATCATGATTATTGTTTAAAGTCTTCTCTCCCTTAGATATAGATTTGGCATGCTTTGTAGAATGATGTGTTAGTAATGGAACTACATGTGCTAAGTCTTCATCATGCTAACAACCTGTAACAACAACCCTAAAGAGGGACCTAGTACCTTTGCATGCTTTGGGTGAGCTCTTAGTCTAGGTTGAGTGATGTGCCAACGCACGTCTAGGGTGTTACTAGTAAATTCTAGGTTGCATCATTGGTTCCATTGTTTTGGGACCTCTTTTTCATTGTTTCGGGATGGTTCACATGAAAACGTACCAGTTAACTCTAGCGAGTGTTGAGGAGTGGATACATGATCTGAAGAAGAAATACGCCCAGCGTTTAGCACTTGATCTAAGTTTAACGCATGCGTGTGGGTGGAAAAAATCTATATGATAGTTTATATGAGATATTTTTCTATCTTTCCAATAGAATTATACGAGTGGTTGATTGCTTATGCATCTAAGCAGAATTGGAGGTATCGCGCACTTTTCTAGACATAGGAAGAATTTAAGGCCCTTTATGATGCTAATCTATTTGGACTCGAGTGGTGGATACGTGGTTCCATGGTGTCTTGAAACAGCTATATCTTGGAATACTCAATTTCCACTTATTCATGTCTAGAGGTAGCTAATTCCAATTTTTACGATATCCAAGGGAACTTACCTATAAGGCATTCCACTAGCTATCAAGATCTTAATGGTAACTTTGAATTTGGAGAGTAAACCGATGGCTAACTAAACCCCACCACGCATGGGGGCAGGAACAGGATTGGTGAAGGATGGAAGACTTAGTGGCGGCAAGGCAAGGAAGAAAGAAAGGTGGCTCAAGTATAATGAGGTGCGCATGAGAGGGAGATAGAGAAGCGTGACATTGCAGAGTGGATGGAGTTGAGGAGAGAGATGGCTCATGAAGGATTTGGAGCTCACATAGAAGACGTGGAGCTAGAGCATCAGGAACTCCCCATCTGGGAAAGCATGACAAGGAACCCTCCTCGGCCTCACAAGGAAGCGCGCCAGCAGAGATGACCTGGGCCACGGGCGCTCATCTGGAACCTACCTGATAACCTAGCCCTTGTGCTTGGTTTTCTAGTATCTAGTATGACAAGTAATCAACAAGCAAGTTTGGGAAGTAAGAGAGCAAGTACATCAATGGCAAGGGTATGACTTCATTATTATTTGGAGGTGTGTTTTTAGGTGCATCATCCACACAAAACATGAGCATGTAGAATGTTGGATTCACCTCTGGAAGTGGAACTACTTCACAGACCATAGGGGTTTAGTATAGTACTATTGTCAAAGCACATGGGAGTACATCTACAGGACCTATTCCAGCTACAGGTTCGGGATCAGGAGGCATAGGTAGCTCTAGTTCAGGGGATCTAGAGGTTTTGGAGGTAGGGAAACACATGAGGTTCTAGATCAGGTGGGCAAGGTCTACACCAACCCCAGAATATTTACATGGAAATGTCTCTTCATCTTCCAGTATAAGGGCATAGAAGATGTTGTTAAACATGTGCATATGTGTGAAATACTATGGCATGCAAAAGGATCACAACTTCAGAGTGCAAGGCAAGCCAATTTTCTACCACATTACAAGGACGTGCCCACAACTAGTATAGAAAGTTTGACCTGATCAGACTTGTGTAGATTATGCAACACTTTGAAGGATGCGTTCTTGAAAGAGTTCTATATTCTAGAATTTGAGCAGAAGAGTATAAGCACGCTCAAAGATATCAAGCAAGGAACTATTGAGAGTGTGTGTGAGTATGATGCCCATTTTAAAATACTTCTATCTAAGCTTTCCTATGATATTCATGCAAGCCAACATGCACAATGGTTCATTGGAGGATTGATTACACCATTTAGAAGGGCATTGTCACATAAGACATATACTAATCCATGCAAGAGGCATTGGAGGCATCCCTACATGTTGAGGTAGTTGGGAGTATTGACACTTGGCATGTTAGCCCATTCTTAGAGGCACAGATTGCAGCTATGGAAAAGTAGTTAGAGAAATTATCAGCGAATTCAGCCCATGAAATGTGCTCAGGGATTTGGTGTACAGATTGTGAAGTGGAGGGACACACCAAGGATAGTTTTCCTCACAGGTCCATACGTTCATTGTTGTTAGACTATGAGATATGTCATTTGAATCATGATGCTAGCCATTGTCCTTTGCTACAGACACACGATAAGGAAGAACATATCCTGCTATTGCAAAATTTTCAGTCCACAACCCATGATACTAAAGATTGTAGATTGATTGGTCAGATCCATGATGCTATAGACATTGGGGTATGGTAGACAAGTGTAATAAATAGTTCTAAAAACAAGAATGAGCACCAAGATCGGGATCACAATCAACCGCACTATGATAGGAATGAGGGGTGATTTTGAAGGAGGTCGTGGCAGAGGCCAAGGATATCATGGTGGATTCGGAGGATGAGGCCATGGTGGTGGGAGAAGTGAGTTCCCTCATGGAACATGTTATACATGCATGATCTCTTGATCACTATAGGCACGAATGCCCCCATAATATTGCATGTTCTTTTTATGGAAAGAACCATAGCTATGAGGAGTTCCCAAACTTATATGAGCATCTGAGTAAGCAACATAAACAAGAAAACAAAGGTGCATGGATGGTTAGGATACAATGCACTGTGGACAATCAATGGATTCCCAAGTTGGTGGTAGAGTCCAAAGAGTTACAAGTAAAGATCATGACCCACTGCCGAGGCGGCACGCACTAGGAAGCATTACGGTGAGAAAACCGACCATCACTAAAGAAGAAGTTCTTCATGCATGATACCTAGATCCTGCCTATCAAAAGGAGGTTTATCAAGAAACCATGGAAGTTCTAAGGAATCTTCAGGGTGAGATATAGTACTTAAAGGAGAAAAAGAAAGCATCATAGAGATGGTCCAAACTGATATAGATGACTTGAGGGAGGTGTGTAAAATATTGTGCTTGGGAAAACATCATTCCACTTTGTTAGGGAGTTGGTTAAAAGGAAACACTCCACGTCAAGTACTAAGATGGGATGAAAGATCCTACATGTGAATCTTCCCCCTCATAGCCTAGATTATGACAAGGAAATCACTCTAAATGTTGTTGTGGATGGGTGGCTATTGAGTAATATACTGATTGATACAGGTGTGGAAGTCAATGTTCTTACCTTGGATGCATGGGTACAAATGGGAAGACCCCATTGCAGTCATCCTCTAATGTATTATTCATGGCTAATCAAACTAAGGCCACTCCCATCGAGTTTTGAAGGATGCATCCATTACCATACAAGGAGCCAAGTTCACTAGAGACTTTGAAGTTTTAGCGTTGGAAGAGTCAGATAGCTTCCTAATCTCTATTGGGGCATCCTTAGTGCTATGTAAATAATGTTGATCTTTAGTTCAACAAGGGCTATATCAGTTTTGAAAACAAAGAGGAAAGAGTTATTATCCCTTTGACAAATGGAAAATATGAACCTTATGTAGAGCCCTTAAGTGAAGAAGATCTGAATAGGATTTATGTACACGCCATCCGAGACCCAAAGATGATTGAACCAACCAAAGAAGGACTAATTCAATGGGAGGATGCACAAGTCTATTAGTGATACTACAAGTGTTGCTTGTGATAATTGGGCTCACAACACTTATGAGTTGGTAGGGTGCAAGTAAAGAGCATATTCCCTCGAGGCATAAAAACCGTTTATATCAGGAGGATAGGTAACAACTCGGTACCTTGTTACATAGGAGAAGGGGATCCCATGGTATTCCTACACGCCATGGAAGAACAATGGATAGACCCACTGGAAAGAAGAACTATGCTAGCATATACACTACGTGGGACAATAACATGCTGGTGGGTGACCCACAGGGATAATCTTGTTGGATGGAATGAAATTGGGATTGCTCTTACTACTAGGTTTTTCAGGAGCAATGCACCTACTCAAATCAAGTACTTATCACGATAATCAACTTGTTCAACACCATTTTAGAAGTGTGAGAGACTCTGGATAGAAGGGTAGGAAGCTTTACCACCTTTGCTATGGGTGCACAAGTTTTATTCCACTTTACAAGGTTGTGCGCATGTGCTTGGTATGTGTATGCGAAATCTCCATAGAGAAACTAGAAATTGGTAGAATTTAATTGTAGGAATGACCCAACATTTGAATTCTTCTCTACAAAGCCTTCAGTGGAGGAAGCATTGAAAGTCATAAAGCACTTAACTATGGGAGATAGTGCCAAGGCTGAAGAACTCCTTCAAGAGTTATTAGGTAAAGAAGACTTAGGAGCACGTCTTGATGAAGAACCAGAGGCCGATGTAACATTACTTCAACACGCTTTCCTTGAGAAAGAGAAAGGAAAAATGGTCTATTTAGTGGATGACGAAGAAGTAGATAATCTGGATGTAAACCATTCAATAGGAGGCGTGAGGTATTGGACAGTGTGGATAAGACCATGTGCACCTATCATGAACCTATGAAGACAAAGCGGGTGAATATTGGAACAAATAATAAGCCTAAGGAAGCCATAATTGAGACTATTGGTCAGACTCTGAAGTGGCAAAAATCATAGAGTTACTAAAGGATTACCAGGACTTATTTCCTAGGGGGTACCATGAACTTAAAGGTGTGCATGAATCATTAGGAGAGATGAAAATAAAGCTTAAAGAGGGTGCACGCCCAGTAAAAAGACCCTACAAGATGAACCCCAATTTACGTGAAAAGGTCAAAGAAGAGATTGATAACATGTTGAAGTTTGGGATTATCAAGCCCTTGATGAGTCAAAATGGGTTAGTCCAATGGTGATCAATATCAAGAAGGATGGATGGATTAGGATATGCGTGGACTACAGGGAGCTGAATGTTGCATGTGTAACTGATCCATTTCCTATGCCATTCACTGAGGAAATACTAGAAGGTGTTATAGGGTGAAATCTATTCATTTATAGATGGGTTCTCTGGGTATCATCAGGTTCAAATTTCCCAAGAGGATCGGAAAAGACTACATTTACTACTGAATGGGGTAGCTTCACCTATACTTGTCATGCCTTTTGGTCTGAAAAATGTGCCTGTTGTATTTTTGCATGCATAGTTGTCCAAGCATTTAAGGAATTTATTCACAACTTCTTACAGGTATATTTAGATGATTGGATGGTGTATGGATTAGTTAAGGATCATTGTGACAATATGTGCTTAATGTTTGAAAGGTGTAGACAATTGAGTATCTCTTTGAACATCAAGAAGTGCATATTTTCTACACCATTTGGGATACTTTTAGGACACATAATCTGTAAGGAGGGTTTGTTGGTTGATCCAACAAAGGTTGCAGTCATTATAGGCCTAAGGGAGCCTACTAGTCAAAGTGAGGTGCACAAATTTTTGGGTCATACAGGATATTATAGAAATTTTATCAAAGGATATGCCAAATTTGTCACACCATTAGAAGAGTTACTTGAAAGGGAAAGGTACATTCTATTGGGGAGAATAAACAACAGTGCATTCGAGACATTGAAGGAGAAACTTACTACCACGCCTATTCTATGTTTTCCTTTGTGGGACAAACCATTTCATGTACATGTTGATGCCTCTGGCATGGCCATTGGTGTGGTGTTGGCTCAACCTAGAGAAGGTATTGTAGATCATCCTATCTATTTTGCTAGTAGAAAGATAACTCCTGCATAACATAATTACACAACTACGAGTCACGAAGCTTTGTTAATGATCTATGCACTACATAAATTCCATCAAGTACTACTAGCTACACCATTCATCTTTTATACAAATCACATGGCATTGAAGTATTTGGTAAATAAACCTATTTTACAAGGGCACATATGTCGATGGGTGCTCTTATTTCAAGAATTTGATTTCACAGTTGTGGTAAAACTAGGAAAAATTAATTTTGGACCAGACCATCTATCAAGAATATAATCAGGAGAAGAAGCACAAGTAATTGAGGATACCATGCCAGATGTATAGTTATACAGGTTACAACGCGTGCCATCATAACTAGAGGACATTGTTGTCTTTCTACGAATAGGGATGACACTAGAAGAAATGAAATCCTTGGAGAAGAAACAACTTGCTATACGCACGTCGCACCTTATATGTTAATCAGTGGTGACTTATACAAATTGGGCGAGATGAGGTATTACATCGTTGTGTATTGGAACATGAGCACATGGATATTATGGAAGAAGATCATGGTGGTATTGCAGGTGGCCACTATGTTGGTGATGCCACAACGTGCAAGATTCTACTCACTAGATTATGGTGGGAGACCCTATATAAAGATTGTAAGGAATTTTGTAAGGCATGTGATCATTGTCAACGTCTTGGAAAACTAGGTCAACAAGATGAAATGCCTCTGAGACCTATTGCTAGCACAGAACCATTTGAGAAATGGGCTATAGATTTTGTGGGTCCTATTTCACTAGCTACGTGCAGAACTGGATCACGCTACATCATAACTTGCATAGACTATTTGATGAGGTGGGTAGAAGCAACACCTACAAAGGACTGTACAATGGCTACAATAACTTGATTTCTATGGGAAAATATTATTACAAGGTATGGATGTCCTTTGAGTTTGACCAGTGATAGGGAACACATTTTCTTAATGAGACAATCAAATTTTATTGGATGAGTTCATGATTGCACACCATAATACTACACCCTATCATCCTCAGGCAAATGGAATTGCTTGAGGCTTTCAACAAAATTTTGAGCCAGACCTTGAAAAAATATGTGATGTTGGAAGAAAGGATTGGGATGATAAAATATCTTGCAGTACTTTGGGCATATCAAACAACATATAAGAGATTGAACAAAGCCACACCATTTCAGTTAGTGTTTGGCATAAGAAGTTATTCTTCCTATAGAATTTATGTTACCTTCTTTGCGTATTGTGCGCGTTGGAGGTCTAGTTGATGAGAAATATTTAGAAGAAAAGATTGAAAAGATAATTAAGTTGGATGAGTGACGAGCCATACAACAGGGTTGGAGTCAAAAGCAAGAAAAGGCCAGGTAGAAAGCATGACATGACAGGAACATCAGGGATAAAAAGCTTGAGATTGGACAAATGGTACTTCTCTATGACTCTAAGTTCTTGCGCCATCTAGGTAAACTTAAGGTACATTGGTTGGGGCCGTATGTTATCACTTACATCCTTGAAATAGGTGCTTTTCCAGTTAGAAGCACTTGATGGAACATGGCTACCCGATTACTTTAATGGGAGTAGGTTGAAGCCCTACTATAAATAAGTCTTCTTGGTGTTTGTAATAAGACAATATTTCCATTTAGATTAGGTTTTCAATTTTGTATTTCCTTAATGTGTTTCCTTCTTTGTTGTTATGCTTTTTCAATTTAGTTATTGTTCTTTTGTAATAAGCACTCTTATGCGCATGAAATTAATTACTATATGAAGCATGTTTATGCGTAGAGGACTACACATACTTTTAGTGTGGGGTGGTTGTCGATATCTAGGTACAATATTGTGGGAATTGAAAGGTGAAAGGAATAAGCTACTAAGAGTGCTTTTCAAGTCAAAGGATTACCTCTAAAAAATGACCAAAGATGGAGATGAATGAAGGAATGGTATAACGCAAGGTAAGAAAAGGCCATAACAACTACCAGAAGAAGGTGTAGTGATGAGGTACTCAAGCGCAAGGAAGCATGCTAAAGAGAAGTATGTGACCAAATGGTAGGAAGGCGTGCTAGAAGGTTATAGCTAGGGTGCGAACAAAGATGTACCACATGGAAAGAATGGAATTGGTTAATTAATGAGAGGATATTTGGTAGGTGAAGGAGCAATAAATGCATCAAAATTTTGAAAATCTATATAAGGATGGGATGCGAGTTCATTTTTACCATTGTGATTAAGAGTATTTAAAAAGGAGCTAAGAGTGAAGAGCCGAGTGATTGAATTGAGGTGTGAAAGGTGTATAGCCATTCGTGACAAAGAGATCTATCCACAAAAAGAGCTTGCATCTCTGGTGGTGAAGGGTTTGAGTGAAGCAAGGTGACAGAGAGGAGCAAGGGCATGTAATTTTACCTAGGGAAAACTAAATGGAGCTAGGGTTTGATTCGCACATTGCAGAATTCAAGAGGTGAGTGTTTACAAGGGATTGCAAGGTCGAAATGGCACCCAAGAAAGTAGTTGTAGCAGGAGCAAAGGGAAAGAAGAAGGTAGTCGTAGAAGAAGAGAGAGATGGCTCCCAAAGTAATTTTTCTTAAATGCAATATCCAGAGGGGGTTATCGTAGGCTAGGAGTGGGATTCTCACATACGAGAAGTAAGGTGAGTGAATACAACCACCGTACCATAGATAATAAGGATTTTGATGCCTTGTTGAACACAAAGATGAATAAAGGCATAAGCGAAGACATGTCGGTGTACAACGATGCTAGCAAAGAAGCTCTTGAAGAAGATTGGAGTTTACCAGCTATACCAACTCCCTTACTTTGGGAAATATGAGCCCTTGTACCAGTGGCTCATGAGCAGAGTGCACAGAGATTTTTTCTACTTTACAGACGTAGAGCAAGAATTCCAACCACACTAATCTCCACGATATGAGGATTGAAGAGCACGGAGAAGATTTGAAGAATGATTTAACATACAAGGCCACAATCTTGGAGACCAGAAAGGAGCTGGGGTACACAAAGGGTCTCGGGATGGAAATTGATAAACTGAAGAAGTATCCAGTTGTGTAGGCAGCCACACACCTTATGACAAAGCTAAATGACCAAGAAAGGTGGTCACAAGTGAACACCATGTAGTTGCATGTTGCGAAGAAGATGTTCAAATGGGTAGTCTACAATATTTCAGGCTACATTGCAGAAACTATTATTGAAGAAGCGTGCATAGGAGGAAAGATCAGCTTTGGATCTATTTTGTTATCGCTAGTGTTCATAGAGATTAGAGTACCTAATGGACCAAAAGAGAAGATATGGGAGTATCCCATAGAGCATAAGTCACCAGCGGAGCAGTTCAACAAATACCTCTATGAAGGATCCATGATAGAACCATTCAAGCAAAGGGATAAGAAATTGTATGATAGGCTTTGTGCGGCCTTTGAAGAAGAATGGCACATCCCCAAGGACTTGCCTTTGGTGGTTGGAAAGGTAGTTTAGTTCGCTGTATACCAGCACTTTTGCATAGCGTGGTTCACCATGATAGATGGAGCATGGATCCCTTGGTGTAAGTTACCATATGCCTTCACAACAAGGTACTTCCAGGTGTTAGTACATAGGTTCTCAGATGCGTGACGACTAACGTTTAATGCAGACAAGGTAGATTGTGACTACCACACGCTAAGGAATAAATATGTGTATCTAGGACGGGGTGCATATATTGAAAGGCTCATTTTAGATGTATTGAGCATTAAACCAAGTAAGTTTAGTTGTGGGAGATATTGGAGCAGCATTGGTGTACCTTCAATTGAAGCCCAAGTTAGAGAATAACAAGTACGTGGAGAATGAGTTCATGCTCCTAGGGCTGCTGAAGGGTAAGCATACTATGGAGAACATTCCAGCACCTAATCCTATAAAGAAAATTGAAGTGGAGGATGAGGAGGATGAGCGCGAAGATAGTGGGGGTTTGAGCATAGAGGTAGAAGACATCCTACTAATAAGGATGAAGCGAGCGCGTAACAACACCACCTCAACCACAAGAGGGGGATGAAGAGGACTTGGATGTAGTCTAAGGAGAGCATAGATTTAAGAGAGTGTTTAGGAGAATAAGGACCCAAGGTTCTACTCCTCAAACAATGCGCAGATCACCCGAGACTCTCTCCACATAAGGAGACAACCAAAACAAAGAAGGAAACTAAAATTGAATGAGGAAGTGGAAGAGTCGGAGGAAAAAACACGTAATTCTCCTACACCTCCTAAGAACATTGAAGGATAGTAAGGTGAAGAAATGAAGGAAGGAGAAGAGGAAGAAAAGAGAACAAATGAGACAATTACAGAGAGGCTGCTCAGACATGGGAACATAAGTTCCAAATCTAGAGGCTTAATACATCATTATACAGTGCATGACAGATCTAGATCTAGGAAAGAATAGGTTTAAACAATAATCATGATAGAAATAAGAACATGCACTACCCAATTACACACAAGAATGACACTTAGGTTCAGTCAATATCTTCCATCTCTTAATTATCACAATAACACAGAAGCTTCTTACAATATCTTGAATCTATGTCGATGCGCACATGGATCTGATATGGTAATCTAGAAACATGCACATGTCTCTATATACTTATCCCTCACACACACACACATATATTATCTATCTCTCTATATCCATCATCTCCCTACCAGGTAATTCACTACATATATATAGGGTGGGGACTTTCCCTTCACCACTTATCTATTCCAAAAATAGGTCGCATGCTATTAATAGCCACACCATTTTCATGCATAGCCACACATGCAAGTGTGCTATCTATAGACTACTGATAGTTAACTGAGGTGACAATCCTATTCTTAGACTATCTCCATGCAAAAAGTGCTCTAATCGATCCTCTAGAAATAGACAATGCGTGGCACACACGTCTCTACATCGTTGGTGTGTTTTGCACATATCTTCTAAAAATAGATCTTCATGCCCAAAAATGGCTAAGTCTTGAATGTTGACTTGTCCTGCGCACATGGGTTCTTCTGTCCCTTCACGCCCTTGAACTTGCTTGTTTTCCCATGCAAACTTCTTGTGTGAGTTCTATCAAGTGTTCTCTGATCAACATTACCCCACACTAATCTCATTGTCACCCCGACAATGGGTATCTCCAAAAAAATGTGAATAGAAAGAATCAGAAAGAATTTGAATGAATAAAGAATGCTTTTATGTGGCAGCCTCATCTGTCTCATCTTGAAGGATCAACTCTGGATACTCCTCTTTTATTTCAGCCTCTAAGGCCTGCCACTCGGTGAGAGCCTTCTCTACTTTCTCTGGAATGTCCACAATGATGGACTCAAGTTCATCCTTCACAATTTCCCTTTTTCATTTCTGCAAGACCAACATAATGTTGGACATTGCAGTCATTCTTCCCTCTAGTACATCCATTTTCTATGTGATGAGTTTCCCAAGCTCATTTAATCTTTCCTTGTGTGGCTCTTGTGTTGTTGTATTAGGGCCTCACACTTTTGTTTTACAATAGTTAACCTCTCTGTGTGGCCCAAGGTATCATCCCTCATAGCCTTCTAGACTTCATTATCTTCTTCCAGAGTCTTTACCTTGATCAACGCCTCTGGAGTTGTGCATATATTTAAGGCATGATCCACTTTTTCAATTCTTCTAAGCACTTGCAGCAGTCCCTCATAGGATGCAATCTTCCACATCACTAAAGCCTTTTCTCTTTCCACCTCTTGTGTTAGATCCTTTGGTTTGGCATACGCAGAGGTTCATCTTCAAGCACTAGGTCTACTAAGGTACTTACATAGTGTATCACCAAAGGAAACGTCTTTGGTACCTTTGGTTCTAGGTATGGCCTAGCCTTCATAACAATATCACCAATTTCCTCTGTGAGGCTGATAAATACAACATTTTTCTTCTACACCAAGTCTCTTTCTATGTTTAGGCATGCTATTTCCCCATCCTTTTTTAATCTCTTGCACTGAGTGCACTCTTATTGTTGCCTTTGTCCATGTTTCTTCTTGCCACTTCTTTAGAACCTTGACCAATGCATTGCTCACCTATTCATCTGACATGACAATAGGCTTTACTATCATATGTCTAGCTTGGGGTGCCTTCTTCAGCCATCTCGACACACATGACTCCTCACATACATCAAAGTCAGGCTCATCCATGTGGGTGTGCATTGACCATGATAGTTTCTTTTTGAGTGCGCATGGTCATCATATCCTCATCCATTAGCTCCCATCCAAATAAATCCTTTTGTGCTATCATGCTCTAGAAGCGGGTGCACGGACAATATTTCTTGTGTCCTCAACATATCCCATGAGTGGTGCACTGTGTTCTCCACTCATCCTCTTTGTCCTTGGCCCTTTTGGAACTTGAGCTTCAAGGTTAGGAGTTTGTGTAGTATCTTGAGGTAGTCTCATGTGTGGTTTCAGATGTTTCCTTCTCTCCTTCTTCTCCATCTTTCATCTCTTCATCTTTTGGCTCTTCTTCTTTCTCAAGTGGAGTAGGAGATCCTAGCATGCTCTCCTCTCTCCTTTCCTCTTCATCTAACTTCAACTTCCTTCTCCTTTTTGGCTCAGTGGACTCCTTGTGCGAGAGAGACGAGGTGATCTCCTTACCATTTGTGGGGTTCCACCTTGAGTCCTTGTGCGTCTAAATACTTTCTTGAACCTATTCTCTCCTTGTTCTACCCCATATCATCTTCTTCATCCTGCCCCTATGGTGGAGTAGTGGCGCACTGTGATTCCTTCCTATCTGAAGGTTTCCTCCTTCTATGCTCCAAGCCACCACTATCTTCACGCTCTTCTTCTTCATCTTCTACATCAATGGTTTCTGTGGGCTTTGCACCGGTATGTTCTCCATTGTATGTTGACCCTTCGGCGTGGCCCTAGGAGCATGAACTCATTCTCCACGTACTTATTGTTTTCCATCTTGGGCTTCAGCTGAAGGTATACTAGTGCTGCCCCAATATCTTCGATAGCTAGACTCATGGGCTTTATGCTCAATACTTCTGAAATGAGCCTCTCGATATACACACTTCACCTGGATACACATATTTCTTTCTCGGGTGTGGTAGTCACAGTCTACCTTCTCTGCATTGAAGGCCAGGTGGTGTGTGTCTGTGAATCTATGGACTGATGTTTGAAAGTACCTCACTGTGAAGGTGTAAGGAAATTTGCACCAAGGGCTCTAGGATCCATCTTTCATTGGGAAGCGCATGATGTAGAAATGTTGATATACAACAAACTAGACTTGTTTCCCTATTACCAAGGTAGGTCCTTCGGGATGCGCCACTCTTCTTCAAAGGCCACACGGAGCCTATTGCATACCATTTCTCTTGCTCTTTTCTTGACATCATCTATCATGGACCCTTTACATAGGTACTTGCTTGAACCTTTCAGCTGGTGACTTATTCTCCATGGGGTATTCCCATATCTTCTCCTTTGGTCCATCTGGTACTCCAATCTCCATGAATACCAGTGATAATAGAACAGCTCCAAAGCTGATTTTTCCTCCCGTGCATGCTTCCTCGACTATCTGTTCTATAATGTAGCCTACAATATTGTAGACTACTCCTTCTGACATCCGCTTCACAACATGCAGCCACATGGTGTTCACCTGTGACCACCTCTCCTGGTCATTCAACTTTGTAACAAGATGTGTTGTTGCTTGTACAACTAGACAATTCTTTAGTTTATCAATGTCCATACCACGCGGACCCTTCAAGTATCCCAACTCCTTCTTGGTTTCTAGAATCACGGCCTTATCTATTAGGTCAGTCTTTATATCCTCTCTGTGGCCTTCAAACCTGTCACTATGGAGATCAACGTGGATGAGATTCTGACTCTGCATCCTGCAAAGTAGAAAAATTCCTCATGTACTCTACTCATGAGCCATTGGTATAAAGGCTCATACTTCCCAAAATATGGAAGCTCATATAATTGGTAGACTCCAATTCTTTTTAAAGAAGTTTCTCACCTACATCATCATAAACCGACATGTCATCTATCCATGCATTTTGTTTGTCTTCGTGTTGAGTAGGGCATCGAGTTCCTTTTTGTTCTCTATGGTCCTGTGGTTATACTCACTCACTTTTCTTTTTCTTATATGTGAATCCCACTCTGGCCGACTATGATGCCCTCTGGATATTGCATTTCTAAAAAATTACTTTTAGGTGCCATCTCTTCCTCCTCTACAACTACCTTCTTCTTCCCCTTTGTTCCCATTGCAGCTACTTTCTTGGGTGCCATTTTTACCTTGCAATCCTTCTGTAGACACTTGCCTCTTCAACTCTATAATGCCCAACTCAAACCCTAGCTCGAGTTAGCATGCCCTAGGTGAAATCATGCCTAGCTCCTCTCTGTCATCCTGCTTCACTCAAACCCTTCACCACCGGGGACACAAGCTTCTTCTACACACAGATCTCTTGTCACGTCTGGTTTCACACCCTTCACACCTCAAATCGATTACTCGGCTCTTCGCACTTAGCTCTTTCTCAAATACTCTTAATCACAATGGTAAAAATGAACTCACATCCCATCCTTATATAGATTTTCAAATTTTGATGCATTTATTGCTTCTCCACCTACCAAATATCCTCTCATTTATTGACCAAATTTTTCTTTCCATGTGGTACATATTCACGCCCCAGCTATAACCTTCTAGCATGCCTTCCTACCCTCTGGTCACAGACTTCTCTTCAGCGCATGCATGCCCATGCACCCAGTACCTCATCACTGTACCTTATCCTGGTAGTTATCATGGCCTCTACTTACCTCGCATGTTATATTGTTCCTTCATTCATCTCCATCCTTGGTCACTTTTGAGAAGCAATATTTTTACTTTGACAAACACCCATAGCAACTTATTCCTTTCCTTTCAGTTCCAGCATCTATGTACCTTGATATCAATAACCACACCCCACACTAAAAGTATGTGTAGTCCATTGCTCATCAACATGCTCCATATTGTAGTTAGCTTGTAGTATAGCACTTATGCAACATGCTTCATATTGCAAAAACGTGCAAGCACACTTATTACACAAGAACAAAAACTAAAGTGACAAAGCATAAAAAATGAAGGAAATACATTAAGGAAATACATAATGGAAACCTAATCTAATTGGAAATACTACCTTATTACAAATGCCAAGAAGACTTATTTATAGTAGGGCTTCAGCCTACTCCCATTAAAGTAACTGGGTAGTCATGTTCCATCTAGTGCTTCTAACTGGAAAGCACTTGTTTCAAGGATGTAAGTAATAACATACGACCCTAACCAATGTACCTTAAGTTTTCTTGGATGGCGCAAGAACTTAGAGTCATAGAGAAGTACCATTTGTCCAATCTCAAACTTCTTATCCCTTATGTTTCTATCATGCCATGCTTTCTTCTTGGCCTTTTCTTGCTTCTGAATCCATCATGTTATGGCTCATCACTCATCCAAGTTGAATCATCTTCTCAATACACTCTTCTAAAGTCCTGCTCATCAGCTAGACCTCCAGCATGCACACAATGCACAAAAAGAAGGTAACATAAATTCTATAGGGAGAATGGCTTTTGTGCCAAACACCAACTGAAATGGTGTGGCTTTGTTCAATCTCTTATAAGTTGTTCTATATGCCCAAAGAACAGCTAACACTTTATCATCCCAATCCTTTCTTCCAACATCACAAATTTTTGTCAATGTCTGGCTCAAAATCTTGTTGAAAGCCTCAACAGTTCCATTTTCCTAGGATGATAGGGTGTAGTCTTATGGTGTGCAACCATAAACTCATCTAATAGGATCCTGATTGTCTCATTCAAAAAGTGTGTACCCCTATCACTTGTCAAGCTTAAAGGACATCCATATCTTGTAAGAACATTCTCCCATAGAAACCTAGCTGTTGTAGCCATTGTACAGTCCTTCGTAGGTGTTGCTTCTACCCACCTTGTGAGATAATCTATACAAGTAATGATATAGCGTGACCCAGTCCTATGCGCGTGGCTAGAAAATAGGTCCTACAAAATTGATGGCCCATTTCTCAAATGGTTCGGCACTAGTAATAGGTCTCAAAGGCATCTCATCTCTTTTCCCTAGTTTACCTAGATGCTGACAATGGTCACACACTTTGCAATACACTTTACAATCTTTATACAGTGTCTCCCACCATAATCCAACAAGTAGGATCTTTTCGGGCAGTTGCATCACCTGCATAGTGGCCTCCTACAATACCACCATGTGCCTCCTCCATTATATCCTTGCGCTCATGCTCTAATACACAACGACGTAATACTTCATCTCTGTCCTAACTTGTAGAGGTCACCACTATTAACATAAATGGTGCCACACATATAGAAAGTTGTTTCTTTTCTAATGCCTTCATTCCTTCTGGTGCCACACTAGTCCATAGAAAGACAACAATGTCTTCTAATTCTGATGGCACATGTGTTGTAACCTATATAATTGTGCATCTAGCATGGTTTCTTCAATTGTTTGTGCTTCTTCTCCTGAGTGAATTCTAGACAAGTGGTCTGGTCCAGAGTTACTTTTCCCTAGCTTCACCACAACTGTGAAGTCAAACTCTTGAAATAGGAGTACCCATCTGCATATGCCCCTTGTAAGATGGGTTTGTTCACCAAATACTTCAATGCCATGTGATCTGTATAAAACACAAATGGTGTTGCTAACAAGTACTATCGAAACTTGTGCAATGCATAGATCATTGACAAAGCTTCACTCTATAGTTGTATAATTTGTTCAGCAAGAGTCAGCTTCCTACTAGCAAAAAAAATTGGATGATCTACAATACCTTCACTAGGTTGAGCTAACACAATGCCAATGGCCATGCCAGAGGTCCACATGCACATGAAATGGTTTATCCCATGAGGAAAGTGCACAAATGGGCGGTAGTAAGTTTCTCCTTTAATATCTCAAACACGTGCTTGTTGCGGTTCTCCCCAATAAAATGTACCTTTTCCTTTTAGTAACTCTTCCAAGGGTGCAAAAAATTTGGCATACCCTTTGATGAACTTTTGATAATATCCTGTGTGACCCAAAAATCCACACCTCACTTTGACTAGTAGGCACTTCCAGGCCTAGAATGACTACAACCTTAGTTGGATCAACCAACAAACCTTCCTTACAGATTATATGTCCTAACAATATTCCAAAAGGTGTAGAAAATATGCACTTCTTGATGTTCAAAGAGATACTCAATTGTTTGCATCATTCAAACATTAAGCGTAGATTGTCACAATGATCTTTCACAAGCCCATATATTGTCCAATCATCTAGATAAACTTGTAAGAAGTTGTGAATAAAATATTTGAATGCCTAACAACTATCCATGAGAATACAACAGGCACATTTTTCAGTCCAAAAGGCATCACAGTATAGGAAAAACTACCCCATTCAGTAGTAAAAAGTTGTCTTTTCTTGATCCTCCTGAGCAATCCTAACTTGATGATACCCGAAAACCCATCTGTGAATGAATATATTTCATGCCCTACCACTCCTTCCAGTATTTCCTCAGTGAATGGTGTAGGAAAAGGGTTTGTGACACATGCAACATTCAACTCCCTATAATCTACACAGATTTGAATCCTACCATCCTTCTTGATACTTATCACCATAGGACTAACCCATTCTGACTCATCCAAGGGTCGAATAATCCCATATTTCAGCATCTTATCAATCTCTTCCTTCACCTTTTCACGTAAATTGGGATTCATTCTATAAGGTCACTTTCTAACTGGGCATGCACCATCCTTAAGCTTTATCTTCATTTCCCCAAGTGATTCATGCATGCCTTTAAGTTCATGATACCCTCGAGGGAATAAGTCCTGATAATCCCTGAGTAACTCAATGATCTTTTCCACTTCCGATTCTGACCAATAGTCTCCAATTATGACCTCCTTTGGCTCAGCCTCTGCAAACCTATATTCACCTTCTTTGTCTTCATGGGTTCATGATAGGCATGTGTATCCTTGTCTACACTATCCAAGACCTCGCACACCCCTTGTGAATGTTCAATATCTAGGTTCTCAACTTCCTCATCATCCACTATGTAAACCATCTTTCCTTTCTCTTTCTCAAGGAAAGCACATTCAAGTAGTATGGAGTCCATTTCTTCTTCCTTTTCAAAATGCACTCCGACTCTGTCTCACCAAATATTTCTGAATAAGCTCTTCTTCCTTTGCACTATCTCCCATAGTTAAGTGCTTGACAAATTTTAATGCTTCTTCTACTTTGGAGGTTTAGTTGAGAAGTAGTCAAAGGTCTGATCATTCCTGTAGTCAAATTCTACCAATTCCCAGTCTCTCGATGTAGTTCTGCATATACATACCAGCACGTGTGCATCATCCTTGTAGAGTAGAATACAATCTATGCACCCAGAGTGAAGGTGGTAATGCTTCCTGTCCCATTGTCTAGAGTCTCTCACACTTGCTTGAATGTGATGTTGAATAGGTTGATCACCATTATAAGTGTAGATCTATGTAGGTGCATTGCTCCTTAAAAACCTAGTAGATAGGGTGATTCCAATCTCCTCCCATTCTATAAGATTATCTCTGTGGACTACCCACCAGTGTGCTTGTTGTCCCCATGTAAGGTATACACTAACATATCTCTTCTCTTAATTTGATCTATCCACTGTGCTTCCATGGCTTTCAAAAATATAGGAAGATCTTCTACCCTAGTATACCAAGGTATTACTACCTATCCATCAATAGAATGAAGTCCATTCTTGCACACGTAACCACACTTTTACCTCATGCCCTACTAGTTCATATGTACCATGAGCCCAATTGTCACAAGCAAATACTCATAGTATCACTAATAGAATGAGAATCTTCCCACTGTAGGATGCCTTCCTTTGATGGCTCATTGACCTCTGGGTCTGAATAACACGTACATAGATTCTGTTTAAGTCCTCCTCACTTAGAGGCTCAACATATGGTGTAGACTTCCCATCTATCAAAGGTATTACAACCCTTTCCTCCTTGTTCTCAAAGCTGATATACCCCTTATTGAATCTCAAGTCAACATTATTCGCATAACACCAAGGGCATCCAAGCAAGGCTAGAAAACTATCTGCTTCCACAAGTGCTAATACCTCAAAATCCCCAGTGAACTTGGCCCCTTGTATGGTTATAGATGCATCCTTCAAAACTCCTATGGGAGTGGCCTTAGTCTAGTTTTCCATAAACAACACATTAGATGATGGCTGCAATGGAGGCCTCCCCATTTGTACCCATGCATCTAATGTAAGCACATTCACTTCCGCACCTGTATCAATCAATATGTTGCTCAACAACCATCCATCCACAACAACATTCAGAGTAATTTCCTTGTCATAGTCAATGCTATCGGGGGAAGATTTGCATGTAGGATTTTCCATTCATTCTCAGTGCTTGTGTGTGGGGTATTCCCCTTCAACCAATTTCCTAGCAAATGGAATAATATTCTCTAGTGCAACATTTTACAAACCTCTCTGATGTCATCAATATCAGAGGGGACTTTTTCTACTTCTTTCTTCTGCTCCATCTTCCTTGACTGCTCCTTTAAACACTTTGTATCTCACCTTGAAGATTCCTGAGGACCTCCATGGTCTCTTGATAGACTTCCTTCTGATGAGTAGGATCTGGGTACCTTGCATGCAAAACCTCCTCCTTGGTGATCGTAGGCTTCTGGTGCAATGCCTCTCTTACACACCACTTCAGCTCATGTAGTAATCTTCACTTTATTAATGCCTCAGTCCTGAGTGCTATCTTGGGCATCCACTGATCTTCTACCATGCATGCTTGGATTCTAACCATCCCGATGCCTTTGTTTTCTTTCTTATGTTGCTTACTCAGATGCTCATATAAGTCTGGGAACTCTTCATAGCTATGGTTCTTTCGTCCAAAAAGAACATGCAATATTCTGGGGACATTCACACCTATAGTGGTCAGGAGATCCACATGTATAACATGTTCCATGAGGGAACTCACCTCTTCCTCCACCACGGCCTCATCCTCCATATCCACCATGATATCCATGTCCTCTTCCATGACCTCCTTCAAAATGCCCCTCATTCCTATCATAGCGCATTTGATTATGATCCCGATCCTGGTGCTCATTCTTACCCTTAGAATTATCCATTATGCTTGTTTTTGTCATACCCCAATGTCTATAGCATCCTGGATCTGACCAATCAACCAAAATCTTTAGTATCATGGGTCGTGGACCGAAAATTTTACAGTAACAAGATACATTCTTCCTTATCATGCATTGTAACAAAGGACAGTGACTAGCATCATGATTCAAATGATAGATCTCACAGTCCAATAGTAATGAGCATATAGATCTGTGAGGGAAACTATCCTTGGTGTGACCTTCCACTTCACAATCTATACACCAAATCCTGAGCACGTTTCATGGGCTGAATTTGTTGATAGCTTCTCTAACTATTTTTCCATAGCTGTAATTTGTGCCTCTAAGAATGGACTAATGCTAGTGTCAATGCTCCCAACTTACCTCAACATGCAAAGTTGCTTCCAATGCTTTCACATGGATCAATGTATGTCTTATGTGACAGTGCTCTTCTGAATGGTGTAATCAATCCACCAACAAACCATTGTGCATGTTGGCTTGCGTGAATATCATAAGAAAGCTTAGATAGGAGTGTTTTAAAATGGGCATCATACTCACATACACTCTCAGTAGTGCCTTGCTTGATATCCTTGAGCATGCTTATACTCTTCTACTCAAATTTTGGGATATAGAACTCTTTCAAGAAAGCATCCTTCAATGTCACTGCATAATCCACACAAGTTTGATCAGGGTCAAACTTCCTATACCATAGTGTGTGCACATCCTTGTAATGTAGTAGTAAATTGACTTGCCTTGCGCTCAGAAGCCATGATCCCTTTCACGCGCCACAATATTTCACACATGTGCACATGCTCAACAACATCCTCTATGCCTCTATACTCCGGAAGAAGATGAAGAGACATCTCCATATAAATATTTTGGGGTTGGTGCGGACCTTGCCCACCTGATCCAGAACCTCCTGTGTTTCCCCTACCTCCAGAAACCACCAGATCCACTGAACTAGAACCACCTATACCTCCTGATCCTCCACCTGTAGCTGGAATAGGACTTGTAGATGTACTCCCCTATGTGCTCCGATAGTAGTACTATACTAAACCCCTACAATCTGTGTGGTAGTTCCACTTCCAGAGGTGAATCCAACATTCTACGTGCTTACATTCTGTGTAGATGATGATGCTTGAAAATGTTCCTCCAAATAACATTGAAGTCATCTGTCCTACCATTGATGTACTTGCTCTCTCTACTTACTCTGGTTCTCCTATTTCCCAAATTCACTTGCTGATTACTTGTCATACTAGATACTTGGAAAACCAAGCACAAGGGCTAGGTCACCAGTGGATTAAGATGCACGCCCACGGCCCAAGTAGTCTCTGCTGGCACACTTCTATGTGAGGCCAAGGGGGGATCCCTGTCATGCTTTCCAAGATGGGGGAGTTCTTGATGCTCTGGCTCCACATCTTCTACATGTGAGCTTCAAATCCTTCACGAGCCATCTCTCTCCTCAACGCCATACTTTCTACAATGGTATGTTGCTTCTCTATCTCCCTCTCGCATGCCTCATTATACTTAAGCCACCTCTCCTCTCTCTTCCTTTCTGCCACTAGGTCTTGCCATCTTTCACCAAACCTATTCCTGCCCTCACATGTGGTGAGGTTTAGTTAGCCATTGGTTTACTCTCCAGGTTCAAAGTTACCATCAAGATCTTGATCACCAATGGAATACTTTGCAGATATGTTCCTCTAGGATACCACAAAAACTAGAATTCAGCTACCTCCAAGAAAGAATACGTCGAAATTGAATATTCCAGAATATAACTATTTAGAACACCATGAAACCATGTATCCACAGCGTGAGTCCAAATCAGATCAGCATCATAAAGGGCCTAAAATTCTTCTTGTGTCCAAGACAAGTGTGCGATACCTCCAATTCCACTTAGATGCATAAGCAATCAACCACTCATATAATTCTACTAGGAAAGATGGCAAAAATCTCTCATATAAACTGTCATATAGGTTCTGTTCCACCCATACATGTGTTAAACTCAGATCCGATGTTGAACCATCATGTGTATTCTTCCTCCAGATCATGTATCCACTCCTCAATACTTGCTAGAGTTAACCGGTATGTCTTCTTCATCATGAACCATCCTAAAAACAACTAAAAAGAGGTCCCGAAATGGAACCAATGATGCAGCCTAGAATTCACTAGATAACACCCTAGATGATGTTGGCACATCACTCAACCTAGACTGAGCACTCACCCAAAGCACGCAAAGGTACCAGTCCCTCTTTAGGGTTGTTGTAGTAGAATGTTAACATGATGAAGACTTAAAGCATATAGATCCATAACTAATACATCATTATATAGTGCATGACAAATCTAGATCTAGGAAAGAATAGGTTTAAACAATAATCATGATAGAAATAAGAACATGCACTACCCAATTACACACAGGAATGACACTTAGGTTCAGTCAATATCTTCCATCTCTTAATCATCATAATAACACAAAAGCTTCTTACAATACTGGAAATCTATGTCGATGCACATGGATCTGATATGGTAATCCAAAAACATGCACACTATGTTATCTATCTCTATATCCATCACTCTCCCTACCCATAATTCACTACAATTCACTATATATATAGGTGGGGACTTTCCCTTCACCGCTTATCTATTCCAAAAATAGGCCACATGCTATTAATAGCCACGCATTTTTTCATGCATAGCCACACATGCAAGTGTGTTATCTATAGACTACTGATAGTTAACTAAGGTGACAATCCTATTCTTAGATTGTCTCCATGCAAAAGTGCTCTAAATCCGATCCTCCAAAATAGACAATGCGTGGCACGCACATCTCTGCATCGTTGGTGTGTTTTACACGCTATCTTCTAAAAATCTAAGGATAATGAGATAATGTGCCTAACACAGAAAGAGACTTAGCACAAAAAAAGAACTATGTATTTATCAATGATCGCAGAGGAAATTGGTGATAATGTCATAAGAGCTAGGCCACACTTAGAGCCAAAGGTACTAAAGACATTTCCTTTGGCAATACACTATGTAGGTACATTGGTAGACCTAGTGCTTGAAGATGAATCTCTACACATGTCAGTGCCAAAGGATACGGACCAAGATGCAAAGCGAGAAAAGGCTTCAATGATGCGGAAGATTACATCATATGAAGGATTGTTCATAAGTGTTGCAGGAAGTATCTTGAAGAAGGTAAACCAAGCCTTGAACATCTATACAGCTCCAGAGGCGCTTATCAACATAAAAACCTTGGAGGAGAGCAACGAGGTTCGAAAGTAATGAAAGATGACACATTGGGCCACGCAGATAGATTAGCATTAGTCAAACAGTGTGCGAGGCCTTGGCGCAACCCCAAGAACCACATAAAAATCGACTAGAAGAGCTTGGGAAACTCATCGCGCAAAAGATGGATTTGCTGGAGGGAAGGATGACTGCAATGTCCAACATTGTGTTGGTCTTGCGAACAAGAAAGGAAAAATTGCGAAGGAAAAACTGGAGTCTATTACTATGGACATTCCAGAAAGAGCAGAGGAAGCACTCGTTGAGTGGCAAACCTTGGAGGCTAAGATTAAGGGGGAATATCCTAAATTGATTTTTCAGGATATAGAAGAAGAAACCGCAGGATAAGAACATTCTTTCATTCATTCAAATTCTTTGTATTCTTCTATACTTTAATTCATTTTTGGAGATAACCATTATCGGGCGACAATGTAATTAGTGTGGGGTAATGTTAATTAGAGAAAACTTGTCAGAAAGCACAAAAGAATTCCACGTGGGAAAACATGTCATAGTCAAATGCATGAACGAATAGGGACAACACATGCACAGAGAAGAAGTTCAACTTTCGGGACTTACCCATTTTCACTCATGAAGGTCTATTTTTAGAGATGGCATGCAGAGCACACAAACGAGGCAAAGACGTATGAGCCACACATTGGCTATTTTTGGAGGATCAGATACGAAGCGCTTTGCATGGACACAGGCCAGAAATAGATTTCTCACTATCAATTAACTAGCAAAGAGAGTCTATTATTAGCACACTTGCATGTCCTGCTATTTTTGTAATGGTGCGTGGCTAATAATAGCATGCGACCTA
The DNA here is from genome assembly GCA_018340775.1 of Taxus wallichiana var. yunnanensis. Lineage (NCBI taxonomy): Eukaryota > Viridiplantae > Streptophyta > Pinopsida > Cupressales > Taxaceae > Taxus > Taxus wallichiana. The sequence goes on from CM031235.1 coordinate 956,321,147, forward strand.
TTTTGAGATTAGATAAGCGGTGAAGGTAAAGTCCCCACTCTTATATATCTCGTAGTGAGCTACATAGTAGATATATGTATGATGATGAATATACGAGAGAGATATAGTGAGATTATCTTGCTAAATATATCACACGCATGCTACAAGTATTGTAATGAAACTTCTATATACTTATTTAAATGGAGGATATTGGCTGAATCTGAGTGTATTCTTGTGTGTAATTGGATATTGCATGTACTTGATTCCATCATGATTATTGTTTAAAGTCTGCTCTCCCTTAGATATAGATCTGGCATGCTTTGTAGAATGATGTGTTAGTAATGGAACTGCATGTGCTAAGTCTTCATCATGCTAACAACTCGTAATAATAACCCTAAAGAAGGATCTAGTACCTTTACATGCTTCGGTGAGATATCGGTCTAGGTTGAGTGATGTGCCAACGCATCCAGTATGTGTTACTTGTAAATTCTAGGTTGCATCACAATGCATGAGAAACTATCATATATGTGTTGATTTTGTATTGTATCATTTTTGTATTTTTACCATAAGATAATGAGAAAGATAAAACTACAAACTTGGATTTGTATTAAGGGCCTCGGGTCATAGGTTGTAAACTAAAGAAGATGTGAGGTAGAGCCCTAGGTAATATTTATTCCCTCAACAATCACAATGAAACCCTAAAAATGTGCTACATTGTCGGGTTAATGCCCTAGTCAAAGATTAAGGAAAACATGTCAAATGATCCATAATTGTGCTAAGATTCGTAGACACAAAATTATGCACTTTACACATAATTTAGCCCAGTCTTATACTACTATTTAGAAGGTTCTCAAGTGGATAAAGTACTAATTAATCCCACCTTTTGGCCACCTTTATTTTATATTTTATTTCATCATTCCCGCATATTTTATTACACTTATCCACCCATTTCGCAATTGCCCTGTTAGTCTAGCCCAAAATCAGTGCACCCCAACCTATACTGGGACATCCCGATCCCACTTTGGGTGCCCCGTCCTGCGATCCTTTCTAGCTTCTTTTTAGGGCCTTTCTAGCCATTTGTTGTCTTTACCTTTTTCCCAGTCGGCCTTCTCGGGATTAATTACAAAATTAATCTTGAGAGCCCAATAAATATAAAGCTATAATACCATAATGAGGATCCTAGGTCATAACATTACACACTACTATCACTCCATCTAGAGTTGCATCCATTGCATCACTTGCATCCACATAGTGTCATGTATCAAGGCTAGGAGATTTGCATCACACACACTACATAGGGGGAGGGATTCTATTCTATTTCATGCACACATGTTATTTACATTTTCTATAGTTATTATTGCTCGCTACTTCACAAAGTGTGACTGACATGAGAGCACCTAGGGCACAACATGCACACACACACACACCAGAACTACATCGGGTCTGAAATGTAGTGCAACGCTCAGTGATAAGACCACTAGTTTTGCGGATGAGGTCAGTCCGACCCATTCATATGCATATTTTATTTTTCTAGGGTTTGATACTTCCTTTTGCATTACAAGTCATTTTCTAGCTCATCCGATAGATCCAATGCGATAGACAGGAAACATTCAAGACAACTTGCGACCATACTGAACTAGGTTTTGAGCATTTACAGTGTTCAGAGCACCCAGTTGCAGACCAAGGCACCCGGGCGCTCCAAGACACTCCTAGGAGCCCCACTCATCTCAAATCCTCCATGTCTATCCATCACAGGGTCCCCGAGTGTTTATCTAGCACTTCTTGATTTCATTTCCGGATCTCGTGACAACTCGCGACACTCACCGTCAATCAACTAAGATATCTCTCTTCCTTCTCTTGGACATTTAGGATAATAAGTATGCATTGATTAGATATGTTAACTAATTGATAAAGGATAATATGTATGCATTGATTAGATGTGGATTATTTGTGTTGATTTATTTTTGTTTTAACTTTTCAAATTTAAATCTTGTTATATAATGAAGTAATCAACCAATGATTTCATCACATTTTGATTTTGCATATATGTCTACATAATCCTTATAGTCTTCAAAAAAATTGAAATTAGTTTTCTTTGGTGGGTGATTTGTTTCATGTTGAACCAAAATTGGATAAAATTTGATTTATAGGTATATTTTTATATAAATGACCTCATTGAACAATTTTTTGTTATGGATTTTTAACAAGCATTTATTATTTATTTCTATTAGGTGAGGGTTTTGCACTTTCTTTGATAAAATAGATGTTACTTGTTCATCATAAGTGTGGAGTTAATAATTTTATATGATAAAATATATGTTAGTAGCTCCTCATTAGGTTTGAACATGCACTTTGTTTGGTAAAATAGATGTTACTTACTCCTCACTAGGTGTGGAGTCTTAAACTTGCTCTTATGTAGTTATCACTATAGAATTCACTTCTTTAATTGGAAGATTATTTTCATCTTATAATTGATCTCATGTGATTTTACCATGTTTTCATCATATAGAAAAATAAAATGCTCATTATTTCTATCCATAGTTGCTCCCACTTAGATTAACCAAAGTTCTCCAAAATGGCATTAAATTCTTCTCTAGTAGGCATTAATGTAGGAGCATCAGAGAGAGAAAAGTATCAAAGTGTCAATTATCCTTCTTGTCATGTTTTTGATTTTTGGAGTGTCTTAGAGGCCTTAGTGAGACAATGTGAGTCATTTCAAGTAGATGAGAAGGTTTAGAAATTTGAATTTTCTCCATATTGTGTTTTCCTCTCAAAATGGGAATTTTAACTTGAAAGCTTGAAAATAAGAAATAATGGTTAAAATGAGGTTTTAATGCATGTGAGGGTGTGTGTTAGATATTTAGACATGTTGTTATGGTCCTAGGTGGAATGTAAGTCAATAAAAGCTTAAAAGTTGTAAAAATGCTTCACAATGGGGTGAGTGGCCATCTTGGAAGTTATGAAAGTCAAATAGGGTTATGAAATGGAGGAGAGCATGGGATAAATCTTGAATAGAGAGGTGATTGTATTCATTCCTTGAGGACTAGGAGGATGAAGGAAAGAAGAAACATCAATTTTGTATGAAATATAATTATGAAGGAAAACTCGAGTTTTTTCTTGTAGATTCTTTGAGTTTTTTTGGATATCTCTTTTTAAGAACTATTTAATGTTTCCTTGAGCATATGGAGAGTCTAATGTGAGCCATTTCAGGAGAATTAAGCATATTATAATAGTGGATGTCTTGATTTCTAACATAATAACTAAGGCACGACTCGTATACCGGTGATATTGTGAAATTGTAAGAACTCTTTAATATTCTAAAAGCATGATTTGAGAAATGAGGCCCCTTTTAAATGGAAATCACATGGTAAGAGGTAGTAAAGTGATATTTGCATGATTTTAAGGATAAAACCCATGCTATTCTCTATTGCATGTTTGGATAATCTCAAGAAACAAGATTGTAATTGTGCATTTCTTACTTTGATCAAATTTGACTTATTGTCATTGTGATAAGTGTATGATGCATGATGCCACCAGGAAGAATATGTTGATGAAGTATGTTAAAAAATTATTAGCTATTTATTCATATGAGGATTCAAATTTTCCAACTTTGAGATAGAGGGTTTCATATACCCTATCCCCAATGTGCATGCAAGTAAGTTTTTTGTTATGATTGAAGTAAATCTTGTTCTTGCTCATTACCGTCGAAAATAGGAATGAGGAGGAAGTCAATAAAGACATGGTAGTCAAATATTAAGGTTTGAAGAAAAGTATTTAGCATGTTATAAGCTTTTCAACCCTCTTAGCTGAGATAGAGGGTTTGCCTAGGATTTGAGCTCATTCATTAGTTTGATGGTCTTAGACATTGCACAAAGCCCTAAAAATGTCTAGAAATCATCTTAACTGAGATTAAAAACATATTCAAGAGGAATCCTAATCAAAGGAAGTAAAAATCAAAAGTAATCCATGAAATTTTGGTCTTTAGTGGATCGGGACAATCAAGAGACCTAGTTGGAAGCATGCCATAATGATTTGAAGGAGTGTTTGTAAAGGAGCACATACTAAAAATTTTCTCATAAAAAGAATTACCTAATGGGTATCCTAAATGGTTCCTAGTTTGTGAAATGAATCATTCTAACAAAAGTTATGATTAAAAATGTCTTGAAGCAGGGCTAGTAGGACTAGTTAACTTGAAAAGGAGAAAAGGGGAATTGAGAGAGGAGGTTTAAGAGCTGAGTTATAAAATTTAACCCACACCATATCGAGGCTAAAGATTACTTGAATAATTTTTCACTTTATTATGGGTATGCATAGATGTTCTCAACCATGTACCATCCATGAGCATTGCTCTTGCGAGTCTAGTTGGGGCAGTTTGAGAGAATTTGAAAATATTGATGATTTTCTTAATTTTTAAGGAACTTGATCATTTGAATAACATTGGTTTGAGTTAGTGAAACAAGGTTCAAGGTTTGGAAGTGCTAGCTAAGGCAAAAAGTCCAAACTTGCTTAGTTTTGAGAAAATTCACAAGTTGTTAATGAAGGTCAATATTGGATAAGAAGGTAAGATTGACTAAGTATTTTGTTATGAATCATTTTGAAAGGTAAATTGACATTGCATGATGGCTATGAGATAGGGTATGGTGTTAGTAGAGAAATATTGTTCTTAAAAGGTCAAGATTTTGCATGTTTGAGCCATCCAAAACTAGTTGGATAAGATATCAAAATAGGGTACATAAGGTAGTTGGAACATTTTTTTCTTGAATTGATGATCTGGTCTAGTTAAGTGCATGGAATTTGTCAAGAGCTCTGCACTAGGAATGCCAAAAATATATGTCAATAATTCTTACTCATGTAACAACTATAAGAGTGATGTGTCTCAAATAACCGACATGTTTTAAATAATGATCTTATTTATCATCATTATTATATTTGAGTTGTCAATGAGGTCTATGTTACATATGTTATATATTCATTCATTATTGATTATAATTCTATTATGAAATTGGTTTCTAATAAATGTGTCTATTAACATATGATTGATTTGCTTATTATTATATAAAACTTTGACAATAGGCTCTTCCTTTAGTATAAATTCTACTTTAGATGTGTCCTCTTGCTTCGGATGGTTTCTCACTCACAAAGATACTTGTTTTGGTTCTTTACTTGATTTCTTAGGCATTTTATTGTGTTCATGTAATATCTTTTGTAACTTTGGTTTCCAATCGTCCGCGATTATAGTGTGTTCATGGGTTATGTGCTTGATGTGACCATGTGAGACAACATTTTTCCATTACATGCCCATTAATGTGATGATACTTGTAAAATGCACTTCCTTTGTGTTGGATGAGACAAACTTGTGGCCCATACCAAATAGTGGGTAATTTGATTATATTCTTATCTGGAAATTTCCATAAGATGATACCAAATATATCCTTCTTGAATTTGATTTTGATGATTTTTTTATTAATTCAAAGGATATTTGAAGAGGTATCATGCATTCATTTTATGATAATTTCTCTTTATTATAATTTGAATGAATTACACTTGTTGAATTAGAGGAATTAGAATAGTTTTTTGATATACATGTACCATGTCTATGAGAACATGCATAGAAAAATCCTTAATGTACTTGGAAGTTAGGGTCTCATATAGCTTGGAATTGTCATATGATGTACCTTCATCATGATATACTAGTCCATCTACTAAGTGAGCAAGGGACTTATAATTTTTATTAAGCATTGAATTGAGAAAAGAAGATGATAAACCCTTGCGAAAAATATGTTGTTTTTCTTTGCACAAAGGTTAAATGTTTATTGATTACAATATCCATGAAACATGTGACATGGGCTTTGATGTACTCATTGGTTTGTTTTCATATAGTCTCTAATTTATCAAAATTACCTTTGGTAGGGTATGTGATCGAAAACATATGAGAGGGTAATATTGTAACATGGGCAAGGAGTTAATATAAATATTAGGTAAGCTATAAAATAAAGCTAAGGTGGGGCCTTCCAGACTTGGCGGGAATGATTTTAGTAATATCAAATCATTATATTCATATGACTAAAGGAACTTATGAATATAAGAGATGTGTCGAGGAAAACTATCATGTCTCACTAATAATATGAACTTAGGCATGTGGAATCATGGTAGAAAGGGCTCATTATAGATATTTTGATTTATTGGTTAGTTAGGATACTATTATGATATATCTAGTTATTAATGTCTTCATATAATGGGCATAGAGTTTTAACTTCATATTGTAGCTCACCCATGGATTGCATCATGAATTGTAGTCGTTGCTTAGGAATGGTGATAGTGGGAAGATTTATAAAAAAATTGTGATTGTGTGTTAGTTTTAGGATAATCATCACATAACCTAGTGACATCACTAGGAGACATATTGTTATATATGAGATGGAAATGTGACCTTTGTTTGAATCTATATTTATAGCATGATAATCTAAATAGATATAATTACAACTTATATAAGATGCATCTATATCATTTCTTTAGAGACATAAATTTATGATCCGTAACATGATAATGACTTATAAAAGAAGAAACATTATAATTTTGACATGAATCGTCATTATAATTTATAAAATAAACATTTTTACCATATGCATCTATGCCATTATGAGATTCATTTCCTATGATATTAAAATAAACAACCTCATTAATATTCAAAATCTAAGAGCAATAGTTTTGACAACATCATTATAGTTAGGAGAAAGGGAAGATGATTGATAATGTCACTAATATCCCACAAAGTGATGCAAGGGAAACAAGGAAAACAGTCACAAAAAATTTCCAAAATGTCCTTTTAGTCAAGATCATGGAACCAAGGAAGGTGAATATGAGCCTTAAAAGCATAAGGAGGAGTCTAGGATACAATTGTAAAAGCTAGGAGTTCAAGAGTTTGAATATTCAAATATGTATTTTCCCCTCCTTTTTATATATCCAATTCCTAAGCATGTAAAATGGATAAAAGAGGGTTTTCAAGTTGTTAGGAGTCTTGAATAATTTTTAATGTATTAGCATGTTGACACTCTAGGGTATGTGTGAACCCAAGAAATGTTTAAATGATGTTAAAAATCCTACTAGTAAGATCTAGGTATGTAGAGGTCATCAAAAGAGTTAGTTATGCTATACAATCAAAGGAAAGGAGGATATAAATAGGAAAAATATTCATTATGAAGAATTCCTTCGAGGGAGAGAGAGGAAGTGGAAGACTCCTCGAGGAGGCGGAGGAGCTTGAAGCATTTTTGTAAACAATTTATAACAATGTACATAAATAACATTATTTTTGGCATTATAGATAAATATAATTCTTGCATGAGTTTTAAATCTTCTTGATGACATGGTTACAGAGACTTATGAATGTATCAATGAGAATCTAGAGCCTTTGAGTTTGAAGGAAAAGGTAGGAATGTCTCAGACCCATGCTTTGTTTGTAGATTAATGATAAAGAATTGATTTGTGTAGGAATGTGTAAGGTCATTCATAAGAATTATTTAATATTATTGATGGATTTGAATGTGTCTCTTGTGTTAAAGGCTCCCTCACATACTTTGATGGAGGTGAAATCATCCCATACAAACCTTGAATAATGAAGGAGTTGTTTCTTGAGTTGCATATGTTTAACCAAATACCCGAGTGATACCTAGAGTGTGGAATGTGACTTAAATGAATATCTTAAGTATTACAATGGAGAAGGATTATGTGGAAACCAGTGAGAAGCATGCCTAGGATGTATGGAAGTTTATTTCATATACCCATACCTTAAGGTGAGTTACTCTATTTAAGGAAAAATGTATTGTAGACTATAAACTTAGTATGCACAATTTTCCTAAGGAAATTTTGCAAGTATTTTAAATTGATGAATTATATATCCTCTACTATCAAGAGGATCACGTGCATGATGGTTTACTATAACTTTGTGCAAAAATTTAGGTCATGAAATCAAGTTTTAACAATTTTATAAGTTTTTGGGAGCTCTCAGGTTGTAGGTTATCACAGAGCTAGGGCTTCACATTTGGAGGGTCGAACCATCAAATTTTAAAGAAAATTTTGAAAGAAAATACTGTAGGATTGTATATTTAAAGATTTTGAAGGAAATTTAAAGATCCACCAAGTACATTTTCCAATATCCTTACCATTCCACTCACCTATATTGTCCCAATATTAGAAAACCTAATTGAGACCCTAGAATGGTGAGATTAGTAGAACTTTTACATACAAACCTATATTGAAACTTTGTAACCTAGAAGGCAAAGGATATGGGTATCTAAAGTTTTATTTATTTCATCTTGAAACCATTGGAGAAGAGTATTAGGGTGGAATTTTTCTCGACTAGACCTAAAATGAGAGAAAACACTAGAAAGGAAAAGTTGGATCATTGAGAGAAGGGTAATAGTGGGAGACCTGAAATTTGGGGCACACTTTTAAGTGAATGAAGAGAGACTAATGCAATAGATAAACTTCTCTAGGTGTTTTTATACTACTACAACCTTGAATGGACCAAGAATTTTGTGCTCAAGAACTCTAAAGGGAAGTTGGACTCTTGTAGAAGAATTGAACAACTTCTTGATATCTAACTATTGTGGAAAGTCGAGATATCCTTGTGTTATGAATGTGAATATGATTTTAAGAGTGTAGGGGTCCTTCGATGTAAAATACAAAATTTTTCTATAGGAATCTCAAACTACTACAAAGAGGCTAGTTAAGAAATAGTAAACATGGTGAGTGACACCCATAATTTCATGAAATTGGATCCTTTTTATAGATGCATTTGAATGAACTGAGGTTGACAGAGTAGTGTAAGGTGTTGGTATATGTTTGTATTACTTGGTGTGTTATTTTACGTAGATCGATCCCCTAAAGCGACATTGAAAGGCCTTAAGGGCAAGCTATGAAGGTAAATTAGAGTGAAGGTAGTTTCTCAAGGAATGGGTCTATTTTTCTCGATAAGTTGACATGAAAAGAACATGAGGGAATAGGGGATGGTGCTAACGAATATTTTTTTGATTGAATGAACAAGGTTTAACAAATTATTTTTCCTTGTAGTGCAAGAAAGTTTCTAAAATAGGGTATTAAGATGAGATGAAGGGAATTGTGGTGTTTTGAATTGATGAATGTATGAATTGAGTTATTGATAACATGTGGAATGAACAAGAGAGGTGTGGAACTTTGCATCAATCGGTATCAAAGCTAGGTGTTTTGTTGTGAATGAAATTTTATTTTTGATTGCTAACAAGAATTTTTGAAGTTGTTGTGATTGTGAAATTGACAGGTGAAGAGACAAATGAAAAGATGGATAGAGAAGAACTTGTGGTGGAGTTGACGAAGTTGATAGGCAATAATGAAATAGAGAGAAAAGAGAAATAAGTTCGAAGTAGACAGAGGAGAAAAGAAGACTAAAATCATGGATGGAGAAAGAGATGAAGGCATTAAGAGAGGATGTACAAAAACTAGAGGAGTTGATGATGAGAGAAAGTTATGGACTAGAGTTTGTGATGAAGAAAAAGGTAAAATGGCCTATAGAGTGGATTGTCAAGAGAAACCAGAGGTTACAACGGAAATAAATCATCAGGAAGAAGAGAAAAAAGCTTAAGAAAATGAAAAATCATATAAGGAAATAAGAGATTAAAGAGGTTATGTATGAGAGCTTATAGAGGATGGATGAAGAAAATGAGAGTGTAAAGCGTGCAGAAAAGCAAGGTGATGATGAGGTATGTAATCTATTTCAAATGTAAAATGAAATTTTCTTGTTTTTGAATGCTCAAAAGGATGAATTTAGTATACTAAATGATGGGAAAATGTGTGAAATTCATGATGAGAATGAAGGAATGAGTCTAGGAAACATGATTGTGCTAATGGCCATCAAAAATTCTTGATGAGAAACAAGCAAATAAGTATGCGAGATAGAAGAGAATGACGAAAAACAAGACAAAGTGAGAGGTAAAAGATATGAAACAAGTGAAGAAAAATAAGATGAGGTCTTTGATGAGGCCTTGGATATGTTTTTGAAAATTGGAAACAATAAGAGAAGTCTAGTGCATGAGGAAGCACTTGAGAAAGAAGAGAATGGTGATAAAGAGAATGGAAAAGCTCATGATGAAGAGCTTGTGGACCTAGAAAAGGATCTAAAAGATAAGAAATCAGTTGATGAGGGAAATTAAGATGGAGAAAAGAGGAAGAATGAAGCTTGTGGGAATCTTTTGGCTCATTTAAGCAAAGAAACTGATGGAATTGTGTTGAACCAAGGCTATAAAGAAGTGGAAAACATCCTAAAACTATGTATATTTATAGTCTTTGTGTTTGATTTTCCGGTGTAGCTGATGGAAGCATGAAGATGAAGATGATAGAGATGGAATCCAAGGAAAATAAAAGCAATTTCAAGGAAAATAGAAGTATAAAGAATATCATCTGGGACCTAGGTGGTAAAAAACAAACAAGTGCAAAGGGGAATGAGGAAGCAAGGTCGAGGACAAGAAAGAAAGATGAAGATACAACTAAAGACATAGCCATTCAAACAAGAAATTACATGGAATCTTCTCCTCTTAGGGATTATGATGTAGGAGCATCAAGGTAAGAAGTCACAAAATGTCCTTCTAGTAATATCATGGCACCAATGAAGGTGAATACGAGCATTAAAATCATAAGGTAGAGTCTAGGATACAATTTTAAAAGCTAAGAGGAGTTCAAGAGTTTAAATATTCAAATATGTAGTTTTCCCTCCTTTTTGTATATTCAATGCCTAAGCATGTAAAATGGCTAAAAGAGGGTTTTCAACTGGTTAGGATTCTTGAAGGATTTTTAATGTATGAACATGCTGATATAGGTCTAGGGGTATGTCTGAACACAAGAAATGTTTAAAGGATGTTAAAAATCCTTGTAGTAAGATCTAGGTATGTAGAAGTCATCAAAAGAGTTAGTTAGGGTATGCAATCAAAGGAAAGGAGGAGATAAATAGGAAAAAGATTTAGTTATGAAGCATTCCTTCGAGGGAGAGAGGAAGTGAAAGACTCCACGAGGAGGTAGAGGAGCTTGAAGAATTTTTGTAAATAAATTATAACAATGTACATAAATAACATTATTGTTGGCATTGCAGATAAATCTACTTCTTGCGTGAGTTTGAAATATTATTGATGGCATGGTTAAACATACTTATGAATGTATCAATTAGCGTCTAGAGCCTTTGAGTTTCAAGGAAAAGGTAGGAATGTCTGAGACCTATGCTTTATTTGTAGATTAAAGATAAAGAATTGATTTTTTTAGGATGTGTAAGTTCATTCATAAGAATTATTGAATATTCTTGATGGCTTTGAATGTGTATCTTGTGTTAAAGGCTCCCTCACATACTAAAAAAGGTGAAATAATTTCATACAAACCTTGAAGAATGAAGGAGTTGTTGCTTGTGTTGCATGTTTGACCAAATACCTTAGTGTTATCTAGACTTTTGGGTTTGAGATTAGCACTTAGGATGAAACCACGATCAAGGACAAACAAGTCCCTCCTCTTTAATGGGAGAGGTTCCCTTATTGAAAGTAGGGGCAAAATCTATGTATAAATGCACAATCTTTCATTTTATGGTGGTTTCCCAATATCCTGAAATGTGTTTTAAGTCTTAAAGTTATCAATACATGAGGATAGTAGACTTTGAAGAGAGGAGGGAGGAAAAATAAGACAATACTTTCAGGGAAAAGAGATGGCAAAGAAAACCCTTATATGTATTGTGCAAATGAGATAAAGAATAAAACCATCCACGTTTATAATGATACACAATTCATGACTCAAAGTTCGAAATTGTACAAACTAGAACACAAAGTTTCCGAGCACGCAAGGATTAGATGATTCACGATCAAAACTAGAAAAAAGAGAAAGCAAAAGAAAAGGGGAAAAACCTTTGTATTGATTTCTTCCAATTCAAATTACAGATTCGAGAATAATCAAAATTCCAACGCATACAATGACTTTGAAAGCCCATAATATAGCTTTCCGAGACGATTCTATAACTTCCTTGAGCAAGCGAAAAAGCGATTCTACAAATTATTCCAATCACTCGCATCCTCAATTCCTAATTTGCAAAGAAACATTAACAGCGGAAAAACCAGATTTTTAAATACACAACCGTATCATTATTTTGCGCTTAAAACATGGTCCATTCGATTCACTTTTACAACTTTAAATTTGGGCCACCCATGTGGAAGGAATTGATTGGAACGGGCATGTAAATGCCTTAAATGTCTACCTTCTATTTGGTGGGGCATATATCTAACCCTGGACACGTGGCGGGCCAACGCTCATTTAGAACCTGCCTCTAGATTTTGTCTTTGAAGTTGCACTAGGTCGACACATGGAGGCTTCCGCTGATTCTTCAAAATTAGCCAATCCAAGGTTTGTTCTTATTTGAATCATGTTAACCACTAGACACATGGTGATCGACACTCATTTGAAATTGGCCCTTTTGTGTCACTTTCGAACTTGTGTCGTTGCGGCATGTGGAGACCTCCACCGACCCGCCCATACTTAGCCAATTTTTAACGATCAGCTCTATCCCTTTTGGACCTAGGACACGTGGAGGACTAGCGCAAGCTTGAGAACTACCCCGGCTTTGACCCTTGAAACTACACCAATGAGGCACATATCATTGTTTGCTGAACCTTCCATACTTAGCCAATTTTATCTTGTTTTACCTTCATTTTGAACTCGAGACACGTGAAAGGCTGCGCGCTTATTTGAGGATTGTCCTTGACCCTTCCCCGGAGTTGCACCATTTGGACATGTGGGAGCCTCTCCTATCTCTTGAAAAATGACCAAACTACATCCAATTAGAGATTCCCACGTACTACTCATGGACGCCGAGGCAAAAATTGACAAGGAGGATATGCCTGTCATTCCCAACTACAGGAAGAAATAAACAGAAGAAGAAGAAACTCCAACTGTACACCCAAATTTCAAATTGTTCTCCATGGACTAGAAAATTACAAACAATACCAAGCTCGACACAATTCAAAACTCTAAGGAACAAACTCAAATTTTTGAAAACTGACTCCAAAAGAGGGGAATTTTGGGGCCGACAACAACCGGCTCTTTTCCGGGGATGACTTGGCTTGAACGAAGACAAAATGCAAGATCAAGAACTACAAATAGCTTTTGGGAAAGAGGACCAGTGCCTTATCCATTGGGAAAAGGATTCAAAAGTAAAACCAATACAAGGCAACACACACAACAAGGAATAGGAAAGAAAACAAGCCAAAACTGGGAAAGACCCAAAACAAAACACGAAAGAACAACCAAAGCCAAAACACTGTACATAATATACAAAAGGAATTCCTAGTCACCTAGGACTTAAACAACTTAATATACTACCCACTATAAGGAAGTGGGAGAGGAGAACCATCCATGTAATCCAGATACAAAGAGTTTTCTCTAGCAAAATTTTTGATTCTAAAAGGACCAAGCCAAAGAGAATCAAACTTACCATGGCTTCATTATGGCTCATGTCTTTTGTCCCAAAGTAGCGCAATGTCTCCCACTTGGAAGACTCTAGGTTTGGCTTTCTTGTCAAACAAAGCCTTCACTTTCAACTAATGATCTGTTATCTTGTCCACCACTTGCAATCTGTCTTCATCGAGATTCAAAGGTATAAATTTCTCTTATCCAAAGAGCTACCGAAAATTGAATCTTCAATGGTTTTCATCATATGCAAGGTTAGAAATTCCACCATGATGGCAATTGAGCTTCTACACCATACACCACTTGGAAAGGGACATTCCAATTGCTCTCTTGGGTGTAATTCCATCACCCAAAGTGCATCATATAGCCTCTTATGACAATTCATCTCGAAAATCATTTACAAGCTTTCTAACTATAGCTACCACATTCTTGTTTGTCGATTCTACCCGTCCATTCCTTGGGGGTAGTAATCAAGAGTGAGTAAGGGAGATCCCATATCCATAGCGAGAAATTCCATCATCTCAAGCAGAAGAAAAGTTGGAAGCATTGTCCATCACAATCTTGTTTGGGATCCCGGACTGATCAATAGGTTTTCCTTAATGAAGTTGCAAACTACCTCAGAGGTAGTGCTCTTGGCTGGGATGGATTCCACCCACTTGGTGAAGTAATCTGTGGCAATTAACACATGAGTATTTCTAGCACTAGAAGATGGATTGAGTGCTCCAATGAAGTCTAAACCCCATTTTTGAAATGGCTCTTCAATCACTACAAGCTTGAGAGGCAAAGCAGCCAATTTGGGTCTTCCAATAAATGTTTGACATGCTTCACATTTACAAACCCATTTTGATGCATCTCTAAACAAAGTGGGCCAATAATAACCAACACGAATTATTTTATGAGTTGTTATAGTAGAGGATAAATGACCTCCACAAGCGTGGTCATGAAAAGTAGCGAACAACTTCTTTTGTTGTTCCTTGTCTACACACTTCAAAACCTTCCATATATGCCTCGTTTGAACAAAGCATTTTCTCATAGCACATATTGTGCGGACCTCGATTTATGGCTCACTTCTCTTTGGCATTCAAGTGAGATGGACATTCTCCATAGGTCGAGAAAGTGAGCAATGTCAACATACCATACATCCGCAAGCTAAGGAACAAAACAACAGGCATCAACCTCATCTTTAGATAACTCCTTGAAGCTCCTCAAAGAATGAGTTCACATAGACCCTTACCTCGAACTAGCTTTTTTGGCCTAATATCAAGATCATACTCTTAGACCTTTACTACCCAATTACCTCTCTTGGTTCCAAATTCTTACTTGAGTAAGAATGGATTTGATTATCAGTATCGTGCACCAACACCACGCAATGAGAATTAAGAATGTAAAACCTAAACTACTTCACACCTTTGACAACCGCAAAAGCATGTTTCTCCATCATGGTGTACTTCAACTCATGAGTTTTCAAGACATAACTCATAAATGTAATTGGGAGCTCGTGATCTTCAGCGTTCTTTCTGGGATAACATAGCAGCTAAGGTATTTTCAGTGGCATAATAATAGATAATGAAATCTCTGTTAAAATGTCTGGGCACGCCAAGGTTGGAGTTTTTGCAATAGCCTATTTAATGTCTTCAAATGATTTCTTCCCTTCAGAGGACCAACCAAAAATTTTATTCCCTTGCATCATGTGAGAAATGCTCATAGTAAGTTCTGTAAAATCGGGGATGAATCTCCTCAGGAAATTGGTCTTACCAAAGAAAGAATGGACACCTTTCTTACTTGATGGAAGAGGAATTTTCTAGATGGCTCCGAACTCTTTCGGATCAATCTTAATCCCTTCCTTTAAAACAACATGTCCCAATAGCTTTCCTTCGTGACACAAAACACGAGACTTCTTAGGGTTTAAAGAAACCCCATGCTCTCTACACTTTTGCAATATTGTTTCAAGGTGTTGGATGTGATATTTTCTTACTTTATAAAACATTGTCAAAGTCATCCAAATACAACAATGCATTTAACTTTCAAACTGCCAAAAGCCAAGTCCATGGCCCTCTGAAATTAGCACCAACATTGATGAGGCCAAATGGCATCCTTTTGTATGTAAAGGTGCCCCAAGGAGTAGTAAAGGTAGTCTTGTGTTGATCAGCAGTATTCACCTCTACTTGATTGTACCCCAAGAATCCATCCAACATAGATAGCATCTCCGAGCCTGTAACAACTTGTAAAACTTGGTCCATCATGGGGAGAGGGTAGTTGTCCTTCAAAGAACCCTAATTTAGATTTCTGAAGTCCACACAAATTTGGATCTC
This sequence comes from Taxus wallichiana var. yunnanensis, assembly GCA_018340775.1. Lineage (NCBI taxonomy): Eukaryota > Viridiplantae > Streptophyta > Pinopsida > Cupressales > Taxaceae > Taxus > Taxus wallichiana. The sequence goes on from CM031235.1 coordinate 956,336,902, forward strand.
ACCATTCTTCTTCCTGACATGCACTATATTAGCAATCCACGTTGAATGGTGGATGGGGAAGATGATCCTAGCCTTCAGAAGCTTTTGTATTTCTTGGAAAATTGTATCAGCTATCTTTGGATTATATTGCCTTTGCTTTTGTTTGAAAGGTTTGATCCTAGGCTTAAGAGGAATGAAATGTTACATTTCTTTAGGCTAAAAAGCCTTAATATCATCATAAGAGTAAGCCAGAACATCAACATACCTCTTTAACAAATTCACCACCTTCTTTTTCTTCCTGAGTGTAGCATTTTCCAATATTGACCATTTTAGGATCATCAAGACTCCCAATATTCACTTTCTCAGTCTCAACAAATTATCGGGCTCCTTGGGAAACTTTAGACTTCATATATCTATCATGTTTATCAAAAAGATCCTCTAAACACACCAACCCTTTAGGGATTTTGTTTCCTTTTAGTTTGATACATCCATCTTGATCCATCTCTTCTTTAATGCCCTCTTTAATTGATGACACACACTCTCTAGGTAGATTATCACTTCCTTCAAAGTACAAACATCAAAGTTGTCTCGAGCTCCAAGAAAGAAATCAAATGGTGGTCATCATTAAAAACTTTCCAATTATCTAAAATTTTAGGCACACCGGTCTATGGATCATCTTAATGGTGAATTTTTCTTGAGGAAAATCAAGATGAGAAATTAACAAGGACCCCAAAACAGCCTAGAGAGTCACCCTAGTGTTCCTTTCCCTTGGCATAACTTCAATGGAAAAAGCATCAAGGAATTCGCTGGAATCCCATACCGATTCCTATAGTGTTTCAACCTTTTGTTCTTTACTCCGATAAAGGTCTCTAACTTGTTCTACAGCTTAGCAGTGCATCTCCACAAGCAAGAAGGTTCTTCACTCCCATTTCCTTTGCCATGCTCAACCCAAGAATGAGGGCCTCATACTTAGTAGTATTGTTGGTATTTTCAAACTAAAAATTGAAGGAGAAAGGATGAACCTTACCCTCAATAGAAATGAGCACTACACCAGCTCCAGAACCAGCTAAAGAGCAGCTCCCATCAAACTCCCAAGTCCACACACCATTAGGTTCAAGCAACATCCCTTTTGGCGTACTTGTCTCCTCTTGTGACATGATCATGTAGTTACCATGCCCAATGTCTTCATACAATATTTATGCTTTAGGATCATCTGTATTTTGTAAAATATTCTCTATTTGTTTCTTAGGTAGCAACTTCTTCATCTTCCCATTAACAGGATCAAGGCATGTGACCAATCCATTTGAATTTCCCCTCCTACCTCCCTGCAGAAATTTCTACTCAACAACAACCCATATGAAGGAGGAATATCAGCTACCAAAATGGTGGCTAAGACCCTTTTCTCTAGAAAAGTAGCAAAAGCTACTTGTGCATCTTTAATTCTACCAACCAAAGGTACTTTCTTACTCTCCATGGAATAGAAAGAGCCATAAGTGTGGGTTAGGTTAAACCCAAAGAATGGGCCACTTTTACAGGCATTACATTATCTGAAGCTCCTGAATCTATGACACGATTCGCTTATCGAGTTTATGGCCGCTATGAGAAGAGTCACATAGAATGGTTCAATTTTCTCATTAAGGGCGTGTCTGCAGCCACAAGGCTTGATTGAGGTGAGGAAGAGGGAGTGGGTAAAAGGCCTTTGGAAGAATGGGTTGGGGTTCTAGATTTAGAATTTACAAAATTACCCATTTTGGCAAAGGCTTTAGGATGGGTTTGATATAATTCGCCTCAAAATCTGAATCTTGGTCTTCTTAAGATGGTCTATAATATCAAAAGATCCAAATGTGGATGGGGAATCACTACGAGGAGTAGGAGGAGCTTTTGATCTATCAACTTTATCATTTGTTGGATAAGAATTCTTAGAAGCATAAGTAGAGGAAGAAGGACTAGTAGAGCTTACCTTTTGAGAGGAAGTAGTAGGAATAGAGCTCCTCTTTTATAACCACTAGGATGGTAATGGGGTACTCCTTGGATCTTTTTGTAGGTTGCACCACTTTTTCCTTTTTTTTGGTCTTCTCCTGTCACAACAACATATGATTCACTTTTCATCTCAGCCACTACATCATCATAGTCATCTTCATCATCTACCCCTTCAATGGTGAGGAAATGAGCCCGAGAATCACCAGGCTCCTCCGGATCTTCATCGCCTTCCTCTTCTTGTTCATCATAGAGTCCATTTTCTTCCTCATCATTAGCTCAAGAACCTCACAAGTAACATAGACAAGCACCTTGAGGGGTGGACCTTTAATGGCCAATTTATTCTTAGGAGAAGGCATGCGGTTCCTAGGCTAAATATTATTCCTTGGAACATCTTGATATGGAGCATGTTGATCCAATTGTTTCTTGATGGCAATAAGATCATTAGCAAGCTTTTGCACCAACTGATCTACATTACCTCCAAGAGAAGGTGAAGAAGAGGATGCTTTGGATTTGAAAGACTCCCTTTTCAACTTTCCCGACATGATCAAATCATCTTCCACACTGACAGCCAATCTCTGATCAACATCTAAAGTTGCAAGATTTTCTCTCCTTAGGGCATAGCTCACTTCCGGAAATTGAGCATTCAAGAAGAAACACTTCTGAATCGATCAATAGGTCTAGTATTTTGTGGAATCTTGTTAATCCAAATGCAGAGACAGGAGTACGAGAGGTTGGGATTCGACGATGGGTCCGCATGCAAGAGGCAAGATCCCAAACCGTGACAGTGACAATTTGAGTATTATAGGCATGTATGGGAGATGGTGACGATTGTGGATATCTCTGTTGAGGCCTTACAGAACTATATGGTAACAGAGAACATAGGCCGAGGAGTTGAGGGGTGTAGAGCGATTGAGGTGGATCACGGGGCACGAGCCGTGTGAGTATGAGAGGATTCCTCTAGATCGCGTGCGCGACAATTTGGATTTGTGCAGATATACCCTTGGCTTATAGACCATATATGAGAATCGATCTTTGAGGCATCATTCTCACCTCCCGCCAACACCTCCGTAAGGACCAAGAGAGATAGCAGCCAATCGCAGGGTAATGGATGCAGGAACGACAGAGGCCTATAGATTATGGTGGGTAGCAGAGTTGCGAGGTGCACGTGAGCGCCTAACATAGCTGTGATTACAAATGAGAGAGATCGTCTGTAGGATTTGGTTCACTGCTTCAAACACAGGTGAATGAGATAATGAGATTATTAGAGGTTTCACAGTTACGAGTAGAGAGACTAGAGGCAAGATTCCTCCACGCGAGAGGACGTATTCGTATGTTACAGGAGATGTTGGCGGATCAGTGGGAGGAACCATTAGCAGTGGCACCTTTGAGGATGGAAAGGCCAAGTGAGGGACATCGACGAGCACGATCACCACCGGATTCGGGAGGAGGCGCAAGGGTCTAAGTGAATTTCATAGGAGTATAAGAATAAATAAGGATGTCGACCTGCGAGTCGATGATAGAGAAGATGTATTTGTTTAACATCTAAAAACGAAATATGTATGTTGTTTTGAGGGATGATAATACTAAGAATGGTTGTGTTTTGAATGTTGTTTTTGTTTGTTTTGAAAAAGGATAAAGATGAATGTTGTCAAAATAGAAATACACAAAAATATTTATATTTACAACACATGATAGGGTATGGTAGGGGATGGTCGAGCTAACCTTGGGAGACACCATGTCTCCTAAGTGTTGCCTACATAGCCCATTACACAAAGCAAGGAGGGGCCTCAGACCGATGTAGTTCTCCCTTAGGACCAGGGAGAGGTGAATTCAGGCAATTTAGGTATGTTTAGGCAATTTGTTGGTGGGTAAAAGTATTAATTTTGGTAGGGTAATGTTGTTGGTGTTGGTAAGAAATTGGCGATGTTGGAATAGGTATAGGTGAAGCGAAAGTTAGCCTACCCAAGTGGTAGGGAACCGTGTCCTGATTAAGGTCAACACATAATCCTAGATTCGAGTCAAAGAGGAAAAAGTGCTCCGTAGGTGAAAAGAGCTAAACAAACCACAGAATAACGTAGAATGAGCTTGAACCCCTAGGTACCATGCATAGACGAGAAGTCGATAGGTGAAAAGAGTTGTATAATCACAATATATCGGATGTACGTCACGTCCCTTGAGTTGTGTTGTTTAAGCAAATGGTGAGGTGAGGTGGATGGTATAGCTGAGGCACGAGAACTTGTTATAAAGTGAGTGTTCTGACAAAAGAGAACCTAACCTAAATAGACAAGTCCATGACTCCAAAGTTCTTTTGAATGCGGCTTTTATTTTGCTAAATATAGACTGATCGATGTGGGAAGTCTACAAGGGATATGTATTTTATTACTCTTGAGGTCTTCACGAAGCTGATCAATGCGAGAAGCTTCTGATAAAGGTGATTTGTGTATAGTCATGTCCTTCAAGGGAGCAATATTTATAGTATAGAATAAAGAAGAATAGTTTGGCATATAGTCTGTCCTTCGAGGGAGCAGTCTATATAGAATAGCAGCAATAGTTTGGCATATAGCTGTCCTTCGAGGGAGCAGTCTATATATAATTTAGAGATCTAGATGTCCGTTTGGCATAAAGCATCTAGTTTTGTAGGAAGTTTGACTCAAGAAAATCCCATAAGTTTTTAATTAAGAATGTGTCATTTGAATACTTTGAAGTCATGGACTAGACTAAAAAGGGGAAGGCATTTTTAAAGGGAGGTGATAATCAAACCATGTGAGCTTGATTTTATTTTGAGATGTAGGAAACAAAATGTATGCGGTGGTAAATGAGCTCAAGGGATGAGCACAAGGTAGGTAAGAAGTGATGTAACACTAAATTCAACAATAGAATGGTCGAAGATGCAAGGCATTAAGGGGTTCAGGCTCAGGTTTACCATTAAGCGAAGCTAAACGATAAGTGCCTGATCCATAAGTGTGAGTGATAATGTAAGGCCCAATCCAATTAGGAGCAAATTTTCCACGTTTGCTCTTTTCTAGTTTGGTTACATGTTGATTCTCTTTGAGGACAAGATCACCAACCTTAAAGGTACGCTCATGAAGTCGCTTATCATAAGCACGCTTGATGTGTTTTTGATAGATTTGAAGGTGGTCAAGAGTCGTAAGACGACGCTTTTCAAGAAGCTCTAATTGGGCTAACCGCTCTTGGCGGAAATCATCGTTGGTGAGAATATCCCAAGAGATATTCGAGGAGGGTATTTGTATTTCGAGAGGCAAGACAACCTCGGTACCATATACCAAAGAAAAAGGTGTGGCATTAGTGGAGGTATGAATGCTAGTACGATAAGCCCAAAGGGCAAAGGGGATGTGATCATGCCAATTTCTTCCGAATCATTAACAACTTTCATGAGGATTTTGGTTAGGGTTTTATTAGAAGATTCAGCCTGACCATTGGCCTGTGGATAGTATGGTGACGAGAAGCTAAGTTTGATACCGAAGTTGTTACAAAGGTCTTGTAACAACTTATTTTTGAAAGATTTTCCATTATCTGTTATCAGGCGGTGAGGAACACCAAAACGACAGATAATGTGGTGGTTAATGAACTCTACAATTTTTTCCTTTTTGGTTGAAATGAGTGGAATGGCCTCCACCCATTTTGTGTAATATTCGGTTGCCGTGATTATCCATCGGTGACGTTGTGAAGAGGGCGGATGAATCTCACCAATAAGGTCTAAACCCCATTGTGAGAAAGGCCAAAGATCTCGTGCGACCTGTAGTGGATGGCTAGGAGTATGTTGAAGGTTGGCATGTTGTTGACACATAACACAATGCTTAACATATTCATAGCAGTCATTATTAAGAGTAGGCCAATAATAGCCTAGGCGAAGGATCCGTTTGGCCACGGCAAGGCCGCTAAAATGTCCACCACAAATACCGTCATGGACCTGTTGGATGGTATAGGTGACCTCCGCACCGGTTAGACATCGAAGGAGGATGCCATCAAAGCCACGTTTATAAAGGAGTCCCCCCATGACGACATAACGAGAAACACTTTTAAGAAAAGCACGTTTGCCGGTACTAGTAAGGTCAGGTGGGAGAACAGAGGTTGTAAGGTAGTCGTGAAATTGGTGATACCAGGTATCCTGCAAATTAGCAGACACATTATTTATCATACAAACAACCGGGGCTGAGTAAGATGGGGCAAAGAGTTGTTGGACCAAGACGAATATGTCAGAGTCAGTTGGTGAGGCAGGAATTTGCGAGGCTAAGCAAGCCATAGTATCCGCAAATTTGTTAGTGGAGCGGGGAATGGTTTGGATAGAATAACGAGTAAATGAGGTTAAAAGTGAATCCACGTAATGTTTGTACTTTTGAAGTTCCTCATTTTTACATTGGTAGATGCCCATAACTTGATTGACTACCAATTGAGAGTCACCGAAAATATTAATAGATTTGACACCTAAGTGTAACGCAACCTGGAGACCCAAAACAAGGGCCTCGTATTCCACTGTATTATTAGTGCAGGGGAAATCAAGTCGGAATGAAAGAGGCATAGGCTCCGCATCAAGAGGAATGAGAACAATGCGCTCCGCGCCGCTACTGGGCATTTAGATCCATCGAAGAAGAGGGTCATTGGATAGGACTCCTCCCTGAGTGAAAGAGTGGCGATGAGTTCGTCGGGAAATAAAGATTGGTAAATTGTTCCCCAGGTAAAGGGGCCTCCGCGAGTTGGTCCGCAATAGTTTGTCCTTTGATTGACTTCTGATGTATAAATTCAAGGTCGAGGTCAGCGAGGAGCATAAGCCATCGGGTGATGCGTTGGTTTAGATGTGGTTTGGCGTACATATAATGAATGGGGTTCGTGTTGGTGATGACAAAAGTTTTATGATTCAGGAGGTAGTGTCAGAGTTTGGTGGCTACGAATGATAGGGCTAGGCACAATTTTTCTACATGTGTATACCTAGTCTCGTAATCCACGAGAGTACGACTTATATAATAAACGGCTTGTTCTCGACGTGCCGAGTCCCGATGTGCGAGCATGGCTCCTATAGCATGGTCAATGGCAGAAAGGTAAAGGTAGAAAGGGCGATCATCCTGAGGTGGGATAAGCCACAGTGGTCGCAAGAGATAGGCTTTGAGAGCTTCAAAGGCTTGGTGACACTCTTCACTCCATTGAAAGGAAATGTCCTTTTTAAGAAGGTGATGGAAAGGTTGACATCGATCCGAGAGTTGGGAAATGAAACGCCGGATAGATTGGAGTTTACCTTGCAAACTACGTAATTGTTTGAGGTTAGTAGGTGGGGGCATTTCTAGGATAGCTTTGACTTTAGATGGATCGACCTCAATGCCACGCAAAGAGACGATAAAACCAAGAAGTTTTCCCGAAAGGACACCAAAGACACATTTCTTTGGTTGAAGACGAACAGAATATTGTAACAGGCGATCAAAAATAATGGTTAAAACATCGAGATGTTCACTGCGATGTTTAGATTTGCCAAGAAGATCATCGACATAATCTTCAAGAATAGTGTGCATAATGTCATGAAAAATGTAAGTCATAGCCCGCTGATAGGTCACACCAGCATTTTTAAGGCCAAACGGCATGACACGATAACAAAAGGTTCCCCAAGGAGTGATGAAGGCAGTTTTATGTTGATCGGCCGGGGCTACCAAAATTTGATTGTATCCCAAAAAGCCATCCATGAGAGAAAGTATCTCATGGCCCGCAGTGAGATCAACAAGTTGATCAATACTTGGGAGGGGGAAGTCATCCTTGGGGCAAGTGAGGTTAAGGTCTCGTAAATCCGCATATCCGAAGTCCCCCGTCGCTTTAGTGATGTGTACGATGTTAGAAATCCATTGAGGATAGTCAATAGGCAAGATGAAGGAAACAGAAAGAAGTCGTTGAAGCTCTTCTTTGACCAAGAGAGCAATGCGTGGATGTATTTTTCTCAGTTTCTGTTTAACTGGCTTGGAATCGGTTTCAGGGTAATGTTATGGACCGCAATGTCAGGATCGATTCCTGGCATGTCAGCGTAGGACCAAGCGAAAGCTTGGCTGCGAGCACGAAGGAAGGTAGTGAAGGCAGCTTGTTCTGATGTGTTAAGGGATTGTCTGATCTTCACAATGTGAGGATCCTCCTCTGTGTGGATGTTGATTTCTATAGTAGACTCATTCAACATGGTTTGAGTTTCAGATGGTAAAGCGCGTTGAATATAGGAGTCGTCCGCACCAAGGTAAGTGAGGATGGAGTCGTCATCTTGGCACTCAACAACATTAATTGAAGGCGAATCCTCTTCGATCATGTCTGGATACAGAAAGGGAAGAGAAGACAGGTCCTCATTATCGCGTTGATAGGTGAGAGGACCTAGGAAGATAGCATTTATGAAAAAAAAAAGTTAGGAGGGATAGATTCAGGATCTATCGACTCTGTGGGTGACGATGGCAAAATGGGTGATGATGGTTCGGTAGGGGTGACGTCGTCATCTTCCAGGAGACAACTGACATGAGGTTCCTTCGGTGTAAGTGTTTCAGGAAATCCGAGACCACTACGATCATTGTGTTTGCGTGTAGTCACGGGAATGATTGTATGTCGGCCTTGTTCATAAAGACCAAAACCAAAGCCTTTCCAAGCACAGTGAGTCAAGAAGGTGAGGGTGAAACGATGATTTTTCAAGTATTGAAAATCAGATTGGAAGGGAAACACACCAAGAGGAGGTTCAGGGGTAACGGATGATGCGTCGACACCCCCATACGTTAGGTTGGTGCGGCAATTAGGTGGTCCGTAAGAGATTACCTCCCCCACGCGACGGTCGTAGGTAGGATGCGCATGTAACTGTCCGTACTCCTGTGGGGTATGGAAAGAACTAACGTTATATAGCGATACTCCCCCAGCGTAAGGCGTTGAAAAACATCTACTAAGGGGTCTGAGGTTGGGATGTTGTCTGCAGGAAAGGAAGTGGTATTTGCGATGGCGGTTTCATTGGTTGAAGGTGTAGGTCTGTTGAAGTGGATGGTAGAGGTGTGGTTGAAGTGGATGGTTGGGTTGGATGAATGGGTGTCTTGACTGGTACAAGCATATCATTAGGGCGATATAACATATTGCAGGTTTTAAAGGGGGAGGATCAACTTTTACGGTGTAGGACTTCCCTCGTACTCAAATTTTATGCATTTATGTAAGGTGGAGGAACGCATCCCATAGCCCAAATCCAAGGGCGGCTAACAACATATTGTATCGGAACTCTCCCTCAAGGACATAGAAGAGTTCAGGTAAAGTACGTGGTCCTACACGAATGTTAAGGATCACGGTGCCTAAGGTAGAAGTAATAGCATCATTGAATGACCGCAACATGATGGGGTTGGCACACATGCAGCTAGAAGGGATATTCATTTGTTGGAAGGATTTTGAAGAGATGATGTTGAGGCTAGTGCCCCCGTCAATCATAACACGACGTACCTGGATGTTCCTGGACGTAAGCTGAGATGAAAAGAGCAGGGTCAGGATCTTCTGCACCAAAGTCAACAATTTCGTCTTCGGAGAAACTGACAGCAGTGGCTTGTTGTACAGAGACAGAAGTGGTTGGGGTAGTAGGTTGTTTGGTGAGGGAAGCAACGTGATTGGGTGTTAAAATGGAGGTAACAGCAAGGTTTCATTAGGTAAAACCTCTATCCCTTGAAGAATTTCAATGAGAGCTTGTCGATGAGATTCAGAAGTCTGAATGAGATCATACAGTGTCATTTTTACAGGTGATTGGTGAAGTTGTTTGATCATGGTACGGTGGGCAACTCCATCAGAGATGGGGTAGGCAGGTCCACGAATAACCACTTTAGGTGGTGGTGCGATCGGGATGGCGGATGGAGAAAGAGAGGCCGCAGGTGTGCTTCCTTTAGCTTTCTCGTTGTTTTTCTGCCCTCGAGTGGCAACACTAATCATGTTGATCTCGTGAACATGAGAGGAGGAAGATGGTCGGGATAAATCATGGTCTTCGAGAGGTGGGGTTGTAATAATGATAGATCTTGGTGAGGCGGGGACAGGTGGTATAGGAGAGGGAATTGAAGCTAAAGGTCTCTCCCTTCGTAAGTTGTTTTGTTTAACCTTTCTGTCTGAAAGAGGTGACTGATGAAGTATGGCTTTCAACGCTTTGCATCCCTCTACATCATGTCCTGGTGTGCGGTGGTAAGCGCAGATTTTAGACTCATCATAACCTATTGGTCGAGGTTTAGATGGGTCATAAGGTCTAAGTGGGGGTAGGGAAATGGTCGCATTCTCCACCAACATATCAAGGATCTTGGCGTAAGATCCTTTGAGTGGGTCAAAATCAGAGGAAGATGAGGGTATTGATTGGGTGGGTTTTGGTAATGTTTGGGTATGGTTGGTTCATACGGGTGGTGGTTTAGCCAAGGGGTATTGATACGTGGTTTTAACTAAACGTGGCTTCTTCAGAGCAGTCATGTTTAGCTGATTAGATGGTGAGGCTCCAGATAACGTGGTGGCGGGGAACAACCATGGAGAAAGTGAGGTGACTGCAAACAAATCCTTTGATGATGGAGTTTGTTTAGGGTTGATAGGTGAACAGGATCTCTGTATAGGCGTAGAAAGTGCAGGTCGTTTTAAAGAAAATGCAGGAGGTATGATATATTGATGCAAGGTGGAGGGATGAGGTCCCAATATGGAAGGTAGGTGTGACGATAATGGTTTTAGTTGTGATAGAGGCATAGGTTGAGGAGATTGAGTTTGTCTCCTAAGTGGATGGACGGCTTTATTTTTGGGTAAATCTAGCCGCTTAGGTGGGTGTGTTAGACTGGGTATTGGTGAGGTCCCAAGTGTAGGGGAAGATTTGGTTAGGCTAATAGAGGTGGATGAGATACTTGGTAGAGATGAGGGGGGTGAAGATGAGGACATAGGCATTTTAAGCTTCTGTAAACACTTCGGGTATATGGTAGAGGCGTCTGGATCGGTCATCTGCATTTGAGTAGAATAGGGGGTACTCAAACGTTCCCATAGGACTCGTCTATCTCCTGAGGGATGACAATCCTCACGTGTGAATTGGAATTTTGATATGGAAGAGAGGTGTGTTGTGATTCCGGTCCACTGTGGGTGTGATACAGGGGGTAAATGAGGCACTGTATCAATGGGCGTTAAGAGGTCAACTGTCAGTTGAAAAGATTTAGGTGATGAAGAACTAATAGGTAGGAGGGCGTGTTTGAGAGGATCCGTCATGTTTAAAGAATGTGGTGATGTCGGTGCAAGAGGTTTCTCGTCTAAGGATGACAAAAGAAGTGGCGAGCCTTCCTCTTGTATAGCAAGAATGGTAGAAGGAGACGTTTGGGAAATAGATAAGTTAGATAACATCCGCTCACAGTCTTGCAAGGATGTGGTGTAAGAAGGTTCATCTGTAAGAAGAGAACTCTGGGTGGTTAATTCCTTTATGGGTAAAGGAATGGTAAGGCTATTGTCTTGTCTTGATGGTGGTGAAGGGGATTCGGATCCCTGCGTTAGTAAAGAAGTTTGATTCAGAATTTTTCGATAGAGGCTTTTGGCTGGGAGTCGAAGATTGCATGGATCTCATGAACACTCTCCTCGGCTAAGATATCTTGGTTTATGTTACTGTTAGGAGAGTGATTTGGGAATGGTTTGTTGAATATTTTCAAATTTCTGTTAGCAGGGGCATTAGGATTATCGAGGGTTATATCCCCTGCATCAACCATTTCCTGCACTATGTTTTTCAACATCTTGCAGTTTTCGTGACTGTGTCCCTTTACGCGGTGAAAGTTACAGAAGTCATTTTCTTTGTACCAAGAAGGTATAGCGCGGGTGGAGTCAAACCCGGAGTGAGGTTTAACAGGAGGCAAGGTGAGAGCTCCGGCTTTGAGCAATTTTTCCAAGATGACACCATAAGTTTCTCCCAAGGGAGTGTAATTGATGGGCTCGGCTTTATACTTATAGAGCGGTTTTGGTGGGGTATTAGACGGTGCTTGAGATTTGACCATCACCGCGTGGACAACTCCTTTTGATTTCGAAGAAGTGGATGTGTGAGGAGTGGTGGTGTTAGGTTTATTGGTGGAATCTTGAGTTCGAAATTGGGGTTTTTGTTGCGCAACCGCAATTTCTCTTCTTCTAAGGCTCGAATCTCTAGTTTTCGAGCCATAGTAAAGGCCTCGTCAAATGTGCGGAAAGTTTGAATTTGGAGGGTAGGAGAGATGTGCTTAGCAGGCCCGCGTAAAAAGTTCAATAAGTTCAGCCTGAGGCAAGGCATATGTAAGTTGGTTGATAAGGCCCCGCCATCGTCCAACGAAATCTGCGATAGATTCATCTTCAAATTGTCGGATGGCATAGAGGTCGGTGATAGATACTTTCTTGGCAATGTTAATGGAGAAATGATCCAAGAAAGATTGGGCTAGTTGGTTAAAAGAGAAGATTGAGTGTTGGTTTAAAGCACTGTACCACTCCAAGGCGGGTCCTGATAAGGACATGGGAAAGGTGCGGAGTAGCAAGGCATCATCATGAGCAATCAAATAACAAGCATGTCTAAATGATCGCAAGTGTTGTTGAGGATCCTCCTTACTATTAAAACGAGTAAATTTTGGTAATTCCCATTGAGGAGGATATGAATGAAGGGGGACAGAAGGGTGGATAGGCTCCCGACAAACTTTCTCGTATGTCGAGTGCTACGACTTCCCGAAACAGAAGCCTCCAGATTTTGCATTTTTCCATCATTTGTTTGATGAAATCCGTGGTTGGATGAGATGATGGTGCGGTTGTGGTAAACGGAGGCAAATTGGGCCAAGGGCCTCCACTAGACAATGGTGGGGTTAAATGTTGATAAGGTATGGAGGATGAATATGTTGAGGCGACCAAATAGGGATGTCCTATATAAGATGTTGAGGTCACTGGATACGTGTGTGGAAATGAAAAGGTGGGCGGAGCTTGAGAAGGAAAGCTCATGTGGATAGGTGGCAGAGAGCAAGTCATGAAAGGAGTAGTCTGCAAGAGAGACGAGGTAGGAGCAATCAGCGGTAATGATATGTGGGGCCCAAGATTAACCAAAGGAAAGCCAATCATGCCGTATGAACCCCAAGCTTATTTGGATTGGGAGACGGGGGCTAAGGATGCGGCATGAAGCAGCGGAGTTATCAGGCGGAGAAGGAGCTAAATGAGCAGCTATACTAATAGGCATGCCAACAAGGAGTTGACCATCGGGCGTACGGTCAGGGGCATGAGACAAATAATATTGTACAGCGCTAGGATTAGCGTCCAAAATTTTTGTAAATTCCTTATCTCCTACAGGGATTTTGGGAACCTCGCTGGTGTCTGTAGGATTCCCCACAGTATGGGCAGGAGGTGATTCAGAAAAGGCACAGAGCAGGCATGTGAAACCATGGCGGCGGCTTGCTTCCGAGTGATAACAACCATGAGCAAGAGTACACAGTAAGGTTTCAATTTATTAGGAACAGAAACAACCCCAGAATGTTGAAATTGGTATGTTTCGGTTTGTCGTGGGATCAGAAAAGACTATAACCGATATCGGTCTAACGCTAACAAATGTCGGTTATCTTGTGCCGACGCGGTCACTTAACCGATGTCGGTATAATAGGACTGGTATAAGAAACTATAAGAAGCTGCTGATTTGGGGTTAACAGTGCTTAGTATGCCTACCAAACTGTTCTGAAGTGATCACAGAAAATAGTGTATGACAGAGAAACAGAACCGAGAACAAGCAAGAATGCACAAACAAATTAACAGACTAACCCTAGGGTTAATTTTAATCAATTTGGGCTTATGCCTTTAGACGCAGAATGATGTCAATCCTAAACAAAAGACTTAGGGGAAATGTCAAGTTTGTTTTGGCTTATAAGGTTACCTCAATCGGGCGGAGGAATACCGCGGAAAAAGGGGGGATGTTTGAGCTGTTGTGTTGATTATGTCGTGATTCGGTATGTGTTGTGCAGTGAAAGTAAGATTAATTTCTTATCAATACCGTGGAAATCACCCCCATGTGTACGACCTGTTACTTAATCTACGTTCACTAGAATTGAAAACAGCAAGCAAGAATGTAATGCACGTGTTTTAAACCCAAATCGAAAATGATATTCGATGAAGCAAAGAAGATGACTTTCACTAATGCAAAGATGTAAAAGCAAAGCAAGTTCTTTTACCAAAATAACAAAATACCTTGTGAATATCTTAAGAAGAAGAAAACAACAAGTATGCTCCCTATGTGAAAGCAAGCAAGAAAGAAAGAAACCCGAAATGGGTCCCACCGGGCGTGCCAAAATGTTTCGCACGAAATGTTTCAGCTTTTTGGGAATAGAGTTGCTTCTATCCTTTCATTCCTTTGAGAAACAGATAAGGGTTAGGGCTAGGAGGAATACCTGTTGAATGTCGAGAGGGTGTGCGCGTACCGTAGAGAGAGAGATCAGATCGACTGCGAAGAACTCCTTTTTGTCTTGGAAGGACTACCTGCAAGTAAGAATACAAGACCACCAGATTTTAATTAGACAAGAAATGAGGGAACTGCCTTGGGCCCAGGAAATATAAAACTTCCTTTCGAAGGTGGTCAGTTCCCCTGCTAATATGAATTAACACAAATTCTAACAAATAAGCTATTGTCCAATTACAATTTGTTTACCTTGTTAGAACAATAGAGAAAGGGCTGGTCTTGGTTTAGAATCACGGTGACCGACGCCGGTCAGTGTCACCGGTACCGGTTGATGATAACCGATATCGGTAGGGGTAGTGATTTAAGGGGTTGGGTGAAGGTTGGCTATAAGATGGCTATATGATAGTTATGGTGTTTATAAGGCTGGTAGAATGACTGGGGATAGGTAATGAGGTGATGGAGAAGACTCAGAGGGTATGGGGGCTGTTCTTGGAGCAAAATAGGGGTAAAGGAATGTAAGTTAGGTGGAGAGTGTTACCGGGTAGTGGATCTGGGGGTAGACTTGTAATTACTGTGATTCAGAAATCCAAGAAATATTATTAAAAGAACATATAAGACTTACTTACTAATTCCTGATGAAAATGCAGGTTCTGGGACTGCGATGGCGAAGACAGGGCTCAAGTGGGATGATCTGACAATCCAAGATGAGCTATCTCCTCTCCTGATGCTTGGATGAGTGTCACTGGGCTCTGGTTATTCAGTTGCAGTCTTGGGCTTGATGTCCTTCTCTGCCAACTCCTCTCTTTCCTTCACTTGTCTCTGTTCAGCCAAGTAAATTCCGGATCCTTCCAATGACTTCTGATTCGGATCAACGAAAATCCAACCCCTTGTTTTTGGTTGGGAGAGGTCATTTATAGGGAACTGATGGCGGTTACGTAACCGACGGCGGTCGAGTAGGAACCGGTATCGGTCAGGTCAAAGTGGGCTATTTTTAGTAAAATAGCCAACTTTCCCTCCTTTTCTCCCGAGGGATTAGTTGCGGGCTTGGTCAAGTCATTATGAGGTTGGTTTTAGGTGCGGGTGAGGAGTCATTAGTCATGGGTGTGGATGTAGACCAAGTTATAGGTCTTAATTAGGTTAGTTTAGGGTTAAGACTAGGTCATGATGAGGTGGCGAAATGAGGTGGCAGGTATGGCGATGTGGATTTATTAATTATAAGGTAATTAATAAATAATTTTGTAAGGTTTAGGTGGTGAGGTTAGGTTACGAAAATGAGATGCGGGGCACAAGGGGGTCGTAAGACACAAATTTGGTGTCTACACTTGGGACACGCGGAAGGCCCTGCACTTATTTGAGTATCTGTCCCCTAGACCATGCCCCTAGAGTTGCATTTTTGGACACATAGGGGCCTTCGTTGTCGCTTGAAAAATGACCAAACCGCATCCAATCAAAGATGCCCACGTCACTACTACTCAGGCACGCCGAGGTGAAAATTGACGAGGATACGCTTGTCATTCTTAACTACGGGAAGAAATAAACAAGAAAGAAGAAACTCTAACTATACACCCAAATTTCAAATTGTTCTCCATGAAATATAAAATTACAAACAATACTGGACTCGATATGATTCAAAACTCCAAGGAACAGACTCAAAAATTTTGAAAATTGAATCCAAAATAGGGGAATTTTGGGGCCGACAACAAGACTGTGGAATGTGACTTAAATGAATCTCTTGAGTATTAAAGTGGAGGGGGTCATGTGGAAATTGGTGAGAAGAATTCCTAGGATGTATGGAAGTTTATTGCGTATAGACCCGGACCTTAAGGTGAGTTACTATGTTTAAGGTAAAATGTATTGTAGACTATAAACCTAGTGTGCACAGCTTTCCTAAGGAAATTTTGCAAGTATTCTAAATATATGAATTAGATATCCTCCACCGTCAAGAGGATCATGTGTACAATGGTTTGCTTGACCTTTACTGTAAAAATTTGGGTCATGAAATCAAGTTTTAAGCATTTTATAAGTTTTTGGGAGTTCTAGAGTTGTAGGTTATCATAGAGCTAGGGCTTCACATTTGGAGGGTTGAACCATCAAATTTTGAAGAAAAATTTGAAATAAAATATTGTAGGATTGTATATTTCAATATTTTGAAGGAAATTTAAATATTCAGTGAGTATATTTTCCAATATCCTTACCACCCACTCACCCATACTTGCACAGATATTAGAAAACCTAAGTGAGACCCTATAATGGTGAGATTAGTAAAAGTTTTTCATAAAACCTATATTGAAACTTTGTAACTGGAAGGCCAAGGAGATGGGTATATAAATTTGTCTTTCTTTCATCTTGAAACCATTTGGGAAGAGTATTAGGGTGGAATTTGTCTTAAACCAGGTCTTAAAAGAGAGAAAACGCTAGAAAGGAAAAGTTGGATCATTGAAAGAAGGGTAATAGTGGGAGACCTAAAATTTGGGGCACACTTTAGGGTGAATGAAGAAATACTAATGCAATAGATAAATTTATTTGGACGTTTTAGATTACTACAACCTTGAATGGACCAAGAACTTTGTGCTCAAGAACTCTTAAGGGAAGTTGGACTCTTATAGAAGAATTGAACAACTACTTGATATCAAACTATTGTTGAAAGTTGAGATATCTTGTGTTATGAATGTGAATAAGGGAATAAGTGTAAGGGTCCTTGGATGTAAAATACAAACTTTATCTTTGGAAGCTAAAAGTACTACAAGGAGGCTAGTGAAGAAATAGTAAACATGGTGAGTGATGCCCATAGTTTCATGAAATTGGATCCTCTTTGATAAATGTATTTGAATGACGTGAGGTTAACAAAGCAAAGTGTAAGGTGTTGGTAGATGTTTGTATTAATTTGTGGGTTATTTTACATATATCAATCTCCTAAAGTGACATTGAAAGGCCTTAAGGGAAACTATGAAGGCAAATTAGAGTGAAGGTAGTTTCTCAAGGAATGGGTCTATTTTTCGATAAGTTGACATGAAAAGAACATGAGGGAACAGGGGATGGTGTTAAGAGAATAATTTATGGATTGAATGACCAAGTTTTAACAGATTAGTTGTCCTTCTAGTGCAATAAAGTTGCTAAAACAAGGTATTAATGTGAGATTAAGGGAATTGAGGTGTTTTGAATTGATGATTGTATGAATTGAGTTGTTGATAACATGTGGAATGGACAAGAGATGTGTGGAGCTCTACATCACAAAGAATGATCATGATAGTCATCTCCATACTAATGATATATTATAGGCTTAGGTTGTTTAAAATAGTTTAGCATTACATTCAAGTGTGTCTCTATTAAACATTACATCCATAAGATCATTGAATGATTCACATTCATGTGGGGGTTCTAATGAGGTAAGGAAGAAATGGATATATCAAAATTAGAATAAACCAAACTCCAACACGAGAAAGGAAAATAACATAAGATCATATTTGAAATGGAAACCCCAAGGGTGGAGGTTGAGACCCAAAATGTGTTTTAAATCACTTTGAAATGGTCATGTTAATGAAGAATGAATATGTAGAAGGATTGTGGCTCAAATCATGAACCCTGTTGAGAAACCATTGTTTTAACCTATGGAGAAATGTGGTAGTGTGATTCAAAATTTCAATGGACTCTACCACTGACCATTCCATGCGAGGAATAGGCTCAAAACATATGGCCTCCAATTATTCATACTCAAATATATCACTTCCATCACAAATGATGTCCACAAAGGACCCACTCAATGCATTATTTCATCTACTGCATTTTTAACCTTGAGTATTATTTTTCCCGACCTCTATTTCATATGCATAATCTTCCCATTAGTCTTCCAGCTCGAGGCTAATGAAAAAGGCCCAGAATACTTGTGCTTCGCCTGTGTATTGCTTGATATAAAATGAATTTATTTTTAAATAATAGTACAAATTAAAGGATCCTAGATAATCTTCAATGTTTCTTACATCCGATGAGTTTCTATAAGAGTAAATTCCAAGTTGAATTGGGAATGGCACTCCTTTCCTCTTCCTTTCACAACATTTGATGTGTACTCTATCTAGTTTCCTACATAGCTCAATGAGCAAGAGCTTGTTACTCGGATATCTTGGGAGTCTCAGTAGGGCTTCATCAAACCCTCCAACATAGATGTAGGTGAAGGTCTTGAATTGTGATAAATGGCTCTTGTATTTTCTCATCAACATGAAAGATTCCACCGAGAACTAAAGATTGGTATCTCCTTCCATTTTTCTAATCATTTGCATCACAAAAACATTGTTCACTCTGGAATAATGCCTTTTGTACTCCCTCAATGTGAACTGAGGTTAGAATTAATACACCGTGTACCCTTTGGAATATTTCTCTCCAGTGAGTCAAACAAACCACTTCTAAAGTGTTGGAGTTTCATATACCTAAAATGAAGCCATATTGAATTTCTTTGTTCTCTCGAGATTGATCAAGTGGGAATCTAAAATATCACCGATAATATGAATTCATCTACTATATGTAATCTATCGGTGGCTATCGACATGAATTATGACATCAATGGATGAAACTTATTATTTTATGGTTCTCCCATTAGTCGGTTGAGCAGCATAATGCAATTGAAGAACTCTTCAATGAATTTAGATAGATAAGATACTTTGGTAAGTCAAAAATCTTGCATGGAGTCTTCATCTAGTTTCCAATATTCATTCCCTATAAACATGATTCCTTCTTTTCCCACTCCTAGTCGTGCATGTTTCTTACTTAGGATGATGGCGTTATTTGGTCTCGAATGCAAAGGAATCTTAAGATTCATTCCAAAGATAACACAACATTGATGAAGATGTCATCAAGAATGATGGACCAACTTTCTTCCTCCTAATTCTTTGCATAGGTGAGCATGAAGTCGATTCTTGAACGTCTCGAGGATAATTTGGTGACACCATAGATTCCACTATGGAAGATTTTGTTATCTAAAAGAGTGTGAGTTCCTTCTTCCATTCTTTACCTCTAATCATCTAAGTCCATATGTTCCACATTACTCTCTCCAATGTTTGGGTACTGACACACTAGAACCGAAATGTGATTGTCTCCCGAGTAGTGGAACTTTATTGTGTGTTTTATGGTTTCAATGGCCTTAGAATGTTTTAGAAATGTAATTATGTAAGCAAAACCAGATTCTAAGGAAATTTCCAAAATTCAAAAAAATTGAATGGATTTTAATGCTACGGATAGCTAAATTTGAATTTTGGGAAAAACAAGAGAAAATCAAATCCAAATTAAATGTGACTCAATTTTTGGAAAAATTATTCCAAATACAAGTAGATGCTCTGAAATAGGTGAAATTTTCTCATTGGAATCAATGGGAAATTGGAAAACAAATTATGGATGCAAGAAAAGCTTGAAAATGACATTAATGGAGAAAGGGAAAATTTTCAAATATTTTTTCTGGGTGCAATTATTGTATGAATGGAGTGGTTTTTAACTCATTAGGAAGGTCTTGGGGAGAGGAATAAATTCTCCAAATTTTATGGAATTCTCTTGTGGGTTTTGAGAGAAAACTCCAAATCAATTTTCCATGTGTATAGGGTTTTGAGTGGTTTTGAGGGTGAATAATGGTTTTATTCATAACTTAAGGAATTCTCCACCATACACATGATTAATGGCTCAAAATGGAGGTGTCGGGATATGAAACTTGTTGGCAAATTTTGGAAAACTTCCTCTGTGTGGATTTTTATGCAATCCCTAACTCAAATTTTAATGGTTTGGTCAAAATAGGCTTTCAAAATCTGAATATTTCAAGTGTTTACATAAAATAAAATGTGAATTTACATGCCATGAATCTTGGATTAATATAAAGGTTCCCTCAAGAGGAATCTATGGTGAAAATTTGAAGGGATTTGGACTAAGGAATCAAAAGTTAAGGGAAAAACAAGTTTTTAGAGACCTAGGGCACACAATAGTGGTTTTTGAAATGAGGAAATACCCAACTTGAAAGGTGTTTTAATGGAGGAAATTTGTGTTTTTGAGTTTTTTGTGCAATGTAGGGAAAGTGGAGATTTGAAATTCAATTGCACATTGGTGGAAAATGAACTTTGCAAATGCATGGAAAAAATGCACCTCCACCAGCATGAGGTGCACTTTTGGGGTACAATTGCACGTCCAATGTGCTCCCAAGTGCGAGAGGCCTCCTAATTTGTGCCATGGTGGAGAATTTGGGGCCCGCTTGCAAAAATAACTTAGTTTTTGACTTTTAATTATTTGTTTTCATTAAGTTTGAAGGGACCAATCATATGGGGGCACACTTTTGCAAGTGGGAATGAAAAGTGCAACATGCAAGGTGAAAACCCATCTTGAAATACCTCCACCCTTCCAAAGTGCGCCAAGGCACACATAGTGACATAATCTACACAACACCAAATTAGACCAAGGAGTGTTATTTTCACTCCAGGTCTATACTTAACTAAATTGGTAGTATTATATATGATTTTGCATGGAAAGGGGCCACAAAATATAATGAGAATATTTATAGTCTTAAAATGAGTCCTTCAAGTGTTTTTTTCTCATACCTCTATTTTTTCCAAGGAAGGTGCACAAGTGAGTGGAGTTGTCGGATAAGTTTATAAAAAGTGTAAACCAAACCATCACTTGGATCATGAAGGGGATTCAATGTGATTTCGTTTACATTTTTTTAGACTCCAAATTCTACTCAAGGTTCCCAAACCTTCATTACAAATTTACATCCGAGAGAAAGGACACCGTGCTTCAAAGGTGTCGAAAAGGTTTCATTTTGTTAGACTCCTAAAAATTTTTATCACCCATTCCACCATTAAATATACTATGTAATATTTATAATGACTAGGATATGATCTCCCAACACCACATGAGGTTCTTTAAACATTCACAAGAAGTTAGATCTTCAATAATGCACACACAATCCTTTCCCCAAAAAGTGACTCAAGAAAAATCTTTTCCAAAACCAACCCAAAGACCATAGAATTTCTTCTAAATCATAATTTCATGAAAAAACATCTGATACCTTTCATTTCTTCAATATGGGCTCTGAAACACTCTGAGGCTCTGAAACCTTCCATAGAAGTTAAATTTTTAAAATGGACAATTTGGCAATTTTGACCAATTTTGACAAAATGACCAAAAAGGGATAAAAATTTCAAAGGGGTTGTCCAATAAAATGCAGGGAAATTTTATAGGACAACAACTATCTCATACTTATGGGCTTATATTGGATTAGACATTAATACAAATGAGGCAAGTAGGAACACCAAAAATCTCACAAACCTAAGTTGACTAGCGCCTTATCTAGTGGTGATAAAGTCTCTCATTACATATTGAAAGAAAACAATATGATTTACTTTAAAATCCTTTATTGAACATCCACACACTATAGGAAAGAAACACACAATAAAGGGGAAAACACACACAAAACACAATGGGAAAGGAAAACACAAAATAAAAAACAAACCTAAATCACCTATGGTACATGTGGGAGACAACCCGCTTTCATTATTTGTACAACTTCAAATATTTCCCACCGTGAGGTAATTCCAAGGGTGTACCATCTAGGTATGATAGATATAAGGAACTATCTCCACAAACATCTATGATCTAGATTGGTCCTAGCCACAATGAGTCAAACTTCTTGTGGATCCCTTTTGGTTCTCTTCATTTTTGTCCCAATGAGACTAGATCTACTACTTGGAATTCTCTTGGCCGTGCTTTTTTTCAAATATATTTTTCACCTTCAACTAGTTTTCCTTGATCCGATCATCCACTATAAGTCTATCTTCACAAATTTTCTCAAGGTACAAAATTCTCTTATCCACGGGACCTTGAAATTGACTATCTTCAACTACTCTTACAAACTACAAGGCGGGTATTTCAACCGATAAGGTTACCTCTACATTAACACCATATAATAATTGAAATGGGGACATACTTATGGCTTTCTTATAAGTGATTTGATCATCCCATAATGCATCATAGATCCTTTTGTGTTAGTTTCTTATACTTTTGTCAACTAGCTTACGAATGATGGTTACAATATTTTTGTTGTTAGATTCAACTTGACCATTTCGCTGGGGGTAGTAATCATATGCATAAGATAAATAAATTCCATATCCGTAGAAAAATTTAGTTAGCTCTACAGAAGAGAAGTAGGTGGCATTATCAACAACAATATTTTATGGTACACCAAAACAGACTATGATATGCTCCTTGAGAAAATTACAAATTGTTTCCATGTTGGCATGCTTAACTCGGAATAATCTCAACCCACTTAGTAAAATAATTTTTCACCATGAGAACATAGGAGTGACTTACACTGGAATGAGGGTTGAGAACTCCTACAAATTCTAAATCCCGCTACTAGAATGGTTCTTCAATCACCATGGGTAAAGCGAAGTGCAACAAGTTAAGGCATGCCTAAAATTTATTGACATGGCTCACATTTGGCTACCCATTTTTTAGCATTTTGGAATAAGTTAGGCCAATAGTATCTCCCTCTTAGGATTTTATGGGTCATAACCGTAGCTGAAAAATTTCTTCCGCAAGCTTGAGCATGGTAATCTTTCAATAGTATTTCTTGTTGTTATTTATCTACACACCGCAATAAACAACCATCTAATCCCCTCTTATAAAGAACATGATTCCATATTACATACCTTGTTGCTTGAAGTTTGAGAGTTCTTAATTGATTTTCATTTATGTGGGGTGGAAAATCACCATAGATCAAGAAATTAATGCTATCATAATACCACTCAAGTAGTACTAATCAAGAGTACCATAGACAATTCATGATCTCACACACCATCTTGAGGATCTGATCTAGTTTCCGCTTGATTCAAAGTGTTATTTTCAGCTATCATTTTCCATAAGCCTCTCCCTCATACCAACTTAATGGTTTGTATCTCAAGATCATATTCTTGAACTTTCAAGGTCCAATTCACCATCTTGGAGCCAAATTCTTGTTGAGTGAGAATGTTCTTCACTACAGAGTTAGGAATGAACACAATTACATGGGAGTTCAAGATGTAGAACCAAATTTTTTTCACTACCTTAACCACCGAGAAATCATGTTTCTCCATGGTTGAATATATCATCTCATGTTTCTTTAGTGTGCAACTCATGAAGGAAATAGGAGATTCAACTTCTTCCTTTTTCTATACCAAAATAACTATGACAAGAGTGTGTTTGGAAGCATAACACTATATGATGAAATCTTTGTTAAAATCAAGACATACCAAATGTAGGGGATTTAGTAATGGATTTTTTTATATCTTCAAAGTAATCCTTACCTTCCTTTCTCCACTTGAAGCTTTCTTGACGCTTCATCATGTTTGTGATGTGCTTAGTCAATTTTGTAAAATTTGGGACAAAGAGGTGAAGTAAATTGACCTTACCAAAGAAAGAATGAACTCCATGATTTCTTGTGGGAAATGATATTTTTTGAATTACATTTACTCATTTAGGACCAATCTTTGTTCCTTCCTTGTTCACGACGTGTCCAAGAATTTTTGTTTTGTTACTCCAAAAATTGACTTTTGGGGTTGAGTGATATACCATGTGCTCTACACCAGATCAAGACTTGTTCAAGGTGTTATAAATGATCACTTAAATTCTTATGGTACACCATGAGATAATCAAGGTATATCACAATGCACTTATTCTTCAAGTCTTTAAATGTTAAGTCGCATCTCTTTAAAAAGTATCCCTTGCATTGATAAGACCAAATGGCATATGCTTGTATGAAAAGGTTCCCCATAAAGTAGTGAATGCAGTCTTGTGTTGATCTTCTTGTGTAACTTCAATCTGATTATATCCAAAGAAGCCATCTAACATATAAAACATTTTTGAACTATTAACCACTTGAAGAATATGATCCATTATGGGAGTGGGTAATTGTCCTTTAATGAACATTGATTCAATTTTTTCAATTCAACACAAATCCTTATTCCACCATTCTTCTTACTTGGACCATAACTATGTTTTCCACCCGGTGGAATGATGGATAGGAAAATGATCCTAATAATCAACCCCTTAAATGCTTCTTTCCTGAATTGTTCTAGCTATTTTAGGATTTTATCCTCTAATTTTGTCTCAAAATGCTTCACCTTTGGTTTAAGAGGTATAAAATGTTACATGTCCTTTGGTTTAAATGAATTCAATCTCTCATATGAATATCCCAAGACATTAGAATATTTCTTCAAAAATCAAGACAAAACTTCTTAGATCCTCAAGAGAGCAACAATTACCTATGTTTACTAGTATTGTTATTATTTTGTTCTTATATTGACTGCCTCAAAATCATGCAGAGCTGCATGAAGAGTCTTTGGCTTTGTCTTTTACAAACTTATCATGTTTATCAAAGAGTTTTTCAAGAGAAACAATCCCTTTTAGAATCTTGTTACCCTTTAGCTTGATCATACCTTCTGAATCAACCTCTTCAATTTCACCTTTGTCTTCATTTGCATCGATTCCCAGTATGGAGAATTGCTTCCTTCATAGAAAAGGTTATTGAAATTATCTCTTTGTTCTAAGAAAGGTGGGATATGGTCATCATCATTAAACACTTGTCGCTTATTAGCATTATTAGGTACATGGGCCTCAAAATCATCTCAACAGAAATTATTACATATTAAATGAAGGATGAGGAGTCATTAGAGAAGACAAGACAATGAGGGACTCCACCTTTTCATTATGTTCTATAGGAACAACTTGAATGGAGAAAACTTAAAAGGCTTCCATACGGTCCCGAAATTTGTTACTATAGTGCTTGAGCCTCAAATTATTATCTTGATATTGATTTTTGACTTGTTTTACAATTACCTCATCACCCCCGACATTTCAGCTACTTAATTCCCATGGCTTCAGCAGACTCATTCTAAGTAGAAGAGTTTCATATTTGTGGTGTTGTTCATGTTTTCAAACTATAACTTGTATGTAAAAGGAAGAATTTTACCCAAGGAGAAATCAACGCAAAACCCAGTAACAAAACTCCGAATGAGAGTGATCACGATCAAATTCTAAAGACCACAATTCATCTTCATCTTCCTCTATCGCAAGAGGGATTTCTTCATATTTATCATATGTCATGAAGTAGTTACCATGTTTGTTGTCTTGGTATATAATATCCGCTCTTGGGTCATCCAACTTCTGGATTGTGTACTTCATTTTTCTCACGTAGTAATGCTCTTCGCTTTACCTTTGACAAGAATAGTTACATATGACCAATCCATATAAATTTCATAGAAATCAGCAAAGTGGGATTTCAAGCAATGAATCTCATTTTTTGGTTTTTTATTTTAGAAAATTTAATGTATTTTTGGTTCTTCATAGGGTGTAAAATTGAAAAATATTCCCCATGATGGGCACAAATTTTTTTGGTGAAATAATTTTTCAAGGACGAAATACGGGGTTTCCCCGCCAATGCTCTAGGACTAGGTCCCTCCTCTTGGGAATGGGGAGGCTCCCATTTATTGAAAACTATAAATATTGTACACTAATGTTATTTTCTGGGTGGTCGAAGATCGGGGATCACACATGAACACTCCACTGAACCTGTGGAAACAATGTTTAGAGGAAAAGAGTGTGAGGTAAGAGAAAGAGAAGGGAAATGGGGAATGGGTTTTGGGTAATAAATAGAAATGTTGATTTTATTAACCACAAAACTAGAAGTATTCCATATTCAATGAGAAGATGCCGATATGTAAAGTAAGACAAAAAAACAATTGACACAAAGTTTAACTACATCGTATTCATCAAAATATTCTTTCTTTCCCTAGTTGTGCAAGATTACAAAGATCTATTGGAGTGGAAGTTGAGAAAGAGAGGAATATATTAAGAAAAAAATAGAGGAAGTAAAACTTGTTATAAGAGGAGCAAAAATTGATCCTTTACAATGAAGAGAGAGCCTCAATATATAGCCCAAAGGCTTATGACTCCTCACATTCTTACATGATTGTTCACCTTTTTTTCTAGAATAAGACACTTTTCCTTATTTTAAGAAAATTACTTTTACAAAAGTGGAACAGAACTGACTTGAGTTACTTGTAGAAAAAGTGTTTATCCCAAAAAATAATTAGAACATATTTAAGTTTCTTTTGGGAAAATTTTCTTGTTACATGCTACAATGAGAGAGAGAGAGAAGAAGGAGAAATCAATTGATAAAAAGAGCATATGAAGAGGAGGATCCTTTGACACGATGAACTGGAGAAATCATTTGGATTTCCCTACCGCATCAGATCTCGAAAAGTCTTTAGATACTTCATTTCCGCAGGAACGGTAATATTTGTGATGAAGTCCAACCAGTGATCAGTTATGCCTTGGATTATCTTACAATGCTCAAGCCACCTCAGAATACTTTGAGTCTTATCTCGAAATGAAGGATAGAATCTAAGCGATCATATCCATGAGTTTGTTTCCATAGGATCAAGGATTAGAAAACTCACCTTCTAAAAGGTTTCTAAAATGCTCGTGGAGCTCATCAAGTGACATTGACTCAGAATGTAATGTGGGACACCTCATCTTACTCAAGTGATAATTCATTTCTTCCTTTATCTCATGACCTCTATTTTGATGATATAGGAAATCTTTGAGGGCCTCAATCCAAGGATCTCATCTTCCATTTAATAGTCCTTACCCACATGTGAGAGTAGTGTCCTCCGTGACTCAAGAATACCTTCTTTTCAACAATGACTTTGCATTCATGTACTTATCTCTCGAATGACTAGTAGGAGCTCATTATAATAATCGACCTCTTTTCTAAATGTGGAGAGAACATAATTTATTTTATTAGTTAACAAGAATGTGATCTTGAATATTATGATAATTTCTAGAATCATTTTGTAACCTTGTGTATGATGGAGTCAATCCATGATTGGGTCATCTTTCCCACTTTACCAAGCCGTTTGAATTCCCGAACAACATGTGGGTAATTGTTTCTTAAAGAAATAATTGATTCAGAGGGAGTGAGAGGGGGATTATTTAGGTCTAAGAAGGTTTGGACATATGAGGTCAAGGTGAGCACTTGGCTCTACAATTTCTCCTTGGTTACTTCACTCTCCTTTGTTTGAGCAATGAGCTTGGTGGTAGTTTGGTCAAAGTTGTGAATGTGTGCTTCACTCCTAGCTCTTTAAGAGGATATTGGGTCATTTCATAATCCGTTATTCTCATTTCAAGTTTTTCTTTCTCCACTATGGGTCAGAAAACTCGATGGAATAATACCCCAAGGCATCCGTCATGAGCCAATAAGTCATCTCTTTCTTTCTCGTGGATTAGGGGTAAGCTTATAGAGTTTAGGAGAGAGCTCGAATACTAGATTCGCGCCTTAGCTATTAGCTATGGTATAATAACAATTTTTAATGATGTCTTAGACCTGAGACCATGTGGCTGAGTGATGAGGATGAGGCATATAACACTGGGATACCTGCAAGAGATATTGGAATCACTACTTGACTTTATACATGAGGAGATCTATGATCGCTGCCCACATGATGTTCTATTGGAAGCATGATGGATCTGCAAGATAAGTGAGTAGATAACTCTAGAGACTTAGAATTTTCTCTTGTTGGATAAACAACAAACTCTCTCGGGATTGAGGTCACTTGAATTAATTCTCTTTAGTGAAAACCTCCTACAAGAGGGCTCAAGTAAGAACTTAGGAGGTTCTTGTGGATGAAATTACACATATCGAGAAGTTTCCTCATTCCTTGGACCTCTCACTTCCCTTACATACACCTTACTCCTTGATTTCTCTATTTTCTTATAAGATGTAGAAAGATTGTGTCTCAACTCATGAACCCTCTTGAGAAACTATTTTTTTTACCTCTAGAGAATTTTGGCAGTGTGATTCAAGATATCAATAGGTTCTACCACCAACCAATCCACAAGAGGAATAAGATCGAAATGGATGACCTATAAGTATTTAGGCTCAAATATATCACTTTCATGATCTTCGATGTCCACAAAGGACCCACTTCTTACGGAATTCTTTCATTTGCTGCATTTTCAACCTTGAGAATTCTCTTCATCTAATATATATTTCATACGCACAATCATCCCAATAGTCTTCCAACTCATCCCGATGAAATAATCCCGTATACTTGTGCTCCACACCCATGTATTGCTTACTATCAAATGACTTTATGAATAAATAGGAATACAACTTAAAGGATCAAGGGAAGCTTCAATGTTGTTTGCATCTACCGAAGTTTTTGAAAGAGTAAATTCCTAGTTGAATCGGGAATGTCACTCCTTTCCTCTTCTTCCTTTCATGGTATTTTATGTGTACTATAACTAGTTACCCGCATAGCTCGATAAGCATGATCTTGTTACTCAAATATTTTGGGAGTCTAAGTGGGGATTCATTAAACCCTCCACATGGATGTAGTAGAAGGTCTTAAATTATAGAAATAGATCTCATGTTTTTTTATCAACATGCAAGATTTTCCAGGTATAGTCCCTTCAAAACTATTTACCCATAATTAAAAAAAAAACATGCAAGCTTCTCAAAGAATCAATGATTAGTGTCTTCTTCCCTTTTTTGATTAGGTGAATCAAAAACATCATTCACTCCGCATAATGTATTTTATACTCCTCAATGTGAAATGAGGATATACTTGATACACCGATGCACCCTTTGGAATATTTCTCTACAAAGTTAGATTAGACCACTTCTAAAGTGTTACAATGACATATAAAAATAATGAGGCCATAGTTAATTTCTTCATTCTTTCGAGATTGATCAAATGGGAATGTATATTATTAATGATAATATGACTCTCGCTCATTATCTCGTGATCCCTCGATTGCTATCAACATGAACTATGACATAATGCAATCAAGTAACTCTTCAATGAATTCAAACCAATAAAGAGGCTTTGGAAGGCAAGAAATATTATGTGGAGTCTTCATCTAGTTTCTAATAGTCATTCCCTATAAACATGATTCCTTCCTTTTCTACTCCAATAAGACATCCTCATTGCTTATGATAATGACATTCTTTGTCTCATAATGTAGAGGCATCTTGAGATTCCTTCGAGAGATAACACAAAATGATGAATCCATCTATAATAGTGATGGAATGGATTTTTGTCTCGTAATTCTTGGCATAGGTGAGAATGAAGCCAACGCTTGAATGGCCAAGGGGTATCCGGCAATTGATAGAGTCCATTGTGGAATATTTTGTCACCTAAGAGAGTGGAGTATTTTTTCAGCTAAGAGAGTGTGAGTTCCTTCCTCCATTCTTTGCCCTAGATCGTCGAAGTCCATTTGTTCCACATTACTCTCTCCAATGTTTGGGTACTCGAATAAGTAGAACCAAAACGGATCATATTTTGAGAAATGGAAATTCATTATGAATTTTTTATGGTCTCATTTTCCTTACAATGTTGTGGGAATGCAATTATGCAAGTGAAACCAAATTCTGAAGAAATTTCCAAAAATCTTAAAATTTGAATGGATTTTAATGTTATGGACAACTGAATTCATATTTTGGGTAAAACGAGAGAAAATTGGATCTAAAAGGACGTTACTTGATTCATTGGAAAATTATTCCCAAGATGAGTAGATGATCTGAATTTGGTGAAATTCTCTCATCAGAATCAACAAAAATTGGAAAAAAATGGCTATGAGAAAAGCTCAAAATGACATTAATGGAGAAAGGGAAATTTTTCAAATCTTTATTCTGGGTGCAATTCTTGTCCAAATGGATTGGTTTTTATCTCATTATGAAGGCATTAGGGAGAGGAATGGATGCTCCAAATTTAGTGGAATTCTCCCGTGGAGTTTGAGATAAAAATCCAAATCAATTTTCCATGTGTATGGGGTTTTTGAGTGGTTTTGAGGGTGAATAATGGTTTTGTTCACAACTTAAGGAATTTTCAACCATAGCACATGATTAATGGCTCAAAACAGAGGTCTTGGGATAGGAAACTTTTTGGTAAATTTTGGGAACCTTCCTCCATGTGGATTTTGTGCAATCTCCAACTCAAATTTCAATGATTTGGTCAAACATGCTTTCAAAATATGAAGATTTCAATTGCTTACAAAAATAAAATGTGGATTTACATGTCATGAATCTTGGATCAATATAAAGTCACCCTCAAGAGGAATCTATGGTGAAATTTTGAAGGTATTTTAAACCAAGGAATTAAAGTTATGGGAAAAACAAGTTTTTGGAGACCTAGGGCACAAAAGGTGGTTTTGAAATCATGAAGGAGGAAATAACCAGCTTGAAAAGTGGTTTAATGGAGGCACTTTATGTTTTTGAGTTGTTTTTGTGCAATGGAGGGAAAGTGGAGATTTGAACTTCATTTACACCTTGGTGGAAAATGCACTTTGCTAATACAAAGAGTATTTTCCACATTTGTTGAAAATGCATGGCCAAAAGGTACTCCACCAGCATGGGGTGAAATTTCACCTCCAATTTGCACCTAAGTGCAAGAGGCCTCCCAATGTGTGCCGTGGTGGAGAATGTAAGGCCCACTTGAAAAAACAACTTACTTTTTTGACTTTTTGTTATGTTTTTCCATTAAGTTTGAATGGACCATTCATAAGGGGCACACTTTTGCAAGTGGGAATGTAAATTCCAAAGTAAAAGTGCACAAACACCTCAAAAATATTCCAGCCTTCCAAAGCGATCCAAGGCACGCATGGTGACATAATCCGCACAATGTCAAATTCAACCAAACAATGTTCTTTCTACCCCGTGGTCCGTACTTAGCCAAATTTGGCCGTATAATATATGATTTCACATTTAAATGGGCCAACGAATCCAATGAGAATATTTATATAGTATGAAAATGAGTCCTTTGATTTTTTTTTCTCATACCCCCATTTTTTCCTAGGAAGGTGTGCTAGTGAGCTGAGTTTCTGGATGAGTTTGGAAAATTTGTAAACCGAACCATGACTTGAGTCATGAAGGGGGCTTAATTTTCTTCCATTTGAATTTTTTTAGACTCCCAACTCCGCTTGAGGTTCCCAAAACCTTTAGTGAAAATTCTCCATCTAGAAAGGACAACGTGCTAGTGTCAAAAAGGTTTCATCTTGTTAGGCTCCTAAAAATTTGTATCACCCACTCCAATATTAAGTATACTATGTAGTCTTTTTTTATGACTAGGATATGAGATCATAAGACCACCTTGGGTTCTCAAACCTTATCTAGAAGTTTGATATTCAATAATTCACACACTCATTTTCCACAAAAAGTGCCTGAAGAAAACTTTCCCAAGACCATTCCAAAGACCAAAAAATATCTTATAAATCATACTATCTCAAACATAACTATGAGATATTTTTGTTGACTACAATCTAGGCTCCCAAAACACTATGAGGCTCCTAAAACCTTCTCGAAAAGTTGACTTTTGAATATTGGTAATTTTCCAATTTTGACAAAATCTCCAAAAAGGGGTAAAAAATTTCAATGGGCCATCCCACTAAAATGCAGTGGAAATTTTACAGCCAACAAGATTATTACACCCTTAACCTCATCGATAACGTTATTTTTGTATAGATTGGGGACTTGATCATCCCCCATTTCTCCATCTTGTTTAATAAGAATATATTCCTATAAGTGGCCTAACTAGGGGCACTTTCTACTCCAAATGTTTTAATAAGAAGATTCGATTTTTATAGGGAAAATCGGTTTCTATACATATAATTGTAATCCTTCATTATTCTCTCATTTTCTCAATTTCAAATTTTTAAACTTTCTGAGTTAAAGTTTTAGTTGTAATAATACAAACATTGACTATTATTTGATTTTGTAGATTTCACTTTGGACACCTCTTAAACAATCGAGTATTTTGATGACAAAATCACCTTAATATCTAATTCCATACACCCACTAGCCCTATGAGATCAATATAGACATTCACAAAGTCAACATCCTTCATAAGAAGTTGGTACATTCAAACAATTATCTCATCGTGTATTTAGGAATAACAAAAGTTTTCTTTAATTCACTTTAAAACTTGATTTCCAAATATATTTGGTTGATGTTTCCAACTAATGCAATGGATTATTCTCACCTTGATTCACTATCCTTTCTCCCAAATACAAACAAATTCAAAAAGTGAGAGATCAATATTATTTACAATTTCTCTCCTAAGATGTTTAAATAACCTTGTGTAGTCTTAGACTGCTTCCGAATTCCTTCTATAGTGACCATTGATATCATCATTCATTGTCCTCTTCTTAAAAAGATCTTTTCATTGTCCTTTAACTTGCACAAATATCATTGACAATGTTGAGGAATCTAATATGGCCCTCGCTCAGCTTATCATCTATCGATGAGGAAAAACCCAAATATGAACATAAACATGTATTCTATCTTGATCTAGTTATAATAACCTCATAAACTTGATTGTTATACAAGAACACAATTTCAAGTCATTATATTCTCTTTAGGTCTCAAATATTTAGTCCATTTCATTCAACCAAGATGATAAATTCTCTAGAACTCTAATCTCTAAAGGGTGACTATCATGGTAATCTTTATTACTTTCTTTAATCATGACCTTATGAAGCTCTAATGTATATTTTCTCATAAACATCACGGTTATCATTTGACTCGCCAATTTCTAGTCTTATCATTATAATTCTTATGATAGAAAAACATCTTGAAACTATTTCACCAAGACCTCTCTCTTACAACTCTAGTGTTCCGACTTAGCTCACAACTAGTAGGTCTAATTTAAGACATATTTAGGCCTCATTTCCATATATTTTAGTTTTTCTCCTTATTATTAACATTTAGGAATACCCTTTATCAAGTTTAGGAAGATCTATAAGTTTTATCCCTCCATTCCATGTGGGTTTTGTACATTTCACATTCTACAAACAACAATTAGGCCTTAGGCAGATTATAACATGCTCCTTGAGGATTGTCAAGAAGATCTCACTTTTGTAATTATAAAACGTTGTCAAACCTCGTATCCCGAATTAGACTCCCCTAGATGATTTGTTCTAATTTTTAGCTCTTGAGGTTGTTTAAAGACCGAGATACATAGATTTTAATCTAAACCCTAGTTAAGGGTTACAATCAACCCGATAGGGTAAAAATTGCTTTATCTCATTTTGTTAACCTTTTCAAAGACTAAATCTAGGTGGATTATCTTTGTAATGTTTCCCTATGGTTTTTCCTACAATGATTTAAACCTGAAAGTTCTTGTGTAGGTCTATACACTAGGATTTGTTTAGAATTCCATTGCAAATGACAAGAACACATGTATCCATTTTTGTAATTTCAAGATATATTTTTTTGGTAGTGATTTCAAAACAAACCCTTAATTCTTTAAGCTTTGTATCAATGTGGAGAAACTACCTTCTTTCATAAACATGTACCCAAGGTGCTCATGTTGTTGTAGGCTATAAACTTTCTCTAAACCAGTTCATATTCCATGACGTTGAGAACAAACATGCATTACTTTGTAAAAATGACAAACATCAAAACATATGAAAAGAGCTTACTCGCATGGATAAACTCAAGAAGAGCTTCTTAATTTATTCATAAAACATACCTCTGATAACAAATAACTTCTTTATCGATCAACCACATACTTTTCCTTTCAGAAATTACAGCCTAAAGGCCTTCTTTCTCTTCTCCCACACACACCTCAGTTCTCTCTTTATTGATTATTAATCCTCCTTATATTTTTATATTTGATCGTGTATCACCTAAGAATGATTTTACCCTATCATGAATAAATCCATATTTCTAAGAATAGTTTACGCTGAAATCAATCCCTAAACTTCCTCAACAAACATTTTATGTACTCAAGCTTACTTATTTTAGATTTAGGCATACCAAATCTTCCTCTAGATTTTTCTTGATTTAGTTTGAGGGTACAATATGGTATCGCAATAGGTACTTTGGACTTCTTGACAATTTACACTTACCACAAGACTTACATGACTTCACACATTCAAATTTTTCCTTTTGAAGGAAAAAAATTAACATGCTTAAGAAAAAATGAAGCATCTACCGACATCTTATCAATCTGAAAAACCTCCTAAGATACTCTTACATCATGAATGAATACAAACTATGACATTTACATCATGAACACAAGTCACATCATGATGCTCGTACATCATATTGAGCAAAGACAAAGTGTGTTTACACACTCAAGTACATATTTCCTTTAACCTAGAAAATTATATTTACTATATTAAAGATAGGTAAATATAAATGCCCAAATTCGCACTGAACTTGATGATGTTATTTCTCGCTTCGCATCCTTACACGTGACTTGTGCGCACAAAAAAACTCATATGTACTATCCTAAGTTATCCTAAAGCTTGCAATCTCTTATCCCTATGCTCAAAACCTATAGAACACTTTTGTCACAAGAAAAAACACACCTCATCTCTTGATTAGACCTTCCTGCACTTTACTTATGTTTTCACGCCATATCGATCAAACTATTCGGTAGGGATGTGATTTATCGTCGATCCTTTCCTTTTGGCGAATCTTGTCTAGTGGCCCTTTAGTGGCCATTTTTTCAAATGTATATCTTATATCTCCCTACTAGGTCAACCTTAGTGCAAAATCTTGTATAAATATGAATCAAACCTACTCATTTACTCACTTGGATATTACTTAGAAACTTGGTCACTACTTGACAATTACAAGACACTTTCTTGGTCTTAATTTCCAAATATAAAAAAAAGTTTCCTTTTCCTCCCTTTGTTAGGATCTTACACTAGGTGTATCCCCTATACAAGTTTTAAGCTTTCTAAGCCAATCCAAAGTCATTACAAGCTAAGTCAATTCAAAGCAAGCATTATCAAGTATTGATGGCTAAATTATAGTCAGCATATATGTAGTTACATTATAAAGAATGGAACTTCCAATATGTAGATAACTACATGGATTTGAAGCCCATTTAGAGTAGTACTATATAGATAGAAAAAGGTTCCTCAACCCAAAATGATGACCCTTTTTATAGGTCACTTAAGGAAGCTAGGTTTTCAAGAGAATAAAATTGATTACAGGAACATTCGTGTGCATCTAGAGTGATTTAAGAAAAAATAGAAGGTAAGACATATATGAAAGGGAACAAACTGAAATAAAAGTGAAAAAATCAATTGACAAGTCCACGCAACACCAAATGGGTTTGATGGGTCAATCGGCTTCCTCCCAGTTGATATTATTCAAGGAAAGGATACAATGCCAATTTTAGAGACGAAGTAAATACAACTAATTTCTATCATGTTCCTCTATTTTACACCCATATGAGTCCACAAACTCATGGAAATTTATGTACACTTATCGCTTTGTCAATTTATGTATTTAACATGTGTCCTAATTAAATTAAAACTCTTAATAAGCTATTATCCTTTCAAATATATGTATGAATGTTTATTTATAATATGATGTACATTGTTTAGATATTTCGATCCAATCATTAGAATAATTAGGGTTATATCCCCTTTAATCTAATAAATTAGGGTGTAATCACCAATAAGTATAGCCCAAAAATTAACCTACAATAAAGCCCAACAATAAGAAAGGATAAAGACCTTGAAGTAATAGTTCAAACACAACCCAAAGTCCTTTAAGAGCCAAAACCCAATAAAGAGAAAATAAACCTTCCCTTTGCAACTTCATCCTCATGAAGGAGTCTTACCAATTATAAAGAGGTTTTGCAGAGATAAATTAATCCATGAACAAATTCATGTAAAAATTTGATATAACCTCGAAAGAAAATATTGGGAAAAGCACAATTGTTGTCATGAAAAAGAATCCTGTAAGACAAGGGACCAAGAGAAAAAGTTAAAGAATAATGCTATGTACTTGGGATATGATAATATAATATATATGGGTTGATGGAGATGTCAACATGTGGCACACATTCCCTTAGTTATATGTATGGGTTCATATGGGATATGATAACATAATGTATATGGGTTGATGGAGATGCCGACATGTGGCACACATCCCCTGGGCTAGCTTATATGGGCTCACGTAGAATTAATTATATTGGGTAATGGGTCGGCCTACATTGGGATTGGTGCCACCCATCCTATTTAAAGGATGCGAGTATCATTATGAGGGAGTGGATGTATGAGTTGAGTCTTTTACTTGGTAGAGGTATATCGAGGTGTCCCCTCGAAGTGGATTCCCATCTTGGGAGATCAGTGGAGTTACTCCTTTAAGGAACATCAGATGGTGTTGCCTACCTTAAGGGTATTATTTTGCATATATTGATATTAGGGCATATTGGCCCCCCATATCTCTTGTGTTTTATTATCTTTTACAATTTATTGATTTATTATATGCAAGGTTCTTATCAAGTGGTATCAAAGCAGTGATCCGAGCAATTTGTGGGATGAAACCCTAATGTTGGTGATTCATCTATATCTTGAGATAGACTTGGAATTTTTCAGATATTTTTGTGGGAGTGGATACATAGTTCAAGTGATCTTCCCTCCGAATTTCAGATTTTTTGGAGTTGTTTTGCAAAATTTGTGTCCGTTTTAGGGTTAAAACCCTAATTCTAAGGTTTCATCTATATCTTCTGAATAATGACAAATTAGGAAATATTTTTTTGGGTTATTGGGAATACATTAAACGGTGATACCACCGAAATTTCAAAATTTTGGATCTATTTTGATAGAGTTATTTCAGCTTTATTGTTTTCACTATTTTTCTCCACAGACTACAATTTGAGGAATTTTCCTGAATTTCTTACATTTTCTGGATATCTCTCAAAATTTTAAAGCAAGGGTTACTTCTTTATGGTTTCAGATTTGAGGTCAATGATCGACTGAAATCATCGTGTAAAATATTGGTCAAAGGAGTAAGTTTGTGAAACCCTAATTTTATGCATCATGGATATACCAATTTTCTATGGTAATGGGGAAATCGATGCAAAAATGGTGGATACAATTTAAACAAATGTATTTTGAAGAATTTTTAGATGGGTTTGTTTTTATCTTCATCTTGGTGGGAAAGCATGACATTGGTATTCTTATTTGGATATAGATCTATTGATTGGGATCGGTAGGAAATGGAGGATATTTTCTTAGCTAGGTGGGAAACAAAAAAGAAACACAATTTTGTTAAAAAGAGGAAGAAAAAGAAGAAGAAGCAACATCCGAAGAAGAAGAAGAAGAAGAAGAAAATGTTGATGATGAAGTGCACACAGATAGTGCATCTCCAAGGAAGGAAGCTTCAATATTTCAGTTTGAAGGGTGCATTCAAAGAAAAAGGTAATTGTTTCCATAAACCCTAGCAGCAAATATAACTTCGTAAATATGGATGTAGCTCAAAATCTATATGGATGTAGCTCAAAATCTACATGTGCAAACAAAGCATATCAAGGAATCTCAAATGGATGGTAAGCATATTCAAGTTTTTGAAGATTTAAAGCTTTCTATGGATAAATATATTTTACATTCATATTTTTATGCTTTAGATATGGATGGTATGGATATTGTTCTCGAATATCCTCGTTAGAGACATCGGGAATAGTTAATATTAATGTGCAAAAGAAATTCATCAAATTATGGTACAAGAGAAAGAAAATTACATCAAGTAAGATATCACACTTAAGCAAGGAAAAATTAATGTAAAATCGATCAAGATGAATTTGAAGATGGTGAAGAAGGGAATAAGGATGAATCATAAGGAGAGGATGAAGAACATGATGAAAAAGTAAAAGATAGTTTCTCTACTCAAGAGAAAAAGAAATAAGAAACAAGTCGGAAGAGGAAAAGAAAGTGGAGGAAAAGATTGATAAGGTTGAGCATACTAAGGTCAGCACTATGACACCCACATCATCATGAGAGGAAAAAAATCATGGAGACATGCTAGACACACAAGGGCAATAATTTATATGGATATACAGGGAATCGGAGGAGTAATAATTTTGGCTATACATGGAATCAATGGAGCAATAATTATATGACATGGAATCACATGAATAATAATTATGTATATACACGGATGCTGTGGAGGAACACATATATGGACCAGATGGAATCAAATGAGCACAAGGGAATATGGAATCGGTTTGGAGCAACATCACCCCGTGATTTCATATGGGTGGTTGGATGATCGAGCATGGCAAAAAGTGTGCACAATTTAAAGCGCACTCATTATATGGCTTCTTATTATGTTTCGTGATGAAACATGTCAAAGAGGGAGGCAATGCTATGTACTTGGGATATGATAATATAATATATATGGGTTGATGGAGATGCTTGAGCACATGTGGCACACATCCCCTTAGTTATATGTATGGGTTCATATGGGATATGATAATATAATGTATATGGGTTGATGGAGATGCCGACATGTGGCACACATCCCCTTAGTTAGTTATATGGGCTCGCGTAGGAATTAATTATATTGGGTAATGGGTCGGCCTACATTGCGATTAGGTGTTACCCATCCTATTTAAAGGATGTGAGTATCATTATGAGGGAGTGGATGTATGAGTTGAGTCTTCTACTGGTAGAGGTATGTCGAGGTGTACCCCACGAAGTGGATTCCCATCTTGGGAGATTGTGGAGTTACTCCTTCCTTAAGGAACATCAGATGGTGTCATTTCTACCTTAAGGGTATTATTCTCGCATATATTGATATTAGGCATCTCGCCCCCTTATCTCTTGTGTTTTATTATCTTTGCAATTTATTGATTTATTATATGCAAGGTTCTTATCAAATAATTATCCGACGAGATCTCTACTTCCAAAAATTAGTCCAAAATAACCAAAAGAGAATGAAAGAGGGTCTCAAGAGAAGAAATCGACTAAGAAGAGATATCACTATAAAATTACACAAGGCACAACCTAAAACCTTTTCGTAACCAAATCCCAATAAGAGAATAATGTTTTTACCACTACAAATTTGCACACCAAAAAGTCCACACTATAGACCCATGGATTAGTAGAAAAATTCATGCCCATTGAAATTTTCATCATGTTTAGCCATCAGAATCAAGAATAAATATAGGGGAGGTACAACAACTTTATGCACGAATGGTCATAAATAAGAAAAAGACCCAAAGAAAAAAGTACACAAATAACATAGATTTCCAATGAAGAAACTCCTGAAGGGAAGAAGGAAAGCAACTAGACTATAGTAGGGAAGAAAATAAAAGAGGGGTAATGTTAAAGCAATAATTACATCCACTATATTTGCTTAAACAAAATCAATAAATGTACTATCTAAGGAGAAATTACAGAAGCTCAAGCAACCAACAATTAAGAAAAGAACACTCAAAGAAACGACAGAGAAAAAGTGAATCTATGAAAGAATGGGGTTACAAATACCGAGAAATAATTAGGGAGAGAAGAAAGGAAAATCACATTAAACACATTTGTATTTGAAATGGAAGAGAGAACACCAAAACAACAATCAAGATAACTAGGAAACGAAAGAGGAATAAAAAATATGGCTTAAGGGAGAGAATCATTAGAGTGCCATAGCCTAAAGAATCCATCTACGTGTCATAATTTAACCTACAAGGAAGGTTCATGTATTATGAGTCCTTTATTATATGCAATTCATTCAATTTCATGACATAAATAAATAAAATATGATAAAATATATTCAATATTGCTCCAAATTTTATGGGGAATATGGTGGACAACATGTCAATTATGGAAATAATGTGTTATAGATGGAATTAATTTCAAATATAACAATTACTCAGTACAAAATAATATTACAAACTTATACAATATACAATAATATTGCATGAGTGTGGCAAAAAAACCACGAGCAAATGGAAATAAAACATACATAGAGAGATAAATTCCAAAACAAATAATTTACTACTTCATTAATATGGGAGGTATGCACGACTATCATTGTGAGAAGAAACAAAATATTCTATCTTCGTGGAGATGCGTGAGCTACTACATTTTAAAAATACATGAGCTTCTATCTCCACTGAGAAATGTGGTTTCCTTCTCGAGCTATTTCTTCCATGTTATTAGAAATAAAAGGTAACAAAATTTGATAATATAGAGAAGCTACTATTCTCTATTATGCATATTACAAAATGGTAGCAATAACTAAGAATATATGAGAAACTACAATGCTATTTGTTTACAATTCCCTACCATTACTTTTCTCCTTTTACATTTTGTTTCCCATGCTTTAGATCTATTTCTAGTAGGAAATTAATAGTCTCAACTTAGAATATGAAGTGATTTGAATTAGAATGTGAAGAGTAACGTCACATTGTTTCCCTAAGAAGTTGATAGGTCTTGTTATCATTTGAAAGCCGCACAAAATAGTAAATTATAATTTTACTACTTTAGCAATTTTTATAATTGTTTGTGTTTTTCATTTTGAGGGCCTTCAAAGCATTTTTAAAACTTGAAACTTTAGTGTGTACTCTTATCGGCATGTCGATAGAACTTTTCAAGGAACTAAAACGAGTTTTATTGATCAACTTTTTGACATATATTAAAATTCACATTTTTATTATTGATATATGAGATATGACCTTAACAACGTGATATACTTGTGATGCATTAGGTTTATTAGGTATTTTTCCAAGTAGAATGTATTGGGATACCATCCCAATAATTCATTATTTCTTTATAAGCAATGGACCCTATTGCTTATAGTTATTATTTCTAATGAACATGGGAAAATTGAGTGGAGAAGTAATTTCCTTCCACTTGAGTGGGATGGCCCACCTAGAATTATTTTATACCGATTTTGAAGACCTTTATGTATGGACATCAAAACCAACATGCAAAGTTGTCATGCAGTTGTATTTTTCACATAAATCACAAGGATATAGATTAAATGATGAAATCATCTATGACCTCTTCTACCATAATACATGTAAATAACATGAGAAATAAATATCTTCCATGTGCAAGAGTAAAAGGCTCACATTGATGTTGAGAAAGTTGTTTTAGATGCATGTTTTCATTAATGAAATCAGGGCCCATGGTTGATTGAGATTATTCTTTGGTGTAACCAAGATCAAATTCTTGGGACTTTTTTGCTTCAAGAAGTTTCCAAATTCCTTGACCATGTAGTTTTCAAGGCCTTAGCCATTATATCCTATTTTATTTAACATCTTGAAACTAGTACCTTTTGTGTGTTTTCCATAACAACCATATAAACAATAGTAGATTTTTACAATTTCTCGAAAAGTGGGAATGAAAAGTGCAACATGCAAGGTGAAAACCCATTGTGAAATACCTCCACCCTTCCAAAGTGCGCCAAGGCACACATAGTGACATAATCGCACAACACCCAATTAGACCAAGGAGTGTTATTTCCGCTCCAGTGGTCCGTACTTAACCAAATTTGGTAGTATTATATATGATTTTGCATGGAAAGGGGCCAAAAATATAATGAGAATATTTATAGTCTTAAAATGAGTCCTTCAAGTGTTTTTTCTCGTACTCCATTTTTGCCAAGGAAGGTGCACTAGTGAGTTGAGTTTTCGGATGAGTTTATAAAAAGTGTGAACCAAACCATTACTTGGATCATGAAGGGGGTTCAATGTGATTCAATTTTACCTTTTTTTAGACTCCAAACTCTACTCAAGGTTCCCAAAAGCTTCAAGACAAATTCTACATCCGAAAAGGACATCGTGCTTCAGTGTTGGAAAGGTTTCATTTTGTTAGGCTCCTAAAACTTTTTATCACCCATTCCACTATTAAATATACTATATAATATTTCTAATGACGAAATTTTTTTATCACCCATTCCACTATTAAATATACTATATAATATTTCTAATGACTAGGACATGATCTCCCAACACCACATGAGGTTCTTTAAACCTTCACTAGAAGTTGGATCTTCAATAATGCACACACAATCCTTTCCCCAAAAAGTGAGTTGAGAAAATATTTTCCAAAACCATCCTAAAGACCATAGAATTTCTTCTAAATCATAATGTCATGAAAAAAATCCGAGACCTTTCACATTTCTTTTAATATGGGCTCCCAAACACTCGAGGCTCCCGAAACCTTCCATAGAAGTTAAATTTTTAAAATGGACAATTTGGCAATTTTGACCAATTTTGACAAAATGACCGAAAAGGGATAAAAATTTCAAAGGGGTTGTCCAATAAAATGCAGGGAAATTTTATAGGACAACAACTAGCTCATACTTATGGGCTTATATTGATTAGACGTTAATACAAATGAGGCAAGTAGAACACCGTAAACTCACAAACCTAAGTTGACCAAATACTTATCTAGTGGTTGATAAAGTCTCTCATTACATATTGAAAGAAAACAATATGATTTACTTTAAAATTCTTTCTTGAACATCCACACACTATGGGAAAGAAACACACAATAAAGGGGAAAACACACACAAAACACAACGGGAAAGGAAAACACACAATAAACAAAACAAACCTAAATCACCTTTGGTACATGCGGGGGACAACCCACTTTCATTATTTGTACAACTTCAAATATTTCCCACTTTGTGAGGTAATTCCAAGGGTGTACCATCTAGGTATGATAGATAGAAGAAACTATCTCCTCAAACATCTCTCGATCTAGAATGGTCCTAGCCACAATGAGTCAAACTTCTTGTGGATCCCTTTTGGTTCTCTTCATTTGTCCCACAAAGTGAGACTAGATCTCCTACTTGGAATTCTCTTGGCTATGCTTTTTTTTTTTGAAGATATTTTTCACCTTCAACTAGTTTTCCTTGATCTGATCGTCCACTATAACTCTATCTTCACAATTTTTCTCAAGGTACAAAACTCTTTTATCCAGGGGACCTTGAAATTGACTATCTTTAATCGCTCTTACAAACTACAAGTCGGGTATTTCAACCGATATGGGTACCTCGACATTAACACCATATGATAATTGAAATGAGGACATACTTATGGCTTTCTTATAAGTGATTTGATCATCCCATAACGCATCATAGATCCTTTTGTGTTAGTTTCTTAGACTTTTGTCAACTAACTTACGAATGATGGTTATAATATTTTTGTTGTTAGATTCAACTTGACCATTTCCCTGGGGGTAGTAATCATATGCATAAGATAAATAAATTCCATACCATATAAAAATTTAGTTAGCTCCACATAAGAGAAGTAGGTGACATTATTAACAAAAATATTCTACGGTACTCTAAAACGGACTATGATATGCCCCTCGAGAAAATTACAAATCATT
This sequence comes from Taxus wallichiana var. yunnanensis, assembly GCA_018340775.1. NCBI lineage: Eukaryota > Viridiplantae > Streptophyta > Pinopsida > Cupressales > Taxaceae > Taxus > Taxus wallichiana. Next base: position 956,380,376 of record CM031235.1, read on the forward strand.
TCCATGTTGGCATGCTTAATGAATAGCCTCAACCCACTTAGTAAAATAATTTTTCACCATGAGAACATATGAGTGACTTCAGACCGGAATGAGGGTTGAGAACTCCTACAAATTCTAAATCCCGCTACTAGAATGGTTCTTCAATCACCATGGGCTAAAGTAGAAGTGCAACAAGTTAAGGCATGCTTACAAATCATTGGCATGGCTCACATTCGCTACCCATTTTTAGCATTTTGGAATTAGTTAGGCAAATAATATTTCCAAGCTTGAGCATGGTAATCTTTCAATAATATTTCTTGTTATTATTTATCTACACACCGCAATAAACAACCATCTAATCCCCTTTATAAAGAACATGATTCCATATTACATACCTTGTTGCTTGAAGTTTGAGAGTTCTTAATTTATTTTCATTGAGGTGGGGTTGAAAATCACCATGGATCAAGAAATTAATAATATCGTATACCACTATGAAGTAGTACTAATCAAGAGTACCATAGACAATTCATGATGTGTCACACCATCTTAAGGATCCGATCTAGTTTCCGCCTGTAGTCGGTGTTGTTTTCACTATCATTTTCCATAATCCTCTCCCTCATACCAACTTAATCATTTGTATCTCAAAATCATATTCCCGAACTTTCGAGGTCCAATTCATCCTCTCGGAACCAAATTCTTGTTGAGTGAGAATGCTCTTCACTACAGAGTTAGGAATGAACACAATTACATGGGAGTTCAAGATGTAGAACCAAATTTTTTTCACTACCTTAACCACTAAGAAGTCATGTTTCTCCATGGTTGAATATATCATCTCATGTTTCTTTAGTGTGCAACTCATGAAGGCAATAGGAGATTCAACTTCTTCCTTTTTCTATACCAAAATAGCTATGAGAGTGTGTTCGGAAGCATAGCACTATATGATGAAATCTTTGTTAAAATCAAGACATACAAGTGTAGGGGATTTAACAATGGATTTTTTTATATCTTCAAAGTCATCCTTACCTTCCTTTCTTCACTTGAAGCTTTCTTGATGCTTCATCATGTCTGTGATGTGCTTAGTCAATTTTGTAAAATTCGGACAAAGAGGTGAAGTAAATTGACCTTACCAAAGAAAGAATGAACTCCATGCTTTCTCGTGGAAATGATATTTTCGAATTACTTTTATGTGTTTATGACCAATCTTGGTTGTGCATTAGGGGGTCGGAAACGAAAAGAAAGAAACCCTTGGTCATGTTTTGAACGCTATCTAGGCGGACTCCATGAGGAGTCCAGACTATGTTAACCCAAGATTTGAGCATGCTTTCAGAGGGGATTCGACCCACAAAATACCCAATGAGGCAAAACTGTTCTAACCATTGACAAACAACATTAAATTCAGGAATGGGCAGAACTACATCAGGAGGAGAAATATTACCTCATGAAAAACCTTTGGGACGAACTTCTTAGGTTGCTTAGCCGGTGGTGCCATTGCTCGCTCCACTATCTCCTGCCACGGTTGAAACAACCGGGTTTGAAGATGGCGAGGACATTATATAGGGGACGCCCAGAGGGCAAGAAACCCTAGGAGAGACTATAACAATAAATTCTCGCAGAGCCCGAAAAGGCCACTGTATGACTGTTAGAAAAGGGAAACCCTAGAAGAGCCGACTCCAATTTTGCGCCAGAGTTGTCGAGCGTTTTTCTTCCAAATGTCTAAACTTTAGAGTAACATCTCTGCTAATATCAAATTGTAGTTTTTAAAACATATATAGACTTTGAGATTGAACCAAAATATGCAACTTTGCCTTTCAAGTAATCATTGACTACACCTTGCTTTCTAAGATATCTCCAAATTATATTTCTACGATGCCCCGCACTTCGGATCCCCCTTACTCACAAACAATTTACATAAAATACACATTATACATATGTTCCTCCCGGAAGAAAGATAGCTCCCACATAATGGTCCCCCCCAATATTATCCTCTCCCAATTCCTTCTCCTCCATCTAACCCCCTCTTCTACAACCCTCTTCCTCATTTTATGTTTTGGTCCCTCAAAATCAACCTCATCTTAGATTTCCCCTTCGACGTTCAAATCACACATTTCATGTGCGGTTGCTAGTTTATTAATACTCGTACATAACTCTTATAACACTTATATTTTTAAATGTATTCACTAGATTCGCTGATATGTAATGATCACTTGTGACACTTTTTTAAAAACTTTTGAACCCTGCCTCTTTTTTCAAAAAGTGGAGGTGAGGTGTGCCTTTTACCGTAACCATCTTATTTTTATGAATTGAAAAATATATATTGATACGTTCCAATAAAACTTTGATAAATGACTTACCATCAATTTAGTTTTAATATTATATGTTTGATACATAAAAGAGATGAGGACACATCAGTCGGAAGCTGGATAATCATGATGCACCCCATGCTCACACTTTTTCCAACTGGTAATGTTTTCTCATTCTACTCTACAAAATTTGGCAGTATTTACTATAATCGCTTCATTCGCAGTTTCATTTTTTTATTGTTTGAAAAACAGCTAAATATTCGTTTTTGCAGTAATCACTAAAACCGCTTTCTTCGCGGCTGCATTTTTTTATTGTTGAACAACAGCTAAATATTCATTTCTTTTTGCAGGCCTAGTCAATGCTGCAGCAGTATTTTCTCCGCCAAGCGTAGCGTTGAATCGTCCAAGCAGATAATCCCCACTTTCCAGAAAAATGGCAGTTTCCGGGAACTTAACAATAACAGAGTGGTTTTGGGAGCAGTTTCACGGAAGGTTAAGATGCCGTTATTAGATGCTGGAGACAGTTTGTACAGGAGGCTGTCGAGGCTGGGAGACCCCAATCTGGACACTGTTTCAGTGCTGCAGCAGTGGGTTGACGAAGGCAGGAAGGCCAGAAGATGGGAGCTGCTAGGTTACGTCAAGAAACTCCGAAAGCACCGCAGATATCAGCATGCTCTTCAGGTTGGTTTCAAATTTTAGGGTTTTTAAAATTGTTTGGGTTGTTGGGTGAAAATTAAGTGGCTAGGTTTACGAGAAAATAATAGTAGATTGACGTGCGGACAAAAAATATCGCGTGCAGAAAATCCAGAAAATTCGCAAACATAGTAGATTACCGTGTATGCCAATGTCGTTCAGACCAAATTGATTTGTTGGAACTAGGACTCATCAAAGAGCGTAAACAACTTTTTTGGGCTCCAGCCTTGATGCTCAAGTTATTTTTGGTAATTTCTTTGATTTTATCGAACATTCATTACTGAATGTGTGTGCATAATAGTGAAAGTTGATAACATACAGGACAATTCCAAAAATATGCTTTGGAGAGAGGCAAAGACAAATTACATTGACCGTACACTTCGATGGGTCTAACAGACCAGTTTGGTTCAACGGATGTAAAAATTAGTCATCATGTACGTGTATCCACACATTTCTAGATCACTATCTGGATGCATCTTCTTATATGATTGCAAAATGGTCTACATACATCCCAATATAGTTGGAATTAGGCTGCATTAAAATATAGGGTGCTGTTAGCATGCTATATTGAGGTAGACAGGGACGGGGTGGATCTAAATTAAAGGAAAACCTAAACCCACACACAAATCTTAAACTAACTCTCAAATGCATAAATATAAGAGCACTATCATAGATTAAAACACAATTCTCTTTATAAAAACTCATTGAAACTTACAAAGATTTATACACACCCTTGCACTCTCACATTCACTGGCCTTAATAGACTTATTACAACATTACAGAGGAAGAAATCCCTATCTCACTATTTTGAATTGGAATCTACTCTCAAATCTACTCTCAACTTGAACTTTGAATTCCAATCTCAATGCTTCAACTCCTTTAATTGCTTGAAACAACTCATCCTTTATCCCTTGATATTCTAGAGTGTCTTTTCAATCTTCCAAGAGCCCTAGAAATGCTCAAAAGAAGAAAACAAACCGTTTTGGGCTGTTACCTTTACTTTTGCAATTCATTCTTGCAAAACCGCCACTCAAGTTGGCAAAACCACTGGGATGGTTACATAACCGCCACTTTAGCTTGCAAAACCGCCTCAATGCAGACTGACGGTGTTATCACTTTGCATAGCCTGCCAAATGCCACAGGCCATAATGTTTGCATATGGACTTGAAATGAGATGATTTTTTTGAAAGTACATTACTTTTCAAGGCGAATCCAAATATGCAATTAGATTTAGGTTTAGGGAAGTTCTTGATGCTCTTTTTGCCTCTGCCTCACAACCTATCTGTTTTAGCCCATCAATGGATGCAACTACCTGAGAGGTTCCTATGATTGTTGAGAAGCTCAACCAATTAACTTGAAACCCAATTAAATGCCTAAAGCTGATGTTTTCTGATGTACTTACTACTCTTGAACTGTTCGATTGTTGACGCTTCCCATGGATCAACTTAACCATGTCAAAACAACAAAAGGATCAACTAGTCCATATAAACACACACCTACTATTTTTGCTTGATGCAAGATTGCTGTATTCCTTGGATGCTCCTGCATCAGATATCCAAGGTAGAAAATTTGTGATCTCCTAATCACAAATGTAGGGTGAGTGATTGAACCATTCCAATTTGCATGACCATGGTGTCCTGTTCCACCTTGTCAGGTACCATTGAATTTTATTCTTTTCTTTTTCCTCCTCTTCCAGCAACATACTGGTCCGTAAATCTTCTTCCTCAACATATCTCTACTCATTTTTCTCTTTACCTTACTCACTACTTCAGTGTAGTCCATTCACCTCCTTCAAGATACTCTCTTTCTCATCTTACATCTCTTGTGGGCTTTGACCCACCACTATCCAACCACCACCACCAAGTGTACTTAATACCATTATTTCTCAAGCCTTTATGGTCTTTGAACCAACCAGGTCTCCTCCCAATAGGAGCATGCAACTCATGCTTTATCTATGACCATCTCCTCTTCACTTTTTCTCTCATGGATTTCTTGTCAAAGAATCCATCATATACATGCTTCATCCTACCTGCAGCTATATACCATTCTCAGACTCCAAAAGCCCACTCAAATGATCTTTCTCTTAGCATTCTCGTCTTCCTCTATGCATTCACTCATACCTGCAACAAAGTTAGTGAACAAATAATTTAGAGAATCAACCATTCTCATAGGCACTAGCCCATTCAACACCACCACTGCTGTAGTATCACTTTTTACCAACTCATTTTCAGCTACAATTTGTCTTTGCATGATCTCCATTTCTTTCCACTCCTCAACCGCTGCAATAAACTTGGAATGCATAGTATCGTGAGGAGTTGACATTCTCATATGCATATTCTCCAATGTTATCTACACTGCAACACTACTCTCCTCCTCTTTTCTCAATGTTTCCTTCAATTCAAAATCATGTGCATTCACTTGCACATCCTTCTCTTCCATCTTCATGTCCTCCAAAAAACACACTTCAGCTACAACATCATCCTCTTCCACACATGCTTAGGCAGATAATAAACTCAGCTGCTGCACCTCATCTTTCTCTTCTTCTTTGCATCGACTCTCAGTTGATTGCATCTGCTTTCCTTCTCCTTCTTTGCAGCTATGCCACATGAGTGGCCTTCCTCTTCTCTTGTGGGAGCCTTCTCTCCCACCTTCAACTGCTGCAAGTGAAACTCAACTTGTTCCACTTCTCTTTGCTTCTCATACATATGGGCATGCTGGACTGAACCACATTTGGCTCTCTTCTTTTCCATCTCCTTCATTGTTGTACCTGCATATTGATTAAACATATTAAGGGACTCAAAAGTTCCCACAAGCACTTCTTTCCGCTTGTCTTCATTGCTCAAATTCTCCTCTAAGCTTTCACACACAAAATGGACTTCGAAATGCCTGTTTTCAACCACCTTCATGACTGCCCTCTCTTCATTCTCGCATTTATGTGGGTGGCTCCCACATAAATAGCTAACAGGTGCCAGAATACAATAGGCCTCAGGTGCCCAGGTGTTCACTTATGGAGGAAGATGCCGTCTCATAGATATACCACCATCCATGCTAGTGACTGCCATAGCCACAACACATTTTATGCTGCTAGTGGCTGAAAAGAAGTAGCACGTCCAGTGGTCCCGAAAGTCCTATGAAGAACCTGACATCTTGTATTATACGTTTCTTGAAGGTAGAGGGCCAGACATCTTTGCTGTAGATAATGGAAAAGGCTAGCAAGGAACCATTCTGAAATGGTCTAGGAGTTCAATTGTTATAAGTCCACCAGTTGGGAGTAGGTTGAATCCTAAGGACCTAACCTATCCAATTTTTTTGTCATATAATAAAAATATTTTCACTATAAGGAAATGTGTGTGAATCAAATATGCTACGTATCTTGTTAGAGTAATTAAATGTGGAGTGAATTTTGTCATGTTCAGCCAAAATAACTCCTTCAATTTAGGGTTTTCACAAATATATTAATTTGTGATACAAGGATTACTGCCAGTTGTAGCGGTCATAGAATTGATAGAAATTCTGATTCACCCAATATCAACTCTAAGTTGGGATGGTGGCACCTTCGGTGGATGTCAATTCTAAGATACTATTACGTCCTACAGAGGTCCCAAACATAGGTATGGTATGAATCCGATATGGATATGTACTGGATATGCTTGTGGATATGGGTAGGGTACGGCTTTGGTGGTCTGGATATGTCTGCAGACGTGCCTGGTCATATCTGGACCGGCAACGCCATACTGGAGCCGTACTTGGGCTAAAAACACTTTCTAAATTTATTCTTTTAAACATTAAAAACATAAAGTGCCAAAAACACATAAAAACATAATGAAAACCCTAAAAAGTCAAAAAGGTAACATAAAACAAAAACAAAACACAAAAGCACAGACTCTTTCCCTTATTCCCTCAATGCATACTTACATCTCTAAGCTCTCTTTGTTTTATTTTGTGGTTATTTTGTCTTTTATGTCCATAATATGCAGTTGATTCGTATTTATTAGGCTCAAATATTTATATTTTTGTATGGCTGTATTGGGAACCAAAAAGATTCACTGTATCCACATATTGGATTCGTCATATCCGATATGAGATTCTTCGTATCTGTACTTATATCTGAAACGTATCGCAATTTAGTGCCAATTAGATTGGCCATTTGTAAATTGTAGGGTAGAGTACTCTTTGGTTTATTCTTACTCTTATATTAGTTATCTGATTTTGATTTATATCAGTCAGTGCTTGCCTTTGCTAGATGGTGCTTAAGAATGTTTTCGATGCACTATTTGAGTGTAACTGAAACAAATAAATATCATGGGTTTTTGCATGTTGCTTGTTGATATTAGGTTGATGTTATTTGCAATACACATTATTTATGGAACCTTATTTATTTTACTTCTTTTACAGATCTTGCGACTTAGTTTTTAGGTCTGAGGAGTATCTATACTGCCAAAGTCACCTAATGTTTGCAGTAGGTTTCATCCCTTTGCTTCTCATGTCATTTGAGTGGTCCTTAAAATGACGACTTCTCTGACTTGAATTTATCATATGCATATTTGAGTTTGTATCCATAAAGTGGTCCAATTTTCATCAAAAACTGTCTTGAATTTGAAGAGTTCTAAATCATAATAATTGACTAAAACAAACTTTATCTATATGAGATTGTTAAGAGGAATTGGACAGATTGGGTTGTTTTGTGTCTTTTGACATAAAAGGAAATGTTCTCACGTGATTTGGGGTTGTTTCTATACACAACAAGACAACAAGACTTCTTTATGGACTAATTAATGAAAGCCAAAGCGTTTAGGGAGCCATAAAACTCTGTTAGAATATGCTGCGTCAGTGACAAATTATATGGTAAATTTTTGTCACAAGCTTTGGAACAATGGATATAAACATTATTTAGGACATGAATTTCGCCCAATCATGTGAAGGGATTTTGAGGATATCATATGGGTTTATGCTGTAACTTCTTCTACTTCTGAGTCTGCAAGAAGTGAAGTGGCTTGTGATCTGTGTGGATCAAAATCTCCTTGTCCAATATACAATACTTTCAATACTTCCATGCCTGAACAGTAGCATAAAGCTCACAATCATATGTTGGGTAGTTCCTTACTGGCATATCGAATGTTCCACTGTGATAAGCAATAGGATGATCATGTTGAGTGAGGACTGCTCCAAGTGCACAATCAGATGCATTAGTTTCTACCTCAAATGGTTACTGAAGTTCAGCTATCGTGAGTACTAGGAGGAATATAGTCTGCATTTCAAGTCTTTGAATGCTTTCTATTGTGCGTCTGACCAGATGAAGGTTGCTTTGGTGCCACCTTTGGTAACCTGATTCAAAGGCCAAGTGATGTGAGAAAAACCAAGTACAAACCTCCTATAGAAATTTGCTAATCCCAAGAAGTTGTGGAGCTCTGTGAGATTCTTTGGTGTAGGCCATTCCTAGATGATACAAATCTTGGCTGGATCCACATGAAATCCTTGTGTGTCCACTTTGTATCGTATATATTGTATCTTCCGCATGGCAAATGAACATTTCTCCATGTTAGCATATAGCTTCCGCTGCCACAAAGTGTGGAGCACTTGTTGAATATGGCACAAATGGTTCATGTTTTGCTGAAGATTAGGATGTCATCAAGGTAGACTACAACAAATGAATTTGTGAATGGCCAGAGGATGTTGTTCATCATCCACATGAATGTAGCAGGTCTGTTTGTGAAGCCAAAGGGCATAACCAACCATTCAAACAAACCTTCCTTGGCTTTGAAGGTTGTCTTCTAGATGTTTGTAGGTTCAACAAGAATCTGATGATACCCAGACTTAAGATCAATTTTGGTGAAGAATTTAGCACTGCGGAGCTGGTCCAAAAGGTCCTCAATCCTTGGAAGAGGATAACAGTTCTTCACTATGATCTTATTGAGAGCTCTGTAATCGATGCAAAACCTCCATGTGCCATTCTTTGTTGGCTCAAGCACAATTGGGTTGTCGCAAGGCGATGAGCTGGGCCTTATGTGTCCTTTATCCACGAGTTCATGAATTTGTTGCTTAATCTTTTCACTCTCCAAAAATGGTATGTGGTACAAAGATGCATTAGGAAGAGGTAGTCGTGAAATCAAATCATTAGTATGCTTTACCGCACAGTGTCTATGCACTTCTTTAGGTTACTAAACGATATTCTTGTATTCATCTAGCATGTTGTGCAACTGTTGCATGTTTGCTGAAAGAACTGCTGTATGAGTTTGAGCCACAAGGATGTTCTCATGTTCATGTCTCACCATTAAGAGTACAAACTTCTTGCCACAACTGACTAGCTCCTTGCATTGCTTTGTGCTAATGAGTGAAAGCTTAGGAACTGCTTTTGGTATGCAGTATCTCATATCACCAACATCTATAACAACATTTCTAGGATTTGCTTCATAGATTGCATGTCGATGGTAAAGATATAATTGACCAAGTAAAACATCACATACCTTTAATGGTGCAGCATCACAAAGGATTGCATCTTCAAAAGGCTTTTTGTGCACTAGGTGACACTATTGAATTGAGTAACGTGTTTCTTAGAATCCGAGCTGAATCATCCAATAGAGTATGGTTGTGGGTGAGCCGTTAGTGGCAAGTTCAATTTGGGAACTGCTTCAGGAGAAACCAAGTTCTTCTGACTTCCATTATTAATGATGAAGTGTATTTGTTGTCTACTGACCCACTATTGAGAATGGAACAATTATTTTGCTCCCTCTGAATCTCAATTGGAGGAAAAGTAATGCTGGCGATACATACCATAGCACTAGGGTCAAGATCCATTACTTACCTTTCTCAAGTGTGGCAGTGTTAGTATTCACTTTTTCGAGTTGTGTGAGTAGATGTTTCCTAGCGGCCCCTCATCTAGAAAGCGATTTCTATTGTTATGAACTGTACACCACTTGCCAGTCTTGGATTGCTTAATCTGATCATTTAATGATGCGGTTTTCTTTTGTGGATGGCGTGAAGGCCCATTCCATTGTTTAGTATTCTGATTTAATCTAGACTTGAAATATATTGCCTGCATTTTGTCCTGAGACTTGGATTCTTTTTTCTTGGACTTTGTCTTACCTTTTGCTTTGAATTTACAAGCAAATGTGTAGGCTTCTCCAAAGAGGATATCAAGAGAAAATCCATGTTAGATTGGATGTATGGTCTCAAGCCTGACCTATACTTCAAGATAAGATTTTGTTGAGATTCTTGAACATTCAATTTGGCAATCAATGTATGAAAGCTATTAGTGTACTCTTTAACAAATTGATCATGACCTTGGCACAACTGTGCAAACATGATGTATTGGTCATCATAGTTTCCAATAGGGTAATAGGTATTTTTGAGTGCTTATACGAAACGATTCCAGGCATCTACAAGAGTGTCTAAGTCATCATCTTCATGTGCAATGCAATAGTTATCCCACCATTTCTTTATAGATAAAGAAACTTTCAGAAGAGCAAATGTAATATTTTCTTTAACATAGAGTTGATTCATCATGTAATATGAACCAACTAGGTTAAGTAGGTTATCTAACACATCTGCATCTATTTTGCCTTTAAACATAGGGATGTCTAGATTGACTTGTACCTTGTATGGAGTGTGACCACCAAAAGGACGATGTGAAGGAGCTATGTCGGAAGAAGCAGGAACGTGCTTGAGAAGTTGCGTGAAGTGATCAACAATACCGCTTGTCACATGCATGACGTTCTTCCAATTCTTCTTGTTGCCTTTGCAAAGCATTCTCTATCATTTTTGGAACACATTGAAGTTAGAGTATCTGTTGTGGATTTGTTTGCCATCAAAGGATGTGAAAGAAGGTATGATGAAGGGTCACAAGTTTCGAGCCCTAACTTCTTGTAATCAGACCTTGTATGAGTGGGCATACAAACAAAGAAGGATTTCAGATATGGCTCCGTTATCATCGTGAGATATATAAAGTGTGTGCATGCTTTGATACCACCGATCTAGGGTCTAGGAGGAGATCAGATGACAACCTTACTTAATGGATTAAATGGGTTATTGTGGAAGCGTGTACATAATGACAAAGGCCGAAAGATATATTAGAGTGTAGTAAGACAAGTGAAAGAGTCAAGAAGACAATGGACACTATATTAGAACTGTAATTGTAAAGTTGTATTATTCAAAGTCTTGTACAAGATCCAAAAGGTTGGATGCGTGATTTCTAAGTACATCTAATATACAAAGGAGGAAGATGAAATGTCAATTGAGTTGTTAAAATAGTTGGTAATAATCACTTCATTACTAATCAAAAGTTTTGTCTTTTGCTGACGTTATTGCAGAGTTGTGTGATGCAATATTGACACTATAGGAGTTGTACGACATTACAAAGAATTGACACTATAGGAGTTGTACAACATTGCAGAGAAGTAGGGCTTCACAATATGCACGTGTGTGGGATGATGTTGAAGCAGTTTGTGAATATAGGTCATGCCTCAAGCAACAATGCTGTGTCGTGAATCAATTGTAGGCTCATCATGAATGGAACTCACCCGTCATCGCCAACCGGGTGAGGGGAGAGAAAGGGCATACACCTTATTGATGGTAATGGAACTCCCCATCATCGCCAACCGTGAACCTGTACTACATCTTCCTCATCCTCTCTTCGTCATCGACACCTTCAAGTTAGAACAATTTCTTTTCAACACATTTATGTTATCGGTTGTATTTGTTGTCACAGTTGAAACATAACCCTTTTGCTCATTTCTCTTCAATTTGTAGAGGAGTCAACTTTGTAGGCCAAGGGAATGATTTTGCTGGGGTATTCTCCTCTGTGATGCTTGTGAATACTTGTTTGCCTTTTGTCAATAGATATTGGATTAAATGTGTGAATGTCGAGTTGGATGTGATCCTTGAGCCCACCTAGAAACAAATCATTTAGGTTTTCCTCCGAGATGTTCTACACTAGCAGGAACAAGTTCTGGAATTACTGAATATAATCCTTGACAGGTCATGTTTGTTACAGTTTGGTTAACTGTTTAAAATAATTATTTGTCACATTTTTGTGGTAGCGCATCTGCTTTTCATCATTAAATATTGACCAGGTAACAGTGAGGCCCTTCTTCTTCTGAGCACACAACCATCTACAACAAACGAATTGCTCAGGTTCCAAGTATAAGGATGCTATGACCACCTTCTGTGCGTATGGTATTTGATGGATATAAAAGAAATTCTCTATTTGGTTGATCCGGTGACTGGGTCCTTCCCATCAAACTTGTGTATTTCCACTTTTGGTAGCATGTTTCGGGCCTGAATTGGAGAAAGATGTGGGTAGGGGTGTTGATGTATTTGAATGTGGATTGGGATGGCTGGAAGATCCACCCAAGTGGGGCTGTGCATTGGTGAATGGTAGTTTGGTTTTGCTGATTATTCTGCAAGGCCATCGTGATATTCACCAATTTGCCTTTGATTGTGCTCATATTGGACTGTATGTTATGTGCATTATTTCAGAGACCAGATTGCATGTTATGCATCTCGTTTCAGAGATCAGACTGCATGTTATGCACCTTGGTTTGGAGATGACTCACTCTATCATCAGCAAAAGAAAACCTTAGATTTCAAAGATCCATCAAGTCTGGTTTCTAACTCCATTTCCTCTTTGTTAAGAATTCTTCTTGGGGTGATGGAACCCTTGCTTTTACTTCTAGTGTGCAGCCCTGCCATGCAACAACTTGACTATGCAAAATTTAATTTCACCTTTGACCAAACTTTGATCAGACAATTTTAGGATAAGGTTGGCCTAAAATCTAAAAACAAAGAACAAACCCACACTAAATTTATGTGAGCTTTTTCCGAAAATGTAAAAAAATCAAAATAATTCCGAAAATTGCGACCTGTAGAGTAAATTTATGAAAATCTCTAAAAGTGCAATAACTCCCTCAAAAATGATCTGAGAAAGCTGAAATTTATATTGTAGCTTCCTTGAATAATTCCTCAACTTCAATAAAAAATTGTATAAACATTTGCAATGGTTTTGAGACAAATAATTCTTTTAAATTAGGGTTTCAACCCAACTTTTTCGCAAATCGAAGCTCTAATACCACTTGTAACAAAATTACGATATGAACAAGTAGAATCACAACAATAGAATACAATATGATGTGAATAAAAGTAGAATATTGAAGCACATGACCATGCCACATTGAGGGAGCAATCTCCACAACCTTATAATAAGAAATGAATACTCAATATAATGAACTACTAACTACTCCCTCCTGTATGTACCCTAATTATGCTATGTAAACCATCTAGGCTGACCCTACTACCAATATGAAGCACTAGAAATGATTGTATGACTTAATTAGAGGTTATGATTGTATTCTCTCGCCTTATCCCAATACGTGTTAGAGGTTAACGCATGGCGAGTACCACTAATGTATCTCAATATTTGCTTTATTGCTTCCTATTGAATCTCCTTTGAATCTGTATGAACTTGCACATGAGATCAACTACAAAGGCAAGATATGGGTGAGTATGAATTGAATAAAAATGATAAGCTGCATGTACAAAATAAAATCAACTTGATGTTAGGTACATTGAGTTGTCAATTTGACTCCTAAGTGATGGGGGTTAGATGAAGGTTTGCACTTGTCCATGTTGAACTTCTTCAACAAGTCAAGGGCATACTTGCGTTGTGAGATAAATATCTCATCCTCCAACTACATTTGTTGCATCCGAAGAAACTATCGCAACAAGCTTACAATAGTCATTTCAAACATGTTCTTCATTGACCCATCAATCATCAATAATCCCCAACAATAATCAAATCATCCACATAAAGCACCAAAAATGAGAAAATGACCATTAACATGCCTCACATAGACCTTATGATCGAGGCTTGCATTTGTTTAAGCAAGAAGATAGAAAAGACACTAGGTAGCCGGACGTCCCCTGGGGCCTGCAGTGCACGCGTACGGTACATACTGGAGTACGGATACGGGTTCGGTCCGAAGGGGTGCGGCAGGGTTCTTCCTACTGCATATACCCGGCCTGTAGGAAGAACTCCGCCTGCACCCGGCCTTACCCACCATGTTTTGATTTTTTTTTTTGTTTTTTGGTCAAAAAAGTCAAATGGACTTTTTAAACATTAAATTATTCTTTTAAATCCTAATTTGTGCCCCCAAACTCTATAACAACAAGTCATTTACCTCACATTTTTATTCTTGCCTCTTATTTGCATATTTGACTCTCACCTTCAATTTTTCCACTATTTTCAATTGCTTAGGGTTGATTTCAAGTGCCATATAGTTGAAGGAGCTTGCAACAAGTGCCAAGGAGTTCAAGGAGCTTGCATTATTGGTGTTGGGTGTATTGAGGTAAGTATTTTGTGATTTTTTTAAAGTGTTTTAGTTTGTTAATTGTATTTAATATTTTATTATTTTTTAGTTTTTTTTTGGTTTGTTTTTTGTTATTGTTTTAACTTTTAAGCTTCATTTTTCTACATTTGATTTCATTTAAATTTAAATTTTAAACTTCCAACATTTTCTCAAGACTAAATTTGTTTTCATTTTTTTTAAATGCATTGTGCAGTTAAAAACTTAAAATGGTTGTGAGTTCTAGTTCTGTGGGTCAAGGTAGTAAAGGTCTCCTTAACAAAAGTGATCCATCCTCCCCCCTTTGGAGCTATGTCAAACAACTAGAACAATTACCAGGTGGAGGGGGTTTTGTTTGGGTTTGCTCACAATGTAATATGCAATTTAAGAGCTCCTACAGTCGGGTGAAAGCCCATTTGTGTGGGGTCATGGCCATGGAATTAGAACATGTGGAGGGTTGGATGGAAAGGGGTTGCCACGTGCAAAGAACCTTGCATACATCAAAGAGCGGAGGAAGTAGTGCAACAATGGCATTAAAATCCAATCACCCTATGGCAAGAAAAGGAAGATTGCATAGCATTAGCAGCCAAGCCACTGTTTCTCCTTTTGTTGATGTTGTGGCCCCAGATCACCCATTTTTGTTTACACTTATTGCAACTGGAGGGGAAGAGGATTCACCTCTTTTCGCAAAAGAACAAAAGATGTAGGCACATTGGAAAGGGCATTCCAGAATGAAAGCAGGGACATAGCTAACCAAAGTGTTGGGCGCTTTATTTATGCATGTGGTGTCCCATTTAATGTTGTTAGATCACCATACTGGCAAGATATGGTGAGATGTATTAATGAAGCCCCTAAGGGTACATTAGCCCAGGGTATGAAAAGGTGCGCACCACCTTATTGTCAAAAGAAAGAAAAAAAGTTGAAGACTCATTGTTACCCATCAAGAATCAATGGCTCGAAACAGGAGTGTCCATCGTTTCTGACGGATGGAAAGATACAACAAATAGGCCATTGATCAATGTGGTTGCCGTGTGTCCTAAAGGGGCAATGTTTCTCAGGGCTATTGATTGTGAGGGGCAAGTGAAGGATGCCCAATTCATTGCCAACATCCTCATAGAATCTATTGAGGCAGTGGGGCCTCAAAATGTTGTCCAAGTTGTAATGGACAATGCAAAAAATTGTAGAGCTGCAGGGTTGTTGGTTGAGGCACGGTATGGACACATATTTTGGACACCTTGTGCAGTTCATTCCCTCAACTTAATGTTACAAAAATTGGGCACAAAAATTGCTTGGATCAAACAAGTATATGAGGAGGCAAGTGAGATTCAAATGTTCGTCAGCAACCACCACATGTCCCAAGCCATCTTTCGTAAATTCTCAACATTGCAACTATTGAAGGTAACCCGTAACATTCTTTTGTATTTTTAAAATAATTATTAGTTTTTAAAATTCATTAAATTAATTTATAAGTTTGTAATTTGTAGAATTTTGAATGTTTTAAATTTACTTGTCTTAATTTTATTTCTTTTGAATTCTTATTAGGTTGCTGAGACTCGATTTGCCTCGCACACGCTAGTCTTGAGACGGCTTGTGAAGGTGCGAGAGGCATTGAGTGGCATGGTTATCAGTGACCTTTGGAGTATATGGAGGCAAGCAAACAGTGAGAGGGCTAGAAATGTGAAATTGTTGATCCTGGATGAAGCATGGTGGGATCGTGTGGATTACTTGCTTAGTTTTACTGAGCCCATCATGAGTATGTTGAGATTTGTTGATATGGATCATCCATGCATGGGTGAGATTTATGATGGAATTGACTCAATGATTGAGTCAATTAAGACCATCATAAATGCCAAAGAGCAAGATCCTACAGAGACCTTCTTCAAGGAAGTGCAGTCACATCTCAATGAAAGGTGGAACAAAATGACTACTCCATTGCATCTTCTTGCTTTTGCCTCGACTCCAAAATACTATAGCGCAGAGATCCTTTCTTTGCCTAGGAGGGTCCCACCATATAGGGATATTGAAGTTAGTGAGGGGTATAAGGCGGCATTTGCTAGAATCTTCCCAGATCCAGAAGTAGAAGACATGGTTAGAGGTGAGTTTGTGAATTTCATATCCTCCAGGGATCACTCCATTAGCGCTCTTCGTGACAAATACAGGATGGATGCTTATTTGTGGTGGTACCTCCATGGACAAGCATACCCCTACCTCATGCCACTTGCAATAAAAGTTTTATCACAAGTAAGATTTTAATTTTTTTAATTTCTTAACTCTTTCTTTTTTACTTTTATATTTATAAGTTTAAAATTTTAATTTTGCATTGACTTTGCAGCTTGCCTCAATAGGTTGCGAGTTCTTCTTCAGCTGAGAGGAATTGGGGTACATATTCATTTATCCACTCGGTTAACCGCAACAAGTTGGGAGCAAAAAAGGCGGAGGATTTGGTCTTTGTGCATTCTAACTGCGCCTTCTATCACATAAGAAGGATGAGTACAAGAAAGGGCCAACAAGGTGTTGGGATATAGACCCAGAGACTCCAAACTTGGATGTTCCCCTTGCCCAACTTTCATTGCTAGACCCGGACCTAGATAGTACTTTGCGTGAGCTGCAAAGTGGGGCTAGCGGGAGCGGCATTGCTGATAGTTCTGGTTGTACTCTTGATACTTGTGGTTCTAATGAACCACGTGATGGTAGTGATGCTCTCATTGAAGACATTGGGGAAGATGCAGAGCCATTAGACTATTAGTCTATTACTAATTAGAATGTTGATGTATCTTCACTTTTGTGTTTACAATGTTACATAATACATTGTAACATTTTGATTTGAACAATGTACTCCTTATAAGTTCGAACAATGAATTATCAATATGTTTTAACTTTTGTCGCTATATATTTCAAATTTGTTTAATCTATGCATGTGTAAGGCTGGAATTTTGCTTATCTTGTTACTTTTCAAAATATTTTAAATATTTTATATGTATATTGTACTGCCGTACCCAAGTGCTGTACCCGGGCCCCAAAAAAATTGCCGTACCAACGTATCGGATCCCCATTACACATACCCGCATTACCCGAACCGCACTCCACGCACCGCTACCTAGAAAAGACATATATCTTCTAATACCATGCCTCAAGAGCCTGTTTGAAACCATAGACTTCTTAAGCCTGCAAACCATAGTTACTGTGTCCGGAAATCCGATCCGTCTCGTGAGGAAAAAAATCCAAAAATCTGGAACTCTTGAAAAAGTTCGGAAAAATTCAATGCGGAATATATACATATTATTTATGAGCATAATTTATAAATATGAAAAAATTGACAAATACAGATTTTTTTATTAATAA
This sequence comes from Taxus wallichiana var. yunnanensis, assembly GCA_018340775.1. Classification (NCBI taxonomy): domain Eukaryota; kingdom Viridiplantae; phylum Streptophyta; class Pinopsida; order Cupressales; family Taxaceae; genus Taxus; species Taxus wallichiana. The sequence goes on from CM031235.1 coordinate 956,398,026, forward strand.
TGTAATATAAAATGTTAATATATTTATTATTAAATAATATTAAAGGGTGTTGGGTGTCTTTTTATTGCAAAAATTTTTAAAAGTATATTTTTTTGGAAAAAACAGGGCTGACCTGGACCGAATTTATTTGGGCTGCCTGAAAAATTTGGATCCAGCTGGATTTTGTGCAGATCCGGCCGGATTTGGTAACTATGCTGTAAACAAGCTTTAGAATCACTATGCTCATCAAAATTTGGTGCCTTCTCCACATAAATTTTCTCTTGAAGATCTCTATTGAGAAACACACACTTCATATCCATTTGGTGCACCTTCCATCCAATTCTGGGTGCTAAAGAAAGAACAATACAAACATATTCTATATTGGTAAGTCTCCTAATAACCAATGCCCTCCTTTTGGGAGTATCCCTGGCCAATAATCTTGCCTTTTACATATTAACTGAACATTCCAAAGCAAACTTCATTTTGATGATCCTCCTGCATTTCATGATGATCTTCCCTTTGGATAAGGTTCAGGATCCCATGTCTAATTCTTCATCAAGGAGATGTATTTATTGGTCATACCATTCTCCTAATCATCTCTGCTGTTGTCTTCTGCATGGGATTGAGGATCATAAGTATCTGTCACCCCAGACACGAGAGCAAATTTGGCCCTTTTTTCACTACAGGTTCATGATGAAGTAGACACATCCCCCTATTCTTCTTATCGTCCTTGAGGGTTTTGATAATCCATTTGAGATATTTAACCTCCCGCTAGAAATAGGGTCACCATGTGCATGGGCATCTTTGAGTGGAATCTTATCGCCTGAATCTGTCTTAACAATTAGAGTTGCCACCTCATCCAACGCATCATCATCACCGGAAGCTACCTCCCCATAGGAGCCTCATTATGATATGCATAAAAAATCTGCAAAGTGCTAGGAGAATCTCCACATAACTACATTTTATATGTATCATCGATTGGAAGTGTCTCATCAAAGACATCATTCTGCCGAATGATATCCTTCTATGCTTAGCCGGACCCTTACCCTGTAGACATTAGTCTTCTATCAATAGCTAGCCATGACACATGAATAAGGACCAAACTTCTCGACTTTCATCTGCTATGTGAGCCCATGCAATACTTCCAAAGAACTTGTGATGTATAACAGTCGTTTTGCACCTCACCTCTTCTCATGTAGAGTGTTTGGAACGAGGGAATATAAATTTACACAGTTTGATGAGTGAAGAGATTAGGTTGTAGTGAGGCAGCAAGGCATTTGATGGTTTACTTGCTGGTGCAGGAATAATTGGGTTGGCGGGATGATAAGGTACTTGATCAAGCTTGAGTGGATTCTCTTGTAGCTTATTCTTGGATCTTGAAATATTCAAGAAATGTTTTCCTTATGCCTGAAAAATGGCAATGATATCAGATGACTATTGTGTCACATTGTTTTTGAATTTAAGGGATCAATGGTCCTCCATTGTGCAATTGAATTTCTAAATCTTTGAATGCTGTTCTGCTTTGAAAAGGGGGAGGAATTCAATATGAAAAGGATCAAGTGCAACTGAGAATATACAACTGTATCGGTCTATCCTGGGACACTGGGACAACAATAGATACACCGTCATTGCTCAGTTTATAATGTGCATGTAATAAAGATGAACTGTACATGGTGGACTAGAGAAACCAACTGCAAAAACTGTTTTTTCCAGGCTTTAAAAAATTTGAGGATATGATAATAACTTATACCCACAAATCAGCTCCCTAAGTTAAAAAGAAACTAGGGCCAGAGTTTACACTAAGGCAATGTTCATATGTTTGATTGTTTTTACAGGTTAAACATTCTTAGTGTTTAGTTTATTTTTATTTTTATTTTTTTGTTTAGGTTACCTAGGGAGAGGGCCCTAGCCCTTTGTGGCATCACCAGCCCACACCGGCCGTGGAACCATCTAAGGATGGAAGTTTAAGCTCTTGGCTGGCCCATGATTAAACCACATTATCGTGGTGCCCCATCATCGGGGTATCCAAACCATCGGTAGTAGGCCGCCTTAACACGGAGCCGAGATTTGAACCTTGAACCTTCCAATTACTAGGAAACCCAAGAACCATTACACCACTACCCATTGGATCTTAGTGTTCAGTTTATGATAAATATGATGCTTTCATCATTCTTTTTTTTTTTTTTGGATTGAGGGTAAATTGAGGGTGTTTGAAAGGACCCACATCCTTGTACAATTGAGGATTTTTCTTGAGAGGAACCACAACCTGGTTACAATGAAGGGGACCACTATTTAGGAACCCAATTGGAGCAACCATGAAACCATAGTGAAGATGCAACGACCAACGACAACGACCGCAGCGAGTGGGACAACTATCAGTGAATGGAGCGAGAGGAACAACCACCAGTGTTAGCAGCGAGAGGAGCAGCCACCAGAATCAGCAGCAAGCGAAACAACCACCAAAGGTGGCAATGAGAGCATCAACAAAGTGGCGGAGTCGCCACCGGCCGAGAGGAGCAACCACTAGCGTCAGCAGTGAGAGGAGAGCCACCAACGTCAGCGAGGAGTAACCACCAGTGTCAACACGAGCAGAGAAGCCGCCTCCAGCGGCGAAACCACCTCCGAGGAGGATCGTGCCTCGGGGATTTGAACTTGGGTGGGCAAGCACACAACCATGTGACTTGACCGCACCACTCCCACCCCATCGGCAAAAGTGGTTTTGGGATAACTCTCGTGCCGCAATGCCAGACATGCCTCGTCACATTGAACACAGGATTCATGCCTGACCCCGACCCCCGTCGCATTGAACACCGAGCCGGCTTGACACCACGTCGAGAGACCACCTCCGCCACCGAAGCAGCTGACCCACCCGGAACTGCCTAGCCGAGTAACGACGAGCTATAGAGGTGGCCAGCCCAGGGGAATGGACCCCGAGACCTCCCACATATAGCCCACATTCCCCACCGCTAGGGTAAACCAAACGGGCTACTTTCATCATTCTTTTTACTTCTTTGCAGATTACCTTGTTAGTTGCTTTAAGACGTGTCCCAAAGGTTTTATTATGTTCAAACCAGTGCTTATAAACTATTCCTTTAAGAGCAATAATTCTATTTATGGTAAGGGTAAAAGGAAAACTATATTCTATAGGTCATGTTTATGCTTTAGCACGTTCTGCCTATCAATATCATTATTCAATGCACATGGTATTATAGGCAATTAACATGCTTTACAAAACTTCAGGACACAGTGGAAAGGACGTAACAAGACTTAAACTTGGGGAGCTTTTGATTTCATTGCTTGTAATTAGGGGATGTTACTAATTCCAGTTTTCGCTTCTGAGTTGGATTCAAGAGAACCATAGTTCTTCTTTCTACATATTGCCATTGACTTTACGATAGAAAGATTTTTGCATGTGGTCATGGAATGCCATGAATCAAGCATGTCACAACAGTCAGTCAAAGAAAGGACTAATTATGTCTGATTACTAGTGCTTCGGAGTATGAAACATGTCATTTGATACTCTATTTCAGTCTGAATGTACAGTATTTTTTTTTGTGCTTTGCATGTGTGTTTTGTGGGGTGCAGAGATTGTTTTGCGATTTCTGAGTGGATTGGTCTGTGTATGTGCAAGAGAAAGAGGGTCTCACTGCTGTATTGGAATGGAAATGCAGGTTTCTGAGTGGATTGCCAGTCGTGAAAATTATCGATTGTCTCCATCTGATTGTGCTATCCGCTTAGACTTGATAGCGAAAGTTCATGGCATACAAAGTGCAGAAAACTATTTTGAAGGGCTTCCTGGTACAGCAAAGAATAAACTCACCTATGGTGCACTCTTGAATGCTTATGCAAAAGATAATTTGACTGAGAAAGCGCAGGCAATAATGGAAAAGATACAAAACTATGGTTATGCTACAACTGCACTCAACTATAATGCAATGATGAATCTATACATGAACATGCGCCAATTTGAAAAGGTGCCATTGGTAATGCAGGAAATGAGGGACAATGGTGTTCCACCAGATGCATTCTCTTATAACATTTGGATAACAACTTGTGCTGCCATGTCAGATGTGGTTAAAATGGAGCAGGTGATGGATGAGGTTAAGCATGACAATAATGTGAACACAAAGTGGATCATTTATAGCACTCTGGCAACCCTGTATGCCAAGGCTGGTCTTATTGACAAGTCGGAAGCTGCTTTGGATGAGGTAAAGAGTATGATGCCTCAAACGGATCGTTCAGCTTATGAGTATCTCATTGGTCAGTATGCCAGTATTGGCAATAAAGACGAAGTATATAGGAGCTGGCAATCTTTGAAATCAGCCTTTCCTAAAATTCTAAACCGGAGCTATATTTTCATCCTTTCTTCATTGGTGAAAATTGGCGACATTGAGGGAGCTGAGGAGATTTTCAAGGAGTGGGAATCTGATTGTGTTACTCATGATGTCAGAATCACAAACATCATTCTTGGTCTTTATGTCAGGAAAAACTTATTGGAAAAGGCAGAATCACTTATTCAGCGCACCTCAGAGAGAGGGGGGAAACTAAATTTCAATAGTTGGGAAATATTGGCTGAGGGATACATACAGAATGGTAACTTTGAAAAGGCTGTAATAGCAATGAAGAATTCTGCGTCAATTGGAAAAGTTTTTCAATGGCAGCCAAAACCTGCAAATGTGCTGGCTATTCTGACGCATTTTGAGAAGCTTGGTGATTTTGAAAGTGCAAAGATATTTTTTGAAATGCTCAGAGACTTGAATTATGTAGACACTGAGATGTACTATTCATTATTCCCATATATTGAAGCTGGTAAAACTGACCCTGGAATACTCGAGCACGTGAGCAAAAGCTAAGATCAGTCCTAATGAAGAAACTGATATGCTGCGCAGACAAGTCAGTAAAGATTAACATGAAAAGTCCTGGTTTGAATGTATATAAGTTTGAGCACATATGAGATAATGACAGAACAAATTACTTGTATTTATTTCAAATTCTGGTTAACAGTTGTCTTGTCATATTTTCAACTTCACTTGATAAATCTGAGTTGTTTCTAACCTCATGGTTTTCCACGGATTTTATTTGCTGTATTGAGTCTTAATATATGTTTAACATGGATAACAATGATGCATCATGGCAACGACACAGGACATTGTTTTACAAGTGGGGCGTCTGATACATCTTTGGCATTCACTCATTCCTGTTTTGTCTCATACATTTAGCAGTGGTTTGCTGGGTATGCAATTGTTTTTGACCCAGTCAAATTTTATTCTTCAAATACTTAATTCTCTAATCTTTTAGACACAATTACAGTTCTCACATTAAGTTGGCAATGCAATACAGAGTCCCTTGTGTAGTTGAGTATATCCTCATTAAGGGGTTTTAGTCCAGTTTGACTAATTTTGGAATGTTGACAGACCATGTAAGAATACTTTGATTTGCACATCTTTTGAAATTGCATACGTAACAATTAGCATTGAGAAGCTTCAAATAAATCAGTTGCTCAACAAGTCACGAGCAACTGTTCAGATTAGCATTATTCCACAGGCATCGCTGCATTGTTGCTGGGCCACTGGAAAATATTGCCCCCTTCTTGCTGCGGGTTACTCAGGAGTGCATTGCTTTATATGTTCACCCATTTTAATGCATCATCATGAACCTTTTCATGTTAAGCATTCACTGTTAATTACTGTCGCCTGTGATCCTTTTGTTGAAATTGTAAGCTCAACTCCCTTACCTAATCTTTACATGACAATAATGAATTCAGATAACTCATAATGTGCGTCCATATTTTAGATTAGTCTAGATAGTATTTGACTTTGTATTAAGTAATCAAACTGTCCAGAATTTAGTTGTGTTAGTGCTATACATATAGAACTTTCCAGAACTAGCTGAAAAGTTGAAATAAATAGTGCAGAACAAGGGGCAGAAGGAAGGATATAGTGCAGCGGACCTGTAGATAAAAAAAAAGAGAAACTGTGAAAAGGAAAAGAGATTGTGCAGTTGCATTTCAATAACACAATTTTTGTTTTCTACATGTGTGTGTTTACCTTGTCTATGTGCATCTCTTGTATTGTGAACAGCCTTCTTTTTGTGACAATATACAGCAGTATTGTGTGTTAGAAGAGAGCACATAGACTTCACATTTCCAACAATTTGGTATCAGAGGTTTTCAGGCTTAGGTTTAGGTTTCATAGAGTTGTTTAGGATTTGCTAGTCTTAAGAGTTGGAAGTTTAATTTCTCAGAGATGGTTCTCTATTGCTGGTGTGAGTTGCAGCATCACACAATCCCAGACTCCCTTATGTAATGGGAAGAATTATGACTACTAGAGCATAAAGATGAAAACCTTGTTTTGCTCTCAAGATGTATGGGATTTAGTGGAGAGTGGCTTTTCAAAACCAACAGATCAGGTAGTATATAATGCTTTGACACATGAAGAAAATAATACCCTCAAGGAGAATAGAAAGAAAGATGCAATAGTCATGTTCTTCATACCGTAGGCAATGAATGAATCAATTTTTCCAAGATTGCATCAACAACCAAGTCTAAGCAAGCATGAGACACAGACAGTTTGCAAACTGCAAGTGCATATCAAGGTACTAGGAAGGATAAAGTAGTTAAATTGCAAATGCTATGAAGCAATTTTGAGAATTTGCAAATGAAGGAATCATATTCAGTTGATGAGTTTTTCATCCGTGCAATGGTGTAGTTAATCAGATTAGGTTTCATGGAGAAACTTTGCAGGAACATAAAATTGTCGAGAAGATATTGATAACTCTTTATGCAAGTTTTGATTCAATTGTTGTAGCTATTGAAGAGTCTAGGGACATGTCTAAATTATTTGTTGACGAGCTGATGGAATTTTTAAAAACTCATGAATAGATGCTGAATAGATTAATCGGATGATCTCCAGAGCTTGCATTCAAATCTCAAGTTCCAATCAATGAAATAAGCAAAAGAGGAGAGTTTCAGCAAAATTCTACAAGCTTTGCAAGAGAAGGAAGCAGCATCAGGGGCAGAACAATACTTTTTCAAGCAGAGGCGGTATAAGTAACTTCCATGGAGGAGGAAGGATTAACTCAAATTTCTCCATATCAAGTGAAAGACGCAGAGGCAGAGGCAGAGGCAACAACCTTAACTATTCACCAAGGAGCAGTCAAAGGTATTATAAAACACATGTCCAATGTCATTATTGTAATAAATTTAGACATTATCCAAACTAATGTAATAAAAAGCAATTTGATTTAAAATAAGTAGAGTGCAAATTTCTCTAAGGAAAATGAACCTGTGAAAGAAGATGAAACTTGTGGTTCTTTGTTATATACTTGCACTATAGTTGAAGAGAGTACAAAAAAATTATGGTTCTTACTTCTTAGATAGTGGTTGTAGTAATCAACATAATTACCAAATCCGGCTGGATTTGCACAAAATCTAGCTGGATCCTGATTTTTCAGCTGACCTGGATAAATTTGGTCCGGGCTGACCCTATTTTTTCAATTTTTTTCTGCAAAAGAAAGACAACCAACAACCTAATAAATTATTTAACATTTATATATTAACAATTTATATTAAATTATTAACTTTTTCTATGTTTTTGTAATTTTTGCATATTTATAAATTATGCTCATATGTAATATGTATATATTTCAAACCTTTTTTTTTTCCATAATTTTTCAGGAATTTCGGTTTTCAGATTTTTGGCCCTCCTAAAAATATCCAGATTTCCGAACTTGGTAACTATGGCAATCATGAGTGGTAATAAGGAAATGTTTGCGGACATTGATGAGTCCATCCAATTTGAAGTAAAATTGGAGAACAATGACAAAGTGGTAAAATTGGAGAAAAATAACAAAGTGCTGGTGATGGGAAAATGCATCATTTTAATTTCAACAAAGCAAGGTGAGAAAAACACATTCCTGATATCTATTATGTTCCTGAATTGAAACATAATTTTATTAATATTGGACTTCTTGGTCGAAGGGTTATAGAGTTTATTTTGCAAATGATGTTTGTGTTATTTTGAATGGAAATGAAAGTAACAAGTGGATTGCAAAAGTGCAAATGATAAATAAAAAAATGTTGCCATTTAAGGATTCAACATGAATTTGCTATAGCATTCAAGGTTGTCATGAAGGATCAGTCGTGGTTATGGCATTTGAGATTCGGGCATTTAATTTTTAGTGATTTGAACTTGTTGTACAAAAAGAATATAACAAATGGCTGCCTTTCGTAGAGCATTCCAATAAATTTTTGTGAATGCTGTAATCTTGGGAAGCAACATAGAGGGACATTCCCTGCTGGGAAGTCATATAAAGCAAGAGCACGTTTAGAGAGTTTCCATTCAGATTTGTGTGGCCTAATGCAAACCCCTTATGCTGGTCATAGTCTGCACTCCATAACTTTCATTAAGGATCTCAACGGCAAGACAAGTGTTTTTTTCTATAACATAAATCAGAAGCTTTTGAGAAATTTCAGCAGTTTAAAGTATTGGTTGAAAAACAAAGTGGTCATTTTGTAAAAATGTTAAGAACTGAGAGAGGTGGTATTTATCAAATGAATTTCTGAACTATTGCAAGACACATGGGATCAAGATTGAAGAAACAATTCATTACAAGGTATACACAACAATATAATGGTGTTGCTAAAGGAAAAAATATAACTATCATGGAGATGACAAGAAGAATGATGAAAGTTAAACATTTACCTAATGAATATTGGGCTGCAGCAGAAGAGCGTGTACAATCCATCTTTTGAACCATTGCCCGAGAAAGAGTGTAAGAGATAAAGTACCTCAAGAAGCATGGAGTAAGAAGAAACAATGTTTCTCATTTAAAAGTGTTTGAATGCATTGCATATGCATGTCCCTCATGAGAAGAGAAAAAGTTAGATGACAAGGGAGAGATGTATTTTCATTGGTTATAGTGAACAATAAAAACATACAAGTTGTATAATCCTATTACAAAGAATGTCATAATTGGCGAGAGATGTGGAGTTCATTAAAGATGAACAATGGATTCAAGTTGGCAATATACAACAACAATTTGATGATGCAATTGAAAGAGTTTCCACTCAGTTTTTGTTCCAAATCAATCTTCTACATGTAGTAGCAGCACTACTTCATCTTCTTCACCACCACCAAGTAGAAGTGCCATATCAACGTCCACTCACTCGTTGAAGAAGATGAGAAGCTTGAGAGAAATATATGAGGTAACTCAAAGTGTTCAAGATGGCAAGAAGAATGATGAAAGTGAAACATATATATGAAAGTGTGGAGAGAAATATATGGTATTTCGAAGGAAAAAATAGAACTATTCGGAGATGGCAGCAAGAATGATGAAATTAAAACATTTACCTAATGAATATCAAGATGTCACAATAGCTTGTACAATCAAACTTTTGAACCGTTGACCTACAAAGAGTGTAAGAGATAAAGTGCCTTAAGAAGCATGGAGTAAGAAGAAACAATGTTTCTCATTTAAGAGTGTTTGGATGCATTGCATAAGCATGTCCCCAATGAGAAGAAAAAAAGTTAGATGACAAGGAGAGATGCATTTTCATTGGTTGTAGTGCACAATCAAAAGCATACAAGTTCTATAATCCTATTACAAAGATGTTATAATCGGTAGAGATGTGGAGTTCATTGAAGATGAACAATGGATTCAAAATGGCAATACACAACAACAACAATTTGATGATTCAATTGAAAGTGTTTCCACTTGGCTTTCATTCTAAATCGGTCTTCTACATCTAGTAGTAGCACTACTTAATCTTCTTCATCACCACCAAGTACAAGAAGGGCCATATCAACGCCCACTCCTCGTTGAAGAAGATGAGAAGCCCGAGAGAAATACATAAGGTAACTCAAAGTGTTTAAGATGATAACTGGATCTCTAACCGCATTTTTACGTGAAGTTGAGCTAGTATGTTTTGAAGAGCAATTGAGAATGAAAAATCGCTAAAAGCTATGGATGATGAAATAAATTCTATAGAGAAGAATCGTACTTCGGATCTTGTGAACTTGTCGATTGGAAAAGTAGATTCTATAGAGAAGAATCATACTTGGGATCTTGTGAACTCACAATTGGAAAAGTAGATTCTATAGAGAAGAATTGTACTTGGGATCTTGTGAACTCGCGAATCGGAAAAAATGTAATTGGTGTGAAGTAGGTTTATAAGACAAAATATAATGCTAATGGAATATTTGAGAAGCATAACCTTGTCGGGTAGAAATGAACTAAGAGATTAGAAATGAATTCATTGCAAACCAATATATACTCAACTTAACAATGAGATGTAAGTACATATTCATTACTTTGAGGAATGATCCATTCGGTTTGTTTTTAGGATGAATGTTCGATTCATCTTCATATGACTCTCAAGAATCTACCAAGACAAATTCTTACACCTAGAATTATTAATATATTATGTACAATAATATTACACCCCCTTAATTATTAGGGGTTATAGTGAGCCCAAGCACGCCTTGTAAATTTTCAATTTTTTAAAGCATCCTTGTCTCGAATATCTATTGTTCGTTATGTAGACGGACAATGTAGCAATTTGACATTGCCATCTTTTACATAATGCTGAATCAAATGATATCTAGTACGAAATAATGGATTTTTGGCCATTTAGATTCCTAAAGTGTTATCAACCATGACTGGTGTATAAGAATCTCGATTTCCTTGTAAATATGCAAGCATCCTTATGAGCCATAGTATTTTTGGGTTGTGGCACACAAACTACCATAGATTCTGCTTTACATTGAAGAAATTGTCGGCATTGATCGCTTCTTTGAATTCCAAGAGATGGCTATTGTTCATAAGTTCATCAAGAATCCTAAAATCAATTTCCTATCTTCAAGATTTCCTACATGGTCTAAATCTAAATATCCGACTAGTTTGATGTCCTTTGCCCTAGAGTATTTGAGTCTAAAGTTTTGTGTTCCCTTTAGATATTGTAGCGCTCTCATTGTTGCAACCCAATGGCTTTGTCTAGGCTATTTCATGAATCTAAAAAGAACACCAACGAAAAAATAAATGTTTGGTCTAGTTATGGTTACATAGACCAAACTTCTAATGAGCTATATGTACTTAGTTGCATCTACAAATATTGAACTATCATTTGACTTTAGCTTCAAATTCTATTCCATGGACATGATGACTTGTTTGTAGTTTGTCATTCCAAATTTGCTCTAAAATTTCACCAATGTATTTTTGGCATGTGATGAAAATGTACTTTGATTTTTGAATCACTTCAATACCCAAATAATAATGAAGGTGGCTTAAATCTGTCATTTCAAAGCCTTTTATCAATTATGCGTTGACTTACTTTTGTAGTGTATCTTTCATTATTTCCTATGAGGAGCAAATTGTCCAAATACACAACTAGAAATACAATTGTTTTGTCAACTATTTTGAAAAAAAGAGTCGCATCTTCAAATTCAAAATGTTGAAAGTTCATGTTCAAGAGGTGCTTAGTGAGCTTTTCATACTATGCTCTAGATGCTTGTTTCAATCCATACAACGACTTCTCCAACTAGCACATTTTGTGATCGTTGTTGTCAACTACAAAACCTTCTAACTAAGTCATGTGTTTGCTTTGTGTTTGTCAAGTGAGCCATTTGCTTTGTATTTGTTGTGAAAGACCCACTTACAACTAACTAGTTTACAATTGATGGGAGGATCAACTAACTCCTAAGTTCTATTTTTGACCAAAGCATCATATTCAATTTTCATTTCTTTTCTCCATGCACCAAGCTTTTCAACTTGGTTGAAGGAAACTGGTTTGGGGTCAAAATCAATATTGAGTTCTTCTTTTGGACAACCTTCCAAGGTAAACTTTTCTATCTATTCTTGAATCTCTTCAAGGATCTTGTCTATTTTATGATTGGCTTTATATGTGCTTATGGTGCATATTTTTCCAACTTCATCAGGTCTAACATTTGTCAATGTTTATACGAACCATTTTAGCATCTTTTTCTCGTGTCTCGTGTGGAACTAATGCTCATTTTCTTAATCTAAAGCTCCTTCATCGTTTGACTTTTGCTTCAAAGTAGGTGTTCATTGTCTCGATGAAGCTTGAATTTCTACTACAGGGGGAGTTTCATTTTCAATTATAGGAGACACTCGCAAATTCAAGTTATTCCCAATCGCATGTCCTTCCCTCACTTTGTTTGGAATTACCGTATTAATTTCATTGAAAAACATCAAATCTAGAAAATTTCTTAAGTGACTCGATTGTCTATCAATGCTCGTTGTTTTTTGCGGTTTCACAAAAAAATCTCTTGCAATGAGAAATTTCATTGTTCGAATTCCTGAACATCTTAGAAGAATGCATTTATGAAACATATGGTCCAACTTATTCCTTTTTCCCTTTGGAATCATTTTGTAGTATGTGGATCCAAAAACTTGAAGATGTCGCATTGAAGGAAGATGACCACATCAATCTTTCTACCGAGTCTTCATTTGGGCTAATAATGGTGACTTGTTGCGAGATATGCATCGTTGTTTGAGCTATACGCCTAAAATTACAGATTGACCCCTTTGAAATACAACATTGCACGAACCATGTTTATCACAATCCTCACAACTACTCCATTTTGTTGAGGAGCGCAAGGTACAATGAGATGACGCTTGATCCCATTTTTATTGAGATAGGCTTCAAACACCTTTGATGTGAATTCATCACCATTGTCAATCTTGGGTGTCCTAAACGGGTTTGTGTTTCATTTTCAATATTTGTTTGAAACCTTTGAAAAGTTTCGAAGGCTTTCAATTTTGTTTGAGAAAATAGATCCATGTCATCTTGTTGTAATGATCAATAAACAACATGAAGTACTTATGACCACCAACATGAAGAATTGCTAGAGAACACAAATAAGATTGAACTAATTGCAATTCTTTGTTAGCTTTCCATTCTGATTTTTGAAATGGTTCCCTCGAGTGTTTACCTAGGATGCAAGCTTCATGTTTTTCTAATTTTTGGATAGAGTTGGTAGATTTACAACACCATTATTTTGCATTGTCTGAATGTTGTCATAATTGTTATTGCCCAAATCTAGCACACCACAAGACTTGGTGACATTCCTTAATCTAAGAGATGAGCAACATGTCTTGAAATTGAAGGTTCACCCTGAATTTTAGCAACTCGCCTTCTTCAAATCTAGTCATTACAACTACTTTATCACATTTTCTTGTGTTTTTACTTCTCTGTCTTCTAGCAAAATAGAGTGGCCTTGTTGGAGTAGAACAAGAGATAACAAGTTTCTTTGAAGTTGAGGAAGATATATGACATTTTTGAGAATGAAATATGGAAGCTCGGCGACTTGGAACTTATTGTCTTTGGTGCTATTCTAAAGACAACCTGAATGAATTTTTTTCATGATACTCCTCAAAGAAGTCCTTTCGGAAAGTCACGTGTTTCGTGGCACCAATGTCTAGGACCCAAGCATCAAATTAAGATGTATTTACTAAGGCATTGCTTAATTCGTATGTGATGGAAAACATATGTTCACATGCAAAAATTGAGCCAAATAAAGTTCTAAAGCTTTCTTCTTTTCTTTATTTGCTTATTTTTGTTTTTGATAGGTCTCAATTTTGTCCTATGATGTTTTGCATTCATGAGCCTCTCAACTCCATTTTCTACCACAATGTTTGCAAAATATATTTTGTTTGTCATTTTGTTGACCATGTTGGACCACGATTGCCGTTAGACCAAAACCCATAGGTATTAATCTCCACTACAATTGCCAGAGTTAGGATCTATGAGAGGCGGTTAGTCCATGTCACGAAACTCGTGGGGAGCGTTGCACACACATGCTAACAATCTCCCCCTCAGCGTTACCCGAGTGAGTTTCGAACTCGAGACTTGTCGCTTTGATACCATTTGTTGGACCACGATTTCCGTTAGACCAAAACCCATAGGTATTAATCTCCACTGCAATCGCCAGAGTTAGGATCTACGAGAGGCGGTTAGTCCATGTCATGAAACTCGCGGGAGCACTTCACACACATGCCAGCAGACCATAATTCTTGCAAGTTCGCCTCCTTACTCTTTTATCTTCCCTTGCCTCTATTACTCACAGTGGAAGCCTTATTAGAAGGATAACCCTTTTGATGAGCATATCACATACTTTCGCCCGAGGTTTTAGTCTTTCTTCCAAAGGTCTTTTCTCTTTCCACCATCTTATCAACCAATTGATCAAATGTGAGTGACTTCAATTGATTGCTTGCTTGCAAGGACTCTAAATATGTTGAATATGTGGGAAGAAGATTTATGAAAACGATCATATATACACCAATTTTGGTTCTAACAATTTCAACGTCATGCTTGATAACATTGATTTCTAATGCCAATCTCATTACATCACCATTTTTCAACTCAAGATTGAACAATTTCAATTGCAATTGTATGAACTCCAATTCTAAATGAGAATCCCTTTGTTTAGTGCTTCTCAAGGTATGTTGCACCATTTTATGCGATGAAAAACTTTGCCATCCACTAAGGCCCTCATCAAGGCCAATGCCTTAGAATTCTTTTGCTTCCATATTTGTGATTCTCGCCTTTGTTGTTGGTTCCACTAGTTGTGTATTTCCATCACAAATGTCAAACCACAAATCATTGAAGATGAAAGTGTTCTCAACTTGTTGTGATCGTTCCAATCAAGTGTTCGTCCTAGTTAGTGTTGTGCCAAGAATAGAATTTATTGAAAGCATTTTGTATCAAGGGAAAATGGATTGGTTCCTTATCACTCTAAGAGGTTCCTCTTTCTATATATCACCAAGCCTAAATACTAAACCTCTCGATATGCTCACCCTTCCTACATACACATCGGTACATGGAAGAAGCTCGTCCTTTCTATATACTTGACGGTATGTGAAAGAAATGTTAAAACACGTGAGAGTAGAGTGGTACATGGTATTTAGTACTCGGGTAGTATGTGAAAAAGATTCGTCCTATAAATGACACTTGTTTAGATGAAAATCCTTGTACGTGCATGTAAATTCCCTATTTAATTACACTTGTTTAGATGAAAATACTTGTACATGTGCATAAATTCCCTATTTACCCAAACTTTCCAACTTTCAGGATTTACATCTATCAAAGTGTTGAAAGTGTTAAAATATAACACTTTATATAACATGTAAAACAGTTATGTAGTTGTTCGGTTGGTAATGTTCAACCAATATGTAACCGTCTCTTCACATATAAATAAACCTTTGCTGTGTCATTTGAACAATGCAATTTGCCTTCTTTGAGTTCTTTCTTCTCTTTGCATATACTAACATTGGCATCGTGAGCGTCCAAGGTTGTAGTTCGAGGAAGCCTTGAGAGACACAAATTAAAAATTCGAGGAAGCCCTAAAAGGCACGAATTTGGCAAAATGTGAATCAATTAACGACACTTTTTTAATCTACCCTTCTTCGCTCCATTCTCGGATGCCCATTCACGACACTCTTTCGGTCGTATTCCTCCTATAATCATCTAATTGGGCTAATATCTCTCTTATTAGCTAGACATTCCTCCTTTCGACCATTCAAAACCTCCCTAGTTCTCTCTAGATCACTTCTATTGGCTTCCTAGGCTATCTATCAGTCACAAATGGTTAATCAGACTCCTCCCAACTCTCAATGAGTCTCTAATCACTTGCTAATCATGCTTAACTAGCCTAAACCTAGCTTAACTAAGCCTAAAACATGTTTATCCTAATCTAATCTAAAAGTGGTTTTTGGCTTACCTTTAGTCCCACATGCATCCAAATTCCAAACTCTTCCAAACCAAAAACTATAAATACAAGGCTAAGCCTACCCATTCAACTTACAACTTCACTCACAACTCAATACTAAGAAAGCTTTGAGATCTCATTTGTATTAGCTTTAAGCTAATTAGACATTTGATCTTAAACTTACTCCCTCCATTGATCTTGAGCTAATAACCTCCATTTGCATCCATTAAACCAAGTTTTAAGTAATATGGAGAGAACCATTGGCCTTGAAGCCATTAATGGTGAGACTCCATTCTTGAAAGCTTGAGAACCATAAACAACTAATCACCCCTTTGATTGCTAAATTGATCTTTTAGGTTCAATTTCTTAATTAGTAATCTAAAGAGTAGAGAGTAGCTTTATCATGTTAGTTTAGATTTAATCTAGTTCATACAATGATAAATGTTAGTCTTGTTTAGCTCTTATCATGATGGTTTAGTGTAGATTAGGTTCATGCTTTGAGGTTATATGTTTTAGCTTCATTTCCATAGCATATCTAATTTATTCATGAACACAAAATCAATTATCCACTTTGAAAAATGTCTTTCCAAAATAACTGGTTTCAATGGCATGGTCGATGAACGTTCACGACCAGCAAACATTTGACAAAAAGCATAAGAGCTTACCCATTTGTATGCATATTTGAATAGAGTAGGCCAATAGTAGCTAGCACACATTATCTTATGAGCAGTTATTTTGGCAGTGAAATGTCCACCACAAACACCTTCATGATAACTCCTAAGTGCATCTTCAGTTTGGTCATGTGTTAAACATCTCAAAAGAATACCATCACGATTTTTGAAAAATAGCATAGTTTTTAGAAGCTCAAAATTAAGAGCTTGAAAATGAAGTGTTCTACATTGTTTTTTATCTAAGTTTTTAGGACATGATTGGTTTTTAAAATAATAAACGAGATCATGATACCAATCATCTTGAGATAACAAACAATCCCATTCATGCATGCTAAAACCTATATTAAATTTGGATGATAACTCATTACCTGTCATGGTTTGAAAATGAGGAACAACATGCAAGACATCATCAACAGCTAAGATGGCTACATTAATGTTTGAATACAAATTTTTAGCGAGGTGTTTAACAAGCTCTTTACCTTTGATAGTCTTGCATGTTTCAAACTCTAAATCAAATTGTTTTATTTTAAAAATTCACTGGGAAAATCTTCCATCAATCACTGGTTGTTTAAGAAAATAGGCTAAAATAGGAACGTTAGAACGAACAATGATTTTATTTCCCATCAGCAAATACTTGTATTTTCCTAAGATTGAAACTAATGTGAAAACAAATTTTTCAATCAAAGGATACCTGACTTCAACATCTTTTAAAGTTTGACTAAAATAAGAAATGGGTTTCTCATTATTTGATTCAAAATATTGAGTTATGACAACACCCATAGCTTTATCAGTAGCATTTAAGTACAAGACAAAAGGTTTTGATTGGTCATGTTTATCCATAATAGGTGCAGAAGCAATAACATTTTTGATGTCAGCAAATGCCGAATCAACATAAGAGTCCTATGAGAAACCATGATTCTTTTTCAACAAAATTTGCAATGGGGCAACCTTATCGAAAAATCAAATATAAATTTACGTACAAAATTAATTTTCTCGAAAAACGTAAACCAAATTCGTGTTAAGGAGGTCAGTAATTATTGAATAGCCTTGACTCTTTTTGGGTCAATAGAAATACCAATTTGTGTGATGATATGACCTAACAACTTACCCTTGGTGATGCCAAAAATAGATTTCTTTTGGTTTAGGTAAATACCATATTTGCGGCAACGAAAGAAGATTTCTCACAAGTGATCCAAATGATTTTTCCTTTTCCTAGAATACACAATTAGATCATCCAAATAAACCTAAATTATGACTCCAATTAAATCATCAAAATCCACATGCATTGTCTTTTGAAACGCTGGCACTGTATTTATTAAACCAAAAGGGATACGATTGAAAGCAAAGGTACCTTTATGTGTAGTAAAGGTAGTCTTATATCTATCTCCTAGATTTACAAAAATCTCATTGTAACCTAAAAATCCAATTAAGAGAAACATCATTTCTTACCCAAAGTGAGCTGCTATATAGATTTGATCAATGTTTGGTAAAGGGAAATTATCCTTAGTGCTTGCATGATTTAAATCTCTAAAGTCAACATAGAGGCGGATGTCCCCATTTTTTTTTCGTACTGGCACTAAGTTAGTAACCCATTCAAAATATCTTACAGGGTAAATGACACCACCTTCTAACATTTTCTCAAGCTCCTTATTGATGGTGTCTTCCAATAAGGGGCTCACTCTTCTAGGATTTTGATGAACATGTTTGATTCTAGGTTTAATAGGGATATCATGTTTAATGATCCTAGTATCATAACCTTTCAAATCTTTGTATGACCAAGCTAAAACATCAATAAACTCTTTCAACAATTTAATGAAGGCCTCTTTTTATTTTTGGATCTCTTTCTGTACCCAAGTTAACAAAAATAGTTTCACCTATAATCCTTCTAGAAGGTTCAAAAGAGGAAAATATTTTGGGCTGGTCATGAGGAGAAAACATAGATTCCAAACTTACCAAACCAACAGACAGTTTATTACTAGAGAGTTGCAAATAATCACCACAATTTAGCACATAATCATCTGAATCAAAGTAATTTCCTTTCAAAAATGTATCAATATGCTCATCACAAGAGAAAACAAGCCAATTAGTCTCTAAATCAGGTATCATAGGCCTATAAACTTCTTTAAAAATGCAATCAATCTGATCAGCAAAATTGGGATTAGAAGTAAAAACAAAAGTTTATCATCCTTGGAATTGAATTCTCGAAATATATGATTGATGTTAAAGGCCTCAAATTTCTCAATAAAAGACCAAACCTTTTGAGTGTAACGGTGGAGACGAGTCTGATTGGTTTTGTAGATCTTCTTAACTTGTTTGATAACCAACTCAAAATCTCCAAAAATAGTTAACTTCTTAATGTTTAGACTTAAGGCTTGTTGTAGGCCTAAACATAAGGCTTCAATTTCGTTGTATTATTTGTTGCTTCAAATGCCAATTGAAAATCATAATTGAACTATCTTCCTATGGGTGATTTAATGACTACACTAGCACCATTTCCAAATTGAGAACTAGCTCCATCAAAACACATTTGCCAAATGTCATAATAAGGTAATAATCTAGCATGTTGATAATCTTCATCATCAAAAGCATTGATATCTAATGAATTTAATCCATAAGTTCCCATACCAGTTTCTACAAAAGCAACAAATGATGAAATTCCTTCAATTGGTGTACCTAACCATTCTTCTCTGTGAATGAATGCTATGGCATTTCCAATTGGTGCCCAAGTAAGATCTTTCCCAATAAAAGCACATGTGGCTTGTTACCATTCTCTTCCAAGCAACATAGCATAGTTATCAATAATTGATGTTAAAGGCCTCAAATTTCTTGATAAAAGACCAAACATTTTGAGTGTAATGGTGGAGACGAGTGTGATTGGGTTTGTAGATCTTCTTAACTTGTCGATAACCAACTCGTAATCTCCAAAAACAGCTTAACTTCTTAATATTTAGACTTAAGGTTTTGCGTGCCTAAACATAAGGCTTCAATTCGGTTGTATTATTTGTTGCTTCAATGTCAATTGAAAATCATACTTTAGTTTGTCTTCCCGAGGGTGATTTAATTCCTACACTAGCACCATTTCCAAATTGAGAACTAGCTCCATCAAAACACATTTTCCAAACGTCATCATAAGGTAATAATCTAGCATGTTGATAATATTCATCATCAAAAGCATTGATATCTAATGAATTTAAACCATAAGTTCCCATACTAGTTTCTACAAAAGCAACAGATGATGAAATTCCTTCATTGGTGTACCTAACCATTCTTCTCTATGAATGAATACTATGTCATTTCCAACTGGTGCCCAAGTAAGATCTTTCCTAACTAAAGTACATGTGGCTTGTTACCAACCTCTTTCAAGAAACATAACATAGTTATCAGGTATGTCTAAGATATGCACATTTGCAATAAATCTAACTCTTTCATCTTGAGCTATCTTAATGACTATGTCCCTAAATTTACCACAACATTTGGTTTGATGAGAATCAAAACCAGCCAGTTTTTTGTTATCATGTTCATATGGAACACCCAATTGATCAGCAATAGACTTAGGCATAATGTTCTTTGATGCACCTGTATCTAATATATAGTTATGAATGATTTTATTTTGAATTTTAACTGTCACATAGAAAGGTGGAATGTAATCAGGTGCAGAATTAGATTGATTCATTACTTGATATTCATCATTATCTGTTTCACTTTCAGATTCATCTTCTTGGACAACCACTAATGGTTTAGGTTCAGATCTATTTTTGTGAGCAACTTCCAATTTTTCGAATTGACCAGAAATCCAAGGCTCTCAAACATGTTCATATTGCTCCTAGATTTCTTCATGTCAACTACAATATCATACCCAAAAGGAAACATAGAAGATTTTGTAAAAGTTTTACCTTTATAAGGTTGATATTGAGCATTATTTAAACTAGATGGAACATCATCTGAAATAGGTTTAGTTGGTTTATCATGTGACTTCACTTTATCAAGGTGATCGATTTATGTTTCCCTTTAGCATCATCAGTTGTTTTACCTTTTGACCATCATTCTTAGTATAGTCTTTTGACCGAGTTTGCACTGCATTTACATCAGAGTCAACAAAACTACACATTCTCCGAAAAAATATCATTTCCTTTGATAAATTTTCTAACTTTCTCAGTAGATTTACACGTGTCAAGGTCATGGTATAACTCACAAACTCTACGGTATATCTCTTTAGGTTCAGTTTGACTTTTCTAGGTTCACTCTTTACCTTACTAGACCCTCGCAGTGTACTTTTTGAGGACGATGGCTGGTCATTTAATTGTCTTTTAATGGCGACGACTCACTCATTTACCTAAATTTTGAATGGCATTCATAATTTTTGTATTTTTAGCAGAAGAGTTAGATGATGATCTATCTTTGAAACCAATTCTCTTCAACTTCTTTTCATACTGTAAACAGAAATTCTTCAAAGTCATAAATTTCTTATCTTCTAACATAAGCCTATATTTTGATGGTAAAGCATTACAATAATATAGCCTTGCTAGATTCTTTGAAGGTCTTACATTAGGAGGTATATTTTGTCGTAACTTGGTGAAATAGATGGTAAAATGATAGATAGTCTCACTAGGATCCATAGTCATGTTTGAAGTTCATTCACAAGTTCAAACTCATCTTTGTCTTTCCCAAAACAATCCTCTAACCAGTCTTCTATATCTGACCATCTAGTAAGGGATTTTGAAGGAAAACTAATAAAGGATTTATAGGCTCTACCTTTAAGAGTTTGTGAGAAAATCCTCAAAGAATCCCTCTCATTAGTTACCCCTATGGTTACACATATTAATTTGAATGAATCAAGGTGATCTTCCCAAGATGAGCCATACTCACCAGAAAACTTGGGTAATTGAATGCCCTTTAAATATGGTAATTTAGGAGGGTTTCTTCCAATATCAATTGGATTTCCCTTAAGCCATGGGCTGAGGTTATCTTCTTCGTGATCTAATGCTTCATCATCAGTGACATTGTCCCTATTTCATTCAAACCTAGGAATCATGTCTCTAGCATTACGGTTAGGACTAGGCACTCTTTCTCTTTCTTCTCCATTTTGTCTTCTTTCTCTATTAACTTCATCACCATTGTAAATAAATCAGAAACAAATAACACAAGTCAAATTTTAAACTAACATAAATGTTTCATAAGCTTCTTATCATTCACAATATCTAAAGGTAAAACTTTAGACTTATTTTCATATTTTAAAATTTCTTCTCTTTCGTCTTTAATTTGTTTATTTTTCTTTATAATGTCACGTTGGGTTTGGATATTAGACCTTGTGATCCTTTGAATGTCAAGGTCTTTATCCTCTTCATCGTTAAGGACCTCACTAGCTTATGCAAATTGTGCAATTGTGGTTGCAGAATCCCAAACAACAGTTATAATATTAGAGTTAACGTCTAATTGAGTACTTCCAATGAGTAAATCAACTTGATCAAGAGGTGTAAAACCTCTAATGGTCATTGATGAAATTCAAGAGAGTAGATAGTTAGAATAAATCTACTATGTAATCAAATTTCAAAAAGAGAGAAAAAGTGGATAGTTAGAAGAAATCCACTTAGAAATAAGAAATAGAAATGTCCCCAATGGAGTCGCCAATTTTTGTTGTCGATGAAATTAGACCAACAACCAATCAACCCTTTCACCTAACGTAAAAGGCAAGATGAAATCAGACCAATTTAATCGTAGTTGTACTTAAGAATTGGCTTAAGCGTGGGTAGTTTAACATAGGCTAAATAATGATTCAACCTAAGATCTAGGGAGTTTCTATTTTTGACAGTAAGAGAATGTACATACATCGACGCAAACAAAAACAAAACACATTAAAGACACAACAAGACCACACAATGATTAATAAGATTGATAAAAATATTTATCTTAAAATTCAAAGACTTTATATGAAAATAATCACTTCATATATCAAATTGATTTCTACATCAAATATATATTATCAACCTTTATCCGATAGAGTGAGACCTATCAATTAGGTAACCTCTTGAAAGGTGAAAACCGAGTGATATTTATAATCTCTTATTTGTAATGATATTCAAATGATATTATGATCTTGAAGATAAAAAAACAAACACACTCACAAGAAATAAAATCAAAAGTATAAACATATGAACATATTTACATAATTGATAAGATGAAAATAAAAGTAGACATGATGAAGAGAAATCAATTTTTGCATTAATGAAAGATAGTACAATGATCACTAAAACAACGTCTTAACAAGGTCATGATTCAAAATCAAAGCCAACATGGCTACAAATTGCATATATTTCAAGATTGAAATGAAGATATCATCAAGGCTTGCTCTGGATATGACAGACAAAATCTGCAATCAATTAGATAAAATGTAGAATAATCAAATCAAATAATCAAAAATAATATTAAATTTGGATATACTTGTTGCATTCAAACTTCATACTCAAACCTCAAAACAATGTCATCACAACACCTATAAGATCACTTTCCTCATAAAAACATTGCACATAAATTATTTAAAATGAAATAAATTTCAAAATAGTTGCAATACACTTGATTTCTCATCCTTTGTAATTGAATCCTCTAAGTCCTTTTATAACATGCTCTTAAACAAAATCGTTATAACCGATTGAACCATTTAAATAATTTTAAATAAATGATTTCTAACTTTATAATAGCTTTCACTTATGACTTAAGTGAACTTTATAATAAAATATAATTAAACTAAGGACTCGGGTCAATTTATAAACTTTCACTTAGGCATTCGAATGAGGTATGAGTCATCTAAATAGGGGCCCACTAAGTATTACACACATTATATAAATGCAAACACAACCATTTAAAGCATTCATCCTTTCAAGGGTAACACATCATCACCATGAAACAACAAATCAAATATCAAAAGCCATCCATTTATATGCATAAATATATCATATTGTCACCATTAGTCTATCAAATATGTCTCAAAATATCAAAGTATAATATCTCAAAGTATGAAGTATATGCAAAGTGGATAATATGTCCAACAAGTTTATCAAATCCAAACAACATAATCAATCATCCCCTATCAAATCTAGCAATGGTGTGCCCACCTCAGTGACCATCTCGACATACTCATATGGCTCCACAGGAAGTATAGTGCGAGTGATGATACCAGATTCTTCCTCCACTTCTAATTTAACTCTTTTCACCGCACTTGTCACCTTAGGCACTGCGAAGAGGACCTAACATGCTTAGAGGTCTGCGAGGAATCATGAGAAGGCACAAATTGGTTTTTCTAATCAAGAGTGGTGAAGTAGTAACATGTAAGGCATGATTGTGGAGGTACATGAGAAGGAGTAGATTGAACAAACCTATTAGAAGAGGTTGGGTTATTATCAACATGTGCATGCTCAAGATTGTGCAAAGGAGGATTATTAATGTTGTGGGAAGGTTGATTGCATGGATAAGATTCAATTACTTGTAGTAATTCATGAAGACAAGGTTCATTAACATCAAATGACAAACACACGTGTAGGGCCATGTCTAACAAAAGGTCTACCTCCTCGAAGCATACTAGTTCCCCTTTGGCCACCCCTAGGTGAACCCCTCTACCATTGTGATTGACCTCGAAAACTATTGTTCCCCCAAGAGTGATGTGACCTAGACCTTATAGAACCCCAACCATCCCATCTAGACATGATGAAGTGCTGAAAAGGAGAGGTAAGCACCAAATATTAGCATGCATAATCATTAACTTCCCAAAATAGAGTCACCAATCAAAACCACAAATGATTCAATGACTAAAAATATTTTATTTCAACTTCTGAAAATAAAATCATGCTTCTACATATTCTCAGTAGAACCATTTTATTTTAATTATTTGGTATCACTTTCCACAAAAATTA
Source organism: Taxus wallichiana var. yunnanensis (assembly GCA_018340775.1). Classification (NCBI taxonomy): domain Eukaryota; kingdom Viridiplantae; phylum Streptophyta; class Pinopsida; order Cupressales; family Taxaceae; genus Taxus; species Taxus wallichiana. The sequence continues at coordinate 956,422,305 of CM031235.1, forward strand.
TAAAGCATTCAAAATAGTTAATCAAAATACCATCTCTGTATGAAACTAAACATGTTTTTGCACCATTTTTAGTTCTCACAATATAAATCTTTGAAAAAAAAAACCTCAAAATAAGTATGCACATGTGAGAAATCAACTAGTTCAAAATGCTCACCTCATTTCCATTTCATAAATGTCATCGAAACATCATATACAAATATGGCCAAAAAACTTACATCACCAAACCTTATCACCATTTTGATCAAACGAATGCATGCATTAAAAATCTTTGTCACAGACTACAAGAATTTCAAAAAGCCTCGTTAAATCACTCAAAATGAAACTACAAAGCTTTCATGTTTTATTTTTTTTATCATTATCTTCTCATAAAATGACCTCTCGAGAACTATCAATAAACACAATAACCGAAACTTGTTCTTTTTAAATCAAACAGAGAAATTTTCTCTCACCCAAAAATAAAAATATTGATATTCATTTCATAATGAAAAGTCTTATGATAAAAATCAATACCCAAGTCGAATGCCATAATATGAGCCATTGTAACTTAAAAGAACCATTTTTATCATTTTATACAACGAAGGCTCAAAGATTGTCATGCAAGTTTCGAAGATGCAAACAAGAGTGTAAGTAAATGTTCATTATTTTTGAACAAAGCAAAGTGATACCCATCTTTCCATGCACACCTTTTCTAAAAAATATGATTGAATATGCAAATCCCAACTCGGGTGAGCTCAAGTTTTCACAGGCTAAACACACAATCACTTATACAATGGAAACCCAAAAAGATTCACATGTTTTTTCAAAATACCAAAAAACTAAAATGAAACATTATTTTCAATATGCAAAGGATATCCACTCTATTGCATGCAAATTTCAAAAGATAAACTGGGTGTGTGAATCATTTACTTGGGTAAGCTCAAAATTGCAAGCAAAATATCCAATAAGTTTATGCCAATGTCGCTTCAAAAAAATATTATCCACAGGCTAACTCAACTGAACACAATAACTATCAAAGCAAAATAGCTCATACCGTTGTTAGTTAGTCGACACGTATGAAATCTCAAAGTCGATACCACTTTGCACAGAACCAGGAACTCCAAGCTCAAAATTTTACAATGTAAAATCAAAATGACACCCCAAAACCAACACCATCACCTTGTTCGATGTCCATATGAATGCACATTGAATGCTATTAACTCACCACCATTACTCTTCCCACTATTTTCTTGCCAACTCACACCTTGAAACTCAATATTTGCATATGGAGGCTCGACTAAGATTTTAAAAATAAAACCATTAAATTTATTTAAATGCCAAAAATTTATACCATTTCCTTATGCCATTCGAGCCCACACAAACCTTATATGATCCAACACACATATGATGGTGATAAACTAAACAAGGTCATAAGATATGACTTTAGAAATGATGAAACCCATCTTACATTCCTGCAATTTTATCATGTATAACCAAGATATTTGAAATGGAATCATGCAACGAAGTCAATGTATTAGTCAAGATCAAAGGCATCATATTCAACCATCACTCATTCACTGATAATTTCCAGAACGGAAAGACTAAAAACATCAAAATGCGATCTTGAAATCCAAATAGTGAAATTATGAAATGAAATTTGATCTCCATGCTAATCATTCACCATAAATATGATAGACAAATGACATATATATATCTAAATTTTTGATGATAGCTGAAAATTTTAAAGAATGCCACGAAACCACTTGGTGTCAAACAATTAAAATAATGCATTAAATACCTAGTGGCCCCCATTGGACTCTATATAAATGCAATGGCAAACAAGTAGTAATATGAATATTTATGGTTATTTTGAAAAAAGGAGGGTCAAAAGTTTAGTAATAACATAGAGTAAGACAATTTGAAGCAAAGAAACAAAATTCCACCAAGGAGAAATCCAACAAGGAATCCATCAAGGGAGAGCAGTTACATTGTAGATGGGTGAAGTCATCCTTCAAGAATTGATAAGTACGAGAGTCAGTTATGATGCTAGGATTGTAGCGATCGAGGCCGACTAGAGGAGAGGAGTAGAAACATGAGACTTGAGTGATAGACAAGAAGAAGTGGCTCAAATACCACAAGAAGTAGATGAAGAGGAAAGAGACCTTGATGAGTTGAGATTGGAAAGATTGCTGAAGGCAATGAAAAGTAAAGGATCTAAGCCTAAATTGGAATTGTCAGTTTATGCAGTAGCTTGAATGGAGAATAACTTTTTGATTGGATAACAAAGTTAGAAAAATACTTTGATTTTGAGAATGTTCCTGAGGATCAACAAGTAAAGTTTTCCAGAACAAAGCTTAAGGGGCATGCATCCATATGGTGGGACTATGTTCAGGAGGAGAGAAGAAATAAGAACAAATCCAAGATCAAGTCATGGGATAAGATGGTGGCCAAACTCAAAGGTAAGTTCTTACCGCTAATTATATGACAAATTTATATAGAAAATTACAAAATCGAGGCAAAAGGATATGGGAGTTAAAGAATACACAAAGTAATTTTACAAACTAATCGTTAGATCATGTCATAAGGAAGATGCCATATATAAGTTGGCAAGGTATTTGAATGGTTTAAGGTACCAAATACAATATGAACTTAGTTTGACTAGTCCTAGAAGCCTAGAAGAGTGCTACCAACTTGCTTTGAAGGCTGAAGATAAACTGAATAGAAGGCATACTCAACAAAATAGAGGAAGAGGAAGAAGTTATAGAGGTAGAGGACAACTTGGAGGTAGAGGACAATAAAAAAGGAGTCAAGGTGAATCAATCCAAACACAACAAGAGCAACCTACTAGTTTCAGAGGTGGTTTTAGAGGTAGAAGACCCTACTTTAGAGGTGGTTATGGAACAAGGGGAAGAGGAACAAATGGATTCACTGGTAGGTGCTACAAGTGCAATAAATTTGTAGGTCACAGGTCATGGGAATGTCTAGAAGGGAAGCCTACAAGAAATACAAGAAATGAAGGAAAAACTCAACTTGTGCAAGGTGGAGAAGAAGAAAGTGTTTTCTCTCCTTCATTAGTAGAAGAACTAGAAGTGGGGGAGTCCTTACTCATGAGAATAATTCTGATTAAGACACCTAAGGAAAAAGAACCACCACAAAGGAAATAATTGTTTAGGACTACTTGCAAGAGTTAAGGTGGTGCAACCCTCAACTCAACATAACCTTTTATCATTCAATAAAGAGGAGTCAATCATCAATTGTCTCTAATCTTTGAAAAGAAGGATCACTTCATGTTGTATAAGGCTCCATTATTGGTATAATTGATGCAATCTCCTTAAGAGTTTTTCCCAAGCTTTTACTCGTCTTCGCACATTCAACTATCTCACATAATCTTGTTCAAATATCTTTAGTTCAAGAAAGGAGTTTTGGGCTATTATTTACTTACTATTCCTTCAACTTGCTTCTAGGTTCTTTAGTGGAAATCAGAAAATTTAGGCCTAAATTTTCCGCACTAAGGATTTATCATTCTTGAATCAGATACGCACTTAATTTAGAATCTTCTATCACCTTGCATCTTTCTACCTTCATCAAAAGCATACTACACACTTACTCTCTCTAACACTCATCTTTCTTGGTCTTGGCCTCATTATCTTAGTTCCATTTATTTTTTCCTTTCCCGCCTTAGCACTTGCTAATCCTTTTACCCTTCTTACATTCTTAAAAAAAAAATAGGATCATCATAAGAGAGCATAAACCATCCAAAACCATTAGCACTTGTAGTTATCAACTCTAGCCTCAAGTCCTTAAGACAAGGTTTCTTGCTCCACTAGTGATAATCATTTTCTAGCCTTACCCACAAGGATCTATCAATTCCCAAAGTTTTTTTGGCCCCTTAGACATGTTGGAAAAATTTCATGGCTTAACTCTTTGTCTAACTCCTTCTATCTCATTTTTTTACATTTCTTGCTCTAGAAGAGCTAACTAGTTTATGATAGTCCTAAATCATTCATAATTTTTGGGTCTTCGTTTTATGACTCCAAATTTTTACACAATGTCTATATATTGTATCCGCATCTCCACACAAAATTTCAGACCACACTAATTCTTATAGCTCTTGAACTTAAGCATTTACCAGTCTGATTTTGGGTATTAACATTTAGATGCCACAAACTTAGTTTAGGACTGTGACATAACAGTGAACTGAAAAGGAATTCTAGAATCATAAATAACCTCATGGGAACATTAAAAATACTCTAATACATCATCCACATCATTATCAAACCTTAATACATAAGAAATTACCAGAATTTCATCTTATACCACTATCCTCTCATATCCTGTCAAGATTACTTATGCTTGGAAATTTGTGTCACACATATCTCCTTCTGCACGTGTCTATTTCTCTTGAAACTTTGAGGATTCCTTTGTATTCATGTGTCAAAGATTTCTACAAATTTTGAGCAAGTTTCATCCATGCAATTAAAATTTAAGCGATGCACTAGTTTCAAGCCAATGAGCACAAGAATGACCATAAAACCTTTAAAATCACGTTCAAGAGCCTAAATAAATTTTAATGTGTTTGTAATAAGACTTCCCATGTTTTCATGATGACAATGGAGGGAGACATGCAGCCCAAATTTGATCGCAAACCCCTTCCTCACTTTGCCGGGTTAGGTAATAATGCAAAGGAAAACCCTCAAATTGTAACATCAATACTCTAAGATTATTTTCCTTCAACACACACCTTGTAAAGATGCAAAGAAGAAGGAATTAATATCTATCAAGGCTCATGAAATTCAAATCAATTTCATTCAAGATTAACAATAATCATACGATACCATTTTCACCCAATTCTTACATCGCAACTCCACACACCCACTTCTCCATGCAAATAATCTTCTTCTTCATATTGATGGATTGAATTTGACCTCTCTCCCCTTGAATAGCTTTACTTAACTATAATGCTCCTTATCAAGATCTAAAATCGCAAAATTGGGTAAAGTTCTCAACTATACATACAAGAATTGAGGAGGTTATTAGTCAGCTTATGACCTTAGATGGCTGGATATTGTTAACACCACATCTTGACCATTTCACCTTTCCTTTTACGTAGCTAAGACGGTTTATAATCACCCAAACAATCATTTTTTTTAATTTTGCTCTCATAGAGAGTTATTACGTCACATGTTAAATTGTTCAACTATGCTAAATTGGAGGAAACACATTCAAATACCAAGAAATCAAATGCATGCCTTTCAAGGCTTATTCAACTTTATTTATGCTCTCCAATCATCATAGAGGATGCCCCTAGATCACAAGGTAAGTGCTACAAAATGGTTATAGATTCAGGTAACACAGATAATTTGGTTTCAGTTGAAATGGTTAATAAATTAGGCTTGAAAAAGATACCTCATCCCACACCATATAAATTTTCTTGGTTGAATAAAGGACAACATGTGTTAGTGAATGAACAATTTTGGGTTGATTTCCAAATTGGGAGGTATAAGGACATGGTATTATGTGATGTTATTCCCATGGATGTGTACCATGTCTTCTTGGAAGGCCTTGGCAATATGATAGGAAGACTACACATGATGGGAGAAATAATGTCTACATTCTAGAGAAGGATGGAGTTAGTCACACCTTGTTTCCCATGAGAGAAGAAGAAGGTGAACAACAAATAGGTTCTAGTGTGATGCTCATAGGGGAGAAAGAGTTCTTAAAAATAATGGAGAAGGAAGAGATATGTTTTGCATTAGTGCTCAAACAAAGGACAATCATAACAACAACAAGGATGGATGATTTGCCTCAAGAAATACAAGCTATGTTAGGAGAATATGTTGATATAGTGGTGGATGAGCTGCCTAGCTCCTTGCCTCCTATGAGAGAGATAAGTCATCACATAGACTTCATACCAGGTGCTAGTTTACCAAACAAGGCAGCCTATAAAATGACACCAAAGGAAAATGAAGAGATTAAGAAATAGGTGCAGAGTTGTTGGATAAGGGGATGATTAGATAAATTCTTAGTCCTTGTGTAGTGCCTAAGAAGGAAGGAGATTGGAGAATGTGCACAAATTCCAAAGCAATCAACAAAATCACTATCAGTTCAAATTTCCCTGCCTAGGATGGAATATTTGATGGATTGTTTATGTGGTGTAAGTTATTTTTCAAAAATAGATCTTAAAAGTGGTTATTATCATATTAGGATCAGATAAGGGGATGAATGGAAAACAACATTTAAGACTAATGAGGGGCTTGTAATGCCATTTGGACTTTCCAATGCACCTAGTACTTTTATGAGGTTAATGAATGAGGTTCTTAAGCCATTTATAGGTAAATTTGTGGTTGTTTATCTAGATGATATATTGATTTTCAGTCAAATCAAGGAGGAGCACATGCATCATTTGAATTTGGTTTTGAAGAAGCTTCGGAAGAGATATTACTAATTAATCTCAAAAAGTGTGAATTTATGAAAACAAAGCTGTTATATTTGGGATTTGTGATCACTAAGGGAATGTTGAAGATGGATAAGAACAAGGTCAAAGAAATCCTAGAATGGCCAACACCCAAAACAATAGGTGAGGTAAGAAGCTTTCATGGCCTAGCAAGCTTTTATAGGAAATTTATTAGAAATTTCAGTGAGATTTGTGCACCTATTGTTGATACTTTTAGAGGTGATAAGAAAAGTTTTTTTGGACTCAAGAGGCTGAAAGAAGCTTTTAGTATTTGAAACAAAAGGTAACTAAGAAGCCAATTTTATCATTTCCAATCTCCAATAAAGTCTTTCAAGTGGAATGTGATGCAAGAAAAATTTCCATAATAAACCATTTGCTTATTTTAGTGAGAAACTTAATGAGGAAAAAAGGAAGTATTCATCCTATGATCTAGAATTTTATGCCATGGTTCGGCATTGAAAAAGTGGAGACACTATTTGTTACCTAAGGAATTTGTTATCTACACAGATAATCATGCTCTACAATTCATCACCAATCAGCCAAAACTCAGTCAAAGACATGTCAAATGGGTGGAATATTTGCAAAATTTCACTTTCACTATCAAGCACAAGAAGGGTCAAAGCAACAAGGTGGTTGATGCCTTAAGTAAGAGAGTGTTGTTAGTGCATGAAGTTTAGCTAGAAAGTGTGGGTATTGATTCTCTTAAAGAGCTATATGAAGATGATGAAGATTTCAAAGAAATATATGAAGCATGCAAGCAACTACAGGGATAAATAGAGAATTGTGATTAGACTATCTTGTCATGATGGTTTGCTTTTCAAAGGATTGCGCAATTATTTGTGCCTTGTTGAGCGCACAAAATATGACACTAAAGAGAGGGCACACAGAATATTTGCGCATGGTAGCAAGGCATATTTGAAGGCGCGAAAGGATAGGGAAGGAAACACGAGCAATAGACATTGATTCGGGACTTAGCCATTTTCATGGTTACGGCTATTTTTGGAGATAGTGTACAGAGCACACAACAGATGAAGACTTGCGTGACATGCAAATGCTATTTTGGGAAGAGCGTCTACTAAGCGCCATGCATGAGTTCAAGTTAATAATAGGATTACTACTGTCAGTTAACTATAAGAGATCTATTATTAGTGCACTTGCATGTGTGCATGTTATTGTAAAGGTGCATGACTATTTTTAGCATGTGACCTATTTTTGTAAGTGCGTAAGCGGTGAAGGGAAAGTCCCCACCCTTATAAATATGTATTAATTTGTGTAGTTAGGGATATATTGTGTATGAGCTATTGTGGAGTTATGCTTCCAAATCTGATGCACACATAAACTTATGATACTACTTATTGTAAGAAGCTTTTGTATTTATTGTGTTTTAATATAATGGAGTGTATTGGGTGAATAATGGTGTTAAACATGACTATAACTGACTCTTGCATAGATGACTTCATTATGTTTATCGCTTAATTCATTATTCTTTTAGATCTAGATCTGGAATATGCTCTATGGAATGTTTATGCTATTTATGGATATGAATACATTATATCTTCATCATGTTCACATCCTGCACAAGCAACTCTAAGGAGGGGCTTGGTACCTTTGCGCGCTTTGGGTGAGCGCTCATCTTAAGTCGGGTGATGTGCCAACGTGCCCGGGTTTTCATGAAAATTTCTAGGCTGCATCATTGGTTCCGTTGTCGGGACCTCTTTTTCAGTTGTTTTCAGGATGGTTCACGATGAAGACGTACTCAGTTGACCCTAACAAGTGTTGAGGAGTGGATAAAAGATCTAGAAGAAGAGTACGCATGGAGGTTCAACATTGGATCTAAGTTTGACGCACGCGCATGGGTGGGTGGAAAAGAATTTGTATGACTATCTGTATGAGAGCTTCTTTGTTATTTTCTCGATAGAACTGTATGAGTGGCTGGTTGTTTATGCGTCTAAATGGAATTGGAGGTATCACACACTTTTCTAGACACATGAAGTATTTCAGCCTTCTTTCATGTTGATATGATTTTGACACACGCTATGGATACTTGGTTCCGTGGTGTTTTGAACAACTATATCCTGGAATACTCAATTTCCACTTATTCTTTCCCAGAGGTAGTTGAGTTCCAATTTTTACTGTATCCTTGGGGAACTTAATTGCAAGGCATTCTACTGGTGATCAATATCTTGATGGTAACCCTAAATTTAGAGGAAAAGTTGATGGCTAGCTAAACCCCACCACGCATGGGGGCGGGAGGTGAAATATGGCCGACCTAGCGTCGAAAGGTAGAGAGAAGAAAGGTGACTTAAGTATAATGATGCACGCGAGAGGGAGAAAGATAAACATCGTGATATTGCAGAGTGGATGGCGTTGATGAGAGAGATGACTCGTGAAGGATTTGGAGCTCACATAGAAGGCGTGGAGCCAGAGCATCAGAACTCCCCATTTGGGAAAGCATGAAAGGGAACCCTCCTCGGCCTCACACAGAGCATGCCAACAGAGACGACCTGGGTTGCAGTGTGTGCATCTAAATCTACCTGAAACCTAGCCCTTTTGCTTGGTTTTTCAAAGACCTAGTACATCCAATAGTCAACAAGCTAATTTGGGAAGTAGGGAAGCAAGAGTAAGTCACATAGTAAGTATATCTATGACAGGACAAACATCTTCATTGTTCTTTGGAGGTAACTTTTAAGGTGCATCATTTGCACAAAATTTGAGCGCATAGAATTTGGGGCTCACTTCTGGGAGTAATACCACCACGTAGAATGTAGGAGTTCTCTACATTACTATTGTTGGGACACATGGATGTACATCTTCTGGTCCGCTTCCGGCTACAAGTGGAGGATCAGGGGGTGTAGGTGGCTCTAGTTCTGGTGGATCTGGTGGTTCTGGAGGTAAAGGAAACACAAGAGGTTCTCGGATCAGGTGGGCATGGTCCACACCAACCCCATAATATTTACATTGAGACGTATCTTCGTCTTCTAGAGTATAGAGGCATATAATGTGTTGTTGAACATGTGCACATGTGTGAGATACTGTGGCATGCAAAAGGAATCATAGCTTCTGAGTGCAAGGCAAGTCAATTTGTAACTACATTGCAAGGATGCACACATAGTTGGTACAAGAATTTTGAATATGATAAAACTTGTGTAGATTATGCAGTATTCAAAGATGCATTCCTAAAAGAGTTCTATATCCCTAAATTTGAGCAGAAGAGTATAAGTGCGCAAACAAAGATATTAAACAAGGCACTACCGAGAGTGTTCGAGTATGATTTCAAAACACTTTTATCTAAGCTTTCTTATGATATTCACGCAAGCCAACATGCACAATGGTTCGTTGGAGGTCTGATCACACCTTTTAGAAGGGTGTTATCACATAATACATGCATTGATCTACGCGAAGCAATTGAAGCAACTTTGCACGTTGAGGCAGTCGGGAGTATAGACACTGGAGACCCATTCTTGGAAGCACAAATTGCAGCCATGGAAAAGTAGTTGGAGAAACTATTGGTGACTTTGACACATGAGACGTGTACTAGGATTTGGTATACAATCTGAAGTGGAGGGGCACACCAAAGATAGTTGTCCCCGTGGAACAATACGTTCATTATCGCTAGACTATGAGATATGTCACCTGAACCATGATGCTAGTTGTTTCCCATTATCACAATGCGCGATAAGGAAGAATGTATCCTCGCTATTGTAATATTTTCTATTCCATGACTCACGATGTAGAAGATCGCATATTGATTGGTCGATCCATGATGCTATAGATATTGGTGTACGGCGATACAACGGTATCAAATAACTCTAAGGGTAAATGTGAGCACCGGGATCGGAATTACAATCAAGCGCATTATGATCAAATGAGGGGCACTATGAAGGAGGACGTGGCAGAGATCGAGGATACCATGGTGGATTCAGAGGTCGATGCCATGGTGGATTCGGAGGTTGATGCCATGGTGGTGGATGAAGAAAATTACCTCGCGCAACATGCTTTACATGCGGATCACCTAACCACTTGTAGGCATGAATGTCCTCATAATATTAAATTTTCTTTCCGTGGGAAGAATCATATATATGAGGAATGCCCAGATCTATACAAGCATCTTAGCAAGTAACATAAACATGAGAAAAAAGGTACAAGGATGGTTAGGATACATCGTGCCGTGGAAAATTAGTGGATGCCAAAGTTGGCACCAGAACCTGAGGTATTTCCTGTGAAGATCACTACATGCGCCCGAAGCCGCACGTGCTGTAGAGGGTGCTACCACGTGGCCTACCATCACTAAGGAGGATGTTTTGCGTGCAAGGTACTTGGATCCCGCATCTAGAAGGAGGTTTATCAGGAGACCATGGAAGTACTCAGAGACCTTCAAGGGGAAATACAATGTTTAAAGGAGCAATCACGGAAGATGGAACAAAAGAAGGCAACAGAGACGGTCCATTCAGATATTGATGACTTGAAGGAGGTATGCAGAATGCTGCACCAGGAGAATATTATTCCATTACTAGGGAGTTGGCTAAAGGGAAACACTCTGCGCGTGAATATTGAGAATGGGTGTCAGATCTTGCATTCAAATCTCCCCCATAGCTTAGATTATGACAAAGAGATCACTCTGAATGTTGTTGTCGATGGATGGCTCTTGAGTAATATATTGATTGACACAGTGCGAAAAGTAAATGTGCTTACTTTAGATGCATGGGTACAAATGGGGAGACCTTCATTGCATCCATCTTCTAATGTATTGTTTATGGCTAATCGAACTAAGGCCACTCCTATCGGAGTTTTAAAAGATGCATCCATTACTATACAAGGGGCCAAGTTCACTAGGGATTTTGAGGTTTTAGCGCTTGCAAAAGCAGATAATTTCCCAGCTCTACTTGGGCACCCTTGGTGTTATGCAAATAATGTTTATCTTCAGTTCAACAAGGGATATATCAGTTTTGAGAACAAGGAGGAAAGATTTATCATCCCTTTAACAGATGGGAAATTTGTGCCCCCTGTTGAGCCTTTGAGTGAGGAAGATCTGAATAGGATTTATGTACGCGCCATTCGGACCTAGAAGTACTCGAGCCATATAAGGAATGAATCCTTTAGTGGGAAGATGCACAATCTATTAGTGATACTACAAGTATTGCTTGTGATAATTTGGCTCATGGTACTTATGAGATGATTGGGCGTGAAGTAAGGAGCACATTTGCACGGAAAAGAAAACCTTGTTGCGTCAGGAGGATAGGTAACAACTCTGTACTTGAAGACACTCGGAGAAGGAGACCCTACGGTATTCCTGCGCGCCATGGAGAAATAATGGATAGACTAGTTGGAAAGAAGAAATATGTTAGCATGTACCCGCACGGACAATAGCGCACTTGTGGGTGGCTCACAGGATAATATTGTAGAATGGAATGAAGTCAAGAATGCTCTTACAAATCGTTTTCCAGGAGAAATGCACCTACTCAAATCTACACATATCATGGTAATCAACTCTGCTCAAAGACTACATTACATTAGCGGTGAGAGGCTCGGAGAGGGGCAGGAAGCTTTACTGCCTTCGTTATGGGTGCACAAACGTTATTCCACTTTACAAGGTTACACACGCACTTGGTATGTATATGCGGAGCTACATAGAGAAACCGGAAATCGACATTATTTGATTGTAGGTATGGTCCATACTTTTGACTACTTCTTTACTAAACCTCGATTAGAATAGGCATTAAGGGTTATAAAACGTTTAACTATGGGATAAAGTGCAATGGCGGAAGAACTCATTCAAGAGTTATTTGATGAGAACAACTCAGAGTGCTCTTTGATAAAGAAGTAGAGACAGATGCTAGACTACTTAAGCACACTTGCTTGAGAAAGAAAAAGGAAAGATGGTCTACATAGTGGATGATGAAGAAGTAGAAAATCTAGCTATAGATTATCCAAGCAGTGCGCGTGAGGTCTTGGGCAGTGTGGATAACAACGCGTGCCCCTATCATGAACCTATGAGGAAAAAGAAAGTGAATATTGGTACAAATTACGAACCTAAAGAGGCAATAATTAGAAATTATTGGTCAGAATCAAGTGGAAAAAATAATGAAGTTGCTTCATGATTTTCAAGACTTATTTCATAGGGGCTACCAATTATTAAAAGGGGTGAATGAATCATTAGGATAAATGAAGATAAATCTTAAGGAAGGTGCGCGTCCAGAAGGGAATAGACCCCACAAGATGAACCCTAACCCGCATGTAAAGTTTAAAGAACAAATTGACAAGATGTTGAAGTTTGGCATCATCAAGCCCCCGGAAAATTGGAGTGGGTTAGCCCCATGGTTATCGAGTATAAAGAAAGATGGTCGATTATGATTTATGTGGATTATAGAGAACTGAATGTTGCATGTGTGATTGATCCCTTTCCTACACCTTTCATAGAGGAGATATTAGAAGGCATTATAGGGTGTAAAATCTATTCTTTTACAGATGGATTCTCTGAGTATCATTAGGTCCGGATTGCACAAGAGGATCAAGAAAAAACAACTTTCACCCTTGAATGGCGAATTTTCGCATATATTGTGATGCCCTCTCGGTCCAAAACGCACCTGTTGTATTTTCGTGAATAGTTGTTCAAGCATTCCATGATTTTATTCACATTTTCTTGCAAGTTTAATTAGATGATTAGATGGTGTATGGACTGGTTAAGGATCATTGTGACAATTTGGACTTAATGTTTGAAATATGTAGACAGTTAAGCATCTCTTTGAACATCATGAAGTGCATGTTTTCTACACCTTTTTGCACTTTGTTGGGGCACATCATCTGCAAGGAAGATTTTTCAAGATCTAGCTAAGGTTGCAGCTTATTGTAGGCCCGGAAGATCCTATCGGTGAAAGTGAGGTGTGCGATTCTTAGGTCACACTGGGTATTATAGAAAATTTATCAAAGGATATGCTAAGGTTGCCACCCTTGGAAGAGTTACTAAAAGGAAAAGGGACATTTTATTGGGGAGAACCACAACAATGCGCATTTGAGACATTAAGGAGAGACTTACTACAACACCTATTCTATGTTTTCCCTCATGGGACCAACCGTTTAATGTACATGTGGATGCCTCTGACATGACCATTGGCGTGGTGTTATCTCATCTTGGAGAAGGTATTATAGATCATCCTATATGTTTTTCTAGTATAAAGTTGACTCCTACAGAGAATAATTATACAACTATTGAGCGTGAAGCCTTGTCAATGATTTATGCACTACATAAATTTAGACAATACCTATTAGCAACACCATTCGTATTTTACACCGATCACATGGCATTGAAATACTTGGTAAACAAGCTTGTTTTACAGGGGCACATATGTCGATGGGTGCTCTTATTCCAAGAATTTGATTTCACAGTTGTGGTAAAACCAGGTAAAAGTAATTATGGCCTAGACCACTTATCAAGAATTTAGTAGGGGAAGGATGCGCAGACAATTGAAGATACAATGCCAGATGCATAATTGTACAAGTTACAATGTGCACCTTCGGAATTTGAGGATATTGCTATCTTTTTACGTATATACGTGGCGCTAGAAGGAATGAGATCCTTAGAGAAGAAACAACTAGCAATTCACGCGGCACCTTTTATGTTGATTAGTGGTGACCTATACAAGTTAGGCTAAGATGAAGTATTACACCAATGTGTACTAGAGCACAAGTGCACGAACATCATGGAAGAGGCTCATGGTGGTATTGCAGGTGGGCACTATGTAGGTGACACCACTGCGCGCAAGATTCTACTCACTGGATTATGGTGGGAGACCCTCTACAAGGATTGTAAAGCATATTGTAAGGTGTGTGATCACTGTCAACGCATTGGTAAACCTAGGCAAAGAGATGAAATGCCTTTAATACCTATTCCTAGTGCAAAGCCATTTGAGAAACGAGATATAGACTTTGTGGTTCCTATTTCACATGCCATGTGTACAATTGGATTATGCTACATCATCACGTGCACATATTATCTTACAAGGTGGGAAGAAGCAACACCTACCAAGGATTATATAAAGAACTACGATGACCATGTTCTTATGGGAAAATGTTCTTACAAAGTATGGATGCCCATTGAGCTTGGCAAGTGATAGGGATACACACTTTCGAATGAAATGATCAAGATACTATTGGATGAATTTATGATTGCGAACCATAATACTACACCCTATCATCCTCGGTAAAATGGGACTCACTGAGGCCTTCAACAAGATTTTTAGCCGGACATTCGACAAAAACTTGTGATGTTGGAAGGAAAGATTGGGATGATAAATTTTATGTCATGCTTTGGGCGTCAAAACATACAAGAGGTTGAACAAAGCCACACCCTTTCAAATGTTTGACACATAAGAAGTTCTTCTTATGGAATTCATGTTACCTTCTTTGCGTATTGTGCGCACTGGAGGTCTAGCCGATGAGAAATATTTGGAAGAAAGAATTGATAAATTGATATAGTTGGATGAGAGGCGCGCCATAGCACATTGGAGTCAGAAGAAGGAAAAGGCCAGGTAGAAGGCATGGCATGACAAGCACATCAGGGACAAAAATCTTGAGATGGGACAGATGCTGCTTCTTTATGACTCTAAGTTTATGTGCCATGCAAGTAAGCTTAAAGTGCATTGGTTGGGATCGTATATTATCACTCATATACTTGAATCATGCGCTTGTCAGTTAGAGACACTTGATGGAGTACGGTTACCTAGTTACTTTAATCGGGGTAGGTCAAGCCCTACTATAAATAAATCTTCTTGGTGTTTGTAATAAAGAAGTGTTGCCATTTCGACTAGGTTTTCATTTATGTATTTCTTTAATGTAGTTCCTTTTTCGTCGCTTATGCTTTGTCAATTTAGTTAGTGTTTTGAGTAATAAACACATTTGCATGCTAGAAGCTAATTACCATTTGAAGAAATTTTATGTGCAGAGGACTGCACATACCATTGGTGTGGGGTGGCTATTTACAACTGGGTACACATAAAGGAACAAACTGCTATATGTGTTATTCAAGTTTGGAGAGGAGTTTTTTTATAGATAAAGTGGGTTGAAGGGACCCGTTCCCTATTTACATAAACAGAGGCCCGACCTCAAGATTTCAAAGCAAAACAACAAAATCATAAGAGCAAAAAAGCAGCTGGATATACACGAACATAGGCCAACATTATCCGAGATATACTATAACTATAGTACTAGGCAAGAGAGGGATTACTCTCCAGACCCCAAGGTGACAACAACACTAGCAGCCTGAGACACCCGACCAAGGCTGGTATCATCTTCCATTTCAACTTTCACTTCAGAATTCACCCAGTTCAGCCAGAGAAAGTCATAGCCCTTGCCGCAGATAGCCGCAACTCGGTCCATCCAGTGGGATAGGGTCCAACGGAGCGCAGAGGGTCTTCAGATTAGGAAGCACCAGGCGGGCACGGTTGGCAGCCCGGTCCCTGTGCATACACCACCAACTGCTCAGTGAAGGCCAGAGAATGCCGAACCATTTTTCGAGTTTCTGAAGACACCCACAACCACCCTTGATGTGCTCGACAAAGACTCATGCACAACCCAGAACGCTAGACAACAATTCACCACTTCGAGGCCAGGTTACCACAGTATGCCGGTCGAAGCTAATGCGCAGAGCTGACTCATGACATCCGCTTTAGAGGGACAGATTATCAGCAGGTTCTCAACGAATACGAGGCAATGCCATTGTTGACGCGTGGCCAACCAATGATAGATAGTCTTCACCCAGGAATCCTTTAATGGCATCCAACTCTTTAATGCAGAGAGATGAAAATTCTTTTCATCCGTTGTCTGCATATCCTGAACAAAATGCCATTTCACGTAGATCACAGCTCAAGGTAATTCACGATAGATTTAGGGACAACCATAGCTAGCAAAAGGAGGGAGAAAAAATTTAAGGAGAAGCCCTTGTCTAAAGCATTAAATAGACCCTTCACATCCCGCAAGTGTATCATTAGACGACATGTGCTCTGAAATCCACCTCACGCAAGATCAATATCCCGAATCCTTCCCACGCTTTGGAATTGAATGCCACTATCTCCTGTTTTGCTTGTTCGATCGCTGCATTCACCAACTTGTCTCGCACAATTATTACTTTCCTAAAACATGTGCTTAATGTTCCAGGCACTAAAATTCCTAAGTTGCCAAAGGACCTTTTTAACTCCTAGGTCCAGTTTCCAAGACAAGGCTTTCTTTTTAATTATGGCATTCACAATTACTAGCGAATCCCCTTCGATTTCTAGTTTTTCTATCTTTAAGGAGGCCGCTAGATCTAGACCTTTCTTTAAGAGCTTGTAGTTCATCCGAATTACAAGTGCCATCCCTAAGCTTGTAGGAGGCAACACCGACCAATAATCCCTTTTCGTTTCTTATAATGCATCTAGTGCCGGAGATGCCCGGGTTACCTCTGGCCGCTCCATCAAAATTTAGTTTGAGGAAACCCGGGGTGGGGGGGAGCCAACGGGCTAACCGACAGAGCGAGGCTGAGGAGATCGAAGGGCGCTGAGCACCTACTCCGGGCTTGATGATTCTAGGCCAACGCTGCTCGATTTCCCTGTCAATGTTGGAGAAGTGATGAAAGTGGGACCAATTAGCAGAAACCACCTCAGAGATAGCCCATTCCAACCTGAGAATGACCCTGTCCACCGAGTTCTGCTCCTCCCTAAAGATTCTTTTGTTACGCTCCCACCAGATGTGCCAGAGAAGTAACACGATACCACACAACCAAATTGAGGAGAGAGCGCCAGAGTGGAGGTTTACAGGCCAAGCCAAAATGGTTGCCAAGAGTGTAGAGGGCTGGACCCATGGGAGATTGTGCCTAACACACAACCAACTCCAACATTCAACTGTGAATGGGAAATGAAGCAGAAGATGATCACGATCTTCCTCATGCTTCTCATACAGAAATCACATTGAGGGACCATGAAAACCAAATCTCTTCCTCCTTTCTTGAGTGAGAATTTTTCCTTTGAAAGCCATCCAAGCAAAAAGGCCATATTTAGGGGGACACGAGGGGGACCAACATGCCTTCCAGATTAGAGCCTCAACTTCCTGCTTAGCATGCAATAATTTATAGCCATAACGCAGGGAGTATTTCCCAGAAGAGGCCACAGTCCAGACAATTTCATCATTACCCCCAGAAAGCACTATCTATCATTCCTGCAGAGCCGAGCGAAAAACTATCCTTAGTTTCCAAAGAGAGATTTAGGTGATCAATACTTTTCCATTCCAATAGAGCAGAAATTTTTCCGAATCAGCCCATAGTTGGAAACATATGGTCCCCATTCTTCAACTAAGAGCCTCTTGATTTCCCCAAACTCAGATTTTCCCAAGCATGGGAAAACCATTCCAAGGATCATCCTAGAATAACACCCTGTCACCTTTTTCAATTTTCCAGGCCGCATTGAATAAGAAGAGCTCCCGGCATTCAACTAAGAAGTTCCATATATGAGAACCACGAGGGGGATTAGCAATGCGAGAATTGATTCTGGAAGATGGGCCCCCAGATATTTTTTTTCCACCACTTGGCTGTAAAGACAAAAGGTTTTGTGAGGAGATTCCAAACAAGCTTGGCGCCTAGGGCCAAGTTTTGAATACCCAAGTTGAGAATGCCACCCCACCTAGATCTTTGGGTTTGGACAAAGTTTCCCAGTTGATCAATGGGATTTTCCTTTCCATAGAGGGACCTTGCCATAGGAACTTTCACATAATCCCGATAAGCTTTGATAGAACACTTTTGGGGATTTTCAATATGGAAAGCATGTATAAGGGGGAGGCACTGAGAACATATTTGATGAGGACCAGTATTCCCGCTAATGATATCCATTTTCCTTTTCAGGAGTTGAGTTTCGAATTAATCAAGAGAGGAGATCATTCCACATCGAGGTCCGACCCGAGCCACCAAACAAAGGCACACCAAGATATTTGACCAGAAGGGAGCCTTTTTTGAAATGAAGATGCCAAGAATTCTAGCTTCCAAAGAAGGGGGACGTTAAAAAAGAAGATGAAGGATTTGACATGGCTAACCTCTTGTCTAGCAGTGATCGCATAAGCATCGAGCAACCCCTTCAGTTCTCTGGCCTCCTGAATGCTGGCTTTGCCAAACAAGAAAGTGTCATCCGCAAATTGCTTTGGTGAGAAATAGGATCCACCCCCTCCGTAATTCTTAATCCCTGCAATTTTCCTTCCCAAACTTTATTGCTGATGGCCCTACTCAACGAGTCAGCCACTAAAATGTAGAGAAAGGAGGAGAGAGGGTCACCTTGTCTTATACCCCGATTACCTTCAAAGAAACCTTCAACATTACCATTAATTAACACGGAGAAAGAAGGCCCAACTATGCAACTGAACACCCAATTACAAAACTAAACCGAAAAACCAAACTTTCTAAGGATTCTGATTAGAAAACACCAGTTGATCTTGTCAAAGGCCTTACTAATATCCAGTTTTAGTAACATACCTGGGGATTTATTATAGGAGAGAGAATGAATGAGTTCATGAGAGAGAAAAATACCATCAAAAATTGACCTCCCCAAAGAAGAAACCAGATTGCTCCGGAGAGATCATAGGTTCCAACAGCCCTTTGAGTCTGGAAGCAATGGCTTTCGAGATGATTTTGTAGGAGGTATTACACAGAGAAACCAGCCTGAAGTCCGCGAAATGAAGAGGGTTGAGGGATCTTCGGGAAGAGACTTATAAAGGTACAGTTTAGTGATTTAAGCACTGAATGAGATCTACAAGATTCTTCCACAGCCGCCCAAACATCATAGCCAACGATGTTCCAAAATTTCTGAAAGAAATCAGCCTGAAAACCATCCGAACCGAGAGCTTTGTTCTTGGCCATAGAGAAAACCACTTTCTCCACTTCACTCATAGTGAAGGGCTTAAGAAGGGCCACATTTTGAGCATCAGTGACCAACATTGAGATATTGTCAAGGAAAGAGGATTGCTCTGAATCAAAGGATGCGATGTCACCTTGAAGGAGGGAAGTAAAGAACCGGACCCCTTCATCAGAAATCTGTTTTTGATCAGAGAGGACAATACCATCATGACTCTTTATCTCGGAGATGAAAGATGAGCTCCGCCTTGCTTTTACGGATGAATGAAAAAACTTTGTGTTCCTGTCCCCATCCTTGAGCCATAATTCCCCGATTTTTGTTTCCAGAAGACCTCCTCGCGCAGAAGCAATTCACCAAGTTCGGCTAGTAAAGACTTCTCCAGAAGAAACTCCGCCTCCCCCATGCCAGAGACAAAAATTAACTCATTCAGAGCTTTCAACTCGGCTTCCACTCTAGCCTTTTCTTGGAAGATATTCTTAAAACAAGATTTGTTCCAAGATCTTAGATCCTTTTTGAGAAGTTTTAGTTTTTGTGCAAGCACCAACATTTTTGAACCTTCAACCTGATAGGAGTGCCACCATTGTGAAATGTTGTTTTCCAGAGAGGCATCCCTCAGCCACATAAGCTCAAACTTAAAAGGGGATTTGTGAGGGGAAAAGTTGATATTGACTGATAGGGAAACCAGGAAGTGATCAGAGCCAGACCAGGCGTGGAATCGAGCATTCTAAGACAACATTATTCAGAGACCACTTAGGGTCGGCTAAGAACCTATCGAGCCTTTCAAAGAATATTACTGAAGCCCTTCCTACGATTGCTCTAGGTGAACCAACCTTGCTTGGGCTCGATATCTAAAAGAGAGTTGTCAGAGATAAAGGAACAAAAATCTGCCTAGGATTGCCGATTTCTAGAAATACCACCTTTTTTATCTTTCTTAGAGGTGATAGCATTGAAATCACCACCAAGAAGAAACAATTGATCCTCGAGGGGGAGCAAATACCTGGAGATGTCTTTCCAAACCTCTCTTTTTCCAATTATGCTATTCAGACCATACACATTAAGGAGGTAGAAGACCGAATGAGAACATTTCAGAAAACCCGACCCAACTGCCAACTATGATTCTGGTGGATAAGATCAACCTGAACCTGACATTCCTTCCACCAGAATCCCAAGCCCCCGAGGCCGCTATATAACATCGGAGAAGAAGAAATTCCAGCCCTTAACTGAATTTTTCTAGAGCGCAGCAGCTTCCTGCACGCCATCTTTGTTTCTTGAAGCAACACCACACTCACCTCCGAGGAGAAGAGATAACACTTAAACAAGCGTTGTTTATCAGGGGTGTTGAGACCCCTGATATTCCAAGAAAGTATTATCATTTAGGAGAGGGAAGGACATTCACCTTCCCGACATAGCTTTGGCAAAGTTCAGGACACTTTGTTTGCCAACATCCACTTCCAATAGTGCCAGTTCTTGTTTGGATTTTCTACCTTTTTTTCCGGCTGAGCCGCATATGGCCTCCTTCAACCCTACTTGAACCGAAGCCAATTTTGAGGAAGCTAAAGCCAATACCAACAAATCTGCTCAAATTCTCCTTCCTCCAAGACACCATCACCTAAAAGGGACTGAAGCTTATTTGTCTCAACTTTATCCAGGAGCCAAGATTGTAACGAGTTTAGGGAAGCCGTTTGCCCTTGATCGAAACCTTCCTTAATAAGGGAAATTAATTCCCCAGAGTTTTTATGCACTTCTTCAGCTTTTAGAAGAGAAGAGGTGAAATATCACCCACCAAGGGTGATGCCATTTTGATCTCCTCCACCCTTTCATCATACAACCAACCTTCTGAGAATCAACTCCTTGGAAGCCTTGGCCAATTTCAAAGAGCATGTCTTACTCAGATGACCCAACTATCCGCAATAAAAACACTTTGCATTTAGACCCTCATACTCAATGGTAAAGCACTTGGGGCCGAATTTGTTTGGAGAGTCAAAGACGACGATAGAGGGGTAGTCAGGTCCATCGCCACACAGAGACGCACCAAGCTTTTGCACTAGAAATTCAGGGCAGGATTACGGATGGGCACGAGGGTCCCTAGGGAGTTCGCAATTGGCTTCAGAATAAACCATTTGCGGAGATCCAAAGGCAGATCATGAATGCTTAACCAAAGTGGGGCCTTGGAATTTTTTTCCTTCCAGGGGTCGAAATTTGGTGACCAAGGATGAAAGTATAGGTTGGAAGAGTTCATGAACCAGGGTCCTTCTTTAAGCACCAAATTCAACAAATCAGGGGAGGGGAAACATACCTGGAAAAAGCTGTTGGCATGGAAACTGACTTTTGGTTTAGCATTTGAGCCCCAGAAGCGCGCGACCTAGCTTGAAATCCTCCTCCGAGAGAAATGGGTGCCTACAAACTTGCAGAAAATCACCCTTTTCACCCACGAATCAGAAAAATCAGCTTTGGGAGGAGGAGGCACCGAGAGATGTAAACTTTCTGCAGTGATTTTGAAATCGATTCCGTCAACCTTGAAGTCTCCTAGCTCTTCAGCCTATCAGACCCAACCGGGGATGGATTGAAAGGGACCTCTTGTATCACCTCAATGGTCAGCTCAGCCTACACCAGACTTTTTTTCCGCCGCCATGTTTTCTAGTACCAACTCCCCGAACAAAGAAACTAGGGTTTTGACAACCAAGCTAGCGCCAAATTGTCCTATCAATTCAAGCACAGCCTTTTCCGCTTCAAGTTCACGGGATGATCCACGGCACCGCCTTGCCAACCATTTCCCACTGGGATCTTGTTCGCACCAGTGAGGACCCCGACACTTGGTGTGGGAAACCCATCTCCCGCCATGGCCTTTGTTATTTTTGAAAAAATAAGCTTTTTGCCTTTTTCGTAGATTTTGCTATTTTCACACTTTTCACATAATTTGTAGTTTTTTCTAGTGCGAAACTCCATCCGATAAAATCCGCACCGCATGCATAAATCAATATTTTATTTGGCTCAAGTTTGGAGAGGAGTTGTTAGAAAGGATATTGCTTTAAAAAAGATGACCATAGATGGAGATAAATGAAGGAACAATATAACACGAGGTAAGCAGTGGCCGTGGAGACTACCAGGAAGCCACAGTGGCGAGGTACTCAGGTTCATGGAAGTGCACTGAAGAGAAGTCTGTAGCTAGAAGGTAGGAAGGTGCTAGAAGGTTATAGCTAGGGCATGAAGATGTACCACACAAATATTGTGAAAATGGTCAATTAATGAGAGGATTGTTGGTTGGTGAAGGAGCAATAAATGCACTAATTTTTTGAAAAATATATATAAGGACGTGATGCGGCTTCATTTTTACCTTTGCAATCACAATTATTTGAGCAAGCTAAGTGCATTCAAGTCGAGCGAGTCATATTGAGGTGCAAAGAGTGTGAAACCAGACGTGGTGAGTGGATAATTGCGTGGAAGAGGCTTACATCCCCATTGGTGAAGGGTTTCAATGAAACAGAGGCGTTATAAACAAGCTAGGGCACACGATTTCAACCTAGGGCATGCATATTCGAGCTAGGGTTTGAGTTTGCTTGTTATACACAGTGAAAAGGTGGATTTTTACAATGGCACCAAAGAAAGCACCTGCACTAGGCACGAAGGAAAGAAGAAGGTAGAAGATGAAGTTGAAATGGCTCCCGAGAGTAATTTTTCGAAATGCAAATATCAAAAGGTGTGATAGTCAGACAAGAGTGGGATTCCCACATCCATAGGTGCAAAATAAGTGACTACAACCACCGTACATCTAACAACAAGAAAGATTTGGATGTATTGTTGAGTACAAAGACCAACAAGCGCACGGTGGAGGATATGCCAGTATATGATGACATTGGGGAGAAATTTTTGAAGCTAGGAGTCTATCAGTTTTATAAGCTCCCATATTTTGTCAAGCATGAACCATTATACCAATGGCTGATGAGAAGGGTCCATGAGGACTTCTTCTATTTCTTTGGACAAAGGGTTAGAATCACAACAACCCTAATTTCAACACTGACAAGATTGAAGGGCACAGGGGTAGACCTTGCTAGTGATTTGACTGATAAAGCAACAATCGTAGAGACAAGAAAGGAGTTGGGGTATACTAAGGGTCCATGCAAAATGTACATTGATAAATTGAATAAGTATCTAGTGGTGCAGTCAATAATGCACTTGATAACCAAGTTGGATGATCAAGAGAGATGGTCGCAGGTGAATACCATGTGGTTTCATGTTGCGAAGAAGATGTCTCAAGGAGTAGTCTACAACCTAGTAGGCTACATTGCAAAGACCATTGTTGAGGAAGTGCACATAGGAGAGAAGATAAGTTTTGGCGCTATCCTCCTTTCCCTTGTGTTTGCAGAAATTAGAGTGCCCGATGGGCCAAAGAACAAGATCTGGGAGTATCCCATAGAAAAGAAGTCCCTCACAGAGAGGTTCGACAAATATTCATGTGAAGGGTCAATGAGTGGGCTATTTAAACAGAGGGAGGAGATGTGGTATGACCGAATTCGCGAGGCATTTGAGGAAGAGTGGTGCATTCCCAAAGAGCTACCTTCGGTGGTGGGCAAGGTAGTATAATTTACGGTGTACCAACAATTCTGCATCATGTGATTTGCTACGAGGGATGGGGCATGGAGCCCATGGTGCAAACTATCGTATGCCCTCACAGGTGGCTACTTCCGGCATCACCCACTAATTTACTGATGCGCGCTGCCTGAACTTTAATGCAAACAAGGTAGACTGTGACTACCACACTCTGAGGAAGGCATATGTGTATCCATATCAAAGCTACCTATATTGAAAGGCTCATCTCAAATGTCATAAGTATGAAGCCAGTAAGCTTGGCTATTGGAGATAGTGGAGTGGCGCTCGTATACCTTCAACTTAAGCCTAAGATGGAGAATAACAAGTATGTAGAAAATGAGTTCGCGCTCCCAGGGATGCCTAAAGGAAAACATATAGTGGAGAACATGTCATTGCACACTGCAAAAACTATAACGGTGGATGAGGAGGATAAATAACATGAAGATAGTAGATAGAGTAGAGGCCGAATGCGCGGGTACTCCACCTCAGGTACAAGAAGAAGACGAAGACTTAGACGTAGAAGTAGTCCATGGAGAGCGTTGCTTTAAAAGGGTATTCGAAGAACAAGGACCCAAGGTGCGGGAACCCCACAACCTGTGAGGAGATCACCATGACTCTCTCCTTAGAAAGAGAAAACTGAGAGGAAGAAGAGAAAACTAAAGCTGAATGAGGAGGCAAAGGAGTCTGCAGAGAGCGTGCCTGGAACCCCTGTACATCCAGAAGATGTGGAAGAACCCAAGGATGAGGATATGAAGGATGAAGAGGAGGTATGAAGGAGGAAGAATAAACAGAGCATGATATTTCTTAAAACATTGAGGATCCAACTCCAAACCTTGGCACTCAAGTTCCTAAGGGGCCAAGAATGAGGAGAACCAGTGGGGAGTATGTTGGGCCAAGTATGGGCTATGCTGAGGACACAAGTAAAATTGTTTGTGCCCATTTCTAGAGCACAATGGGCCTTAAGGGGTTGTATGGATGGGAGTTGATGGACCCAGACATGGCCACTACACGCGTGAGGAAACAACTGTCCTAGTCCTGTCGACACTAAAATTTTCCTCCATAATTTCTATTTCATTAATGTATGTATTAGGAATAGGATGTTGTTAAGTATAATTAGTAGTAGCGTCGATAGAAGATAACGGCGCCACAAGATGCAGGTGCCGCCAATAATGTGGAGTACTAGAATCAAAGTACAATAGGAATGTTGTAAAAAGTAAATATTTGTCGTAAGTGGTCCGGTAATGTTAAAATGTCAAAGTTTGGGTAATTAGAGAAGTAGGGTCTACATGATTAGGAATTAAAATATTATATTGGTAATAAGGACAAGGAGTGAGGTCATAAATATTTTGTGTATTTTATTTGTAAAAAGTCTAAAAATGTGGAACCCATGTAAAATGATAAGGTTTATCTTATCTTAGAAGATAAGCTTACATGTAAAGACAAGAGTTAAGGTATGGAATATGATTCGTCGAGTGGATTTCTTATCCTATCTTAGAGATAAGATGGATAAGCTGGAAGTTCTATAAATAGAGAGGCCACCCCCTCATTTAGCATAAAAGGAAGTAGTAAGAAATATTGTAGGAAGTGTGCGAAGGAAGCCATCGCTTTAAAGGTGTGTTGAAGAAGCCATTAAGAGGTGTAATTGTAAAGTTTCTCCCATAGTCTTGGTGAAAGGCAAGTGAAGTTAATAACACTTGAAGTACCTCATGGGTGAGATTGTAACAATTTCATGTTAATATTATAATTTACTTTGATATTTCAGATTTGTCATCATTCCATCTTATCATAGTCAATGGTATTCTTGTGTTATGTTGTTTTGTTTCCAGATTACATCCACCAAACTAAAGGCTGTGCATTAGTAAATAATCATAGCACGAGGAGTTCCCGGTGAAGAATTATCATAGTGCCGGATTGGTGATGACAGTCCATGCAAACTCACATGGACGAGCCCAATTTTGATGTATGTGAGGATTCATGTGTGTCCCGAAGAATGAAGAAGGCACCACAGAGCAGGCACATGACTATAAAGCCCACTCTCATGTCTAATGAGTAGGTAAGAAATGCATTGGTTAAGGTATCTACAAAAGTGGCGTGGAGGAACATAGATAAGGCTGCCACTATTAGAGCACTATGAGAAGATAACAAGGCAAAGGCTGCAGAAATAGTGCATTTAAAAGGGGAAAAGGACTTAGAACAAAAAAAGAATGAAACCTTCAACAAAGAAGGTAGAGGAGATTGACGATTATGTCCTAAAAGCAAGACCACACTTAGAGTCTAAGGTACCTAAAAAGTTTCCTTCAACTATGCATTATGTGCATACGTTAGTTGATTTGGTGCTTGAGGATGGACCGATTCGCATGCCAGCACCAAAGGACCCTAAATAGGAAGTAGAGAGAGAAAAGGCCTCCGTGATTAGAAAGATTTCATCATACGATGCATTGCTCCAAAATTTACAAGATGAGTGAATAAAGAAGATCAAGCTTTGATCATCTGTGTAGTTCGAGATGCAATGATCAGGATCAAAACTATATTGGAAGATAATGAAGTTCTGAAAGCAATGAAGGATGAGACTTTAGGGCATGCAAGAGAGATTGGCATTAGTAAAGCAAAAGTGTGAAGCCCTTGCAGTAGCACAACATCCGCATAAGGAGAGGATGGATGAGCTTGGAAATCTCATAACATAAAAGATGGATCTTCTGGAGGGACGAATGTCTGCTATGGCTAACGTTGTCATAGTATTGTAGAATGAAAAGGGAGAGATGATCGAGGACAAGTTGGATTCCATCGCTACGGATGTTTTAGAAAAGACCAAAAACGCGTTGGATGGTTGGCAAGCCTTGGAGGCTAATATTAAGGAAGAATATCCAGAGTTGATCCTTCCGATTGAAGCAAAGGGTGCTGCAGAATAGAAGTCCATTCTTTATAAGTAATTATTTACATTCTTTCATTCTTATTATTTATTCTTTGGGAACATTAGGAGGAACCCCATTTTCGGGACGATAATGTAGTTTAGTGTGGGGTAATGTTGAGCAGAAATAATATGGCACTAAGGAGAGGGCACACAGAAGATTTGCGCGCGGTAACAAGGCATATTTCAAGGCGCGAAATGATAGGGAAGGAAACGTGTGCGAAAGATAGATTGATTCGGGACTTAGCCATTTTCATGGTTATGGGTTATTTTTGGAGGTAGCGTCTGAGCACACAACGGGATGGAGACTTGCGTGACATGCAAATGCTATTTTTGGAAGAGCGTCTACTAAGCACCATGTATGAGTTTGAGT